>CM050167.1:355319395-356519395 GCA_027410445.1 Discoglossus pictus | reverse complement strand
ACCCTAACACCCCCCACACTTATTCCTAACACCCCTCACCCTAACACCTAACCCTAATACCCCCTTACACTTATCCCTAACAGCCCTTACCCTAACACCTAACCCTAACATCCCTTACCCTAACACCCATCACACTTATCCCTAACACCCCTTACCCTAAACCTAACACCCCTCACACTTATCCATAACACCCATCAACCTAACACCTAACCCTAACATTCTCACACTTATCCCTAAGACCTAACACCCCTCACACTTATTCCTAACATGCCTCACACTAACACCCCTTACACTTAGCCCTAACACCCCTCACCCTAACACCCCTCACACTTAGCCCTAACACCCCTCACCCTAACACCTATCCCCCTCACCCTTATCCCTAACACCCCTTACCCTAACACCCCTCACACTTATCCCTGTGTCTCTTCCCCCCGTTATCATCAAGGGAGGGGGAAGGATGATGAGGGAGAGGGGAAGAGACACAGGGGAGGATGATGAGGGAGGGGGGAAACAGACACAGGGGAGGATGACGAGGGAGGGGGTAAAGAGATACAGGGGAGGGTGATGAGGAAGGGGGGAAAGAGACACAAGGGAAGATGATGAGGGAGGGGGGAAGAGACACAGGGAAAGATGATGAGGGAGGGGGAAAAGAGACACAGGGGAGGATGATGAGGGAGGGGGAAAGAGACACAGGGGAGGATGATGATGGAGGGGGGAAGAGACACAGGGGAGGATGATGAGGGAGGGGGAAAAGAGATACAGGGGAGGATGATGAGGGAGGTGGGAGGATGATGAGGGAGGGGGGATGAGACACAGGGGAGGGTGATGAGGAAGGGGGGAAAGAGACACATGGGAGGATGATGAGGGAGGGGGATGTTAGGTTATTTATGCCCTTTATGGATTAAAACCAGACTCTGCATCAACTATGTAATTTTCCGTGGGAGTTTTAACATGGATCCCCCTCCGGCATGCCACAGTCCAGGTGTTAGTCCCCTTAAAACAACTTTTCCATCACTATTGTGGCCAGAAAGAGTCCCTGTGGGTTTTAAAATCCGCCTGCCCATTGAAGTCGATGGCGGTTTGCCGGGTTCGCCGGTTCGCGAACATTTGCGGAGGTTCGCATTCGCGGTTCGCAAACCGAAAATGTTATGTTCGCGACATCACTATCTTGGAATAATGCACCTAGTACCAGTGTCACTGCTAACTACTACTGTACTACTTCTTTGTATGTTTAAAGCACAACTGCTATTAGGTAAATACTTCAACTGACTTGAAACTGTGCTACAGTCTAGTAAAAATAAAGGACCACTGTAATGCATTTTAAAGTTAAGTGCTTATGTTTGTTTGTTGGACAAAGACTATTAAAAATTGTATGCAGTTTAAAAAAAATAATATTTTAATGTCTGTTTTGTCCTCATGCAGAGCTGCTTACCTCCACCTCTGGGTGTCTTGTCAGGAGGCGTGGTCAGCTCTGCCTGGGGGCTACAACATCATGGAGCTTCGAAGCAGACTGGGGTATAATATAATTGGCCCGCCCCATTATATCATTAACAACACTGTTGCTGCAACACAGAGGTAACAGCTCTATTGTAAGCTACTTGTACTTCCATTACTAGCTCCACCCAAAAAATATCCAATTATTTAAAAATTACCTCTCCCTGTTCTTCTTGATTATCATTTAATGTTGCAGGATATAATTTTTTGTGTGCCTCTTGTCTCTTTAAAATATATGATATATAGTATTTCACTGTCCTCTCATGGAGCAATTTATTGGGGTACGCAATTCCTCTAGAGCAATACCTGTAGAGGATACTAAATTAAAATCTTTATTTGGGCTTTTTCAATTTCGGTTTCTTTTTCTATGAAGGCAGAAGGATTTTGGCATATTGGCATAATAATTAGACCTTGGATAAGTTCCCATCATCTGGGCCAGCTGTTTATGGGAATTTGCGAGCAAAGTACTTTTTCATTTCCAAAACAAATAAAACCTCTTAGTCTCACATGATGAATATATTCTAAGGAAAGCATTCATGGCTGGTGTTAGTTTGTACACAGCCTTTCTTCAGGTCTCCCACTTGACTCCCATATATCTTGTATTACTCAGCCAGAAATGGCTTTCAGCCTGGATGACATGACTGAGGTAAAAAAGTAAACTTTTTAAATTAGAGCACTTATAGTTGCTTAAAACAAATGTGATATTTGTGATAAATATACAAAAAAACTGTAAAAACACATCTATTCAGGACGGCATATTCCCGACACCATACTAACACACCCCACACTAGGCTATAAACCTTTCCCTTTTTACAATACGCTTGGCCAACTTGGTACCAGACCAGCACTATCACTCACCTCATCATACCACACAATGGGTCCACATTACAACTGTGCTATGAAAAAAAAATATATGTTTGAAAACTGTGATCGGGCAACCAGGGAATGGGTCATATAGCTAGTTTTGAATTAGAAAAAATAAATGATGCCTCTTTGGACCCTGGAAGTATTTATGATATATTGGTAAAAGTTTTGTGTGAGATAGGGGTGTTTACATTTCTGGGGAACTATGATTGCATCTATTGATACAAGCAGCTTTTTTTGGACCTGTGAGGAGTAAAGAGTGTGGTGTCAATTTCAATTAGACTGAATTAACAAAACTTATCACTCCATGTTTCCTCCTCCCCATTCCAGTCTGATAGATGAAAATCACACCCTCAAGAACAAGCTGTTGGGAAGTGATGTAGCAAAGACAAAATGTAGCGAGGCGAGCCGTTAAGGCACTAACAAGCACAGCACTTGGACGATGAGCGCAAAAGGCGCTCATCACCTGCGAGCCTCGTGTAGCGAGGCGTTAAGGCACTACAACTCCCAGCACTTGGCCTATGAGCGACAAAGGCGCTCATGGTCTGCGAGCCTTGCAAAGCGAGGTGAGCAGTGGAGGCACTGAAACACACAGGACTTAACCTACAAACACTTAGGAAACGTGGGATTGCCTTACAGACTTATTAAATTGCTAAGCACATAGCATATTTTTTTTAAATACGTTTTTAGTTACTGAAGACCTTGCTTTTGCATAGAAGTTCACTAACTAAACACTTCTGAGAAAATAAATATATAAAATATACTATGTGCTTATCTAGAGCCCTATTCAATTGCCGATTTGCAATATAATAAGGCTGTTAGGCTGCAAGAAGTTGACAAACGCGCGACTTATAAAAAAAAACATTACGAGACGTGGGACTTAGAAAAGAAAAATACGAGGTAGGAAAAATACGAAGTTAAGGGCCCAGCCGCAAAAAACAAAAAACACGAAAAGCACAAAAATACACACAAAAAAAAAACGGACAAAAACATCACACAGAGCACGGGGGAACAGACAGGACATCTGGGAGTGAGGTGAAACGCGAATTTAAGTTGATTTTCAAGAGTTTTGGGGAAAAAAAATGGCAGCCCAAGAAAATGAGAACGAGGCTACACGATCCTGGACCGTGCAACACACCGCCAAACGTGTACCACTTTCACACAGGAACATACGAGGTACAAAATACACTACTACAAAGGATGCCAAATACTCGTGAACCGCGTAGCCCAATATCCCCAGCTTTGCCAATACTAGGAGGGGAAGCTCCCCTTTCAAATGAGGGGATCCATGCCCTTCTAGATATCAAGTGGTTACCGTGATAGTGGCAATACTGCATGAGACCTGTTAAGTTAAAAGAGGGGATAGCCATCTTCATATAAGTGATCAAATAGCACTATAGCTATATGGTGAGCACCTCTAACTTACATTTACACAACTAAAGCAATATGATATAACTGTTATCTTCCAATGGATGATTGTTAAAGGTGAATTATATCGTTTTATGGTGTTGCTTAAAAAACAAAATATTACCCTGTTTATCTCCATGCACTTTTTGAAATGTGATATTTGTGATATATATATATATATATATATATAATATATATTTAAAAAAGCCCTTTAAGTTGCATTCTGTTTGATTTTATTCCAGGTTTACAGTTAATATGGTTTGAATCTACAGTCACTACAGAAGAAAATAAATATGAGGTGTGTGAACACAAAGAAAATTCCTGAAATACTTATGCACATTTTTCAATGTCTGATTTTATTGAAGGGGAAATTACACGTGAACTCCTCGTTTTTATTGTTTTTACAAAGATGAACTGATACTAAATAAAGAGCTGTGACGCTATTGAAAGTGAAGTTTACTAAATAACAGCTCACACAATATTATTTGCAATTTACTATAGTATGCTCTCGCCCATAAGAGTGTATGACCACAAACAAATAATGTGTTTAAAAGTTCAAGGTCTGTTGAAATATAAAATTTTCCTTTTGTGTGTCAAACTCACAGAAAAATAACTGAAACTGATGTTTAAACAAATAAAAATAAATGTGTCAAAGATGGGCTCAGCTCAGGGGTGAAAGGTTGCAGCAGTGAAAGGATTAAATATTATCAGGGGCGGAGCTACCACCGGTGCAAGAGGTGCAATGCACCGGGGTCCTGACCCTAGCCTACCCTGCCATGGGCTGCAGCACCCCCCTCAGCCCCCCAATGGTCCCCCGCTGCCCATCCTCACCCCAGGAAGTGGAGTGCAGCATCATGCAGTGCATGGAGTTAAAGGAATACATACATGTCTCTGTTCAAGTTTTGTGTGGCTCGCAATGAGTGCCGTTGCTTGCGTTGTTCGGCTAAGCGTTACTGGCTTCGGCCTCGTTTTCATCCTGTTACGTTTTTTCGGCCATCATATTTTTTCTTGCTTAGCCGATTTTCTTAGGAGTAAAACGCAAAATATGACTCAAATTAACTTGCAACCTCACTCACAGGCTCCCTGGCTCTCCCTCTGTGCTGTGCCTTCGGCGCTCATTGCAGCCTAAGTCGTGTGAGCCTCACGATGAGCGTCTTTCACATTGCGTAACCAACATTTGTAAGATCCACAACTATAATTATATGTGTATAAGTATATATATATATATATATATATATATATATATATATATATATATAGAGAGAGAGAGAGAGAGAGAGAGAGAGATAGATAGATAGATAGATATGTATAGATAGATAGATATAGATAGATGTATAGATAGATAGATAGATAGATAGATAGATAGATAGATGTATAGATAGATAGATATGTATAGATAGATGTATAGATAGATAGATATGTATAGATAGATACATAGATAGATCATATATGTATAGATAGATAGATATGTATAGATAGATAGATATAGATAGATGTATAGATAGATAGATAGATACAGTATGTATAGATAGATACATAGATAGATCATATATATATATATATATATATATATATATATATATATATAGATATATAAATATATATATATATATATATATATATATATACATATATGTATATATATATATATACATATATATATATAGATATATATATATATATATATACATATATATATATACTGTGTGAGTTGATACCGGAGGGGGCCGGCTAGTGCAAAAAGGCCCTAAATACAGGATGATATTGAAATCCTGAACTTTTGGCAGCCCTCAAAAGAGCAAGTTGCCTCACACTGCTCTCCTTAGGGCCTCTAAGTTTATATATAGGTATCAGGGGTTCCCACCCCAGCAGCAATCAGGACAGGACACTAGAGGGGGGCAACAAGTTGCAAAATTTAATCGAGTTGCACCTAATCTAGAAAGAAGGTCACAGACAAGAAAAAGATTGAGAAAGAAACAACTTAGCAGTACTATGGCAGTATTTTTAAGGATATATCGTGGCCAAGCTTCAAGTGTTACAGGCAGTTTCTGGATGTCCTTTGCCACAGTTGTGATTTGAAATGTCTGTCTTCTGTGCCACATGGGCTTCTTATTACTCAGAATCCCTGCTCTGTATATTCCAATGCTCATTAATCAGTATTGCTTCTGACTTCATAACAAGAGGTGCACCTCTCAAAAACGTGTTTAATAAAAACTATTGATCTACCTATCTATCTATCTATCTATCTATCTATCTATCTATCTATCTATCTGTCTGTCTATCTGTCTGTCTATCTATCTAGTAAATATATAGTAAATTTGTGTTCACATTTCTAAAATATGTTAAAAGAGAAATACAGTTATTGCACTGCATTCTGGGAACCTGGACAAGGGCATGCAAATTAATGCACAGGGCATGCAAGGGAGAGAGAAGAAGAAGAAGGTTGGGAGAAGACTATATATATAGAGAGAGAGAGAGAAGAACAAGAGGGCAAATAAGTTTGGGGGGACTGCCAAAATATTTTGCACCGCAATGAAAACTCAGTGATGTATATGGGAAATTGAGAAAAGGGAAAATATATAAATAAAAAAACACAACCTTTATATTTTTAACTTTTTTATTATTCTTTACTATGTGATTGCAGTTTTCCATTTATGCAAATAGAAGCTTGCCCTGCATTCAAAATCACCCACTTCAGGAAACATATTAACAGAAACCAAAATAGTAGATTCCACTGCATCATAATTGCATATAAAGGGTAATAAACTTTAGTGTGCATTATCATATTTCAACATGCTAAAAGCACTTTGACTTTTTTTATGTTCAAAAAAATATATTTGAAACCTAATTTAAACCTCAAAATGGTTTTCTGGTATTCTAAAAATGGAAACATGTATTAGTATACTGGTTTATATTTAAATCATGATGATTGTATCACTTAAAATTAACATTGGCACAATATAGAGGCAATGTGGTTCTCCTGTGCTGTAAAAATAAATTTAATTAATATTGCACAATCTTCCAAAAATAATGCAGTCATTGCGACGCATATTTCGGGTTTATTTATTGTGTTAACACTTAAGTCGGTTACTAATTAGTGAATCTGCATTGTTGCACTGGCTATTTTGTGCTTATAAACTGCAGAGGAATATTGGATGTTCTCAGTGCTGCTGAGAAAATTACTCATAAAAACAAGTATTTCATCTAAGAATAGATCAAGTGAACTCGGCAGAGACAACTCCATTGATGCTAACGCTATGTGACAGGAAACAAGTCCATGTGACTTGCGTGTTTTGTAACCCAATCTCTTGTGTAAGATTACAACACATTCTTCCTCAGCTACTCTCAGAGATCTGAACTTTGAAACAAAAGGCAGCATTGAACTTTTTTTTACTGGCTGACAATCTTACCACTGTTTCCTCTCTGAATAATTATGCAAAATAGCTTCATTACGGATGTGGTGTAAATTAGCTTCATTGTCCAATATGCAAAAATATTTGTTTTGGATCCGAGTGGATTGATCTAGAAATAGATACAAAAAAAAAAAGACTTGCTTAGTGCCATGACTTGTTAAAGATTATTGGATTTTCAGTTAATTATTTAAAGTTTATTTATTCGGCCTGATTAGTAAAATGACAGTACAATATCTAAGCATACAAACATAATCCGACATGGGAACTTTTTGGTTTATTTTTATGGATACTGTGCAGATATATCATTAGCCTTTGAAAGTATAGGTCAAAGGGATATAGAGCACAACTGGGACTTTTCCTGTTTTGTGCCTGCCAGCAGTGGTATGCAGAAGCCTGTAGGTGGTGCTACGGTGGTTTCCCGTCACTATGTTCAATTTTTTAGGGTTGGGGTTAGGATTAGGGTTAGATTTAGGGGTTAGGGTTACGGCTGTGCACACCACTATTTTACTACTAGAAACTAGTCAAAAATGATATAGTGTCATTGTGTTTCCTGTCTGTTTATAGACTATCTGTGTACCCTACATGTATCTTTTTTATCCACCTCTCCCTCCCCTGTGTCTTTCCCCCTTCTCCTGTGTCTCTTTCCCCCACTGTTTCTCTCCCCCCTTTCCCTCCCCTGTGTCCCTTCCCCCATCTCTCTCGCCGGTATCTCTTCCCCTCCACTGTGTCTCCTTCTCCCTCTCCTGTGTCTCCTCTCCCCCTCTCCCTCCCCTGTGTCTCCCCCCCTCTCCCTCCCCTGTGTCTCTTCTCCCTCCCCTGTGTCTCTTCTCCCCTCTCCCTGCCCTGTATCTCTTCTCCCCATCTCTCTACCCTGTGTCTCTTCCCTTCCCTTTCCCTCGCCTGTGTCTCTTCCGCGTCCCTCCCGTGTCTCCTTCTCCCTCTCCCTCCCCTGTGTCTCCTTTCCCCCTCTCCCATGCCTCCTTTCCCCCTCTAGCTTTCCCCCTCACCCTCCCCTGTGTCCCTTCCCCCTTCTCCCTCCCCTGTGTCTCTTCCCTCTCTCCCTCCACTGTGTCTCTTTCCCCTTCCCTCCCCTGTGTCTCTTCCCCCCTCTCCCTCCCCTGTGTCTTCCCCCTCCCTCCCCTGTCTCTCCCCCTCTCAATCCCGTGTGTCTCTTCACCCTTTCTTCCTCCCCTGTGTCTCTTACCCCTCCCTCCCCTGAGTCTCTTTCCCCTCCCTCCTCTGTGTCTTCTCCCCCTCCCTCCCCTGTGTCTCTTTTACCCCTCTCCCTCCCTCCCTTGTGTCTCCTTCCCCCTCTCCCTCCCCTGTGCCTCCTTTCCCCTCTCCTTTCCCCCACTCCCTCTTTTGTATCTCCTTTCCCCCTCCCCCTCCGCGCAATGCGCTTGCGCGGCTCATGCTGCACATTGCGAATGCGTTTTTTTTCTCTTTCAAGCATTTAAAAGAACACATTTTAAACATTACAAAATTGTTTTTATATGCAATGGTATGTAAAACTTACTTAAACATAATTGAAACTAGCAGAGATGCAGATACAATTCTTTAACCTGTAGATCTCAGCTAAGCAGGGAAAAAATTTAACTGTTTGCAAAAAGGCTCAAAACGAGGCTGAAGCGCCTAACACTTAGACGATCCTCGTGAAGCATGCAAGACGTTGAAAATAACAACCAACGGCGCTCAGTGCGAGCCACTCAAGACTTAAACAGGGACAGAGAACAGAAAGACACAGGGGAGGGAGGGGGAGAGTGGAAAGAGACACAGGGGTGAGAGAGTGGGGAAAAGACAGAAAGGAAGGGACACATGGAAGGGAGACGGGGAAACAGACTCAAGGGTCAGAGAGTGGGGAGAGGCTCGCAATGAGTGCCAAAGGCGCTCATCGCAGGGCTCGTGATGAGTGCCAAAGGTGCTCATTGCGAAGGGTGAAAGTGGGGACCTGCGTGTGAACTTGCTCAGCTACAACACAGTCAAATTGATACAAGTTGCACAGGTTCTTAAAGGCATTTCCCACCAAGTTGATTAGCGTTTTAGGCTTACTATTGGTTCCTAGGACTGTCACACGGTCGCAAATTATGGGCTTGATAAAAATTTTAGGAACGTCATATAATCACGCGCCCTAAAAGCTTGCGATCGCAGGCAGGATTTACGAGTTTAGGCTTAAGGAAGTAAATTGCGGGCTTGAGTCAATAGAATATAGCTAAACATTTGCGGAAAAAAGCACCTGCAGTAAAAACGGGGTTAGAGGCATTTGCAAGCTTCTAATAGAATAGGGCTCTAAGTTTTCAACCATATAGATTTTTTTCATTGGTCCAGCAGAGGCATCCAAAAGTATTTTTTTCAAGTTAGTATCTAGCATTATGACGTTTTCCCTGCCTAATTATGCTCCTATGCCATATAGATTTTTTTCATTGAACAGTGATCCTTTAATGTGAGCCAAATTAAAATTATTCTTGATATTTTTTGGGGGGAGTTTACTAGTATTTTTGCTACCTGATTGTTCTTAGAATTGAATTGTTTGGAGATGTAACGGAATGTCTTGACCTGTAATCCAAACATGGTTGATCTCAGAACAATCCTGGGACTGTTCTCTAAGGGCCTCATTCTATTATCGGCCGTAAATCGGCCGTAAGGCTGCGATTCCTTGCGGGGGTTCAGTTAACTCGCGATTCTATTATACGGCCCCGCAAGGATCTCCTTTTACGGCCGGCCGCATATCTTGGAACCGGCCGTAAACTGTGAAATATAAAAACTCAAAAATAAATTCAAGCCTGCACTGTACAGCTCTGTAAATGCTAGGGATCATATTGGGGGACATGAGGAATAAAAGGAACCCACTCTCAAGCTTGCACATCTGCCCAAACCCGAGTTCAAATTAACTGTTTATTTGCCGGCTGCGGCGTGGGCGTGTCTGAGATGCTCCAAGCACTCTGGACTTTTTACATGGATATTTTACGGATATTAAAAATGAAATATTTTACGGATTTGAGTACAGGATAATTATGTGCTATTTTTTCTAACACCTAAAATCCCTTTATAGTCTTCTCAAAGTGCAGGATGGCTTTATTTGAGCTATTTTATGTGCTTAATTGGTGCTAGCGAGACCTTTTTCCTGCAAGTAACTGCGGCTCGTTTTTAGCCTTGCAGAGAGGTTTCCCGGAGCAATTGAATTGCAAATCTCTTGCGGCCGTTTTAGATCAAAGGCTTTCCTCCGGCGCGATCGGCCGCAAGAGATAGCAAGGCACCGGCCGCAAGCCTGCCGGAATCCCCGGCCGTAAGGGAATAGAATAGCCGAATAGCTTGCGGCCGGTCCTTGCGGCCCCGCAGCGGCTGCGGCCGATAATAGAATGAGGCCCTAAGAGTTTTCCAAGCTTTAGTACATCTGGCCCATTTTGTTTGTGATGTCTCTTTATGCTCAGTAAATATAATGTAGATTCTTACAGGATCTACATTTTTAACATCCAATGCACAAGAAGATATAATTACTTCATACAATTACAGAAGCAGGTTTTTGGATTCAGACCCACAGTTCTACTCTAATTTCAAAGCCAGGAATGTGCAAGTGTATGAGATACTTTACTTTAAACTATTGTGTTCCTGGACTTTGCCCTTCTTGTTAGTGATATATCAATTAAATCCCCACTCAGAAATGCTTGTGATTCTATCATGGAGTGTTCTGCCGCTGTAACCCGTACACTGTTCTCTGTGTGTCTATGTGATAAGCATAAGCAGTAGCTAAACTACTTTATTTGGTAGACTGAATATATTTTATGCTGAATCTAAAAGTATATCTTTCTCTGTTGTTTAATTAAAAGTAATGCTAAAAAGACTTTTGGATAAGAAGATTTGGAGCACAGAAAGTGTCCTGTTAAATTAAAGGACTACTGTGGTCAAAAAACAAAAAAATATATAATAATACAGCTCATCGTTTATTACCTTTTACATGCAATTATGCTGCTGTGGAAACTGCTATTTTGGATTTGAGTGATCTTCTTCCTGATGTAGGAGGAGACTTTTAATAAAATGGAAATTTCTATCTGCACAATGGGAATCTGCCATCTACAAGTGCCAGTGCATTTGTCAGTTCTAATGGGATGCTCATTATTTTACATGGGCATTTGTAGAGATAGCATGCTCAGTAAGGAAAATGTTAGCCTGCAGTAAATACTAATTGTATATTAAACAGAAACATGTAAAGGTTATGTTTAGGTTTTATCACTTTCTAAGAATATTTTCCCACTAGCGAGAGCAGCACCCTGACCAGGCTGTCCAGGCTCTCCACCCACAGCAGCAGGTCCTTCAGGTAGTGCCTGGCCAGGACCAGCGAGGCTCAGCACACTGCGCTCAGAGTGCACAGCAGCACCAGGCTCTGACACCAGCACATCTTGGGGCAGCTCCAGGCATCGTAGGCCTGCAAGGAGCCAGCCGGAGGGGCACTCTGGCACGATGCACATACACGTCACCCGAGGCTCATGCCACGCATTGCGCATGCGCAACTCGCAAAGTGCGAGTTAAATAGTCCTGGTAATTGAGACTTGCCACAACTTTTAACATAGCGTGATGACAACTCGCAATTACCACAACTATTATAGTTAATTATGAGGTTTTGTCATATATATGACTATGCAGAAAGTACAGTGGTTAGGATTTGGTGCGACCTGGGTTTGATTACAGTCAGGGAACCAAGAGGTCAGACCACTCTGAAGCCAAGCATGGTTGGATAGAAGACCACCTAGAAATACCATGAGCTGTATGCTATGGCCCACTGGTCAGTATTTGGATGGCAGACCGACTAGGAATATCAGGAGCTGTATTCGGTGGCCCACTGGAGAAGTAACTGGCAACCCACTCCAGTATCTCTGCCATGAAAAACCAAGTGGTCAGCATAACCATGGACATAAAGATGTGCTTAGTGTGTTACGGTCCATGAGGTCACAAAGATTTGGAAATTACTGAATTTGAGTTCTGCATAAATATGGTATTAAGACTTTTATTTCCATGCCAGAAATGTACTATTCTATCACCCTGAAACTGTCTGGTAAACTATCTGAAACTATCATGAGAGCACACAACATTGGTGTCCTCTTTGGGATTACTTAATATAGCAATATATTGATATATGGATCTAAGATCTTAGGCCTGTTTACAAACACACTCCTGACTATTCCATGATTAACAACATCTGCCGACACCGAGCGGTGAAGGCTCCTGAAAACAAAGATCTATACTTTTTCTCTGAACTTCAGGAATGCAACAGGAAATGTTAACCCCCAGCTGTCATATTTAGCTGATTCCAGCAGTCCTTTCTCGGCACAGATGAATTTGGGAAGCGTTAACTCTCTCTTTGCTTTTGCAGCCTGCACGGAGCTGTTGCTGTGAGTCTGTCTGGGGGAATGTCAGAGTATCATGTAAACAGAGATTTCATTTATTATTTTTCTGTGAAGAAGGCACCTATTTCAAAATTCAAAAAGTATTTTTACTTTACTTTACTTTACAGTGGTGTGCCCTAAGTTGTGCTGAATTAACTGGTCCTTTAATTTTGATGCTTTGCATTTTCTTTTAGAACTAAACCCTGCTCTCACACTTTGATGCTTGTCACAAATCAAACAGAAAATATTTGCTATGTTTTAATGATATCATTGCTTCATTTTCTGTTGTTCTCTATCAGTCTATCCATTATGATGATTGGTCACCGATCTGTCTTAACTATTGTCAGAAATGCTAATGTTATTTTATTTTTTATTTTACATATTTGTTATTACTGTTTGTTTCTATTATTTTGTATTTTAAACTGTGTTGTATATTTTTTTATTCCAATAAAAATGTTGAACATAATAAACCTTGCAGTCTAGAGGTACTGTATATATCTGTCATTTTAATCTTCAAAGCACATACCTAGGTCATACTGCCAAGGCATTTTACAATTGCTGTCCGTTAGTTAATTATTGAATTTTAAAGTAGATGTATTGCAGAATAAACTGGCATTGCACAATAATGCCATAATGACTTATGCTTTGGCAGGATTTCACAATGATATAGCACATTAACGTAGATGTAACTTCCTCCACTTCACTTACTTTTAAAATGATTACATTTCAAAGCTAAAGTGCACTATCAGAAAAAAAGGAGCTGTGGATCAAGATCCTTTGAACTCTTTTGTAAACTCTGGTTTCAATAAATCTTAAGAGAAGTACTTTTGTTTAAATTGCTTGACACAATTTTTCTTCAAGATTACTAATTAAATGGCAAATATGAATGCATTGAATACCCACTGGATCTGAGTTACTTCCAAATATTATGCCCATTATTATGGCCTGTTTCTTTGTATAATTTGTTTTGTAAGCTGCCTGGTGTATAGTATGTAGATACCTGGAGCTTCATTCAAATGAGCAATTGTAAGTTACAGTAGCCAGTAACGCGGCCGAAAGTTAATTTGCTATTCAATTGGCGTTTTTTTTGCGTGCCGGCAAATGTGCTACGTGTTACGGCTGAAACCCCATCTAAGACTTCGATCTTTCACGTCCACAAGAGTTACAATCGCAAATCACTATTCAATTGCTACAATTCATCAAGCCCACAAATGTTTTCACACCCGTAAACGGCAAATGTAGAAGAAAATCTAATGAGTACTAGAGAGGACTCGCAAAGGGGTTAAAGACATATTGGTAGCACTGTAAATGCAAATACAAATGTAATGCTGCACTGTAAAAGACGGAGAAAGCTATATTATAATTAATTGCGCAACAGTCTCAAGCTCTCAAATCTGTAATCAAAAATAATTGTATTTTATGTTTCATTTCGGGGTTATATTGATCTCGGGAATCAATGAGTTAATACATATCAGGCCACCCACAAGGACTAGAACAGTATTGGCATTAATTTGTATTATTTTGTGTTTTGCGGTTTTGCATGTCTGATCGCATATGGGACCTCCAAACGCTAATTGATTGACATGTAACCTCCATCTTAGACTGACGTAATGATGTCGGTCTCATTTTTTATTGGCTGTTTCAAAATGGGTAGTTAATTGCTTAATTGAACATATTCCCATCCGGCTTTTGGCCCGTAACTTGCGAGCTTGTTCAATTGAATAGCACTGGATTTGTAGCAGAGCACGAGCCCGAATTGAATGAGGATCCTGGTGCCTAATCAACCTTTGCTCCTGGATGTGCCAGTAGGAGGAATTGCATTAGGGGACCTAACTGACTCAATCTCCACCCAACTACTGCTCATCCACACCCCAGCTCCTTTGCCCAATATATTTCAGTTGATTAAACAACAGATTTATGGTTATAATTTTGCTGATCTGATTACTTTCCTCTTCTAGCCAAAGCAAACTCCAAATCAACAGCTGCCAAAGAAGACATAGTTTTTACATTCAGGTAAAATATACCTCAGTTTGTCTCAATGAAGAAAATAAAATATAGTGATCAAACATTCCCAGATTAAAACTTTCACCTCAATTGTGTAGATTAGCATTAAGCATAGCAATCATTCAGTACGATTGACAATGAGGTGGTGAAAGATAGAACCAGAAGCTGAACAATAACTCTCTTACATTGGGTTTTCTGTGTTTTATCCCTGTTTTGCTGTAATAATAATATAATGTAACTAAATATACATACATACATCTTTTCTAAACATATTGTGTAATTATGACACATAATAAATATATTTGTTTATTAAGTTCTGTCTCTGCGCTATTAAGAAACAATACTAAAGAGTTGTTTATAATGTGTAAGGGTTAAAGGTTTTCCTTGCAGCCAATTTAAGGTTCTGTGTGACTTTTATAGTTATGGACAGGGGTGGAACTACAGCTGGTGCACCCGGGCCCAGCTCTGGGGGTGGGGGAGCAGTGTTCTCCTACTATCAGCCCAATTCTGCCTGCCCTCCATCTCCTCCTACCCCCTAGCAGGCAAGCATTGCCTCTTGCCCCCACTCCCTTGGCCTGACCAGATCCTGCTTCTGTATTGCTTCCCTGCCTGCATATATACTTAACACCATCCACATTTTGTATCAGAAATATTAGTCTCCCTTTGTAAAGTGTCTTACATTAGGTCTAAAGCCAGCTTTGACCTTCTCCTATTCCTAATTGTTCACATATATCTATCAGTCCCCACATCAAACCGATAGGGCAAAGATATAGGCCCCCATTCAATTGAGGTTTCGGGAGATCCGGAGGCCCGTAAGTGAAGTCACAAGCTACCTTGCTATTCAGTTGGCGTCTTTTTGAGGGCTCGGTACGGCTACCGAGTTACAAACTTGAAAAAATGACGATGGTTAAACTCATAACTTACAGCCTTCAGAAGCCTTTGATCTTTCACTTTCGCAAGGCTAAAATCACAAATCACTATTCAATTGCTCAATTTACCCATGCCTGCAAATGTTTTCACACCCGTAAATGGCAAATGAAGGAGAAAATTCAACGAGTGCTAGAGAGAACCCGCAAGTGGGTTAAACACCTATTCGTAGCACTGAAAATGCATATAAAAAATCAATCTGGCAGTGTAAATAACGGAGAAAGCGATGACAGACATTATAATTAATTGCACAACAGTCTTAAACTCGCAAATCAGCAGGAAATAATATGTATTTGTATGAGTCATTTCGGGGTTAAATCGATCTCAGGTATCAATGAGTTAATACATATCAGGCCACCCACATAGACTAGAACAGTATTGGCATTCATTTTCATAATTCTTCATTTTTAAGGTTTTGCGAGTCTGATCACATATCGGACCCCCAAAACTAATTGATTGACATGTTTTACTGCCGTTTTAAAGACAGTCTCCTTTTCGATTGGCTAATTTCCAATGGGAGGTTACGGGCTTGCTTGATTGATCATGTTCCCACCCTGAAGTGCTCCAAACCAGTGCATGGTTTATGGTTTCGGCCAGTAACTTGCAGGCTTGAGCAATTAAATACCATTGCAATCAGAGATAAATGGGAGCCCGCAACTCACTTGCAGACATTCAGCTGCCTGTGATTGAGTTGTGGGCTACGAGTTGAATGTGGCCCATAGTGTTTCTTAGAATTGGTGGGACTAGATATAGAAATCCATTTCCTTCTCTTTTTGAACAAAGGGTTTGTACCCAAATTGTAGGGGCTCATTGTTAAAGGGCCAATAAAGTCCATACTTAAATGATACTCTTTTAATATATGGATGGGAGTGGATCTGCCCAGGAGACTATACTGATAGGAGTCTTTACCTTCTTCTTTCTCTCCGTGGCCTCTTCAGGAAACCCCAGACTAATCCATTTCTCTTTGTGGGTACTTCTTCTCTTTCCAAGTGGAGATCTAATAGGTGTGCAAATAAGCAGTTTTGTAAGCACTAAACTTTAGTTGTATGTATAATTAAAAGCCACATTAATTTTACTTCTCAATATATTGATTTGATTGTGAATCAGTTACTAAAAAAATCACATGAGTTTATTTTGCTCTTTTATTGGTTTTGCATATTTGTATATAATTCTACTCTGACATCACTAATAAGTATAATCAGATATGTGCATCTAAATACATTAGATAAACCCAGGTTTTAGATAAACTACAGATTTTGGCACTTTTTCCTTTATCTTTCTAATACATTTTCGTGGTTTTGTCATAATGTAAAAAAAACTCTCTAGGGTGATACTGTGTCAGAGAGACTGCAGCACTGTAAATTATTTTAATGTAGATTTGTTGGTGCATTGCAAACTTTTAACAGTTGGAGTCTGCCAAGAAATTTGGGCTTTATAGCATAATGTTATTTATTTTTATACACTAATTAATGTTTTTGGCTGAGTCACTACATTTAAACACTTTCAGTCAGATGCTACACTGTGTCATTCCTCAGTAGGTGGGATGTACTCATACCAGTATAGACCCCACTTGTACCTATTTATTAAAAGCTGCTGAATAATATTAAAAATATGTGGGTTGCATTATTTTGACTAAGCATCTGTTGCGCAAAATTAAATAGGAGTGTTTTGATGCTGCCGTGTTTTCTGTTGTGTACTGTTTCCCAAATTAATTCTGTTATAGAACCATTTTCTACCCTAATCCTGAGCCTAAACTCTATGGCCTCCATTTAGTTCAGGAAATGTTAGTTCCTGGAGCCTGTAATGTAGCCCCTAAACAAATTTCCTAATTAATTGTCGTCTTTTAGCTACCCGTAAACAATTTGCTGGTTATAGGCTGAAACCTGTAGACCCATCTAAACCTTTGATCTTTCAAGCCCGTATATGTTACAATCACAAATCGCTATTTAATTGCTACAATTTCTCAAACCTGCAAATGTTTTTACAGCCGTAAATTTCAAATGTAGAAGAAAATCCTATGAGTACTAGATAGGACTTGCAAGGGGGTTAAGCACCTGTTCGTAGCACTGTAAATGCAAATAAAACATCAATACTGCACTCTGAAAGATGGGGAAAGTGATGAAAGACATTAGAATGAATTGCACAACATTCTCGAGCTTGCAAATCTGCAATAACAATTTTCGTTATCTCAATCTCGGTAATCAAGGAGTTAATACATATCAGGCCACCCCCATGGACTAGAACAGTATCACCATTCATTTTTATTATTTTGTACATTGGCGGATTGCGAGTCTGATCGCATATCAGATATCTAAACACTGATTGATTGACGCTTAACCTCCAAGGTTATACTGACGTCATGATGACGGTCTCATTTATAATTGGCTGTTTCGGTCCGTAAATTGCGGCTTGTTCAAATGTATCGCTCTGTAACTGTTGCAAATTTCAAGACATCTCTCACTACAATTAATGTTATACCCTTCCTTCCTGAAATCTTGACAGGGAAGAGGTTAAATATTATTAAAACAAATGTGGGTAGTTTACTACCCTTATACATATATCCTGCTACCCCCTCTATCATAAAATGAGCCAATCAAGGAAGAGAATGTAAAGCATATATTGGGGTTTCTCTATTATGATACAGTATAGTGATTGGCTACCAAGGTACATTTGAGAGCTCTGAATGGTTCATTAATCAATTTGAGTTAGACTATTCAAATAGATTATTCTGATTGGCTGAAATATGATAATTCTGATTGGCTGAAATATGATTGGCACATTTTTTATAGCGCAGCATAGATTTTTTTCATGGATTCCCTTTGCTATGGGTTGAAAAGAGGAGGAATGATTCTCAATCAAGATTAAGACAAAATAGTATTGCTTACAGGAAGGAAAGAAGTTGCTGCTTATCCAGATCCAGGATCGTGGATCATCTCTGGAGGGTCTTCTATGGTCTTCTAAAATTACATCTCAAATGGAGTGTTTGAAACAATAAAGTTGTAATGTTAGTTTTATAAGCTACACTGATTTTTTTCTGAAAACACTAACTTTATCAGTTATTATATAAACTAATGAAACACTATTATATGAACACAACCTTCGTCTTTTAAACACTGTATTTACTCAAAGAGCGAATTTATTTATTTTACTTAAAACCTTATCCATTATCACTTCTAAATTATCAAAGCGGCATATTGCACATATGAAACTTCAAAGGTCCTTTAAATTACTGCTATTGTTCCTTGAGAACATTTCACCTTGATTATGGAATACAGTTTTGGGCGATACTCCAAGAAAAATTCACCTTGGACTTACTGATTAAAGAGTTCACAGAAGGCAACAAAACTGATAAAGAGATCGAAGGATTTGACTTATTTGAATGACTCGACAAATCAGGTTTGTTTACTTTTTGCAAAGAGGCAACATGATATATTTACTATATACAAGTATATACAAGGACAATACAAAGAATATTCAAGGGAACTGTACATGCCAAGAACTGTACAAATGACACAGTGTCACCAGTCAGATTAGATGAAAGAAAGTTTCACCAATAGGAAAATTATTTTTTAGTAACGGCAGCCAAGTCATATAATTCAATACCAAGAAAGACTGTGATGATAGATTCATAGAACATTTTCAAGAAAGGTGTGACAAAATAGGGCTGCCGGGAGTGGCTCTGGGTTCCTTTTTAATGAGACAGGAATAATGATTGACAACTGTGAGCTCAGTCTTCAGGTTCGACAGATCACCCTAGAGATATAATCACAGTGGAGATAGGGCTGCAGCAATTGCTCAAGGGATACAATTAAAGGGTCATTTTAGTATAATTGCATTATGCGGTGTAGCTTTTAGTGCTGAAGCAAGCACTACATAAGCCAATAGGAAGCTAGGAATGGCTTCTTTAGACAATACCATACTAATTACATTAGATTCACACCGTGTCAATTGCATATCTCAAGCAATGACAAGCTCTGGGGAATAGGAGGAGGGAGAGAGCTATTAGTAATATACTAGCCACTTACCTGAAAAAAATTTGAAGCCTGGCAATAGGCTACCAAATGCGAGAATCTTGCCCCTCTTAGCACCTTCGGCGCTCATCACGAGCCCTGCGCTGAGCGCCTTCGGCACCCATTGCGAGCCCTGCAATGAGCAGCTTCACTGCACATTGCTGTTTTGGCCAAGCCACACCTTTACTGCTTTGCAATGATCCCCTTCAGCGCTCATTGCAAACCTTACGATGATCACCTTCATTGCTCATCATGTGGCTCAGAATGAGAGCCTTCAGCGCACTTTGCGAGCCTTTCCTCTTGTGTACTCTAGGCCTGTGTATTTTAGGGGCCTACTGCCTTGGGTTAAGTGTTACTGCCTTGGTGTGTTACTGGCTTGAGTTAAATGTTACTGCCTTGTATTAAATGTTACTGGTTTTTGTTAAGTCTTAGTGCTTAGGGGTCGTATTTATATCCTTCGGCCTCGTTTTCGTCTTGTTTCCGCTTTTTCGGCAGCCATTTCTTTTCTCGCATTGTGATCCCTGGCTCTCCCCTATGCTGTGTGTGAGTCTGGAAGTTAATTTGAGGCATATTTGTGTGTTTTTGCAGGAACTTTACAGTTCGGTGGTTCGGCCATTAAAGGGTTTTTTTGGCGAGCCCCGCAGTCCATCTACGTGCTTCGGGCCTAAGTCATACGGGCCATAATGTTGCGTCTGTCGTAAAGTCCAGGGGCCTCGCGATGAGGCCTTATTGCAGCTAAGTCCTGCGTGTCTCAGGATGAGCTGCAGCTAAGTCCTGCATGTCCACCCCTGCAATGAGCGCCGCATGCCTCAACTGTTTGCCTTGCTTTGCGAGGCTCGTGGTAGTCAGCTCGCCTCACTATGCAAGGCTCGCAAAGCATGAAGACAACTCGCAGTACGACATCTATATATGTGATTTTATTTATAGATCGACAACTGATTATGTAGAGTTAGGAGTATAATAAACACAAGATACAATTGTAGATATATTTGAAGGCTTTAAAAATCAAACAGGAGAGGACATTTGTTCAAATATATTGTTACAGGAGAGCCCTTGTGAGAACTTATTCTCTAAGAGGTAATATGAGTTGTAGAGACATGAGGTAAGGGGAGTATGGAGTATGAGAGGTACAAATCATGTGCAGATCAGAGAGGGTGAATTGGGTGTATTTGGAGACAACAGTAGAGAAATAGAAAGGTGCAGAACAGTTTGTAAATTAGGTTTAGGATTTTGAATTTCCTCCTTGGTAAGAGTCAGGTAGTTGAGTAGAAAGTCAATTAAAATATGGTTCCAGTGGTGAAGCTCAGAGATGATGAGGCCATGGATTTGGGTCTTTGTGGTGTCGTGCATTAGGAACTTGGAATTTGGAAATGTTCTAGAGGTGGAGATGGCAGGATTAGATGTAAGGGATGAAGGAGAGGTCTGAATCAATTGTGGCACAGAGACATTGGACTTGAGATGTTTGGATGATTGTGGAATAATATACAGAAAAATCAGGTTTAGAGGAGGAGAGGGCCGGGGAACAATCAGTAGCACTGCCTTTTACATGTTCATTTTTAGTTGGTGAGATACAGCAGGGATAGATCTGGAAAGGAGAGACATATTTGGGTATCATCAGCATAAAGATGGTAATGTAACAAAAAATAGAGGATTAGTTTACCAAGAGAGGAAGTGTAGATTGAGAAAAGCTGGGATTTAAGACAGAGTTGTAGTGGAGGAAAAAAGATGCCACAGTAGAAGACGCTAGTTAGTAGTTAGAGATATATGACTCAAAAAAGGAGAGGGCTGAGCCACAGATACCCATTGATCGGAGAGTGTGCAGGAGGAGTAGGTGGTTGACTGAGTCAAAGGCAACAGAAAGATCTTCTCCTTTGATTTGTCAGTAAGCAGTTTGTTTCTTACCTTGGATAGTGCAGTTTCAGTTGAAAGTTGCGGGCCTTGCAATGAGCGCCTTCAATGATTGTTGCCGATCTACAGCCACAATAGGCGCCTTGCAATGATTGTTGCCGATCTACAGCCACATTATATTCCAGCCTCGTAAATCCAACGTGAAGCAAGTAACGGCTGCGGGGGTTGAAATTTGCCCTACTTACGTTGCTATTAAATTAGAATGGTCTGCGAGCTACGAGCGAGCAAGGCTATTTCATAAACTTGTTCGCGGCCACCAGGGTTGAGTGCTCGAATGCAAACAATTAAGCAATTACATGGTTACAGGTTCAGATGGAGCTAATGGAAAAAGAGATTGTTGGCGTTACGTCACTGAAAAGGGGCAGGGTAGATTTCGAAGTCCTACGCAAGTACAGTTTGCGACCGGACCCACAGGCCAGATATAATGCCATATTAATAAAGCAGTAAATATGATATTCTATTACATGCGTGTTACAGTATATGTTGTAACACATTAATTGCAGGGATTGATATAACACAAAATATGAACATGAAATAAAGTATTTTTCGGGGCCAATTTGCTGGCTTGAGAATGTTGTGCTATTAATTATAAGACCTAACATCACTTCCCCTTGTAATAAAAGTACAGTAGTGTGTTTTTATTTGCATATGAAGTGCTCCGTATTGAACTTTACCCCTTTGCGGGTGCTCTCGAGCACACATAGGCCTTTCGGCTCCCTTTGCATATTACGTGCTTGCTCGCGAGTGACCATGTTGCAATGTAATAGCTGAATTGAACAAGTAGCGGTTACGGCATGACAGATCAAAGGATTTACGTGTGCGCAGTTCAACATAGCTCAAATCGTAGGCAATTTTTGGCCGTCCTGCGTGTTAACACGCAAGTCCGCTATGAGCAACGTTACAGGGCTAATTTAATAGCGCTAACACGTAAATCTCGAGTTACAACGTAGCCTCAATTTAATGAGGCTGCTAGGAAGGAATTGTCAGATAGAGAGGTCAGGAGAGCGAAATTAAAAAAAGTAGTAATCCATAAATTCATATAGTTGGGCTAAAATGGCTTTTATTATGTTAGATGCAACTACAGTTCTAATAGTCATAATGTCTTTTACTACTACAATGTCCTTTTAAGTTTGAGAAAAGTATTGCATGTCTAGATCTTATATATAGTGGATTGTTTGATAAATACAAATATTATATATGAATGGTATAGGTCAATTGGGGGAAACATGTCTTTGTCTCCCTTGTAACATCTGTGTTTTATTATTCGGAAACAGTTGCAGTAAATTAATTTTGTCCATAAAAGTCATATTTAAGCATCACAAAAAATAAAAAAATGTACATGTCCTACCTTAGGCAATTTTGTAACTGCTTATATCAAGACATAGCTGTCTGTGAGATATCTAGCAAATGTGGTTCCAGTAATAGATTTATTTTTTGTTCAAACATGAGGGCAGACTAGTACAGCACCAGAGTTATACTAAAAGTATACATTTAGCATACTTTATCCTTACATGACCTAACTGCCTGTAAGTGTAACGTTTCAGAATGTGCATTAGCAGAATGGAAAAACAGTCTCAGAAGTTGTTGCTTTTACATTTACTATACTGTACAAAATGTACTGTACGTATGATGTATTTAAGTGAATTTAGGAAAAAATGATACTTTCAAACACCTAAACAGTCTATTTTGATGAACTACGAGTTATGTATAGTAAAAGAACTGTACAACTAAGGCATATGTCCTTGGCAAAATCACAGCGTATAACAGTTAAGTATTTAGTTTTTTAGGGCAAGACCTTGTGCCATGTTATTATTTGCTTTGTTTCCCGACAGGCTTAGCACATTTATACTTCACATGTATTTTTGTTGGGATATGGGATATAACCATTAAGCAGAAACTTAATATGTTTTATTGATTTATAATGTGATATATTACACGTGCCACAATTTTCTCATTAAATATTCGGGGGGGGGGGGGGGGTTCCCCATTTTTTCTTAAATTAGATAATTATGTAAATTATTAATGCAAATTAAATAAGTACATTTATATGTACATAGAGATGGGAAAAGGTAGCCATGCCATGCCATGAGTTACTCTTGCATTTATTTAGATATAACTTTCTGCTTAACATATAATCATTACTATTATTTTGAATTCATAATACATAATCAATTTATCCATGGAAAATGGCCACTGTAATGGTCCAGCTTTCATAGGGTTTAAGTTGTAAAGAAGAAGCTGATCTTTTATGAGAAAACACTTGGCATGCTAACGATTTGTAGCAATATTTCAATTGTCCTCTTGCTAGTTTTTTTTTGGGTCAAGAATATGACACCATAGAGTGAAAATTCAAATGATGGTCTCAGTCTTCTTTTATGTGCTGAATTTTAATCGGATAGACTACTTTCATCAAAATTGAAGTTAGTTTTGATAATTGTTTATTAAGACTTGATAAAAAAAGTGCCAGCTAGGTCCACCCAAGCCTCTAATAGTTCCTGTAGGCTAGGGTGTGCTATCAATGACAACCACCCCTTTGCTAACCCATATGTAACTACTATTTTTCACTATATCCAAGGTACTACACCACTCAATTGGTACCAAAAAACAAAAAAAATGGAAATACTTTTTATTTTTCATGAAAAAAAAATGCCGTCATTAAAAAAGGACAGTGGCAGAATCAATGGTCAGGGCAGCAAAGCCAGGGTATGCAAATGCCTAGTAGGTATAGGAACAAGCTTAAATGAATGTCCAAGTGCCCAAGAACACAAAACAAGCTATAAGATGCAGAGCGTGAACCCTGTGATCAACAGATCCTCTCAACTGAAGGGCTGTACTAGTAAGGTGCCCCAGAACTGGCTAGATGCCCTGCAATGACAACAAAGAAGCTTGTCCTGGGAAGGAGCAATTCAGACTAATGAGATTCCTAACATACCTCCTAGTGTGCTCTGTGCAATATTCCCAATTAGCCCCATCCTGCTTCTAGAAATCCTGTATACTTAAAAAAAATTAAAAACAAGAATGATAATTATGCGGGTACAAGTATTCTAATGCCACTGATGAGCATTTACAATAGGCCGTAAAAGTACCCTTATGTGATGAGCAGAATGGCAAATAATCAAGGTAGCACCAATTTGCCCAGTTAGCCCGAATTTAGGGCTACCTTGAATATTTGACATTTTGCTCATCACATAAGGGTAGTTTACAACCTGTTGTATATGCTCGTCAGTGCTTTGTATTGATTTGGGATTATAATACTTCTTCCCGGATAATTGTCATTCTTGTTTTGAAATGTTTTTAAGTATACTGGACTTCTAGATGCAGGATGGGGCTAATTGGGAATAGTGCACAGAGCCCACTAGTCGGTATGTTAGGAATCTCATTAGTCTGAATTGCTCCTTCCCAGGACAAGCTTCTTTGTTGTCATTGCAGGGCATCTAGCCAGTTCTGGGGCACCTAACTAGTACAGCCCTTCAGTCGAGAGGGTCTGTTGATCACAGGGTTCACGCTCTGCATCTTATAGCTTGTTTTGTGTTCTTGGGCACTTGGCGATGTAAGCTTGTTCCTATACCTACTAGGCATTTCCATTTTTTTTGTAACCTATATATAAGTGGGCCTCATGGTCCCTCACCAACCCCAATGGGGGTCTGTTAAACAGGAAAGGAGATGGAAGTCCATGGCCTAGAGCTGAAGCTTCAGAACTGCCACAAGTATTGTTTCCTTACAGAATCCAGTATTTCCTGGAGAATATGGCCCTTGATAGATAACCTATAACACTTGACAAATAATAAAATAATAATATTAATAATAGAATTAAAAGACAGATTGCCCTAGACATGTCTCCTTTATTAACATTTGTGCTTTTTGCACACACTAAAAAACAATGAAAACACTCACTACCTTGTTAATTAGGAATTTCCAATATAGGACCTTCATATTTCAATCCTGCCTACATATATCAATGCTCACCACCCGTAGATAGAGCCCATTGCTGAGCTAAAGAGTCCTTTTAAAATTAATTAATACATTAATCTGGTTTCAGTGTGGTCCAACAAAGCCTTTTAATCCTGACTTCAGGCCTTGTAAGCGGCCACATCCAACTTAATTGTAGGCATGCCTCTCATGTTTGAAGAGGGGTACTTTGGGACTTTAATGGGTAAGAAGGTCAGGGAGCATGAAAGTATAGTGTTGCGGCCATAGTGATCTACTTATTTTTATGTTAGATAGGGGGGTCGGGTTTAAAGGTCCATCTTAGCACACACAAGCTCTAAGAACAGAGTTAGTAGCCTCAAGTCACAAAGGGGGAAGGTGGGCTAACGATCATAGGGTGGTCCAGAAGAACTGCAGACAGAGAGGGGCATAGGTGGATGGGGTCTTAAGTACCCCCACATACAATTATAGTAAGATTAACCCATTCTCTACAGTGGGAATGTTTTTTTTCTGAGAATGCTTTGACTAGTGTTTAGTGGGTTCAACTACTGTGTTTTTTTGTTTTTACTTATTTTAAAGATATGGAAAATTACTATTTTTTTATTCTTTCTATACAAGACAACAGCAAATTAAAATATCATAAAAACAATTTAAAAACAACAAAATCGAAATCCCTTGCTAATTCATATTCATATGCACTTAGGCTGGTATCCAATATGCAATAAAGCAGGCAAATAAGAAAAGACCCACTCTATGGGCCGCCGCAAGTAGAGATAGCAAGTTACTTTGCTAGTCAAATGCCTCCTACTTGCGTGCCCCGTTCGTGTTACTTACTGCGCACTACTTTCCCTTAGTTTACTCATAATCGCAAGTTATTTCCATCAAATCCTTTGATCTTTAACGGCTGCAAGAGTTGCGGCCAAAAAACAAACAAATCGCTATTCAATTGCTCTGATTGACCCTTCCGTCAAGCCCGTAAATAGCTAAACGCGAACTACAGGTTACTGGTACCAAGGAGGTCTCGCAAAGATCTTACTTACAAAATGTAGCACTAATTAAACAAATAAAAGAGCAATCCTGTATTTTTTTTAGAAGTGAAAGTGATGTGAGGTCTTAGAATTAAAAGCACAACATTCTCAAGCTCGAAAATCGGCAAAAATAAATACTTTATTTCATGTTCAGTTTTCGTCATAAAGTCCTACGGGCTTCAACCTCCAAAACCGTAGGACTTTGATATCCAACCTCCATATTTCCTTAAAGTCCTACAGGCTTGAATAACGAGTTACGGGCTTGGCGGTCATTGAAGCCCGTAGGACTTTGGAATCAACCTTCATATTTCATTGAAGTCCTACGGGCTTGAATAACGAGTTATGGGCTTGGAGGTCATTCAAGCCCGTAGGACTTTGGACAGAAATTAAACATGAAATAAAGTATTTGATTTTGGCGATGTGAAAGCTTGTGAATGTTGTGCTTTTATTTCTAATGTCACCCATTGTGTTCCCCATCAAAAAATTAAAAAAAATAAAACCTGAACTTAAACAGAAATTTTTTACTATTTGGCTTTTTTGAAGGATAGCGCTAAGAAACATTGCTCTAGACCATGGGTGATCAAAAAGGTAGACTTTGCTCAGAATCAGGACCTCGGATTCTGACCTGCACTGTATTATTAATATATAGTATATACTCTCGACTTGCCCGTCAAAAATAACGGGGCAATAAAATTGTAAGGCAGGTAATGCTGTTTGGGCCAGGCATTAATTTTTTTGGTGATCTGAGATCTTTCGGCGCTCATTGCGAGGCTGTTGGTTGTTGTATTTTTTTTTCTGATAGGCGCTTTTGCTGTTTTTGTTTTGTCGGAGCTGATCTGCTTTTTTGCGCTTATTGCAAGCCTTTGTGTGCTATGAGCAGCGTTGGCGCTCGTTGTGAGTCGCGCGGTGAATGTCTTTTGTGTTTATTGCGATACGTTTTTTTTTGCGTATATGTATTTTTGTATGCTCATTAAATAATTAATAAATTAATAAATTAATATACTTTACCTATTTGGAAGTAATATATGCAGGAAGCATTGTGCTAAAGAGCTGACAATCTGTTTTGATGTTCCTGCAGCATACAATGTACAAATTTGCACTGTTGTGGGGCTGAGGTCTAAGTGTCAGCAATGTGTGCAGTGTGTAGTGTAAATAGGCTGCGTGCGCAGGGGGAAGCTGTTAGTGTAGCTGTGTTACTCCGCATTGTGTAAGTTAGTGTTGTAAAATGGCTGGCGAATGTGTATGTGGTACGCGGCAGTGGAGGATGTAGCTTCCTTGCTAAAAGTATATCTTGTACCGTATGTGCTTAGTGGTGTTTTGCGTCTTTAGGGTCCTGTAGCCTAGTTTTTGTTTTTTTCAGCAATCATTTTTTCTCTCTCTTAGGGGATTTTCGTGTGTCTATACTCGGGAATCAGGACTTAAATTGAGGTGTAACTTCATTTGCAGAGGTCCTGGATGCCCCCCCCCCCCTTGCTGTGGGTAAGCTTTTTATGTATTTTGTGTGTGTATTTTGTTTGTTTTTAATGTTTACAGGTGTGCGCCGTTCGGACGTTAAGGTCGTATTTTTGCGAGGTCATAATGGGTCCGGCGTGTCGTATTTTTTTATGCTAATCCCGTAAATGGGTCCGTGCAGTTCGTATTTTTTGGTATAAGTCCGTATTTAGTGATTGCGTGTTAGATCTATTTTGGTAAAGTGCTGCTTGTGTGGGTGTTTGTAACAGCGTGTGAGGTGCCGTAGTGCCTCCACCTTCCGCAAATGCGCCCCCTCGCTTCGCGTGACGACGATTTGTAGTTTGACAACTATTATATGTGATACCATAGGAAGCATCCAAACACTTAAACTTTTAGTTATATAGTGTTCTTTTGCTAAGTTTCTTTCACATGTAAACATCCTATATGAGTCCTTCCGACAATGATCACCTTTCCCTTTTCCACTACATTCCTTATGTGTGAAATTGAGCAGGTATCTTCCCATGATACTCATCAAAAAGTGAATATAAAATCTATCTTTTTTTTCCTCATTAACGTCTTTATTGAATTTTCATGACAAGTTTTGTCTTCTCCCTCTATTTACTAAGTTCCCCAGGGAAAATATATACATTTTTGTTTGAAATCTCTATTTTGGAAGACTGATATTGTTATTAAGAAAAAAAAACAACAGAAGTTCTCTACTTTAGTGAATTATCCTTTAATTAAATTGCTTTTGTACAAATAAAATACCACTCAGGATGTCTCAAAATACCAGCTAATGCAGCTCCTATGCCTCCCCTACTCAGTGCCGGGAATAGTATAGATCTCCTGATCTTCCAAAATCTTGAGATCTTTCAACGGGATTACAGTTGCATTCTTAGGGCCCTGTTCTATTGCTCAATGCATACACCTATACACACTTAAAACTGCTCTTAATATTGCCACAGATTTTATTAGCTACTCGCAATACGATTACGAGGTCCCTTCCCACAATCACTACGGGCCAGTCAAACCTGCAAAACTGGTCTTAGAACTCTATTGGTTTTAGCACAGCTTCAATATTACTCGCTCTAAATAAGTAAAGTTACACAAAATCGGTATTCTATTAGACCCGTAGCTATAGTTCACAAATAATGTCTAACCCGCAAGTGAAAAAAGTATCAAGTTTCTGTCAAAACTATTACAAGTACTAAATAGGACTCACAGGGGCTTTTTCAAACAATTATTAGAGCTGTAACAGCAATTAAACATACAATACTGTACTTTAAAAACATGGGAAGGCATGGAAAGACATTAGAATGAATTGCACAACAGTCTCAAAACCACAAATATGCAGTTAAAAAATATTTTATTAAAATTATTTTTCTGAGTAATGTTGATCCTGGGACTCAATGGAGTTAATACATATCATGAAACCCACATGAGCTAAAACAGATGATCTAATGCATTTTATAGATTGCTAGATTGCCTGATTGTGAGCCTGATATAACTTATTGGCACTAATTAATTTATAACCTCCAATGCAGATTACGTCTAACTTCCATGTTTTACTGATGTCATGATGAGGGACTCATTTACTATTGGCTGTGTCTAAGTAGTAAATTATCATCATAGCTTCATAATTTGAACTAAATATTTGTGGTATCTGGGTACATATTTTCACTATATCCCCATTCTTACCCTCCTACTTGTGATCAGTATCAAAACATGATTTGGTTTGAGTGCCAAAGGGCTGGATTTGTTACAAAATATGTGACACCATTCCCTTCCTCTCACTTCTGAAACTAGTAGGCATTTAGGGAGTTTGTCTATTTAAAAATTGTCACTGAATTATTTTACTCCCCCGGGCTTTCTGCATCTGCAAGTGGACTAGGATCTTGAATGTAGAGACATTTTCAGCTACTCCACTTTAAATTTGGGAAACCTTAGTGCCATGTTTTCAATGGTGCTAGTGGAAATCTGCAAGGAACTCACCTTCAGTTGAAAAAAAATCTCAATTAAGCAATTACTGCCCTATCAAATAATTATTGCATATGCTGTAATATTTCCTAAGTTTGCTTTAATGGACATTTTCTTCCGTAAATGTTTATTCTAGCTATACTTTCTGCTCTTCTACTTAATGACAGCTGAGCAATAGCTATAAAGTACCATATTATCTAGCCTGTAAGACACCCATATTCATATACGATATACAACTAAGGAATAAACTCAATGTATATTTGTAATAGAAGCCATAGACCATTTTATGGTATTTAATAATAAAAAATAGATGTTTTATGCCAGAAACGAAAGCCTAAAACCATAAACAAGATATTAACACATCAGCAGACTGTTGAAAATGAACAGAACATCACAAAATATATCTCCAGAATCAATACTGCCATTGTCATTTACCTCATTATCACTACCACAAAGTAACAGTACAAGTGTAATAACCTATTCTTCTTTTGTTGTGACTATTGGGTACTAGACTGACTCATATATGTGTCTCACCATGTAGTAGTGAGTTTAAGTAGATGTATTCAGTGGGCCTAATTCAATTGAGCAATTGTAAGTTACTGGAGCCCGTAAGTGAGGCCATAAGTTAATTTGCTATTCAATTGGCATCTTTTTGAGAGCTCCAAGCGGTTTACGGATTAAGGGTTTGAACATTTTGCGATGGTTAAACCCAAAACTCACCGCCTCCTGAAACCTTTGATCTTTCACTTCCGCAAGAGTTACAATCGCTAAAATCGCAAATCGCTATTCAATTGCTCCAATTCCCCAAAATGTTTTCACACGCTTAAGTGGCAAATGTTGGAGAAAATCCTACGCGTGCTAGAGAGAACCCGCAAGGTGGTTTAACCCCTGTCCGCAGCACTGTAAATGCAAACAAAAAATCAATACTGAACTGTAAAGAATGCAGAAAGTGATGATAGTTAGACATTGGAATTTATTTGCACAATAGTCTCAAGCTCGCAAATCGACAGTAAAAAATAAAAAAAAATTGTTTCATTTCAGGGTTATATTGATCTCGGGAATCAATGAGTTAATACATATCAGGCCACCCATATGGACTAAAACACTATTGACATTCATTTTTATTATTTTGTATTTTGAGAGTTTGCGAGTCCCATCACATATCGGATCCCCGAACCTAATTGATTGACATGTAACCTCCATGTTTTACTGCCCTAATGATGGCGGTTTCATTTTCTATTGGTTTATTTGGAATGGGAGGTTACAGTCTTGCGTAATTGATCATATTCCCACCCTGAACTGCTACGGACGAGTGCATGGTATGCGGAGTCAACTTTCGGCCAGTAACTTGCGGGCTTCTTCAATTGAATAGCACCAGAGCCAAACAGGAGCCCGCAGCACGCCCACAGACATACAGCCTGTTTCCCGCAAGATGCAGGCTTGCAATTTAATCAGGCTCATAGTTTTTTTTTGCCTGGGGTGATACTGGCCTTCCATCCATGAAACCACAGACTCACAACTCGGCCAGATAATTGCCTTTTTTATCTTATAAAGGAGAACTGTGTCTGAATTTTTTCTCAGTTGGTCCACTGAAAATCAAAAAAAGATAAATAAGCCACATCAGACATCAGTAGTGATGTTACTATTATCATGATAACATATTAACTTTTTATGAATAAAAATGCTATTCTCATGATTGGTAATATCTGTATTTGAGATTTCTGTGACAAATGGACCATAACATCTGGCATTTTCATCCAGTGAATAGAATATAGCATATTTTAACTGCAAAAATAAGTTCCTCAGTAGCTTATCTATAACTTTACTAATAGTAGCATGTTTAAAGTTTTAGGCTCTCCTCATCCTTCCTAGTCCATGAGGACCAGCAGATAAGATATCAGTGAACACACATTACTGGTCCTACGACCAGTTGCTGAAAACCACTGTCCTATGCAAAATGAAAAACCATATTGTGATAGTATCCAAAAACACAATATATTGGTATCTGTATTTTCTAGAAATACATGGATTTGACTAGTCCATAATGAGTTGTCTTTTACAGGAACAATAAAACTAGTGTTAGTGGATATAAGGAACACTGGGGATTCACTAAGCTATAGCAAGGATCTGAGGAAATGTGTTAATCCCGCACATATCAAACAGGTGGGTTTATCCATTAATCTGCTAATATCCTAGTGATACTGAGGATGTTAGTAGATGTAAGCACTGTTCTCAGCCGCACCAAGGTCAGTGCAAAAGTGAATGTTTATCAAACTTTGTCACATCAAATGCCAAACATACAAGCACATGTAACATCAGTTTATAGGGTGTGAAGTGTTTACACGGTGTTCATACATAGTTCAAAACAGAAAACACTTGAATTTACTAATCCAAGAATGCATGTGTTTCATATGGTGAATTTGAAGCATCTACAAGCTTTGAATACCGTGTTTGATAAATAGTACCACAATTGTGTGTCCATTTATGACCTCCATTCCATGGCACATGGAAGAATTGTGCTCCTGGCATACCTCCCTGGGTGTGAGTCAGTACGTTTTACGAGTTTCTATTTACTACTAGCCATTGAATAACTCCGGTACTCAGCTTTTCAAAACTTCCTTAGTTGCAGGTCAGCCTTCATTTTAGAAGAGCCATGGAGGTCTCAATTCTTTTTTATGGGGGCCATGGAATGGAGGCCTTTGTAAGGATACATGGAATTCCTGGTTAAAAACAAGAGGGGAAGGGGTGAGGGAGTGCACAAGCTCTCACCTGTTCAAACCTCATATACATGAAGTATGGAAATCACATCTGTCAAACCCAAACATCTGGTTAATCAGGGGGTCAGTCTAATTTGGTCTATGTGTCTATTCGTAGTATACCCCGTCAGATGGGAATATTTCTCTGTCTCAATAGTAATATTGTTGATGTTTAGACAGTAGGGTGTCCATATGACCAATAATTGCTCTATAAGTACAGATATTTTGCTGACTATCAATTATTGATGGTAGACTACTCCGTGGACAATGTTGTCATTGAAAACTGTAAGTTTATTTGTGTATTAATTAAAAATGGTTGCAACACAAATCAACATGTCCCCGTCGGTACTACATAAATTGTATAATACAATAAAGGTTATAATTCAACATAAAATTAAACTGACGCATTTTACTGCTTCTCATGTGGCTTTCTCTGTGATGGGGTGCTCTCTAGTCTCGCTGTTATGCTCAAAATCCCTTGTTGTAGGGTCTCTGGGGTACAATAGATCAATAAATGGAATTCTATTCTCTTTGCAAGGTCCTAGGGAACCATTGCATTCCTAATACAGATTGCTATCCTATTTCTTTCGTGTACTAAGAGTTGATTGGGGAGCCACTATCTAATTGTGTCGGTCTACCTTCGTCTGCTCACAGGATTCTGCCAATGAGATTTACATCCCATATACACAAATATACATTTGATTATTATTATGATTGTTTATTTGTAATGCGCCAACATATTCCATAGTGCTATACATACGTTGTGATCAAGGCAAAACAATATTAACACTTTACAAAAGATGGATGGCCCTGTCTTCGAGTTTAGAATCCAGTGCCCATAGAGCTTTCCCCAAAGCTCCATGATAGATTGAAAACTCGCAGCTCCATAGAAAATGTAAACAGTTTTACTTAATAGTATTGCAGGGCTAACTTCACAAGTACCCATGCTACCCTCCCAACAGTGGCCCTGTTTACCTCCCAACATATCAAATGACAAAAGAGGGATTGCATTCTTGAAAAAATTGGCACAGTTAGTGTAGTCACCATTCATTGTGATATGTAAAGTAAATTGTAGAGATTTACATATTTAATATGTGCATAATATTCCATTCACACATATGTTCTGTAGAACTGACACGCCACAACTCTATATTTCTCCTAAACTTTAACAGAAAATAAAAGGAGAACCACAGAAAGTTGGTCATGTGTAGGCTTGGAAAACGAGGTTTTGCTCATAAATGGGGGAGTTTTATTCTTAAGAGGGATATTAGGGAATCCTAGAGAGATAGGTAGGGACAACAAAGGAAGAGCTCTCATGCAGTACATGTCATATCATAGTATATGATCTCAGGTTGTAATAGTTATTATTAGTAATCAAACAACCAAAGAAAATGTGGAGGGATGAATTTTGAAAAAAAAAAAATAGAGGGATTTGACTTGTGTGGCAAAGTCCATTCAAAAGAGGAATATTTGGTGAACTAGGAGGAATTTTCTCTTGAAATATGGACAATTGGGAAGTAATTACGGATATTTACTAAGGGCCTCATTCAATTGTGATTTGGCCAGTTGAATAGGGCTCTATATAAGCACATAGCATTTTTTTTTTTACAGAAGTTTTTAGGTAGTGAACTATCCAAAAGCAAGGTCTTCACTAACTAAAATCTTCAGTAAAAAAAAAAAAATCAGCCTTATTAAATTGTGATTCGGCCAATTGAATAGGGCTCTTTATAAGCACACATATTTTGTACAGCATTTTTTTTTGTTAGCGATAAAGTTTGGTTTTGGATAGAAAAAATGCTATGTGCTTATAAAGAGCCCTATTCAATTGGCCGAATCGCAATTTAATAAGGCTGTATGTGCTTATACAGAGCCCTCTTCAATTGGCTAAATCAAATTTTAATGAGGCTCTTAGATATCAAAGAAGTGCAAGTGGCAACTTTTCCTATATAAAACAGAGACATTGAAGGACTTTTAAGCATATTACACCACCTGTGATGCTTAGTAAATAGCCACTTAGAACCAACCGACACAATAACTCTGGGCATGTGTATTATATAAAATTGTGTAATTCTGGTTTATATTTTATTTGGTTATGATAACGATGCCTGAGGTGCATTTCTCTGCAACTTAACAAGATCCATCTGAAACGGATAGGATATGGTGTGTGTGCTGTGCTATGAGCTACAACATTTGTTTAATTATTTCAATATACACTGGATTATTCACCTCTCTTGCTAACAAGAAGGATTTCTACATTACAGTACAAACTGAAATATTTCTCCAAATCCTATGAGGATATTTTTTTTTCTCAGTGGCAAATATTTCAGAGAGGTGTTTTCACTTTTCTGTGTGTCTGAAGGCTGCTAAGGGACTAGTTTTGCTTAAGATTTTAGTAAATCAGCTTTTTGCATCAAAGATAAGCTTACATTACCTCAGCTGACTCACTGAAGGAATGCATGTCTCTTTGCCAAATCACAGGTTATTTAATACAGTATGTCTGGAAATGGGGTTTTGTTCAAATTGTTTTGGCTACAAATCTATCCAGATGAGTATATCGCAAAACTATGTGTTTTTCAGGGACATCTCTAAAACAGCCCAATATAGTTACGTTGTACCATAATATTACAATGAATGACTAGCCTGGAGACATCTGGATTTATAAAGGGCTTTACCTGGAAGCTTCATTAAATGAACTGCAGACTTTTCTTTATGGGAAAGCATTAAATATTATTCTAAAGAAGTAGTAAAATATTATTCTACAGAATTGGTATATAAATGTAAGGTAGTCTGTATTCATACCACTGAAGCAGTAGAATATTTTATTATTACATGGTTTATTCAGTTAAAGGGACATATAGCACTTTTTATTTTTTATTTAATACAAGAAAAACATTCATTAAACAATACCAAACAAATGACGGGCTATGGCCCCCTCCCAAGTCCCCTGGTTTCGGAGAGAGGAGCCCATTGACCTGGCAGACTGGGGATAGAAAAAAGAAAGTGGCTAGCTATGGGGGCCTTATATAGTCACCATTTCGGCTTTCTGCCCCCTGATACACATGAGTAAGGTACCCACCCATCCATCCCTTTAGGAAAAAAAGAGAGGGTTTGATTATTGGTTAACTAGTTTTAGGAGTTTATGGTTATGTTTTGATATTATTAATTTGATGTTTTTTTTTATGTGTATAATATATATAGTGGCGTAATAAATGGTGTGGGGGGGGGGGGGGGCAGCGCCCCGGGTGGCACCTTTATGAGGGCGCAACTTCTGGTGTACGGGCCCCACTTCTCATTTTATCCTGATTAAAAAAATAAAAATAGGGATTTCCCAACCCACCCCTGCCTCCACTGAAGACCCCGGTCTGCATAAGGACTGAGGGAGGAGGAGCTTTCCTGGGTCCTGTTCTTTCCAGTGAAGCTTCAGCGTGCGGTGCGCAGGGGAGGGAAGTGCATGCTAAGTGCTGGCAGGTTAGTGGTCTAATGTGGGTCTGATATGAAGAGGGGAAGCATAAGGGCTTATCTGGGGGCACATGTGGGTCTAACATAAAGGGAAAGTATAAGGGCTTATCTGGGGGCACATGTGGGTCTAACATAAAGGGAAAGCATAAGGGCTTATCTATGAGGGCACATGTGGGTCTAATGAAGGGAGAGAGCATGGGGTCTTACCTGGGGGCACATGTGAGTCTACTATGAAGGGGGGAAGCATAACAGCTTATCTGGGGGGGCGGGCACATGTGCGTCTAATATGAAGGAGGGAAGCATAAGGGCTTATCTTGGGTGTGTATGTGGGTCTAATATGAAGTGGGAAGCATAAGGGCTTATCTGGGGAGGGCACATGTGGGTCTAATGAAAGGGGAGCATGGTGTCTTACCTGGGGAGGCACATGTGGGTCTAATATGAAGGGGTAGGCATGAGGGCTTATATGGGAGGCACATGTGGGTCTAATACGAAGGGGGAAGCATAAGGGGTTATCTGGGGGGCACATGTGGGTCTGATATGATGGGGGCATATGTGAATCTAATATGAAGGAGAAAGCATGAGGGCTTATCTGGGGGGCACATGTGGGTCTAATATGAAGGGGGAAGCATAAGGGCTTATCTGTAGAGTCACGTGTGGGTCTAATATGAAGGTGGAAGCATAACGGCTTATCTGCGGTGGGGCTCATGTGGGTGTAATAAAAGGGGTGAGCATGGGGTCTTATTTGGGGAGGCACATGTGGGTCTAATATGAAGGTGGGAAGCATGGGGTCTTATCTGGGGGGCACAGGTGGTCTAATATGAAGGGGGGAAGCATTGGGGTCTTATCTAGTGAGGGACATGTGGGTCTAATATGAAGGGGGAAGCATAAGGGCTTATCTGCGGTGGGGCTCATGTGGGTGTAATAAAAGGGGAGAGCATGGGGTCTTATCTGGGGAGGCACATGTGGGTCTAATATGAAGGGGGGAAGCATGGGGTCTTATCTGGGGGGCACAGGTGGTCTAATATGAAGGAGGGAAGCATGGGGTCTTATCTAGTGAGGGACATGTGGGTCTAATATGAAGGGGGAAGCATAAGGGCTTGTCTGGGGGCACATGTGGGTCAAATGAAAGGGGCTTGGGGTCTTATCTGGAGAGTCACATGTAAGACTAATATGAAGGGGGAAGCATGGGGGGTCATATTTGGGGGTGGACATGGCACTCTGATACGAAGGGGGAAACACATGGGTCTTATCTCGGGTGCATATGGGGGTCTGAAATGAAAGGGGGAAACACAGGGGTCTTATCTGGGGAGGCACCTAGGAGTCTTATCTAGAGGCAGATGGTGGTCTGATCTGAGGGGGACACATGGGGTCTTACAAGAGGGGGGTACACTGGGGATCTGCTCTGAGGGGACTACGAGGGAGCTGGGCAGACATAGACTTGTGGTGGGTGGCCCTATACTATGGAAAAAGCTAATTAAATGATGTATGTATATATATATATATATATATATATATATATATATATATATATATATATATATATATATTACACATTGTATTGTTTTATCTTTATTTTTTGTGGAAGGAAATAAAGCTTAGAGCTACAGTTTATTTTGGGATTGTGGTCCCATGTAAGGACGGGAAGATGAACGTGAAGGAGTTAATCCAGAAGGCTGCGCTGAGGTACATCAAAGCCAGAGATAGTAAGATATGTAATATTTTTAGTTTGTAATACTGTCTAATAACTTTAGGATTTTGGTATTCTAAACAGATAGGCTTCTAGGAGGGCATTGTAATATGTAGCATGGCAATTTGGCTATCAAAGGGTTAAATCCATTATCCATCAAATGCAAATACACTCTAATTTTGGAAATATATAGGTATTTGTTTTGCACTTAGTACTAAAACTTTACTAAAACATTGTTGCACTTGTTAATTAGTTATTGTTGTTGTGTAGTCTTCAGTCATGTCTGACTCTTTATGGACTGCAGTACGCCACATTTTGTTGTGATCAAAGCCTTTACAATAAACTATGAGGCAGAAGTAAATGTTTTTCTGGAAATCTCTTGCTTTCTCTGTAATCCAAATCATATATATATAAATAAATGATGTATATATATATATATATATATATATATATATATTATGTGTGTGTGTGTATATATGGCACTCGGGGGGGGGGGGGGGGGTGCGGCAAACAGCCACAGGTGGCAAAAGCTCTAGCTAGGCCAAAAGTTACGGGTTTGTGCATGCACAATGAGCGCCTTAAGGGTTTGCGGGTTTGCTGAGGTCTGCAATGAGTGCCGAAGCTGCTAGTTGCAAGGCCCATAAAGTAGAGGGGAAGGAGAGCCACGCATTGTGTGGCAAACAACAGCATTGCGAGGCTTAAAATTTTTATGCTGTCATTTTTGATGGGCAAGTCGCTAGTGTATATATATATATATATATATATATATATATATATATATATATATACTAGCGACTTGCCCGTCAAAAATGATGGGGCAATACAATTTTGAGCCATGGGAATGCTGTTTGACACACAATGTAAACCGTTTTGTACTCTGAGGACCTTCATCGCTCATTGCGAGGCTTGCGCTGACCGCCTTTGGTGCTCATCGCGTGCCTCTGCTGTCGTGTACTTTTGGTCCTCTGAGCACCTTCATCATTCATGATAAAGAGAGATACAGTATATATTTTTATGTATATGTAGTTAAGTAATAATGAATTATTTATTGAATAAATTAATATACTTTAAGTATTTATAATTAATATATGCATCCAGCAATAGCCTGAAGAGCTAACAATCTGTTCGTATTTTCCAACAGCATAGAATATACAGTTTGAGTGTTGGTGTTCTGATGATAAAGTGTACTGAATGGTCCAAGTGTGCATAATAAATAGGCTGCGTGCGCGAGGTAAAGCCGTTGGTTTATTGTGTAAAGCGGCATTGTATAGTCGTAATGTTATTAATGCGTTAAGCGGCTCGTGAGCATTCTAACTTGTAGTTTGATGTGTAAATTGATACGCATTTGGCAGTGTTTTCCGGGGTCGTGTAGCCTCGTTTTCATTTTTTTCGGCGGACAATTTTTGCTTCTCTTAGACGATTTTCGAGTGGCGAAAATCGACTAAATCTGCTTAAATTCGCATTCCGATTCATTCCTGGACGTCCTGGCTGTTGCCCGTGCTGTCTGTGATGTTTTTGTAACTTTTTTTGTTGTATTTAGTATGTTTTTATTGTTTTTTTGTTTCCGCAGTTCTTCCTTTGTATCTCAGTTTTCTTTGCGTCTCGTAATTTTTTTTTTCTAAGTCCCGCGTTTGTCAACCGCTTGCAAGCCAAGGCGATCCCGCGTTTAGTAAGTGTTTTGTGGCTAAGTCCTGCGTGTTTCATTTCCTCCTCGTGTTTGTGGTGATAGTTGTAGGGCGTTGTAGTGCCTTAACGGCTCGGTACGTGAGTCTAGCAGGCGATGAGCCCCTTCGGCGCTCTTTGCCTAAGTGCTAAGTGTTAACGGCTTGCCTCGCTTTGCAAGGCTCGCATGTGATGAGCGCCACCTAACTCGTACGCACTACGCAAATCGTGACAACGTCTCGCAGTTTGACAACTATAATATGGGATATATAATGAGGGAATTTTACATGTTGTCACATCAGCGGATGGTGAGGTGAGTCGCCAGGACAGTAGTGAAGTAGATGAGTCCATACCCTAGGGTGGTGTGGCTGTATCATCATAATAGACCCTGGACACAGGTTCAGGCTGGGAAGGACATTGTCTCTGGCCTGGCTATTCCCCTTTCTTGTTTATTTATTATTCATTTATTTATTTATGATTAATGTTGACGATTATTCGTCACTAGGTTTATAATAAACACTGTGGCCTCTTTTCATCTAAATAAATTATTTGAGTCAATTATTGTGGGTAAAATCACCTGGGACTTACTTGAGTCATGCTTTGCTTGTAAAAATATGAAGTAATACCTGTTTAAACTTAATTGAAATTAACAGGAATTGCACAGAGCATATTTATGTCTATAGATTTCCCTGGCAGACTGGTATGACTCATACATCTATATTACTGTTCATTGGCTGACAGGGGCAAGCCTCGAAATCAGTTACTTTAGATTAAAAAAAATAATTCTGCTTTGAGAGCATCATTTGAAAATAAAAACAGTGGTACATTATCCAGCTGTTGTTGTGTCCGACTCTCCGTGATCTCATGAACAGCAACACACTAGGCATATCTTTATGCCCATGGTTATGCTGATCGGCATGGTATTCATGACAGAGATACTGGAGTGGGTTGCCAGTTCTTTCTCCAGTGGGCCGCAGCATACAGCTCTTGGTATTCCTAGGTGGTTTCCCACCTAGGTACTGACCAGGCCCAACCCTGCATGGTTTTACGGTGGTGTGATCTCTTGGTTCCCTGACTGGATTTGAACCCAGATCGCAGCCGTGAAAGCACCAAATCCTAACCACCAGGGAATCCTACACTATCAAGTACATTCCTTCATATGCAACAAAAAATGCTTGTACTAACCGACCAATCTTTCTAGGAAATACCGAAGAGATCAACAAGACAACATTATGCTGTAAAACCCATGAATCCTACACCATTAGACAGGCCCCATGATATCCTCACAAGACCTGCCCTAAAGCAGCTGTCTGTGATAGCCACCCACTAGTGTGACACATTACAGTCATTTCAGACCAAAACAAAATGACCAGCAATATAAATACATCACTCCTTACAATTAAGCAAATTAAAGCTCCACTGAATGCTGAAAAAACATGTTTTTCACTGAATCCAAATCTCTTCTATATTTTTATAAACATTTTAATAAAATACATGAAATATTTCCGTCTCACTTGCTTTATTTGGCCACTTATGTCATTTTGCCTCTCCCATTCTCCCTCTATGATACCTACTTCCATCCTGTTTAATTCAAGTTTGCAACTGTCATAGACTGTTACTTACCCTTACTATATTATTGTAATATCCTGTATTGTTTAGTTGTTTAGTCCAGTCCAACCAGAGAATGGAGGGCCCTGGTGCAAAAAAAAAATGTTAAGCCCACCTCGTGGAATGTAAAAATATTTTTGAGCTGGGCCCCGCCGGGACAAAATCACTCAGTGCTGCTGCCTGTGCGAAGCTCCTCTGCCTGCAGCAGAGCTCCAGGACGCACACCATCCACTTTTCTCTACGGATATACATGTGCACATAAATATATACACATGTACACACATATACATATATAAATATCAACGATCAACCACCCCCTTTTAGCATCCATCCCTACATAGCACTGAGTCTTTGTCAGCAGCTATCCCCTCTCAGGATCCATCCCCGCACAGCACCCAACCCCTCTCAGCATTCACCTCACATAGCATCTATCCCTATTTATTTTGTTCCTCCCTCACAGAACCCATCCCCTTGTACTTTGCAGCCACTTTGCAGCCCTTTCTCTCTTACCTTCTTCCCTGATATACATCCTGAGCTTGCTGAACTGCTCCACACTGACAACTTTTGGAGCTTCAGTAGAAATGCTCCTTTTTACACAGGTATGCACAAGTTACAGGCTGGGGGTGTGTGGTCATGGCGGCACATGGGGGTCCCAGTGGGGCCTTGGTGGGTTGGGCCAGGGTTTTTTGAATTTCACAGCATTGGGCCCCCCAGAGGAGGGCGCTGGTGCACTGCACCACCTGCACCACTGGTAGATCCGCCCCTGAGTTCGACTCTCCATGACCCGATGGACCGCAGCATGCCAGGAACATCTTGTGTCTGATTGTGCTTGTTCTCATGGCAAAGATACTGGATTAGGTTGCCAGTTCCTTCTCCAGCAGACCACAATTTATCTGACTTCTCTGACTTCTCTACCTTGAACTGCCCATCTTAAATGACCCTACATGGTAAAGCTCACAGATTTATGAAGGTACACAAGACCCTTTACCATGACAAGGTAGTGACCCAGAAGGGGAATATCATGTATAGTTTGAAATAAAAAGGCACCCAATGAAGTCATCTAACAGACATATCTTATAGATAACACTTACACACTCACACCACTTTCAGTTTACAGAGAAATTAACATTACAGTAATTACATTTAGTGTACCATATTGTGCAGCTCATAAGTTAAGTTTTTTTGCTACAATTATATATATATCCATCTTCATTTTGTTCACTTTAAAGCGGTGCTTGAAGATATAGTTTGCATAATGACTTTATAAAATCACATATAATAGTTGTCTGTAACGCTTTGAAATGACGGGGGCTGCAAAAAGCACCAACGGCGCTTATTGCAGGCCTCGCAATGAGCTACAAAGTTGCTCATCGCGAGGCCCGCAAGACTTTGAAAAACGCTGGCAATGAGCGCCAAAGGCGCTCATTGGCAGGCCCATGATGAGAGCCGAGGGCGGTCATCGTGAGGCCCGCAAGACTTTGAAAAAGGCTGGCAAAGAGTTCTGAAGGCGCTCATTGCCAGGTCCCCGATAAGCGTGAGGCACGCAACACTTTGACAACAAAAGGGTACTTTACCGGATGTCATTTTTTTCAAGCCGTAACTCGAAAGTTGTCGGAAGGCCGCCAAATAATTAAAAAATTAAGTTACAACCTACACACAGCATAAAGGGAGAGACAGGGAGCCTGTGAGTGAGGTTGCAAGCTAATTTGAGGTCTAATTTTCATTTTTAAGATAAAATCTGCTAAGCAAGGAAAGAAATTGCGTCCGTAAATGTTTTGAAAAGGGCTCAAAATGAGGCCGAAGGTTAATTGCGAGGCCCACAGGACTTCAGGAGGGAGAGAGAGGAGAAAGACTCAGGGGTGAGAGAGGAGGGGAAATATGGGGGGGGGAAACACATGGAAGGGAGAGGGGGAAACAGACACAGGGGTTCAGAGAGTGGTGGAGGCTTACAATGAGCGTCAGAGGGGGGGGAGCCTTGCATTGTGTGGCAAACATCATTGCCAGCCTTCAAATTTTATTGCCCTCATTTTTGACAGGCAAGTCTCTAGTCACCAATACAGTTTCTATAAGTGTGTAGCTCTTGTGCATATGCGGCAAAGCTGCACTTGCGCAGTCCTATCTAAAACTGTTCAATCTTCTATGTATTTGCAGGCTCATGCGTGAGAATACGTGGCTTCTGCGCATGTGTGGCAAAGCCACGCATGCGCAGTACTATACAATACTAGCCAAGGGAAAAGAAGGGAAGGGGGGAGAAGGGAGGAGGGGGAGAAGAGGAGGGAGAAGGAAGGAAGAGACACAGGGGAGGGGGAAAGACACAGGGGAGGGAGGAGAGGGGCAAAGAGGCACAGGGGAGGGTGGAAAGACAAAGGAGAGGGAGGCGGGGGAAAGAGACACAGAGGAGGGGGGAGACACAGGGGAGGGAGGAGGGGGCAGAGATACTGGGGGGAGACATATGGGAGAGGGGGAAGAGATATGGGGAAAGAGGGGAGGGGGAAGAGGCATGGGGAGAGACACAGGGGAGGTTGGGACAGTGACAGGGGAGGGGGTAAAGACACAGGGGAGGGAGGAGGGGGGAGAGTCACAGGGGAGGGAGGACGGGGGAAGAGACATAGGAGGGGGGAAGAGACATAGGAGAAAAAGACACAGGGGAGGGGGGAAGAGATGCAGGGGAGAGAGTGGGAAAAGAGACACCGGTGAGGGGTGAGGGAGAAGAGACACGGGGGAAAGAGACACAGAGGAGTGGGGAAGAGATACAGGGGAGATAGTGGGGGAATAGACACAGGGGAGGGAGGAGAGGGGAAAGAGACACAGGGGAGGGAGGAGAGGGGAGAGAGACACAGGGGAGGGGGAAGACATGGCAGAGAGACACATTGGAAGGAGAGGGGAAGGAAAGACACAGAGGGGGAAAGGGGGGGAGAGACAGGGGAGGGAAGACACACAGGGGAGGGAGAGGGAAAAGAGATACAGGGATGGGCGTAGGGGGAAAATTATATATGATCTCATCATTTATGACGGGCAAACAACTAGTAATTAATATATTGATTGTAATATAGATCAGTAGTCTACAGAGTACTGCTGGTAAGTGAGCTCCATCAAATTGTGCACAGTATATGTGGGATTACAAGGGAGAGAGAAGAAAAAGATGGGAATGGAGGGTGGGAAGGAATGAGGGAAGGTAGAGATGGAGAGGATGGGAAGGGAGGGTGGGAAGAAAGAGAGTGAGAGGATGGGAAGGGAGAGAGGGGGAAGGAGGGGAATGGAGGGGGGAAAGGAGGGAGGGAAGGTAGAGATGGAGTGGATGGGAAGGGAGGGTGGGAAGGAGGGAAGGAAGGAAGAGAGAATGAGAAGGAAGGGTAAGAAAAGAGTCAGGGAGGGAGAGTAAGGGAGTGAGGAGAGGGAGAGAAGGGAGAGGGTGGGAAAGAGTAAGAGACAGGAGAGGGAGAGAGTGGGAATAAGTGAGAAGATGTTGGCTTGTTACAAATAAACTATAACAATAATGAGAGGGGGAAGGAGTGAAAGAAGGGAGAGAGAGATTGTGGGAAGGAGTAAGAGAAAGGAGCGAGAGAGGGAGAGGGTGGGAAGGAGTAAAAGAAGGGAGAGAGAGATCGAGGGAGAGGGTGGGCGGGAGAGAAAACTAAGATTGTTGTAAACTAAAATTACTGTTTGCCATGTTGAGCTTTCAGTCAGTCTTTCTGATCCACCCTCAAAAATAGATTCTAATCTTTTGCTAATGAGAATTTGCTGGCATTCAATTATGATACACCCCTGAAGCTTTGGGTTCAGTATCAACCCATGTGATAAGTGGAATAGCTGTCTAATATATAGATGTGTGTGTATGTATGTTTAACAATCATACTGTTATACATGTTATACATATTAGAAGCCTTATTAAATTGCTATTCAGCCAATTGAATAGGGCTATATTTAAGCACATAGCATATTTTTTAGTTAGTGAACTTCTATCTGAATGCAAGGTCTTCACTAACTAAAAACTGTAGAAAAAATATACGCTATGTACTTGAATAGAGCCCTATTCAATTGGCCGAATCGCTATTTAATAAGGCTGTAGATCGCTTTTTTAAAAGGAAACAACTTGTTTAATATATAACCTTGCTGCATATTGTGTCCTTTTTTGTCATCTCAGATAATGTAATAATGTAATTTGTCTTAGTACACTGCAAGGTTCATGTTTCTTTTAAATTGCAATGACTAGAGTTTTACATGACCACTTACTCTCATATGCAAGTAACGGTGCAATTATGTGGAGATTAATTGAAAATCCCTATAGAGTCTATTACTGCTCCAATAACAATAATAATTTTAGAATAGTGAGTTGTGAAAATCAAAGAACTGAAGCAGATTGATACTGATTTACATTCACAGCTGTAATCTGATTTTCTCAATTTACTAATTGATTTGTTCCACTAAGTGATTTGAGCCACATTTTGTTGCCCATTAATGCAACTAAGTAATTTGTTATATATTCTAACTCAAATTCTCGGAGATTTAGTTTTTATTAAATAATTATGTTTGAAAAATCAGTTTCTTCCTTTCATGCTAAGCCCTTATATCCCCCCTTTCAGTAATAGCAGTAATCAATGGTGTAGTTATACAAATTGGTCTTAATAATATCTCCATATCTGGAGAATTTATTTTAGATATTGTCTTTTGAAAAACAAACCTGTTTTCCTCTTCTTGCTTCTTTTAAAGCTGAAACTGAACTGTGTCACTCTGATAGATAAGGCCTGGAGGGAGGTCTTTCACAAGACCATGAACTATGGCTGGAGGAAATTGTGAACAGAAGCTGTAGCTCTGGTCAACTGGGAGGCTGAACCTAGCAGAAAAGTGGAGGACATTGTGTCTCTGGGCAAGTCCATGGGCCTGGGGGTGACTAATTAAGACATTGAAGAGCTAGTGGAGGAGCACAGAGAAGAGATCAGCACTGAGGAGCTGCAGAAACTTCAGAGAGAGCAGCAGGAGGTTGTCGCTGATGAACTTTCTTCTTCAGGTGAAGAGGAGGGAATATCATATTTACGGCTTTATCAATATTGCATTATTTCTGGAATGTGGGTTCGATCGAAACTCGTAATTGAAGCCCGTAAGACTTTGAAATCCAACCTCCATTTTTCAGTGACGTAATGATGACTATCTCTGTTGCCATTGGCTCCATCTAAATTTGTAACTACGGGTTTGACTAATTGATCATGTTCACGGCCACGCATCCAACGTTCAAAAAATGGTTTACGGGTTTGCGTCTCAAGCCCGTAACTTGCGGCATGTTCTAATTTAATAGCTATGTAACACAGCCGAATTTCAAGCCCGCAGCCCTTGCAGGCTTGTTAATGCCTCTACGGGCTTCTAATTTAATAGGGCTGTATGTATTCTGTGAATGCAAGGCTTGGTTAGAAGCAAAGAGGTATCTAATAGGTATCCACAATCTAATCGTACAAAGCACAAATGGTGACTTCAGTGTCCCTTTAATCGTATTTACTAAGAAAACCCTGTCATTGTTTTTTAATGTACTTATCATGTAACACACAATGACAGTATTGCTAACAGCACTGTATGCCTACAGCTTCCATCACATATACATCCTTGTGGAAATATTTTTTCAATTGAATTAAATCCATGTCCAGTTTTAAATTTGCAGTGAAGGGAAATATATATTCTTATATATTAGTAATATTACAGAGTTTAGCACGATGCTCATTTACACTCACAGAAATACTGATGACATGGAAGTTCCCTGTTTTTTATACTATAATAAACTACCTAAGTGTTTATTTTCATATTTGAACATAATTTTAATAATACGTGCCTGTAAGCTAGGTTCTTCCATTTGCATACCTTTTTTGGGGGTTGTTTGGAAGGTTTCAGTGAGTAAAAACAGATCTTTTAAGCATGTGTTCATAAGATTATTTATAAACATTCAAATAAAACACTTAGATAGTTTATTTAAATATTAAAAACAGCAATCTTCTTTGCCCTTTTAAATATTGGTTGTCAAGACTTTTACATATTTTTAAATTAAGTAAAATATTGTTAAAAACAAATCTGAACTAAAAAGGCCAGTATAGTATTTTGACCAGTAGAGAGGTAAAAGACAAGGCAAAAGAGTTACAGTTATCCTGGAAAACTTATTTGCTAAAATGTAAGGTAGAAGGCCAATCAAACGTGCAAATAACTACCAGCGGCTTTGTGAAAGGAAAGGATCTATTGAAATTTTCTTTTTCAATAGATCCATGCCTTTGATAAAGCCGCTGGTTGTGGTGAAACAAACATCAGACTATTCATTTAATTTATCAGCTACCCATGCACTTAGTTTACTACTTATTTACTTACCTCCAGCAAACTGATAAATAGCGTGCAAGCTACACAGTTACAGCCTGCAATCTACAGTTAGTTCAGTGCGGTCCAAGTAGCTACCAAGTGCCATTATGTTTATATTGGTTTTAGCATTAGTCTTTAAGATGGACTAGTTCAGTTTTGATTTGGGGTTATTGGGAATAGAGCTCAGAACACAATAATTGTTATATTTTATAATAGGACTGTTTTTTATTCACTCAATCCCAAAGAGGCTTTTGTTGTTTGAAAGCGACCCTAGCAAGATTTGGGGCATCATATTAGTTGAGCCTTCCAGCTAGTAGGATCTTTTGAGATCAGAGGCCTTCTTCTTTCCTGTCAGTGATTGCGTTGTGGACTGTTCATATGAAGTGATAGGAATGTATACACATTTGCTGTCCAGTGGGCACTCAGGATTTAGATCAAGTTGAAACCCATTTGCTAGTTTCTAGAGCACTCATGCCCTCTCATTTCCCAAGTCCCTTGTTTTTAATAGAGCAGTGTTCCCCTTGTTCATATCAACAAAGTTTTCCAATTGTATTTGATTTCTATTATCTATTGGTGTTAAGCACTTGGACGTTGCATGTGTTTAATAATTCAATCAAATGTGCCCATCACAAAAAGTCCTTTAAAAGGAAGATGTTGTAATTTTACATAAAAAGATCTTAGAAATTAAGAAGGAAGACAGACAATTTGCTCCAAATAATGTTAATTTCAAAGGAAACCACAGGGACACAACAATTCACCAAATATCTGAATCAGGCATCTGATGAACAATCGAGTATCTGCAGTGATGGAGTTAGTGAATGGAGAGCTAAAACACATGTGCGCCCTCAACACGAGATGGGACGGGGAAAGATAGAGCCAGTGATGGAGAAGAGAAAATATAGGGAGAGGAGGCAGAAGAGAGAAGGAAGAGGAGAGAAGCTGAAATGGAAGTGAGAAAGTGAAGGAAGAGAGAGAAAGGGATGAGAGAGAAAGAAGGGAGAGAGGAGGGAAGGAGATATGTCACAATCTGCTACTTCAATTTGACTTGGTAAGAACTTGTTTATGTAAGTCCAGACACAACTTTCACACTTTGTCGTACTTTACATTAATTGTCACATTTTATACAATTTTCTGGCACATAGGCTGGTCAATCACAGTAAGACCCATCATTAGGTACACAGAAGAAATCAATTAGCAATAGGCTGCCCCTGCTTACTGAGAAACCCTGTACATCTGATGACATCAGGCCCTTAAACTATCCTGGTAATACATTAACTATAAACAATCTGCTGTAAGCACTCAGACTATCTGTTTATCTGCCCAAGACCCCCTGTGTTTATTTATTTAGGTGGGGCTGGGTGCAGAGAAAAAAGGAAATAGAAAGGGAAAAGGTATAATAAGAGGGCGATGTCATGACCCAGGCGTGGTAGGGACCACATGCCCCTAAACCCTCCTGATTTTAGCTTACAGGACACCCCAATGTATTAGGATACAGAAGCACAGGATACCAGCAACACAACAAGCTCAGGAAGCCAATTCAGCAATACTACCCCCAGTGGTTAGGAGAAGAGTTGCGGGTAGAGTCTGTAGTAATAATTACAGTGGTTGAAATTATTAGATACCTTCAGAATAAACAATACACAATGCTTATGTTAGTTTAAACTAAACAACTCATTTGTTGATGAACACACAGCACAAATGTATCCATAACTCTACCACATCTTCCCCAATCACCACCAGTCCCCACCCTGACCAAGTGATGTTAGTCTTTCTAACCACACTGTTGTCCTGTAGCCGAACATGATTATTAATTTAATTTGGCCCTTTGTATGTGGTATAGGATTTCAAACTTTAGTGTTATGCTAGGTTTCCTCTGTCAGGAAGCCAGCTGTGCAGGGGGTGATATTGCAAATCTGTTTAACTCCATTCGTGGCTGAATACCTATTATGTCCTGGTGTCCGCCAGCCCTCTCATGGGAAGTATTGAACCCATAATACTCAAAAAAAATGATCTTAGTTTATTTTTTGGGGCCTAGGTGTTATTACTTAAATGCGTACCAAAATATTGTCCTGTGGATCCTATTTAGGAATCCTTGAACAACCAACCAAGGTTGTACAGAAACACCTTTTATGCAGCCTTTATTTTAATTATTATTGCCACATACTAATTTTAAAAAATTCAATCTTTATTTGTACATTTAAAATGTTGTTAAAAATGCAACGATTAAAAAAATCATGTTAAACCCAAGGGGCCTCATTCTATTATCGGCCGTAAATCGTCCGTAAGGCTGTGATTCCTTGCGGGGGTTCAGTTAACTCGCGATTCTATTATACGGCCCTGCAAGGATCTCCTTTTACGGCCGGCCGCATATCTTGGAACCGGCCGTAAGCTGTGAAATATAAAAACTGAAAAATAAATTCAAGCCTGCACTGTACAGCTCTGTAAATGTTAGGGATCATATTGGGGGACATGAGGATTAAAAGGAACCCACTCTCAAGCTTGCACATCTGCCCAAACCCGAGTTCAAATTAACTGTTTATTTTCCGGCTGCGGCGTGGGTGTGTCTGAGGTGCTCCAAGCACTCTGGACTTTTTACATGGATATTTTACGGATATTAAAAATAAAATATTTTACGGATTTGAGTACAGGATAATTATGTGCTATTTTTTCTAACACCTAAAATCCCTTTATAGTCTTCTCAAAGTGCAGGATGGCTTTATTTGAGCTATTTTATGTGCTTAATTGGTGCTAGCGAGACCTCTTTCCTGCAAGTAAGCTGCGGCTCGTTTTTAGCCTTGCAGAGAGGTTTCCCGGAGCAATTGAATTGCAAATCTCTTGCGGCCGTTTTAGATCAAAGGCTTTCCTCCGGCGTGAGCGGCCGCAAGAGATAGCAAGGCACCGGCCGCAAGCCTGCCGGAATCCCCGGCCGTAAGGGAATAGAATAGCAGAATAGCTTGCGGCCAGTCCTTGCGGCCCTGCAACGGCTGCGGCCGCTAATAGAATGAGGCCCAAGGTGTTTAATCCTTTGGGTTTTTTGACGTCCAGCAAATTATTAGAGGTTTATTTAAGTTTTATTTTTGTTGTTATTATATTCTTTGCTTTGATCACAGCTTTTTTATTTAATTACTTTATTATGCTCAAGTCAATAAAAGATTTGGTTTTTCAATTCAATTGTATTTTTGTATTTTTGGGTATGTTTCCTTAGTCAAATCCTTATCAGGTACCCTGGATTTTAATTTACATAAGATTAAATTTTTTACATAAGATTAAGATAAGGTTTTATAATCCTTTTGTCTGTTGTATAGTTTTGTTTATTCATTCAGCACTTCACTGGAGTATATGTTTTAAGTGCCTTTGCATTTCTTTTGTGTTAATCTTTTGTCCTGTTTATTTATGTTAATTCGGAATCCTATTTCTTAAAGTGCATTATAATTCAAGTTGTGTTATTCAAAAATTCTTATCTTAAAGTGCTTGTGCTATTTGACTTAGTGCTTATTTCTTCTTATATTACCCTTTTACCTCGTGACTGTTAGTCTGTCACAGTCACTACTTTACCTTATTCATTTATAGTGCTAATACTGTGCTATTTTTAAACAATGTATACACTCCTGATTATGCTGTTTCTTAAACTATATATTTCCTAAATGCTTCTGTCTATTGTTTTTTAGAAGGAGGTTGTGTCCTCCTTTTTTTTCAGTTTTTTTGCTTTAATTATGCTTTTACTCCTTTTTCCTTTTTCTTGCTTTTCTATTTCCTTATTCTTGTATATTACTCTATTGTTACTATATCGAGACTTTATGGTGAAGGAATTGGCTTTCTATCTTTCTTTTTAGTTAGTAGTGGACCTGGAGCTTTTGAGCTGTATCTATCATGCTCCACGCTATATTGGCGTGGTCTGCACTGTGATCGCGCTTACTGATGACGTCACAATCTCCCGACGCGCGTTTCGTGAGGCTCTATCAGTCTCTCACTCATCAGGGGCACAGTGCTGCCTTCTCTGTGGAGCTATTTATAGTTTCTATGGCAATTAGTTAACTCTTTGTGTTCCATAGTTTCTATGGCAGTTAGTTAACTCTTTGTGTTCCTGAATGTTTTTGTGCATGCTTTATTTTCATATGTTGCTTTTGACTTTCTTTTTTACTATATTATCTTTATATTATTTAAATAAGTATAATGATTTTGAATAAGGAAATTACTTTCAAAGTAATACTTTTAACTTGCTAGCATTAGTATGCCTTTGTATTATTTTATTAAAACTTTGTTTGCTAAACATATTATTTGATTTTAAATTATAATTATTTTGCATACCATGTTAATTTATTTTTTATCTAATCCAGATTCTTATTTTTATTTTTTATTTTGCTATATTCTTTATTGTTTATTTATATTTCATTATTTGTTTGTTTATGTTATTTATTTATTTATTTATTTAGATGCATTTATTTTATTTATGTTTTATATTTATTATTATTATATTAATGACTTTTATAGATAAAGATGGTTTTCTAATTACTTCTTTTAATTTTTCTTATCTTTTATCAAAAGTTGTTTTTTTTTAATTTATTTTTTAATTTTGTATTTTGTTTTATTAGTAATTCTTTCAAATGAATACTATATATATACATTCTTCTGTTAGTATTGAACCCCTCTCAACCGGCCACATCCCCAGGAAAACCTAGTAGCATACTATATTTAACTCTCTGGGGAAAATGCAGCATTTAGAGATCAAACATGACTCGGTAACATCCATACATCAATACATGAACATAACACAGTAACACAAATAAACACTCATATCATGGCTTACCATAACCAAGATGGAAAACAGTTAAACATGGCACATAATAACAATATGGCTGTCCCAGTCCAGTAGTCCCTAAAAGTCCAGTGTGCTCTCCTGGCCATTACAAGTGGGAATGGGGAGTAAAGAAGAGAGGGAGAGAGAAAGAGATGGAGGAGAAAGGGGAGGGAAGTAGAGGGAGAGAGACAGGAAAGGGAATAGAGGAGGAGAGAGTAAAGGGGCAAAGAGAAAATGATGACAGAAAGAAAAAAAGGGAGAAAGGAAAAAAGGGAAAAAGAAAATGGTGAAAAAGGGGATAAGGGAAGAGAAAGAAGAGAGAAAGAAGAGACTAGGAACGATAGGGTAACATTGTGGCAGGGGAGGACAAGGAGGGGCTAAGATGGCAGCCCGGAGATGTAGAGGACCATGTGGGCCATCCTGGTCAAGAAAGGGGTCTATTGAGGGCCAGAAAGTGGCGCAGAGACTGTCGGGAACAGAGTGGGCCACGAGAGGGCTGCCGGGGGCCATAGTGGGCAGCAGGAGGACCACTGGTGCATTATGGGCCATAGGATGCTCGAGGGGGCATCTGGGGCCAGAAGAGGATAGCATCCACGAGGAGGTTAGGGCCCTGGTGCAGCTGCACTGGTTGTTGCCCTTCCCTTGAGCTTCTGTATAAACTGCATATAAAGCAATGCTATGCTTTACTAAATAAACAGAGGCGAATTCTATGTAAATCATGGGGCTTGTGCATGGCCGTGCACAGATCTGGACTCACAGACCCAGGAGCAACTGTGTGAACAAGCTCCTTGCATTGTTTTCATTGAATCCTTCTAGAGTGACTCAGGAGCAAAGGAGGAATGTAGTGCATGATCAGAGCTGCAAATTGAATCACATGTAATAATTAATTATATGCTAAGTTCTCATCATTTGACATATTGCATGAGCAGCATGACTTTAAACAATACTTTCATACAGTGGTTCTTTAACACTGAAAATATATTTGCTGCTCTCAACATTCAGAGTAGACCAGGATTGCTATCTCTATAAACTACACCTTAAGCAGAGTACGCCTAAGAGAGTACTGACAGCTCTAACCGTACTGGACCTACTTCTGCAACAAATAGATGCCAATAGATAAGTGCAGTCACTTATCTATTGGCATCACTACTACATTACTTTAATATCCCTTTAGATGCAAAGTTCAAGTATTGATATTTCATTCTGTCTACACCAGAGCCCTCCTAGCTGAATCTGAATCTACCAGAAGATGTCAAAATGACGATAGTAAACTTAACCTGCACGGAGGTTTAAATCTAGCTGTTCTGTGAAAACAGGGTGTATACTGACTGTAGAGCATTTAGTACAGGTGTAGAAGAAAAGTTGAAGACAAAAATGTTGTATGTTGGTGTGAGGGACATTTGACATTTGAAGGGTGGTAAATCTTATAAGAACAAGTGGGTGAACCTCATCTTAGGTAGAAGGAAATATGTTTGAAGAATATAATACGAGTGACTTTAACCTCCACACCCACTCACATACACCAAATTCGGTAGATAGAAGCTATTGGTACCTATGTTAAACCTAATGCTTGTGAGGTGCAGGTCTTCATTGAAAAATCCCTATTAGAATACATGTGTCTATTTACTATATGGGATGCTCAAAAAATCTGTTATGCCGAGTACGATTATAAGTAATATGTCTTAAAAATATAATCTAAACCAAACAAAAAATTATATTTGTACAACACACTAGTCAACCTGGGAACACAACACAGTGTGAAAACAGCGTTACAAGTGTTTAACGCATGTGTTAGTTTATTTTACTTTACTTTAGATTGTAAGTTTGCAAGGTGCTTTGGGGAAAGCGATATGGACACTGGAGTCTAAGCTCAAAGACAGGGCCCTCCGTCCATTACAATGTGTTTATACTGCTATTGTTTTGCCTTGATCATAACCCATGTATAGTGCTACGGAAAATGTTGGTGCATTAAAAATAAATAATAATAATAATATTGTTAATAGTGAATCGAAAAATCAGAGGCACATTTCAAACCAAAATCAATGGAGTTTGCAATATTACAGTGCCTTGCAAAAGTATTCACCCCCTTGGCATTTTTCTTGTTTTGTTGCCTCACAACCTGGAATTAACATAGATTGTTTGAGGATTTGCATAATTTAATTTACAGAACATGCCCACAACTTTGAAGATGTTTTTTTTATTTTTGTGAAGCAAACAACAAACAGGACAAAATAACAGAAAAAGTCAATGTGCATAACTACTGTATTCACCCCCTAAAGTCAATACTTTGTAGAGCCACCTTTTGTGACAATCACAGCTCCAAGTCGCTTTGGATAAGTCTCTATGAGCTTGCCACATCTTACCACTGGGACACCCATTCCTCCTTGCAAAACTGCTCCAGCTCCTTCAAGTTGGATGGTTTGTGCTTGTGAACAGTAATCTTTAAGTCTGACCACAGATTTTCTATTGGATTGAGGTCTGGGCTTTGACTAGGCCATTCCAACACATTTATGTCTTTCCCCTTAAACCACTCAAGTGTTGCTTTAGCAGTGTTTGGGGTCATTGTCCTGCTGAAAGGTGAACCTCCGTCCTAGACTCAAATCATGCACAGAGTGGTACATGTTTTGCTCAAGAATATCCCTGTATTTAGCACCATCCATCTTTCCCTCAACTCGGACCAGTTTCCCAGTCCCGGCTGCTGAAAAACATTCCCACGTCATAAGCCTGCCACCACCATGTTTCACTGTGGGGATGGTGTTCTTTGGGTGATGTGATGTGTTGGGTTTGCGCCAGACATAGCGTTTTCTTTGATGGCTGAAAAGTTCAATTTTAGTCTCATCAGACCAGAGCACCTTCCTCGATACATTTTGGGAGTCTCCCACATGCCTTTTCACAAACTCCAAACATGCCATTTTGTTTTTTGTTGAAAGTAATGGCTTTCTTCTGGCCACTCCGCCATAAAGCCTAATTCTATGGAGCATACAGCTTATTGTCGTCCCATGTACAGATACTCTCTCTGGAACTATGCAGCTCCTCCAGGGTTACCTTAGGTCTCTGTGCTGCCTTTCTGATTAATGCCCTCCTTGCCCGGTCCATGAGTTTTGGTGGGTGGCCATCTCTTGCCAGGTTTGCTGTTGTGTCGTGTTCTTTACATTTGGTTATGATAGATTTGATGGTGCTCCTGAGGATCATCAAAGATTTGGATATTTTTTTATAACCTAACCCTGACTTGTACTTCTCAACAACATTGTCCCTTACTTGTTTGGAGAGTTTCTTGGTCTTCATGGCAGTGTTTGGTTAGTGGTGCCTCTTGCTTAGGTGTTGCAGCCTCTGGGGCCTCTCAAAAAAGGTGTGTATATGTAATGACAGATCATGTGACACTTAGATTGCACACAGGTGGACATCATTTCACTAATTATGTGATTACTGAAGGTAATTGGTTGCACCAGAGCTTTTTATGGTCTTCATAACAAAGGAGGTGAATACATACGCACATGCCAATTTTCTGTTTTCTACTTCTAAAAAATAGTTTTATGTATATATTTTTCCAATTTCACTTCACCAACTTAGACTATTGTGTTCCATCACATAAAATTGAAATCAACAAAACATTGAACTTAAGGCTGTAATGTAACAAAATAGGTAAAAGTCAAGGGGGTGTATACTTTTGCAAGGCAATGTATGTGTTGTTTATAATGTTTGTCAACCAATACTGCAAATATTTCACCAATGCAATTTTGCATGATAGTCCTTGGCTAAATATCACATATATAGTTGTGAGCGTACGAGTTGTTGCTAACGCTGCGGGCTCGCTACGCGAGTCGCGGCCCTCGCGAAGCGAGGGCACTGCCCGAGGGTCTCAGTTGCTGGCATGGAGCCCCGAAGGCGCTCCTTGCCAGCAACTGAGGACCCTCGCAAAGCGAGGGACTCAGTTGCTGGCATGGAGCGCCGTAGGGAAAGCGAGGGCCGCAGTTGCTGGCATGGAGCGCCGAAGGCGCTCCATGCCAGCAACTGCGACCCTCGCAAACTTCACGTCGCAACCCAAACAGTACGACACACACATTACGACACTCGCAAACAACATACGACACACGTTCACACACATTACGGACTCGCAACACTCGGACGCAACTCGCGAACATTACAAAATTTAAAACACAATACATACACACACCACATACATAAAAAACTTACCTACACCAAGAGGGAGCACCCAGCACCTCAAAAATACAACTTACACCTCGATTTGACTCCAAATAAAACAGTTTAGAGACTAAAAAAAAATTGAAGCGAGAGAAAAAATGGCCGCCGAACAAAACGAAAACGAGGCTACAGCACTCTAAACTCGCAAAACACCACAAGAAACTCGCAAAACACCACAAAACACCTACGGATATTCCGATACAAACGTATACCACACATTACTCGCCATTTTACGCCAATGCGGAAGTACACGACAACGGTTTGGGCTCGCGCACGCACAGTGTTATACTGCACACATTCAGCACGCTTACACAGCAGATCCACACCACTAATGCTGCAGCAACATCAAAACACATTCACAGCTCTTCCACACAATGCTTTAAAATAGGTAAAGTATATTCATTTATTCATGTATTATATATTTCATTATTACACACTGAACAGCATTAGCTACCTTACAATTTCATTGCCGTCATTTTTTGATGGGCAATTCGCTAGTTGCAAATAAATATGATGTTAGCTTGGTTCCATTCGGTATACAATGCATCAGCCCTGCAATAACCTCTACTTCGTAAACATTTTTATTTCTGACGCTCATAAGCTGTTTTCTGTAGTACATTTTTTTGTCTAACAAGACAATGCAGTGTTGTGCTCTAATTTAATATGGAAGATATATATATCATGTTCTTTTCAATTACTTAAATGCTTGTGACTCAGGTATCATGCGAACAGCAGCATGAGTCAGCCATCAGAGACATCAATAATGTTTAGTAGAGAGGATGACGCTTTATCATGCCTCACTATAGCTTACGTTACTCTGAAGATTCATTGTGTTATTATTGTAACTGCTGAAGCATAATGTACCGTAATGTGTTGACTCAGGAGCAGCATCTCTCTGACATCAAACGTATATAAATTAAGTTTGACATCTTTAATGTATTTAAATGTAAAATAGGTACTGACGACATATTGTAGTCAGACACTGAACTCCAAACATCCAGTCAAGCATTTCAAATAATATGTTCTAAACACGTTTTGCTTGAAAAATATAGTTTGAAGATACAAAAACTAACATTAAAGCAACAAATACATTGGCAGAGTGAGTTCAATCATTCCTTAGCCTGACCTGTTAAACTAAAAAGAAAAATGTGTGCCCTTATGTGTGGCCATTATTATAGACAATTGGGCTTTGAAAGTAATAATTTAGAATTGTGTATATGTACAAAAGCTTCCCAATGCTTCTTCTCACTTTGTATGACATAAAGGGATCAGTGTAAGAGGATGAAACATCTGTTCTCCTCTGTCACTTTAATGCAAGATTGCTAAACAAAATTATAGATAATTGAAATACATTTTAAGAAAAGAGATATAATTTGCTGTTATTTTGGCAATGTATAATTTATATACAAGAGGAAGTGGAAAAACATAAATATTATTAAACTAGGATTGTTATCCCTTTCTGGATCGCTACCTTGTCATGATGAAGGGGCTTGTGTACCTCAATGAAGCTGTGAGCTATTCCATATAGGGTCAACCAAGATAGGCAGGTCATAGCAGAGAGGTCAGATAAATTGTGGTCCAATGGAGAAGGAACTGGCAACCCACTCCAGTATCTTTGCCATGAAAACCATATAGATAAGCACAATGAGAAACACAGACCGATGTGCCTGGGTCCATATGGTCATCGAGAGTTGGACACGACTGAAGTACTGAACAACAACAACAAGCATTGTTATCCATGAACTGAATGATGCAGGTCAGTATTTATTGTGGGTCCTGCAGTGGTGATGGAACAGTCTTGTGTATTGTGTATGACAAATAAAAAGCCCACAAAAGCTGGCACATTGATATATCCTTAGAATCAGGTGTCACTGAAACCCTTTCCAGGGCCTGGATCCTGGTGCATTGAGGCACCATAGAGGACATACTGCCCCATTGGAAAATGGATAGTGGAATTATATTGCCACCATGCTTCATGTTTCTTATTTCACATGCCCCCTGCCTCATCCTGTATGTAATTCCCCATGTAATATTACTGTGTTCTGTGTCATGATTAAAGGTTATTAGTGTGTTGTACTGCTATTTGTAATATTTACCAAACAAAATGGCACCTGTAACTAGTCCTGGTCCTTTGTTCTATAGTTGCATGGGGCAGCTCAGGTAACACAGACCAGCCCCCAGAAGAGGGCAGCCCTTTCTGTGAGATCATCTCTGTCCCCATGGACACAGGACTATGCTGATTGGACTATGTTAATTCAGGCAGTACAACTATTCAGCTGATTGGTGCTTGTACATCCAGGTGGAGAGTTCAAACTTATCCCATCCCCAATTCATAAATGTTGTTTTTGTGTTTTTCTAAATTGGGAGTTGGTGCTGGAGGGAATAAACACAGTTTACTGCTGAGGCATATAGAAAATAGTATGCCTATTATTTTGCTCCTGGTAGCTGCGATACTGATCCTATCTTTATACTGTAAGTAACTCGCCCTGGTCACCACCACTGGGAAGTTACTGGGACTCCTGGAAGTGCTGATTCCTGATGGAGAGACCCTGACTGATACAGAAGACAGATATCAGGGTACTGGTGCTGAGATTTCAAAGAACCCAATGGTCCTTGTGGGTAGTTATCCTGTAGTCTATAGCAGGTGGGCTCTGGGCTTGTATAGCCCTACCCTCGGATCATCACACCAGGGTTAGGAACCACTGAACCCAGACATCAGACATTAATGCACCAATATATAATGACAAAAAAATAGGCAGGAAAAGTGTCACAAATCTAGAATTTAATTCCTATTATAGTAACTAGAGGTACTCATGATACTTTAGCAAAGTTTGCATGTGTGATAGGGATGTTTGCAACTCTTCATGGGCAGGGTTTGCCTTTTACCAAGAAAATGGGTGCTTCTGAGCACCCCATGTGTAAGGGTTAGGTGTCAACAACTAATAACTGTCTCAGGCTCCAATGACATAACATCTCTCACTGAAATATAACAAATGTGCCCTTGATAATTATATATCCAGTTTTGTTTTACAACACTTGTGTAACTTCCCATAAAAGGCCCATAGGAAGTTAGGACACAAACATTACTCTTCTAACTGTTAGCTTTCATGAGCAGCTCATGATGTAAAACTGTTATTGCTAATTTTGCAATCATGAGCACATCCTAGGATTTTATAACCCACAATACTATTATTTCCCAATACTATGAGCACATGAACATATAGGTTCATTTTACCTCTAAAGCATCACAGATTCTACTACAAAATAGTCTACAATTGGTAAGCGGTCAGAGGTTAATAATGAATTAGTAGGAGATGCAATGTATATATCATGAACAGCTATGCAGGTGAACACAGTATTAGAAGATACTGAAAATCCTGGAATACGATTGGATTAGCTATTTACACAGGAAAGATAAAAACCAGGAGGAGGGGTCATATTTGCCTATGTTTCCTGTATGTTCAATGTGGTGTAAGGAGTATAAATGTTCTAATATCTTTTTAAACATCTACTCATACTAGTACATGGACTAACAGGTTAGGCAGAACAAGAAAATGACCACAGGGACCCTTTAAGATCTTGATAAATAATGTGATGGCACTATAATTTGGCAACAAACTTTCTTGCGTCCAGTGTCTTGTATAGACTCAAAAGAGTCTATTCAACAAATAACATTCAAAGCATGGGATACAGTTGTCTTGGGCACCTTATGTTACTGAATGCAAGCCTCAAAAGATTCACTAGCATTTAATCATTATATGAAAACTGTGGATCAATTAAATCTTAACAAGCAATGGATATCAGTCAAATTCTCAATTTGATTAGACACCAATATGCATAAACACTGAGGGCTGAAGCTTACAATCAATATGCATTACAATATTACGGTGATAGATAATGCCAACATACTATTTAGCATGGTTTTATGCACCAGTAGAACCTTTATATTTCATCTATTTTTCATTCAGAAGCTCATAAGATTGTTTAGTTACTTCTTTGTGATGTTGAGAAATCTGTGTATTGTAGCTATAAATACTAGATATGAATTATTTAGGGTTAGTTTAATAGCACTGAGCTTATAGGACACTGGGGAACATGTATCAGAATTGATTGCCTTATTGTCATTGTTTCAGAAATTATTGAAGACATTAATTAGGTAGTTGCCATAAAAGGACACACTTGTGATGGTTGAAGAAATAGTGTGGCATAGATAACCCATATATGTTAAATCAGCAAATCCCATAGAACCTTTCCAACGTATTTAATGGTGACACTGATACATCTACATTGCCATTAATTCAAAACACCAAAATTAGTTACAATATATATTAAAATTCTCTTGGTTATTTATTTCCCAGAACATATGGGGTGAAACGCTTTATGCCTCACTCTTGTCACTTTACACTATATATTTTTTTTCTCTCTGAACCTGCTGTTGGCCGGTGTATTTTGTCCTGAATGAAGAGTTTATACTTTATTTTTGTATAACAATAGGATAGTTGATAACATATTTTAAAAAAATGTTAGTGGCTGAACAAATTATATGAGCCTTTTTGCACTATACATCTGTGCTTTTCATGGAATATATATCTAGATCCGTCACATGTATTGGGTCTGCTTGGGTCTCTATCCACTAAGTCTACAGGTGGATCTTGCATTTTTTATATGATTATGAGAAGTTGGATAACAATAGTGATAATTGCATTCCCATGAAAACACGAAGCTCTATGTTCTTGTGTAATATACCCTACTGCCTGCACCTCATGAGCATTAAAGGGTCACCATCAATGTAAACATTTCAGGAATTAAACTGTGAAATAAACAGCTTTTATAAGTACTGTTAAGATCTGCTTTTGGGGACTTCTATGGACACACAAGCCCCTCCTTGAAGAAGCTATGTCTTTTCCATTTTCCACTATTGACTTTGCATTGGAAAATCAGGGCCTCCAGAAGGGCCATCTCAAGGCCAGTCCCAGAGGCACCCAGCTCCCAGTGCAAAGTCAATGGGGGAAATGGAGAAGACATAGCTCTTTCAGGGAGAGGTTTAGGCCCTGGCGGGCCATTGGTTGGGGAGTTCAGGGAAGTACCAGTGTGCCCCCCAAAAATCTTGAAAATTACTTTAAAATTAAAAAAGATATAGAGACAAGGCATACATAGAATATTACATATTAAATGCGCCTTCTTTCATTTTCAATGCCCTCATAATTGGGGGTATCATGTGAAAAATACTCTTGACTAATCCAAAATGATCATTATCTTTTAGCACGCCCAATACCATTTTGATAGAAGAGAGACAGGATAGTCATATCATTTTTTATAAGATGCCATACCGCATAGGCCTACAATTGTATCAGATTGTGACCAAACAATAAGGATGTTGTATTATATAGGAGACATAGCATGATCAAGATGGGGGTGAGTGGAACATTTTTCTGTGTAAGTTTTCCCATCAAAGATCATTTTATTTTTATTTACAGTGAATATAAGTTGTTGTTTATGCTGTAATTTAGTAGTGAAATACTCACATTGCTGTAGTGTTACAAGGGACCGTGCAGTGACCTAAGCAATACTAAAATCTTGTATTCTACTCCTACTCCATTATGCATTATAGGTACTGGACCACCTGCAGAACTCTTCTGAATACAATGTCATATTTCATTAGAGACATCAGGACATCACTCTTGCTGTTTGTCAATGCAAATAAAATGATCAGATGTAATAGTTGTGTAGCTTCAGATAGGGGAGGGTCAAACATCAAGCTAGAGCAGATAATATGTGTTAAATGGTTGTAGACAAGTTGTTCATTTTGTTTTGTAGCTTTGAACCAACAGTACTAGAGATGTACGGTGGTGGTTGGATGGAAAAGCTGGGTCATGTGAAAGCTTTTAAGGATGGTTGTAATAAAGCCATGATTGAGAGATTATGGAAACTTGTCAGTGCTCAAAGATAGTTTTAAATGATGGTTGAGAATTGGGATGAGTGTTGTAGAGAGGGAAGGGACTCTGGGCAGGTTGTAAGACGAGAAGCTCAAATACCTCATCACTAGTTACATGGTCAATAAAGCCCATTGTAGATATGCGATACCACTGAAAATGATTATTTCCACGTATTTTGAGCTAAGAATTGCATTCAAAAATGGCGGGATTTACTGCTATAAGGCTGTTTGTGACTTGTTTACAAGACTACAATTATAAACAAACATTATAAACAAACATTGAAAACATAATCACTTACTGGTGGAGTATTTCAGACTCAAAGGGATAGAGTTCCACACAAAAACTCTTCAAAGGTAAGGGGTGATGTTACAGTTAGTAACTAGTAGAATATTCATAAAGTATTCCAAGTACACCAATGCAGCAGCACAGAGTAAGGGCAACATGGATCAAAATAGATTTTACATTTGGTGTCAACTTTCCTTTTATAATAGTACTTTTATTCCGCTTGTTTCGGTCACACACAAAAATACCAATTAGCAATGGTGTCCCTAATGTATTTACTGTGTGTAAATACATTGCTCGTCTGATTGAATAGATTGGTATGTGAAACATCTTGCCAATATTTGTCAGACGTGCCATATCTTGTAATTGTTATAACTTTGGTTTATTCTGAATCTGTGTGTGAATTGTAGGTGCATCAATCTGTTATGTAATATGTGGGCGTATTACTGTTCTTTTTATGACTATATTTAGTTTATTGTGGAAAGCTTGTGAAAAGCAAATACAAGTAGGTAAACATAATGCCAGTTGGCTAAGAACGCCTGAATAGTAGTGAAAGGGTAGATTAAGCTTGTAGCCAACATATTGAAATTCACAATGCCTTTGGCATGTTTTATTTCAAGAGCAAGGTATGAGATAAGGTTATGAAATATAGAGGCATTCAATAACCAAAAGAATAAAAAGCAAAGTGGAGTACTTAAAAATTCAACTATAAAAATAGCAAAAATATTTTGTTCTCACGGGTGCAGCCTAAATATGGAAGACCACCAATGGCCACAGATGCTACTACACCTCAATCTAATGCAAAAACATAAAATACATGTAATGGAAAACTATTAGGGTACAAATCCTTATGAATTAGCATAACTCAAATACTTATTTAATGGTTACAATGGCATATTCTTATATGTTAATTTTCAAAGAGATCTGCCATCTAATTATTTATTTGTATCGTATAGACTGTGGTGCAGGATGATGAGCGTGCAAAGTTATTGAGATGTTCACATCTTTCACTGATAGGAGCTTCATTGTATGTATAGAAGATGTCCTCATTATAATGAGGGCAGGGAAAGCTGGTGAACTATGTCAGCATGTCATCCCAGCAAGTCAGATCAGGACATCAGTGGTGGAGTAGCACAGAAATCACATCACACCATTTCTTAGTGCATACAGCAGACTGACATTTATTCTGGCATGTACAGATAACTTAACAAAAACTCAAAAAAACATTCCCCAGTATAGGCCAGCTCTCTTGGGCAATAAAGGCTTGTTTCATCTTCCCCCATGGTTTCCAGGTGTCTTTTGAGGGGTCTGGAAAGTTCCCTTGTTTTGATTATATATTTTCTATCAATACTCTTATCTCTCCCAGGGGAGTAGTAAACTATCTAGGACCCTGTTCTACAATATTGCTTGTTTATATGAGTGGTCAGGCCAAAATAAGAGTTAACAAATTGGTCTTCTGCTGCCATTAAACATGGAGCAGTAAATAGTAACGTTTGGTCAAGAGAAATTCCAAACAACAAGTGTCACAACCTCTGAATGGACTTGATACAATATTATATCCCAGGGCCTACTTTTGAGTGCAAACACATTATTTAATCTTTAGACAATTACCCAAACCATCCTATTAGATCAAATCACTTTTGCAAACATTATAGCATTACTATAATGAGTAAGGGTTCAAGGCGGTGACAATTCGAACTTGGGTCATATAGGCCCTTGCTGGTGGAGTTCAGGGGAGTCCCATCCAGGCCCCCATAAGTCAGTCATGACAGTTGCATACTATTATTAAAGAAGTTATTACACTGTGGATACGAGTAAATTTGTCATTCGTTTTAAAAAATAACTCACAGATTCAATTATTATAACATAATCGTGCACAGACGTCTATATACTGTGAAATTTCTGTCTGCAAATGCACCTGAAACATTTTGTATATACATAAACACCCTTCTTTTTTTTTTATATATATATATAGATGCGTAGTAATATTATGATTTGGATACAAGGGAAAAGTATTAATAACTAGGGTTACTACTAGGCTTACAAATCGGTCTAGCATAGCATAAATTCTAAATATGCCCTGGTACAATCTACTGATATTTTATTTTGCCTGTGGATTTTTTTTTTTTTTTCATATTTAGCAACATATTTTGGTTATGTAGTTACTGTGACTATTGGTGTTTTCCCATCCTTTAGCCTTTGGTCATCTGTAGATGCAACATAAAATTTGTTCTTATTTCATGAAGGAGTTTTCAGTGCTTTTTATGTCCAACACATCTTTCATTTTTTCTGATTATCTACTTTTCTAGGCTACGCTACATCACTATATTATAACTATATTTTCTGTCCACACACTTGTTGCTTCTTTACCTTCATGGAGCCTTTTAGAATTGGTGGTTAGATTATACTTACTGGACCACCAATCTCATAGTCTGTTGAGTTGAAGAAGTTTCTACAAGACTATCAATGTAATTTAAAATTGTACATTTAAACTGTTTAATGATATACCAATTTCCTTAATTCACCCTAGCAGGATATGAGGCAGCAAAACATTGATTAATTGACAGAGATCAACACTGGTGTGGAACAACAGTGAATATCATTTGCAACTGTATTTTATAATAAACAAATGAGTAAAGAGGTATGTAGTCATAAGTAAGAGAGGTTATGTGTGGTAAGTGGCACAGGTGATATTTAGAGGTACTTTGCATTTGGTATCACCTTATAGGAAACACGTGAAACTGATGCAGATACAGTGCGTGTTGTGTGTCATGTGTGTTTCCTGATATGTCTGGCAGATCACATGACTTTATAAAAATGAATATGAGGTAGGGAAATGCAGGTGATAGTTTTTTTATGACTGCTCTGCTAATATGTAATATATATTAATATATATAGATAAATATATATATTTGGTTTAGTCAATACTGTTACCTTTGTGTAAGAAAAAAATTCAGGGTTACTTTTCATATCAATTGGTTGGATTCTCCTGGTGTAAATGCTACAAAAGGATCATAAACAATGCATATCTGCTTGATTTGTTACACTAATGCTGTGAGTAAACTGAGAAATGAACATATAGGAATCAGTGGCGGCTGGTGACTTTCCAAGTTTGTGGGACTGAAACCTGGCCCCTCCTTTTACATTGACTCCACCCAACTGTATAAACTGCTCCCCTTGCACAACATGTTACCTCTATAGGCCCTGCCCACGGACACAGACTCCACCCTCTTGATCTTTTTGTCCTTCACTTCGCTTACTTATTATCTTGATGAGGGTGATGTGGTGCTGGTTCTGCTTACTATTCCTATGTTGGGAAGTGTCTGCATTTTCTTGATGAGGGTGAGGTGGTCCTGGTTCTACTCACTTTTCTTATGCTGGGAAGTTCCTCCGTTTTGATGATCTATCTATCTATCTATCTATCTATCTATCTATCATTCTCTCCCTTTCTCCCTATCCATTTCCCTCACTCTCCGCTCTATCCCCCCCCTCCTCTGTCCAAAAATAGACCTTGCAATCAAACTTATTTCTACACCATCAACCAAATGTAGTGTAATAAAGTGTTATTAAATCAAGCTTACCGCCAATGACAGACCAAACTGCTGCAGCCATGTTATGAGTACAGTCACAGGGAGGTTCTGGTCTCAATGTTCTGTCCCTATATTTACGTATATTTTGCCTGTTATTGTAGAAATGTAACAGTGGAGTTAAAATTATGTGTTTGACATAACTCAGCATCATCATTTCCACAAATAAACGCACAGCAAGCAGTATATATATTCACATACACACATATATACATATATATATATATATATATATATATATATATATACCGTATATACCATATAACTTGTAATCCAAATTAAGTGAGAACATACAAAAGTACAGCTTGTTTGACTAAAATCCAGTTAGATAACTGCAAGCAGCAATAACATTGTTGTGTCTCCTTATTTCAGTGTCTTTCTTTTATTTAATTGTCTTTTCTATTATATGTATTGAACCAGGGATGTTTCTTACCCTGTAAATATAAAAATATTCACCCAGGGGCCCATTTAGTGATAAATGCAGTACTTATATATACATAAATACATATGCACTCATGCAAGGGTATTTATAATTGTATAATTATAGAAAAGACAGGGGTATTTATACACATAGGGATAAATATATAGGAAGACAGGGGCATTTATACTCATATAAATAAATATATAGGAAGACGGGCATTTGTACTCATAGGAATAAATATATAGGACAACAGGGGCATTTATACTCATATAAATAAATAAATATATAGGAAGGCAGGGGTAGTTATACCCATAGGAATAAATATATTCGAAGGCAGGGGTACTTATACTCATAGGAATACAAATATAGGAATGCAAGGGCATTTATAGCCACAGCAATATATATACTGTACACTCAGGGGAATTTATAATCATAGAACACTACACGGACACACACACATAGGTAGGGGCATTTATTATGCTAAAAATATATATATACCCACAGACAGAGGCATTCACAATATTAGAACCATATCCAAACATAGACAGGAACATTCAATCTGCATGAAGGAATCTCTAATACTACTTACTAAATCCAATTAGCTTTAACAGTCTCTTCACTAACAGTCTCTGTACCCTGCATAACTCCCTGTCTGCTTGCAGCTCCCTCTGTGAGCAGCGCCACTCCTCTCCAGGCATTGACACACAGTATGTGGATAACAAGGCAGCATGTGTGATAGCACCCCCTGTCTGCTTGGGCATTTGTAACAAACGTCCACCTGCTTTTATTAGAGCTGCACATCAAAGCGGGTTCTAGCCTCTCTGCCTCACTTGGCTTACTGTGAAGGGTGATTCAGTCCTAGTGCTCACTAGCTCCCGCTTTTTTGTTTTAAGGGAATAGCAGAAGTGACAGACAATTTTCTATAGCAGAGTTCTGAAATGTATAATGTTAAAATTATAAAGCTGAGAATTTTATAGCATTTAGAGGTCACTGTTCAAAAATGTCAGTCACAAAACAAATGTAATAATAATAATAATACTATTAATCCAAATAGGATATATAAAAATAAGTATTGGCACTGCCAGCTAACATTTTGGGAGGGTGGTTGCCCAATTGCCCCAATGCACCAGCCACCCCTGATAGGAATGCTTTTTTTATGCCTCTCAGATCCACTTACAATATTTACACAGTCCATAGCAAGGGCAGAGCAATAATTTATTGTACAATTTTTTTTAGTTATTTTTTTTTGATGGACATATTTGAACATATAATTGTATTATTGGTAATAATTGCTTGCATTGACCACTTTGGAAAACAAATTAAAAACACAGGGTTTCTCTGTGCCATTAATCCCCTTTACCGTTTGTCTCTTATATTATAAGAGAGAGCCAGGAACTCTTGAATGCTTTTTTGTTCAACGAAGAAATAGCCAGGAAGTAACTTTATTTGTTGGAAAGATGATTTTTTGAGTTACTGCACAAGGAGCATTACATAATGTTGGGTTAGAGTGATCATATTGAAATTGGACCCATACATGACAGCTGCTCTTCATTCCAAAGAACTACTGGCTCTTAAGAACAAAATGACTACATTCAGCAATGGTTTCTTTGAAAAACTAATTGCATTCATAAATCATAAATATGTCTCTGATTTACCTAGAACAGCTTTGTTTTTGTTTTGTAATTTGCATTCATAAGATTTTAATTAGCATGAAAGACTGAAATCTGTTACTCATTATGGCATCACTGTATTGAACTCCAAAAACTCCCACAGCTTCTCGGGCTCTGTCTGTGTATGAAAAACAAAGTTTCCTATGAATATTGGAAAAAAAATGCATTGCTATCTATCTATCTATCTATCTATCTATCTATCTATCTATCTATCTCTCTATACATACACACACACACATGTGTGTCTGCTTAATTTAATTTGTCGAATTAATATGTGTAGGTGTTTATGGATTGTTCACGGTTACATTAATGCAATGTATACTACATTTTCTCTTATCTCTCTGAGTTTGTGCATTTAGCCCAGGCCCTTCACATACTTCCACTGTGATATATCACATATTATAATTGTCGAACTACGAGACGTCATCACACTTTGCGTGGTGCGTACGACTTAGGCGATGAGTGTCGAAGGCGCTCATCACTTGCGAGCCTCGGAAAGCAAGCCGTTAACTCGCACCAAGAGCCTGCGAGCCTTGTGTAGCGAGGTGAGCCGTTAAGGCACTAAAACTCGCAGCACTTGGTCGATGAACGCCAAAGGTGCTCATCGCCTGCGGGCCTCGTGTAGCGAGGCGAGCCATTAAGACACTAAAACTTGCAGCACTTGAACAATGAGCGCCAAAAGCCAAAGGCGCTCATTGCCTGAGAGCCTCACGAAGCGAGGCGAGCAGTGCAGGAAATGAAAAACGCAGGACTTAGCCTCCAAACTTAGGAAATGCTGGATCGCTTTAGGCTGCAAGCACTTGGCAAATGCGGGACTTAGTAAAAAAAAATGACGAGACGCGGGCAAAAAACAGGAAACACATACAAAAAAAAAATACAACAAAAACATCATACACAGCACGGGGGAACAGTCGGGACGTCTGGGAGTGAGGTGGAACGCAAATTTAAGTCCATTTTGCCGAGTTTCACCACTCTAAAATTAGCTAAGCGAGAAAAAAAAATGGCGTCCAAAAAAATTAAAACAAGGCTACACGACCCTGTGCACAGCCAACCGCGTACCACTGTCACTTAGGAACATGCAAGCTACAAAATACACTATTACAAAGGACGGCAAATGCTTGCAAACCATGTAGCACATAGACAAACAACACAATTTTACAATCCTAACTTGCCACTAACAACATTGCGCATCTAAACTAGCGCTTTACACAAATAAACCAACGGTTTGCCCTCGCGCAAGCAGCCTATTCCTAATGCACAGTTGGGACATTCATAAAACTATCTCCTCTGGGCAGCAACAGACCAACTGGACATTATATGCTGCAGGACAATAAAAAGAGATTGTTACCTCTCCAGGCTATTGATTGTTACAAATATTAATTACAAAAAGGTAAACTATATTAATTTATTATTCAATGAATACATTAATTAGTATTTAAAAAATATAGAGAGGAACCAAAGAACACGCATGGAGAGGCTCGCAATTAGCGCCAAAAGGTCCTTAGAGTATAAAAAGCTTAACATTTGTGTGCCAAACAGCATTACCATGGCTTCAAATTTTATTGACCATCATTTTTTGACGGACAAGTGGCTAGTATATATATATATATATATATATATATATATATATATGTGTGTGTGTGTGTGTGTGTGTGTGAAAAGTGAGAGAGCATGGCTACCAATGTACTGAGATGCATACTTACTACCCTATTACATTCAAAGCCTGTAACTCCAACGTGAAGCTCGCAATGGCTGCGGGCTTGAAATATGGCCGAATTATGGTGCTATTAAATTAGAATGGGCTGAGAGCTATGGGCTTGAGACACAAATCATAGCTTGTTCGTAGAACGTTGGATTTGCGGCCGTGCGGATGATCAATTAGTTACGGGTTTAGACAGAGCCAATGGAAAAAGAGATCATCAGCGTTACGTCACTGAAAAAGGGGAGGTTACATTTCAAAGTCCTTTGGGCTACAATTACAGTTTGCGATTGGACCCACATTCCAGATTAATGCAATATTAATAAAGACGTAAATATGATATTCAATTACATGTGAGTTACATTATATGTATTAACACATTGATTGCTAGGATCAATATAACACGGAAATCAAACATGAAATAAAGTATTTTTTGGGTGCCAATTTGCAGGTTTGAGAATGTTATGCTATTAATTCTAAGACTTAACACCACTTTCCCTTTTATAAAAGGATCTTACCTAAAAGGTCTTTACCCCCCTTCGAAGTCCTCTCCAGCACACATTGTGCTTTGGGCTCCATTTGCGTGTTACGGGCTTGCTCGCGGGGGACTTTGTTGGAATTTAATAGCAATAATCGATTTTTAGCTGTTATGGGCTTGACAGATCAAAGGATTTGCGGGCTATGAAGTTCCACGTTATCTTCCCGTTGGCATTTTTCATCCGTCCTGCGTCTTAACCCGCAAGTCGTCGGCGGCCTGCTTTATGGGGCTAATTCAATAGCTGTAAGTCCAAATATCAATGTTAAAGGCTTCGTTTTAACACGTAGTCCGAATTTAAGGAGGATGTTAGGGCTCTATTCTATTGCCCAATTTGTAAATGTATATACACTTAAAATCACTCTTAATATTACTGAATATTCTATTAGCTACTCACAATCCGATTACGAGTTACCTGCCCACAATTACTACGGGCCAAGACGCAAAACCAGCCTTAGAACGCTATTGGTTTTTGTAACAGAACCCATCACTGATTTACCCTGTTTTATGGTTATTTAATTCTTGGTTAAAATGTGATCCTACTGTTATACTGTATGTATGTTGGTTTATGCTCTGCAGAATATTAGCCCAGACGATTACAGCTACTAGGCTAATAGATAATCCTGTTACAGAGACTCTCATAAGATAAGGAAGTCTATTGTATAAAGTGTTTTCATTTTCAGACATAAGAACAAAGAAGGATGATCTAATCCATGTCTGATTGTATCAAAGTAGCCAGGTAGCCTCTGGAGGTGTGACCCACCTATTGTCCCTATATGTGCCAACTATGGGGGATGTGTATTGCCTGTGGGAAGACATGTGTATAAATATTTCTGCACATAACAAAATAAAGTCAGTAGTCTTGAACTCCCAAATTGAGTGTCGTCCAATATGGGAGGTTGGGAATGGTGAAACTGTAGTGCCTCTTGGGTATTTTACCATATACCAGCGGAGATATTGGATTCGTGTTCCAACTCCGTTACATTTGGTGGCAAGTGGAAAAATTGTTCCTACGGTCAGAAGGACAGCTACAGGAGACACCATTCCGTGGAGTACAAATTGAGGGCAACGCTAGTATCCGTACAGCGCCCCTGGCTACAGCAGGATGGAACAGGCTAGTTTTCGGACAGCGTTCCATGATGAGGAGGAGGCGGCCGCGGACTACAGGGATGCAAACAGAAAGGAACTCATGCAGGGAGACCGGGTAGCGGTTACAAGACCTCTTAATGCCACACAAACTGAGTTTGGAAGAGAACTCCAAAGCAGACTGGCCTTTTTCCCAGGTACGTTCCCATAAAACCCTTGGAATGGTTAATGACAGATGTCCACAAATACATAATGGAAAAGCAGCGGCACGGGATCGGTCCATCTTGGGAGCTGCTAACCCACCTCCCACCATTAACCCCCCCCAGCACTGCGTCCGGGTGGTGGGAACTACCAAACCCCTCCACGGTACATCAGGTGCCACACGTGTAACCAGCAGGGCCACATGCAGAGAGACTGTCCCAGAAACAGAAACCGCTCCACGTGGAATACTCCAACTAATTCCCCTCCCCAGCGACAGGGTGTACCCCAGGGAGCAGAGGGTGTCGTCCTTCCTCCCCAGCGACAGTGTGTACCCCAGGGGGCAGAAGGTGTCGTCCTTCCCCCCCAGCGGCAGTGTGAACCCCAGGGGGCAGAAGGTGTCGTCCTTCCTCCCCAGTGGCAGTGTGAACCCCAGGGGGCAGAAGGTGTCGTCCTTCCCCCCCAGCGGCAGTGTGAACCCCAGGGGGCAGAAGGTGTCGTCCTTCCCCCCCAGCGGCAGTGTGAACCACAGGGGGCAGAAGGTGTCGTCCTTCCCCCCCAGCGGCAGTGTGAACCCCAGGGGGCAGAAGGTGTCGTCCTTCCCCCCCAGCGGCAGTGTGAACCCCAGGGGGCAGAAGGTGTCGTCCTTTCCCCCCAGCGGCAGTGTGTATCCCAGGGAGCAGAAGGTGTCATCCTTCCTCCCCAGCGGCAGTGTGTACCCCAGGGAGCAGAAGGTGTCGTCCTTCCTCCCCAGCGGCAGTGTGTACCCCAGGGGGGCGAAGGTGTCGTCCTTCCCCCCCAGCGGCAGTGTGTACCCCAGGGAGCAGAAGGTGTCGTCCTCTCCCCTCAGCGACAGCTTACCCTAACAAGGGGAGACACCAATTTCCCAGACGGCGCAGATGGGACCGTGTTCTCTGTGCCTGACCTACCGGGATGCTGGACAGCCTGTCCAGATCCCCAACTACCCTCACTGGGACAACCGGAGGAGGGGGTAAGTACAAATTACCCTCCCCAGCTAACTCCTAATGTGGACCCAGGGTTAACAGAGGAAATGTTAACTCCCACTGACCCCCACCTTTCCCTGGCTACTGAGCCGGAATATGTCCCAAGTACCCCAGCAGAAGAGCTGACAGCGGGGCAAAGTGCAGTCGGCCTCTGCCCCCCCCCCCCCCCTTTGTTCCCGTGTACAGAGCAGGATGTCCTGCAGGTTATACCAGCAGAAGAGCTGGCATCCCTCAAGTCCCCTCAGCGTGTTGTCCCATCACCACAGCGAAATATCCAGGTGCCTGGTTAGACTTCCCCCCAAGGGGAGATGTGTGACGAAGTGCCCTTCGCCACTTTGTCTTGGAGAGGACTGTTTGCCAGCCTCCTGCCCTGTGACTATGGCCCTGGGACATATTGCCCTTTAAACACAGTATTCGGCCATACCAGAGTGTATGTCACTCATTCTGGCCCTTTACATACAGGGGGGTCATTCGGTACTTGCCCTGTGTGAACCATGATACCACAGATAGCTATGCCATGGAGCCCATTCATATAATGAAAGACTATGGGAAAGACTTTAGCTAAATGGCAATTGAACTGTGTGAAGAGGATCTGAGCGCTATTCTGTAGTTTTGTGCGCTCAGATCCCAGCTATCTGGGGATATGTGAAATGTGAGTAAATGTGAATTGCAGTAATGCTGATGGGTTGTCAAACTAGAGAATTGACCAACAAATACTTTTGTCCGGACATCCCCAGGCCGATCCGTTGGGATCAGACCGTGTATGCCGGCTTATGGTCATGGGGGAGGTGTGTAACGGAACCCATCACTGTTTTACCCTGTTTTATGGTTATTTAATTCTTGGTTAAAATATGATCCTACTGTTATACTGTATGTATGTTGGTTTATGCTCTGCAGAATATTAGCCCAGACGATTACAGCTACTAGGCTAATAGATAATCCTGTTACAGAGACTCTCATCAGATAAGGAAGTCTATTGTATAAAGTGTTTTCATTCTCAGACATAAGAACAAAGAAGGATAATCTAATCCATGTCTGATTGTATCAAAGTAGCCAGGTAGCCTCTGGAGGTGTGACCCACCTATTGTCCCTATATGTGTATTGTGTGGCCAACTATGGGGGATGTGTATTGCCTGTGGGAAGAGATGTGTATAAATATTTCTGCACATAACAAAATAAAGTCAGTAGTCTTGAACTCCCAAATTGAGTGTCGTCCAATATGGGAGGTTGGGAATGGTGAAACTGTAGTGCCTCTTGGGTATTTTACCGTATACCAGCGGAGATATTGGATTCGTGTTCCAACTCCGTTACAGTTTTAGCACAGCTCGAGCATTATAAGCTCTAAATAATTAAGGTTAGACATAATCGATATTCTATTAAACCCGTAGCTCTAGCTCGCAAATAAAGTCTAACCCGCAACTGAAAAAACGATCACTTTTCTGTCAAAAATATTATTGTACTAAATAGAACACGCCAGGTCTTTTTCAAATATTTATTTAAAGCAAACAGCAATTAAATACACAGTACTGTACTTTAAAAGCCCAGGAAGGCATGGGAAGACATTAGAATTAATTGCAGAACTACAACAAAAACATTTTATACAAAGACTTTCAGATTTTATTAAATGCAGACATGTGTGTTTAAATTTACAAGTATGGAAAATGTTATGACATATGACTGAAAAATAAAGATGAATGAATAAATAAAAAATAATTAATTGCAGAAGTCTCAAACCAACCAAAAAAAAATATTATTTTTAAAAGTAATATTGATCGCAGGACTCAAAGGGTTAATACATATCATGAAACTAAATTGCTAAAGTGCTAGATTGCTTGATTGCGAGCCTGAGTCTATAGGGACCCCATCAGCCCCCCCCACCCCCATTAACCCCTTGCAGCGGGGAGTCCCCGATCAGCATAGAACATTTTAAACTGATTGGCTGTTGTCTCTGTCAATCAGACAGCAGCCAATCAGAAGGCACAAATGGCTTCAGCCAATTACCCCGTGGGGGTGTATCCCATTGTAATTGGCTGAAAGAAATAGTGACTTCTGATTGGTTTAAAAAAGATTGACAGTTCCTTCAGCCAATCAGAATGGGATATAGGAGTGTATCCCATCCTGATTGGCTCACACCGTGGCACCTTCTGATTGGCTGAAATGTGATTGACAGCCTTTTCAGCCAATCAGAAGGCGTCATATCCAATTTCATACCAGAAGAGGCTCTGGAGGCCTCATTAGCATCTCGGGGAGCTCCCCTAGTTTTTTTTTGGAGCACGGATTTATCAAGGAGACAGCTGGGGCAGAAGACGTTTTCAATTTATAATGTTTATATTTTATTTATATGTAGTGTTTGATGTGTGTATGATACTAATGTGATGTATCTTTTTTCCAGGGGCCGAGCCGGAGAACAGAAGAAGATGGACGGGGACATGCTGGAAAGGTAAGTTTAATACTTTATTTGTACTATTTATTTATTCTATGTAATGTTTAATTTTTTTAATTATCTGATGTTACTTTTTTCCTAGGGGGTGCGATCAGAAGGGACATCTGCAAAGGAAAATGGTTTTATTTATTCTATTTTAGCTTAGATTTAGGGGGTATTGTATAGATAGGGGGTTATGTTTAGATAGGAAGTTAAGTATAGATAGGGGGTGATGTTTAGATAGGAGGTTAGGTATAGATAGGGGGTGATGTCTAGATAGGGGAAAATGTATTGTAGTTAGGTGTATATTTATAATGTATTTATTACTGTAATATTATTGATATTTGTGTATGCCTTTTCCTTTGCAGGTGTGTTATTTTTTTATTTTATGTAATGGCGGGGGGGTTTGTGATGTTTTATTTTTTTTGTAGTGAGGGGGGGTTGTAATGTCCTTTTTTGTTTTGTGTACCTTATTTTTTTTTTTTTATGTACCTTAGGTTTTTTCATTTTGTGTACCTTAGTTTTTTTTTTTATGTACCTAAGGTTTTTTATTTTATGTAATTAGTGGGGAGGGGGGTTTAATAGGGGGTTAGGCAGGTAGTGTTAGGTAGGTAGGGGTTAAAAGGTTAGGGGGAGGGGGGTTAGTTTAGATTTAGTGGTTTATTGGGGGGCAATAGTCTAGTGTAGTGTTTGTACTTAGTGTCATGAGGGTCCTGGAGGATCCTGACTTATGGGGTTAATAATAGACATCTAATTGTCCTATGAGGGTCTTCATAGACCCTTTTGCGACTGATTGGTTAACTAGAGGCTTACTGGGGGGGTGTATAGACCCCCATAAGGGATGGGGTTAGATGGAGGCTTATGGGGGTCTGTATAGACCCTCATAAGTGATGGGATTAAATAGGGCTAGATGGAATTAAATAGGTCCAGTTAGGGTTATTAGGTCCAGATAGGTTTAAATAGGCCCCATTAGGGTTAGATTGGCCCAGTAAGGGTTAGATAGGCCCAGTTAGGGTTAGATAGGGTTTAGTATGGGTTAACGGGGTATAGTTAGGGTTAATAGTGTAGTGTAGTGCTTAGACTTTGTCATGAGGGTCCTGGAGGACACTCATGGTTCTTGTAGGGTTAACCTAGGGGTTAATAGTGTCTTATAGGGGTCTATATAGACCCCTATTGAACTGAGGGGGGTAATTATAGTCTCACGGGGCTCTGTATAGAGCCACATGAGTTATAGATTTAATTAAGTGCTCATGGGGCTCTGTATAGAAACCCAATGAGCTATAGGGCTAATTAAGTGCTCATGGGACTCTGTATAGAAACCCCATGAGTTATAGGGGTAATTTAAGTGCTCATGGGGCTCTGTATAAAGCCCCATGGGTTATAGGGTTAATTAAGGGCTTATGGGGGTCTGTATTGACCCCCATGAGTTACAGGGTTAATTTAAGTGCTAATGTAGCTCTGTATAGAGCCCCATGAGTTACAGGGTTAATTTAAGTGCTCATGTGGCTCTGTTTAGAGCCACATGAGGGATGGGGTTAATTTTAGTTGCCTGGGGGGGTACTTGTAGTACCCCCTGCGGCAGGGTTTAATATTTTTTTGAACTTGTAAATGCACTGGGGTCACGATGGGTGCCGATCGGGGACCTATGCTGCAAGGCATTAATGAGAGCGGGCTGTGAGGGTCCCTATGGACCCCTGCAGCAAGGGGTAAATGTGGGGACAAATTGGGCGTCCTGATGGGGACCCCCAGCATAGAGGAGGGTTAATTTTAGGTGCCACGGCCGGGATTGGCTAATAGTGTCGCCACAGGCCCTTTAAGGAGCCGCAGCGGGGAATTTGAATTTTTTAAATGTAGCAAGGGCCTGATCTATGCTGATCAGGAACCCCCCGCTGCAAGGGGTTAATGTGGGGGGCTACAGGGGTCCCTATGGACCCCTGCAGCAAGTGGTTAATGTTGGGTCACTTTGGGAGTCCCAATGGGGCCCCCAGCATAGAGGGGGGTTAATTTTAGGCGGCGCAGGGTAGTTGGAGTACCCCCCATGGCAGGGCTTGTATGTAGGACTGCCGCAGAGGTCCCGTTCAGGACCCCCGCGGCAATTGATGAGGTGGGGGAGCCTGATCAACATGATAACAACCCCAAGCACACCTCCAAGACGACCATTGCCTTGCTAAATAAGCTGAAGTTAAAAGTGATGGACTGGCCAAGCATGTCTCCAGTCCTAAACCCTATTGAGCATCTGTGGGGCATCCTTAAATGAAAGGTGGGGGAGTGCAAGAACGCTAACATCCACATGCTCCGTGATGTCATCATGGAGGAGTGGAAGAAGACTCCAGTAGCAACCTGTGAAGCTCTGGTGAACTCCATGCCCATGAGGGTTAAGGCAGTGCTGGAAAATAATGGTGGCCAAACCAAATATTGACACTTTGGGCCCAATTTGGACCTTTCCACTTAGGGCTGTACACTTACTACTTTACATTGTAGCAGAGTGTCATTTCCTCAGTGTTTTCACATGAAAAGTTATAATAAAATATTTACAAAAATGTGAGGGGTGTACTTACTTTTGTGAGATACTTCACGCATAAATATATGCGTGCATACCCCTCCGCAATCCCCCCCCCACCCCCACCTTTAGTTATCCAGGATAACACTGAATGTCCTTTTTATTCAAAAATATATCCAATCCCTTTTTAAAGTTATCTATCAATTTTACTATAACACCCACCCTTGATAGATAATTCTACAGTTTATAAACAGTTGTGCTCTAAAGTTTGCTTACTCTTGGCAAATTGGTAAGATGTAGCATTTTTAAAGAAAACATAAGTGAGCAGGCAAAACATAGTTCTTTTATTTCTAATGGGATATATATTCATCTGTAGGTTATAACAGAATGGCACAATCATAAAGCAAAACATGGCACAAAGTAAAAAATGAAATAACCTTGTTCAAAAGTTTGCATACCCTTAGTAGGCTCCATTTTAAATCACAATGATAACAGAAATCGCTCAAATGGCCCTGATCAAAAGTTTACATACCCTTAGTTCTTAATACTGTGTATTGCCCCCTTTAGCATCAATGACAGCGTGCAGTCTTTTGTAATAGTTGTCTATAAGGCCCCGAATTATATCAGGTGGTATAGCTGCCCATTCGTCTTGGCAAAATGCCTCCAGGTCATGCAAAGTCTTTAGTTGTCTTGTATGAAACGCCCTTTTGAGATCTCCCATCAGTGTGGCTCGATGATATTAAGGTCAGGAGACTGTGATGACCACTCTGCAACCTTCACCTTTTTCTGCTGTAACCACTGGAGGGTCAACTTGGCCTTGTGCTTAGGGTCCAAGAGCGTCCCATGCGCAGCCTTCATGCAGAAGAATGCAAATTGTCTGCTTCTGTTTTCCGATAACTTGCTGCATTCATCTTACCATCAATTTTCACAAGATTGCTCATGCTTTTCGAGCTCACCCCCCCCCCCCAAAAAAAACAAAGTCAATCATATGATCACTATCCTTCAATAAAAGACATTTTTTTTGCATAATCAGTCTTATTTTCAAAATAAGTGCCAAAATTCCACAATTTCTACCGGGGTATGCAAGCTTTTGAGCACAACTGTATATATTTATATATATATATATATATATATATATATATATATATATATATATATTTATTTATATTTATAGTATAATATTTAATTAATGTATGAATAAAAATGTTTAAATTGAGTCGCATTAGTCCACGTAAGTGTGCTGGAAATAGTTAATGTCCTTCATATGTATGTGTTGAAACATCTTAGACCTATCTTACTTATCATTGTAAAAATAATTAAAAAAATATTTTATAAATGAAAGCTATCTAGTATTGCAGATGACAAATATGAGATACATGCAAATTTGGTTTCCATGGCTGGAAAGTCCATATACATATCATCTTAATGTGCAGAAGGAACCATTTAATTACCAACCAACCAATTCAACCACGCCATTCCTTTCTTTCTTATGAATTAAAGTTCTTTATTTATGGGATGACTCAATAACTATATAAGAACTGTATAAAACCAAACAAATGTATAGTGTAAATATAACTTACTTGCTTAGTTTCATTCATGGCTGGACAGCCATGTCATACAGAACTGTTATTGTATTATATATGTATGTACAGAAGTGTTCTGCTATAATCAGTTGCATTGAATGCGCTTATGCCTGTAACTCTAACATGTTATAAGCTCGAAAAGATCAGGCTCCCTGAAAGGAGGAAATGGAAGAATGGATTGCCTTCAAAAATCAAGAATTTAAGAGTGGTTAAAGTCAAGGCCAATCTTGTAAAAAGTTTTATTTTACAAGTCAAAATACAGACATACTATAATAATAAGAAAACATGACTATGCTAATCTATATATCTATATATAAAACGCAAGGCAAGGAGAGTTTTCCTTAATGATAAGAAATTCTCTTGTGCCTTCTTCTTTGCAAAGTTATGTATTTATTTCCAGAACAAATAAAAAAGAGTTATATAAAGCACACTTAAGCAAGAGACAATAAAATACTACCATAAAGCATGAAAAAAGCCAGCCCTGGTTGTAGGCAAGATAAGACCTAGATAATTTGAAGGCAAGATAAGACCTAGATAATTTGAGTGAGTCTCACCAGCACTCAGCTTTAAACTACAACAAGGAATCAGTTTGGATCCATCAGGCTGTGTCATAGGACGCTAACAAAATTGGCCTCAGAATTTGCATTGGATCAAAAATAAATTCATTTAATACTTTATTATTAGTGGTAAAGGGATTATGGATACTGCATTGTACCATCATGTAGAGCAGTCAATAGCAAGTTGAAGCTGTAAAAACATTTAATTTAATACTTTTTTGTTTTCAAATGTGGCAGTTGACCAATATATTGAGCTTATGAGCAGAAAAATGTGTAAGCTCTCACGTCCCTCTAAATGCTTTTGTACCCTACTCACAATAATAAAATACTTCAGCTTTTTCCCTTTGGGGTTAATATACTCTGTGTGTGTACAGAAATTAAATATATTATATGGGCATTGTCTGGTACTTTCGGTATATGCAGTCAACAAACTGCAGACAGTCATGAGGGAAGGTAGCTGGTAAAATAAGTGGGTAATATAAAAGTTCTTATAAAAACTATAAAATACTTCTTAATTTTACAAACTGAAAATATGACCCCATGGTACCTACACCTGGCCCACCTATGGATTCCCATGGGACCAAAACTGCTACCATGGGGGTCCATACAGTCCCCTATGGCATCCTAACTACTATCAGAGGAGTCCTTATGTACCTCCATGGATCATATTCCCCATGGGGGTCAACACTGCCTCCTAAAAAAATTATTACATACATAAAACACAAAAATAAAAAAATACAGAAACATAAACATCATAAACATCCTTAGGGTGTTCCTTTACTTTAGAACGCTGCTGCTGGTAACAGAGGGAACCTACCCATTTCTCGGCCCAGTGCTGCATCAGCAGTAGCTACACCATTGTCTTTTAATAAATATATTATACACTGATTCAAATCCCTATGAAAAAATTTAAATATTACACTATTACAATAGTAGGACTATATAGCAAGCAATGTGTAATTTAATGATAATTCAAAACTCTTTGTAATGTAATTTAAAAGTTAACAATTATTTTGGAAGAAGAGTCAACATTGTACAATATCAAAGAACAGGTAATGGAATTAATGAAAACCTTGTTTACCCCTTTTAACTGACTTTTTTTATTTATGTTTGTACTGTCTTCAGGAGTTATGATGACCATGGGACTAAATTATTTCAGAATTTATACAAAACCTCTTTTGTTTTAAAAATGTGTAAAGATGAAGGGAATATGTAAATTCCAGATGTTGCTTGTTTTTATTGTTTAGTCTTTGCTATTTTTAATTACATCAGGTGTTGTGAATTCGATCAATGCATAATTGGTGCATTTTTTATGTTGTTGCCTACAGTGATATGTCATACAATAGGGATTCATATGCTATTAAATAATTGAATATGAATGAAACCAGTATTTGAATAAAAATGTCAACATAAAATGTAGAACTTTCATTTGAACACTACTGCTTAAGACTTCAGTAGACATACTTCTTTCCACGAGTCAGGAGTCCAGAGGATGGGGTTGGGTCTTTGATTTTTTTTTTCAGTTAATAAATAAACAAATTAAGTCCTATGCTATTACCACATCATAGTATGTGAATATACACTTATTCCCAAACTACATATAGTCAGTATTCTCTCTTTAGATTTAATACTGGCAGCTCAAAAAGATAATGTCAGCTCTAAAAAGGAAATTAAAATGTGACATTGGCTATGTCTTCTAAACTGCATTCCCCTCCCGCCACAGAGCAGGCACGGGATACCTCACGTGGCTGAGATCCCCCATTTAAAGCTAAGGCCTATCTCAATTAGGTGTGCCCCATCTGGAAGGAAAAAATCATCTTTTGTTTCAAATTCGTGATGCTGAATAGCCATAAACCCCAATTTATGTATAAAGCCCACCCATAACATATTAATCTTTTGACGGGTTCTGTATAAGCTGACAGGGTCTCTAGCATACCTCCACACTCGCCTCTTTAGCATTTCAGACCAAATTATAAACAAACCGGGAAGTTTGGCTTTCCAATCATCGATGTCCCTCTTCAAGTCTCTAACCATCATTTTAATGGTGACTAAACCCAGATTGTTGCCTCCAGCATGAATTAGAAGAAGACTTAGACCTCCTAAGTCTCAAACAGCCCACTCACTTGCGTAAGCCACGGATGCCGAACCACAGTACCTGCAGGTCTGCCTCAGGAACACCCAGCTGCAAGTTGTCTTGTGTCACTGTGGCGAACTTGTGGGCCCAGTACACATAAGAGGGGCCAATGATCCATAACTGCTTCTTCTGGCCTGAAAAGATGGAGAAGGAACTTTTAGGCTGCTGATAATGGTCTCACATAAGACCGAAAGCACCGAGATACCCATCTACTAATTATTTTGACCACTTCATCCGGTAAACCCAAACGGGGTGCCTTTAGCGTTGCCAGATTGAACATGAAAGCCAGGGTCGCTACCAGATGACCAACTGATGCCCCTGAACTACCTTTCTACTTGCACTGGAGCAACAACCATAACAATGTGCCCAAGCTCTTTTCCTTTGTCTCGGCTTCTCCGGCCACTACAACCAAACCATTCCATCTGTTCCAGACCTTTTTATAAGCGTTCCTAGTTGTGGGTGCCAAGTACCATCTTATCAGTCGAGCTAACTCTCTGTGGATTAAAGTTTTACCATTGAAGTCTTCAAGAAAGGCAAGCCAGATCCTGTCATCGTCCTTCATTGCAAAGGAAACCGCTATAAAGGGATGTGGTCGCTTTATGCCCACTGTTGCCAAGGCAAGCCTTCTATGAAATATTCTGCCTATGGGGATAATTCTGCATGTAAAATTTTATTTACCCAGAATAGACTGAACTCGCCGAAGCGTAACCCTTTAAGCGCCTAAAAGAGCTGTCAGTTCTTCCTTCAATTTAACTACTTTCCTCAAAGGTAAAATACATTCCATAGGAACTGAGTCAAATTGAATGCCAATCAATGCCAAGGAAAGTTAGTGATGTAGTACGACCTTCTGGGTTTTCACTAGCTAAATTGTTTGGTCATGCTCGTAAATGGGTCCAGGAAGAATGCACATGTATCCTATCTCACTGGACCCACAAACAGATAATCATCCAGATATTGAATGATGCTGGCGTAACCGGATTCGCGCATGTCACACATTTCAAGAAAGTGCTGAAAGTTTCAAAATAGGAACACGATATGGAGCAACCCATTGCAAGGCAGAGGTCCACTAAGTACATATTATCCATACCGTAACCTAACAGCCGGTGACTAGACGGATTAACTGGCAGAAGGAGGAAAACAGACTCTATATACACTTTCTACATCAAAGCACCCACGCCTGTGTTCCTCATAACTTTGTTAGCTGAGTCAAATGATGCATATGACACAGAAGAGTAATCTTTGTTTATGCCATCATTAACTGCGCTACCCATAGGATGGGAATGGAGGTGAATTAAACAAAATTTACCTTTCTGAAATCCCACCCAAAGGAGAGATTATTACATTGGGAACCAGAGGATGAAGAAAAGGCTCTGCCATCCTGCCAAGCTGAACTTCCTTAAGCAATTTTTACAAACCACCCCAGGAAATTCCTTTACGGATTCAAGGTTCGAAGGCTGAGCACCCGAGTATTCGATCTTGCAAGGGATTTTAAAACCATCTCGGAAACCCAAGTCAGAAGTTTGGCCGCTCCCCTCTTACCTGGCAGCCTACCGTAGCTTCTGGCCCCGGTAGCATTGCAGCTACTGAGATTGGAGTCCTGCCTTTTTGGAGAAGACTCATTGGCCTTTGCGTTATCTCTTGTCCTATCACATTTTGCAAGGGGATGCTCCCCCCGCAGTTTTTGCAAACGTGATTGAACCGGCAATTGGGAGCCCATTTGCATATGCCTTCATTGAAAGCATAGCAAGTCCTTCTTGCTGGGCCTGCGTGTGTCCTAGCCTTGCCCGAGCTGCTCCGAAAGGGCAGCATGACTCGTATGGGAGTCATAATGATGGGCCAGTAGGCTACCGCTTTTTCACTCCGTGACATTGACGGCCTGGAAGCCATGTACAGATGGAATTCCTCATCATACCTCCACCAAGCCATACCACCATATGTCCGGTATGCATTTCTTGGATGGGCAGCATTATTAGCATGTGGAGAGGTAATACTGGAACCCGGGACTGACTGAACTGGTGGGACCAGGCTTTACTAGCTAGACACGCCTATGAAATGGAAATTTTGTGGGAAGCTAATAGGTCCTTTAGATCTAGAAAGGCCTAAGCCTGATATGCTCTGCAGTTAGCCAGCTAGTTTTTTGCAACCCTGGTTACCCACAAACTCACCTGGTTCAACCCAGGCATACATGCTACAGCTGCATCCGCAATCCTCTGCTCAGCCCTGGGCGATGATTGCTTGTTCGTGTATGGCCTTCCGCTCTCCATCAGATTCTGAACAGGCGCAACTGCAGAGACATGTTCTCCGACTGCCAGACCTCAACTTTTCTCTAGACCTAGGAGGGCAAGGTGAACTGTTACTCGCTCGTCTTTGCCTGAGTCTAAGTGTCACGCAAGCCTGCTCTTCTTCGGGGAAAGACTCCGTGTCCGCTATAAGGTTTTGACAAGGGTGCAAGATGTCCTCTAAACCAAAACCCTTAAGTCTAGGTCTGCATTATTGGGAACTGTTTATTTTGAGAAAAAGAAATTAGATTAAATGTGATCATATGATGCATGAGCTTTGTCTGCTGTTATATTTGTCTAAAGAAGACCCTGAAGTTGTGAGGTAACCAACATATAGAGTTGATGAATGGTGTTGTGTCTGAATAGTATATAATGATGATTACATTTTAATCTTCATGTTAAAGTTTGTATCTGTTTCTTTTAATGACCAAACATTTCAAAGAGGCATTTTTTTCTTTTTAATAATTTATTTTATTTGTCATAAGTAAAGAGAACCATTATGAGTAACAAGGCAAAACATTTACATATGATTATTTACAGATGTACAGTGACAAGTAATTCTAGGTTATGTAGTGTCTAAGTTCAAGAGTTGGTGGTCCACTGAATCTGAGTGAACTTAATTCCAGATTCAGTTTAGAAAGGGGGGTGGGGAGAAGGAAAAGAGGTAAAATGGGAAAGATAAATTAAGGAATAATGAGAGAGGTGATGGAATCCCTACTATGGACTTCCATTCTGTCTGGAGGACCATCAGAATCTATTATTACCTACAAAGCATTTAAGAGTTATACTTCATGTGTAAAACATATGGAGCAGACTGCCTTTTTGACCACATATTCTCCAAAAAAGAGGAGAGATAGCAGGGACAGAAGTGAGAGACCATCTGTAGCAGTTATCTTTGATTATTGTATTAATATTTCCAAAGCGTCCCAAACCTATCAACATAATGCTATACTGTTAGTTTCTATCTCACAATGCAGTACATATGGTGGTTTGTTTGTGAGAGATCCTAGGATCAACCATTCATAAAGCATACCAATCAAGATGTATGGTTGGTATCCATATTTCTACATAAATTGGGTGCGCAGGATAGTGGGAGGTGTAAAAATGTGATGTTAGTTTCAAGTACAGGGAATCTCTGGTGAAAATGTTCCCGCCATGGGAAATTATTTCCATTAAGTATATCTCCTAGGCAAATGGTTCCTTGTTCTTTCTATCTAGTAAGGATATAGAGTAGAGTCACGAAATGGAGGGGGCACTGAAGACAGAGAAGCCATGATGGGAGGATAGTCATAGTTGTAATATGAGTAGTAGTTGTAATATGAAGTTCATGGTCAGTTAAAGGTTTGTTTGGTTTTATGCATTTAGTGTGTAAGGTGTAATGTGGTAGAGTCTGCTGGCAAAACCAGTGATTTTAGATATCTACCAACATATTGTGGTCTATACACATATATACATATACCCATACCCATCTCTTAGTAAGAATTTGTAATCTAATACAAAAGATTTTACTTAATACGGCAATTCTACTTCCTGCATCTGCATCACTGGACTACAATGACTATTCCAAACCACAAACTACTATAGTGGTGCAGGTGCTGCAGTGGACCAATGCTCTCCTCTTGGAAGGGGCCAAGTGTTTTTTGGCATTTAATCTTTTTTTCTGTAGTGCAGGGATAGATGCTAAGAGGGGTGAGTGCTGTGTGGAGTGGATGTTGAGAGGCACTAAGACCTATGTAGAGATTGTATATATATATATATATATATATATATATATATATATATATATATATATATATATTAATTTGTGTAGAGCCCCTCTCACCTTGGCTTCGCGTGCATCCTGGAGCTGTGCAGCAGGCAGAGGAGTTTCATGCATGCAGGGGGTGAGGGAAGGGGTGCTAATAGGAAGTGTTCTTGGGGTGGGGCACTGAGTGAATTGGCACTGAGTGAATTGGTACCGATGGGGGGCCCTCCATTCTCTAGCTCCGCCACTGTTATATATATTAACAGTTTAATAATATATTTCAAGTATTATTTACGTTATAAATTATCTTTTGACATTCTGACCTATATCTTCTGTAGGTAAATTATTGAAAAATGTAATTTTCACAGATCTTATAGTAACACATTGGATATAGCTATCATGCTAACTTCTAAATATCTCTAAAAAAAAATCCTGAAACATCTGTAAATAATAACTCTAACTTCTTCATGTTTAAGAATTTTAAATAACGGTAATTTGACCAGTACATTCTTACTAACTTTGCTCTTTCCAAATAATGGTGACAAAACAGTGTCTGCCATCAGCAACACTCAATTGTAGAGGGAATCATTTGAAAAATAATCGAGTCTGCAGCTCATCCATCACGTTGACTGATTTATCTATTCCCTGTGCTCCCACACATGACATTTTACAGGTTCCTTGATTTAAAACATGCAAACAACGGTGTAAAATATGCTTTTTCTGCTGAAACAATCCAACACAAACTGTTAGTTAGCTGAGCAAACATGTTTTGCATAGTGATCATACCCATCTTCTTTGGAATTTCCTCATTCTGTGGTGTTAATAGTGAATTTCTATGTAAATATCTTACTACATAATGTAAAATAAAACAGAATTTCAAAATTTATGCGCACTGCTCTCCAAAACGGCCGATATTACCGTCAATGCTTCATGACTAAGTGTTGTGGAATTTCTGTCAACAGGATAAATAAATAATATTTTAGACCAAAAAATTGTTTTATTGACTGTTTAGAAAAAACATTAGTATTATAAACATCACATAAATACACGGATGGCTGTAATTTGAATACTTTGCAAACAAAAATTACTCTCCAGGAAAAATAATTCTGTCCATTTTCTAATTTCCTACAGGAAGAACAATCTACAAGTAATAATATTGCTTTGCGGGATCAATTTACTGGTAATGCTCCATAATCTTGTGAGTATCATTGCAAGTCATTAGTAATGAATGCCACAAAGCTGAAACAATCACTTTATTTATTAGGTAAGACAACACTGTACATTTATGTAGACACATAGAACCAGTGTTTCCAAGTATAGTAGGATCTCAAATGTATTAGGACTGAGTTATTAATATTCTTGTTTATTTTTAACACGCCAACATATTCTGTAGCGCTATATATGGGTAAGTTCAAGGCAAAAAGAATAGCAATATTAATACATTGCAATGGATGGAGGGCACTGACTTTGAGCTTAGAATCCAGTGTCCATAGAGCTTTACCCAAAGCACCATGCAAGATTGAAAACCCGCAAACAGTTAATTTACTGCTTAAAGGTATATGGAAGTGCTTATAAACTTAGGGCCTCATTCAATTCGGGCAGTTACTTGCAAATCAATACCTGATTCCCTACTTTTAAGATGCATGCGCGAGTAGCTCTACTTTGACTTAGCTATTCAATTGGCCGGGCCCACAAGTTAGTCCCCCTTCCTGATAATCGGAAACCATGCCGCCGGAAGTAGTATCTACGGGCCTGAACATGAAGCCCGTAACGCCCGCCATCGAAACAGCCAATGAAAAAGGAGATCGTCATCATTACATCAATGTTTTCAACCTCCAAGCCCATAGGACTTGTGAAAATGCAAGTGGCAACTCTGCTGCAAGGTCCCCATCGGGAACCCTGCAGTATTGAAAAATTCAAATTCCCCGCCGTGGGTCTTTAAAGGGCCCGGGGCACACAAATTGTTAACCGCATGCTGCGAGGGTACTGTAAGTACTTCTGCGGCAACCAACATTAACCCCCCTATGCTCTGGGGTCCAGGATGGTCCCCACATTAACCCTTGCAGTGGGGGTTCAGTAAGTACCCAAGCGGCACCTAACATTAACCCCCCAATGCTGGGGTCCCCATTGGAACCCCCGCAGTGTCCCTGCAATTAACCTTTAGCAGGGGTCCCGATCGGGAAGGACCCACGCTAAATACAAAAATTAACCCCTGCCGTGGGGTTACTGTAAGTACCTTGGCACCTAATATTAACACCATCACTTATTATAGACCCTCATGAGACAATAATTAACCCCCTCAATCCAATAGGACACTATTAACCCCTATATTAACTCTATAAGTGCCATGAGAGTCCTCCAGGACCCTCATGACACAAAGTCTAAGCACTAAACTACACGATTAACCCTTACTTTACCCCATTAACCCTACCTGTACCCAATAAACCTCTACCCTATTAACCCAAACCTTACATTATTAACCCCTACCCTATACCATTCTATTAACCACCTTCTAACTAATTAACCCTATTAAACCCTCACCATACTTAATTAACCCTATCACTAACCACTGAACCCTATCTAGACCCAGTGATCCCTATTTAGTCCTATTTAACTCTAACTGAACCTATTTAACCCTATCTAGTCCTATTTTTTTTAATTAGACTTTTTTATTTTTCTGTGATTAGTGGGGTTTTAGGGATTTTATTAGGGGTTAGGAAGTGTAGGGGATAATAGGGTAGAGTAGGAGTTGGGTAGGTAGTGTAGGGTTTAATAGGGTAGGGTAGGAAGGGGTTTAAAGGATAGGGGTTTACTGGGTACATTTGGGACAAAATAGGCCCAGTTAGGGTTAAATAGGACTAGATAGGGTTAAATCGGTACAGTTAGGGTTAAAAAGGACGAGATATGAATAACTGGGTATAGATAGGGTGAAGTGGTTAGTAATAGAGTTAATTAGGTATGGTGATGGTTAAATAGAGTTAATTAGTTAGAGGGGGTTAATTGGATAGAGGGGGGTTAATTAGTTAGAGGGGGTCAATAGAATGGTATAGGATAGAATAGGGGTTAATAATGTAAGGTAGGGATTAATAGGGTAGGGGTTTATTGGGTACAGTTAGGGTTAATGGGGTATGGTTAGGGTTAATAGTGTATAGTTAGGGTTAATGGGGTATAGTTAGAGTTAATAGTGTAGTGCTTAGACTTTGTGTCTTAAGTGTCCTGGAGTACCCTCATGGCACTGGTAGTGTTAATATAGGGGTTAATAGTGTCCTATAGGGGTCAATGGGGTCCCCCAGCATTAGGGGGGTTAATTTTAGGTGCTGCGGGGGTACTTACAGTACCCCCATGGCCAGGATTCCGCATTGGTCCCGTGGCGGGACATTTTAATTTTAAATGCAGCGGGGACCAATCAGGACCCCTGCTGTAAGGGTTAAGGTGGGGACCCTCCGGGGGTGCCGATGGGGACCCCGCTACATTAGGGGGTTAATGTTAGTTGCCGCAGGGGTACTTACTGTACCCCCGTGGCATGGGGTTACCATTTGTGTGTCGCAAGCCCTTTACGGACACTTGGCTGGGAATTTGATATTTTTAAATGCAGCAGGGGTCCCAATTGGGACCCCCACTGCAAGGGTTAATGTGGGGACACTGTGGGGGTCCCGATCGGGACCCCTGCATCATGGGGTTAATTTGTGGACCCTGCGGGCTTCCTGATTGGGCCCCCTGCATCATGGGGTTTATGTGGGGACCCCTGCATCATGGGGGTTTATTTGAGGAGAGTGGGGAGAGGAGGTTAGGACCAGTGGGGAGGATAAGTAAGGGCTTTACTAGCCTTTACTCAACCTCTTTGGTACCAGTAAGCTCTGGTATGCATTGGGCCATTTACGTGCTTGACGGGAGGGGGAATCAGAGCAATTGAATAGCGATTTGGGATTTTTGTGGGCGCCACTCTTGTGGCCGTGAAAGATCAAAGGCTTTGAGGGAAGTAACTTGCGATTATAACAATAGTGATTAATAGTAGCGCGCAGCAAGTAACTCGATCGCCCGCAAGTAGGAGGCATTAGAATAGCTAAATAATTTGCTATCTCCATTTGCAGGCCCGGATCTCCAAAAAGTAGCAATTGATTTTACAACCTAAAATCAAATATTACCTGCTTGGATCTACCCACTGCAGTTCACCAAGACACAGACACAAAGCCTCATTCAATTGCAAGCCTGTAATTACCTGTAACCCAACATTGTGGTTGCGACCTAAACATTTAGATGTATTCAATTGTTTCTAACCTGTAATTACAGGCTCACCACCTACACACGCAAGTAGAATTTAAGGAGGCATGATCATGTGATCTGGCAATAATTAAGCAAGCTCGTAAGTTGCTTCTTAGATAGAGCCAATAGTAAAGCAGACACTTTTCAGTTTGTTAACATTGTACTTTCCTTGTTTTCATACCCTGTATAGCGCTATGGAATATGTTGGCGCGTTACAAATAAAAGTTAATAACCCTTGTGACAAATCGCAGTTTGACAACTACTACCGATCGCAAAGCCCCACACATGTGCATGGCGCTGCGTAATCTGCGCATGTTCACTGTGCTGGGAGCGCGCATGCGCACTGCAAGAGACAAAGGGGAGGGAGAGGTGGGGAAGAGACACGGTTGAGGGGGAAAGAGACACAGGGGAGGGAGAGGGGGGAAGAGACACAGGGGAGGGGGAAAGTGACACAGGGGAGGGAGAAGGGGGAACAGACACATGGGAGGGAGAGGTGGGGAAGAGACACAGCGGAGGGAGGGGGAAGAGACACAGGGGAGGGGGAAAGAGACACAGGGGAGGGAGAGGGGGAAGAGACACAGGGGAGGGGGGAAGAGACACAGGGGAGGGAGAAGGGGGAACAGACACATGGGAGGGAGAGGTGGGGAAGAGACACAGGAGGAAAAGAGACACGGGGAAGAGACACAGGAGAGTGAGAGGAAGGGGAAGAAACAGGGGAGTGAGAGGAGAGGGAAGAGACACAGGGGAGGGAGAGGAGGGGGAAGATACACAGGGGAGGGAAATGGGGGGGATACAAGGGATACACGACGTAGGGGGAAGAGACAGAGGGGGGATGGGGGAAAGAGACACAGGGGAGGGGGGATAAAGCACAGGGGAGGGAGAGGGGGAAAGAAACACAGGGGAGGGGGAAAGAGACATATAGGAGGGATAGGGGGTTAAAAACACAGGGGGGAAATGAGACACAAGGGAGAAAGTAGACAGGGGGAGAGACTCGCAATAAGCACCAAAGGCGCTCATTGCTAGGCCCGCGATGAGCGCCAAAGGCACTCATTGCAAAGCCATTAAAGTAGAGGGTGAGAGAGGTAGAGGGGGAGAGGCACTCATTGCGAGTCCCATGATGAGCGCCAAAGGCACTCATTGTGAGGCTAGTAAAGTAGAGGAGGAGGCTCCCATTGTGTGGCAAACAGCATTGCCAGGCTTAACTTTTTATTGCCGTCATTTTTGACGGGCAAGTCGCTAGTAATAAAATAATAATAAAAAATTACGTCAGTAAAACATGGAGGTTACAATCAACCTGCAATTGTAGGCTAAGCATTAATACACGCAAATAAGTAATGTTTGCTGATCGGGTTTCACTCAATCTTGGAATACATTAAAGCATCTGTTTAAGTCCATGTGGGTTGCCTGATATGTATTAACCCCTTGATTTCCAGGATCAATATAACACGGAAATAAAAGTTACAAATAATTATTTCTTATTGCAGATTTGCGAGCTTGAGACTGTTGCCTTTCATTGCTGTCCCGGTATTTTAAAGAACAGTAATGTTTGTTTATTTGCTTTTGCAGTGTTACAAACAGGTGTTTAACCCACTAGCGGGTCCCATATAATTTTTTCATACATTTGCGATTTACAGGTTTGAAGGCAATTGTTGGCTTGTTGAATTTTTGTAATTGAATATCGGTTTTACATCTTTTACACTGGTAACATTAACAGGCGGAAAAGTTAAATCAACGGAGGAGTTAGGGCTGAGTTACGTCTTTGGCCGGCCCGCAGTACTTTTCAGTCAGTAACTCGCAATTGAAATGTGAGTAGCTAAATGTAGCCAATTGAATATCAGTAACATTTATAGCCTACATTACGGGCTTATGTAATTGCGATTTGGCCAATTGAATGAGGCGCCATGTAATACTGGGATCCACAGTGTCTCATACCAATCAGTGACCATCACCAAGCAACATTCTGTAGATGTAGTCCCTGATTGGCTAGGACAATACACTGCACATCCAGCTCTACAGTGTGTGTCTGCATGCGCTGCAGTGGGCAGACCCATACAAAGCTTATAAGCAATTCTTAATAATATAAAGTATATCAAAGTAAACAGATACACATGTATTTTAAATATCTAGTAAAATCCAGGGACCTTCCATATACCTTTAAGTATATTTAAGTACTACAGAAATAGTATTAAAAAGTGTGTATCTATAAATAATTGTTAACATGGAATTTCTCAAATGGCGCTAAAACATAAGAATAATCTAGAAATATTTGTGCAGTGTTTAGATAAAATGTGTCAGTCTGGGATCCCCACTTCTGCGCAGGCTTAAATATAATTAATTTATGAATGTTTTGGGTGAGCTTTTTACCTAGCTAAAACAGCCAGACTAGAAGGACTTATATTTCAGAATTTACCTATCTCTGATTGGTATATCCAATTACCAATTATGCAGTCTCCTTGTATAAAGAGAGGAAAGCTGATTAGAGGATTGGTTCTTCATCGTCAACTTTAGCATTAAAATTTCTCAATTATACATACATTTTTTTTTCTACACAGTGTCAGTTTTCAAATTACAAAACAATTCTGCATTTTTAAACCAATTGGTATAATCATCTGATGGTACATGCCTCCACCCATGTGTACATAATGCCTTCTTCTAAATGTAATTTTTTAATTTTATCTACATAAATATATCTCTATAAAACACTCTGGATTCCAATGTCCTCCCTCCTTTGTACCTCTCCAGCATCTCTCATCTCTTCCTCTGCTACATCCCCATCTATCCAAACCTGTTTCTATCATCTATTCCACTCCTACACCTGCCAGTTTAAACTCTCTTATATATATATATATATATATATATATATATATATATATATATATATATATATATATATATATATATATATCATGTGTGGTGTCATTTTCATGATTTAAATGGATATGTAAGTTTCCTGGATTATGAATGCATCTGATAGAGGAGAATTAATAGTATATGAAAAAATAATTGCATGGAAAAATACCAAAATAAACATTTTAACACTTACCTTGAAGTTAGCAAAATCTATTGTATTTTCTGATAGTTTAAAATTAAGGTTAACACCCCCTCCATAATTTGTTTTGGCAAGTTGAAAGATTTGAGACATAGCACTATGTTAGTTGCTATGGCAACACCACACAGCATATACAGGAAGCAGGGATGAGTCATATCCCAGCAGTGACTGCGAGGCTGACAATACTGCTCTACTATTGGCTGAGCAAGCAAGAGCAGGTAAATAGTGGGTTAATATGGCTCCCCGGATGCTGCATGCTGATTGGGTGGGGATCAGGAAGTTGTGTAGACACCTCTGGGTGTGTCAACACAATCAGTAGAGGGATTTTTAGATATTAATAAAAAATAAAATGTTTTATGAGATGTGCTGTATACATATAGGCTGCTTTTTGCATATAGAGTGAGGAAATGTATTAATCCAGCAAATATAGATATCACTTTAAGAAATTACATTTGCATTGCTACGATGCCAACAATTTATAAATATATACCTGATGATATTTAGTACAAATGTAGTAATATTGTATGATGGCATTTTCTTGTTTAACAATTGGACAATAATGTAAAAAATAAGTATATCTTCTTGTTGGATATGTTTTAAATGGATGGTCCTTTTATATAGAGTTTATGAGGAATTTAACAGTGATATAATAGCATCGCCCTGGGAGTGGTGTTAAGTGCTCTGCTGTAAAGATCAAAGTTCTCTCTTGCTGCATATGATGAGCTGTTAGGAGAAGCAATTAACAGCTGCACTCAACGTGGTTTAACAGGCCACTGAAACAGTGTCACATTTGGCTGAAATGTCTTTTAATCTTAGTAGACTTTGAGGCTTCACACAAAGACATGAAGAGTGGGGAAAAAACAAGAGTCAAATGAAGAGGAATGGCTAAATTATTTTATAAGTATACAGTATAAAGGCATTTATTTAGACTGATTTATGCTTTAATACAGTTTGAAGGACCAATTTATATTTTAAATATCCTCTTTGGAACACTACACTTGAAAACATGCAATAAGGAAAAATAGCATCTTTTCTGGCAATTATGCTACTGTGGATCTACCATTTTGGATTGTCATGATTAACTTCCTGATGTGGGAGGAAACTGTGAATGAAGCTTCAGTTTGCACAATGGAAATATAGCAACTTGAACTGCCGGTGCTTTGAACAGAACAAATGGAAAGCTCATTAGTTTAAATGGAGACACCATCCTGAGAAAGCAATAGACAATTAAATCAGAAAAGAAATTATAACGTCACACTAAATAATAAATATATATATATACACACATACAGCCACATATCACAACAGGAAGTAATAATATTGTGCATCATCTAATGTGGTATACATAATAGAATTCACTGAAACATGAATGTACCACTTTGATCGCAGTGTGTAAAGGGGTGGATAGGGGGTGTATTCTTCGTTCTGCATCTGGCATTACAATGGCTTATCACAGACCTTATTATAATATTAGCAATGTATTAAATCGCATGGAGACCCAAGTAGCGCAATGTGGAAAGGGGTGGATAGTGGCGTATTCATAGTACTGCATCTGGCAATACCGTGGTTCATCCCAGACCTAATTATGATTCTAGCCATTAATTAATTTGCATGGAGACCCAAGTAACACAGATGAGCCATGGTGGACCGTGGCTTATCTTGCAACCTCTTAGTAAACTCCCTCCACTGTCTGCTTGCTAACAGCATGAGACACAGGTAGTGGGGAAATTCCTCGCCTCTGAGCATGGCCTTAGGTCACAGATATGGCACCCGACATGAGAGGTGAGAATCTGTTTCTCTGTGGGATCCATAGAAAGAAGTGGAGGGCACATTTTACATGAAAATTACACTGAGGGGTTAAAACATTTACAAGAACATATTTTTGCCTGAAGACTATGATACCAAGAAATGGTTTCCTCTTTCTTTCTCCCATCGGCTTTTCCAAAGTGTTAATAACGAGGAGCCTTATAGTGCTCCGTGTATCTGGGGTTACCACAAGCATTAAGAATTCTCATGAGAGCAACTCAAGCTTTACATGTGAACACTACATATAATTGCAAAAAAGGTCAACTTATTGGTGAACTACATCTTTTTTAATACAGTGCACTTATTTATTTATTGTAGTAAGTCTGCTGTATTTCTTATACCACCGATACAGTGCTGCTAAAATGTAAATGCTTTATAAATAAAGAATAACTGCATAAAAAAATTATATAATATCTTGAAAATAAATAATTAAGAAAATAAATAAGGGAAAATATATACCATACAAAAACTGACGGGCTGTATGCTTCCCCAGGCCTCCTGGGGTTGGTAGGAGGGCCACGTGACCTGGCAGGCCTGGGAGTATGGGAGAGAAGGGGTGGCTAGCTGGGGGGCGGGGCCACTAATAGACATTGGTGCCATTTGGCTATTATGCCCCCAGCTAGCCACGTAATTAGATCCCTCCCACCCATCCCTAATAGTTGGAATATATGTGTTAATGTCTTGGAAATGTGAAAAATATGTGTTCATGTTCTGAAAATGTGGAAAATATGTGGTAATGGATTGTAAATAAAAAAAATGGATAATAAAGTAAATTAATAGTCAAATTTGAGTTAAATCTGTCTATGGCATTAGCAGTGTGATGCTAATCTTTCTATTTCAGGATGTAATAATGATGTTTTAATGTATTTGTTGTCTGTCACAGGGGCGGGTGGTGAGAGGAGTCGCCGGGACAGTGGTAAAGTGGGTGAGAACCTACCCTAATGGGGTACGGATGTTCCATCACGGTAGACCCTGGATGAGGGTTCAGGGAGTAGAGTGTACTTTCTCGGGTCAGGCTCCACCCCTCACTTGTTTATGTTTACTTAATTATTGGTGTCATTGTTACTTGAATTTGTGTTTACCAATAAATGCTGTGGCCAGTATGTTGCCCCAAGAAGTATCTTGTGTCTAATCATTTATTCAGAGGGTCTCAAGAAGGGTTTTGGGTCACATCATTTATTCAGGTAGCGAGTTGTACTCAATGGGTTATACGGACATACCCACTGGGCCGTGCTTAGGTCATGCACATAGGATGAAACGTATTAACTGGTAAATGAATGTAAGGGACAAAGCATAGAGCGTGATTTGTTATTTAGAACTACTTCCCAAATTAAATCTATGAGCTTCTTAATATGCATGAGTTATCTATTTTATTTGTGGTTAATGTTATTTACATACATTGGGTCTTTTCTTTTAATTAACATAAAGGTACCTGGAAGGTTCCCTATTTTAGTTTTAAAATAAACTACCTAAGGGTTTATTTGCATATTTAAGCATTATTTTATAAGTACAAGCCAATGAAAAACTGTCACTTTGCAGCGACTGTTTGGATTGTTTCAGTGAGTAAAAACAGAGCTTTTAGGCACTTGTTAATAAAATTATGTTAAAAACATAGGCAATTTGTTTGATATTAAACACAGGAAACCTTCCGTGCAATATTTAATCCAGCTCCCCATACCATCTCCCACTCGTCTAATTTTCTTCCTTATCCCCTTGCTAAACCCATTGATGGTGTTAATGATAATTGCACTTATTTTGTCATGTAATTGTTTTGTTCCTTGTTTCTGTAAAGAGCTTTGCACATTGATGGCAATACAATACACTATAATTCAATATTTCAAGGGTATGTTTGCTTTGGTTTAAGTATGGATTTGTTTCTTTGCTGTTATTCTGAAATATAAACAGTAGTAAGTGATAAGTTAATGAAATATTTTTTTTTTATTTAACATTAATAACACTTATTAGAGATTTTGTGCAACTCTTCGAATGATTGGAATCAACATCATACCCATTTTCCTCCTCATAGGCTCAGAAGTAGACTGAATGCATCAATAGATTCAAGAATTGCTCTCCAGAAATTGAAAAATTCTTCTCAAAAACAGAGGCATCAATATACGTATATATATATACTTATTATCCTTTATTCTAACGCGCCAACATTTTCCGCAGCGCAATACAGGGGTTAGGTACAAGTATAAACAATTACCCCACAATGAAAAATAATGGAAGACCCTGTCTGTCATTGAGCTTTCAATCAGATACACACAGTGCTTTCCCTAAAGCACCTCACAAGATTGAAACTCGCAAACTTACATTCTAAAGGGTGTGGGTGAGGTACAGGAGAGTGATAGATGCATAGTGAATGAAGAGGCTAAAGATGATAGGCTTTTTTGAATTAATGTGTTTTTAAAGAGATTTTGAAGGATTGAGGAGGAGGGTTGAGGAGGGGGTTGAGGAGGTGGGTTGAGGATGAGGAGGTGGGTTGAGGAGGGAGGTTGAGGTGGGGGGTTGAGGATGAGGAGGTGGGTTGAGGAGAGAGGTTGAGTTGGGGGGTTGAGGATGAGGAGGGGGGTTGAGGAGGGGGTTGAGGAAGGAGGATGAGGAGGGAGGATGAGGAGGGAGGATGAGGAGGGGCTTGAGGAGGGGGTTGAGGAGAGGGGTTGAGGAGGGGGGTTGAGGAGGGGGTTGCGGAGGGAGGATGAGGAGGGGGTTGAGGAGAGACGAGGAGAAGGGAAGATGAAGAGGGCTGTTGAGGAGGGAGGATGAGGAGGGAGGATGAGGAGGGGAGTTGAGGATGAGGGATGAGGAGGGGGGTTGAGGAGAGACGATGAGAAGGGAAGATGAAGAGGGCTATTGAGGAGGGGGGTTGAGGAGGATGATAAGGGAGGGGAAGGGAAAGAGACACGAGGGAGAGGGGGGAAAGAGACACAGGGTAGGGAGAGGGGGAAGAGACACAGGGGAGGGAGAGGGTGGAAGAGACATGGGGAGGGAGGGGGGAGAGAAACTGGGGAGGGAGAGGAGGGGAAAAGACACAGGGGAGGGAGAGGGGGAAGAGACACAAGAAAGGGGCACAGAGGGCACACAAGAGGGGGACACAGAGGGCACAAGACGGACACAGGGGGCAGCACATTTCCCACCCTCTGCTTATACTCGAGTCACTATGTATTCCCAGTATTATACTCGGGTCGACTTTTACTCAAGTATTTACGGTATATATATAAATAACTCTTTAGTTGCTCAATTATTCTCTTAGACTTTTCAAGCCAATATATTTTCGAACTGTACAGTGGTCCTTTAATAATAGTTAAATGTGCAGGCGAAGGGGTATGTGTCAAATTCCAAAAGATTGAATAATTTAACCAACCCCTCTAACACCTCTTCCTCTTCACCACCCCTCTATCCAATATTAGACTTTGTACGCAATCTCCAAGTCCTCAAGCCAGTCAACAGTTACATTTTGTCTCTTTATTAGTATGGTCCGCATAGCTGCTCATGTTGTTAGTGTCTTACAAACATCATACATGTAAGTTTTTCTCTAAATCACACTGGTCCTTTAACTAAAAAATGTACAGTATCTATTCCAGACATACACAAACAAAATATATTATTATTATCCCTCATTTGTAACGCGCCAACATATTCCATAGCGATATAAAGGGGTTAAGTAGAAGTCAATAAAATGTACAAACCAAATATTTTATTTCATATAAGCTTAAATAACTTCTTTAATCACGGTTTATTACTTAAATATCATCCTGTTACAAAAGATTGAGTTCACTTAATTCATTTTTTTTTTTTGCAAAGGTAGATCAGCCAAGGATGGTTTAACTTTATAGACTTCATCCCAACGAAAAAGAAAAGAAATGGTTCATATGACTACATAAGCTATTTTAAAGACTGGTCAGCATTATCTGCAGAAAGAGACTGATCCATTTTGATTGCTTTTCAACTGGACTAGAGGTGGAAGCCTTTTGTAAATAGATGGTTTGAAAATGGATGCGTATATCCATTAATCATTCATTACAAGTCCATCTAAAAATTACTCAAAGGTTTTACAAGGACTTTTCAAACTCTAATTTGGCCCCTGGCCTTTAAACAAAATGAAAGCTATTGATTGATGCTCTGCCTATCATATAAATGTGCACATCAGTTCTTATTGATTAAGTCCTAGACACTATCCAAATCCTTTTCACTGCACATATGCAGAATTAAAAAGAGGTTTCACGTGTAAGGTATATATAATGGGAATATGGGATATAACTAGATATGCCATTTTTATTTAGTGAGCATATTTTTGAATAGGCACTGACATGATTAATTATTTATCATATTAAAAATGTATAACTTGCTATATCTTCTTAGAAAGAATATTTTTAGATTCCTTTTCCTTTTTGAGATGCCAAATAATGATTTTATATTATCACAGTGATTTGTGATATAAATTTGGAACAATAAATATAAAGGTATTATTTATTTTATGAGTTTATTGGGTTTCAGAGATCAGGTTAACCATAAACCATCTACAAACAGGATCATCCAATTCTAGTCGTCAAGGATCAGACCTATGGGCCTCATTCAATTGCGATTTGGACAATTGAATAGGGGTCAAAATAAGCACATAGCATAATTTTTTTAAGAAGTTTTTAGTTAGTAAACATCCATCCAAAAGCAAGCTTTTCAATAACTAAAAACTTATTTTAAAAAAATGCTTTGTGCTTATTTAGAGCCCTATTCAATTGGCCAAATCACAATTGAATGAGGCCCTATGTTTGCAGGATATTTTTCTGCAAGGACAGATAAAATGATTGAGTTACTGATTTAACCAACTTGAATTCACAAGATGTCAGCTCTCAATAGCTGAAGTTTGGGAATACCGATCTATAACTATAAGTATATTGCTATCTAACAATAGTAAAGTAACGGTACAGAACTTAATTAAATTACCAACTGTGTAATAATTTGCAACCATTTTTTTATGTTATGACTATATAGGTATTCTTTATGCAAATGTTAATGTTTTAATGATGTTTTAAAATGGACAATATAGAGGTAAACGAAGGGACACTATAGTGGTAAAACAAAAGGCACTATAGTGGTAAAAAAACTAATTATGGCCCTTCAAAAAAGATGTATCTATCATAACAAAAGCTATCAGCCCAATAATATAAAATTATAAAAATATTAAACTAACTAAACACTGACAATACAATGGTTTGATTTCATTTTCAAGTGATTTACATTTTTTGGATCTAGTGGGGATAAACGTTGGTATATGCAGGGATTTGTACCCCAACAGCCTTATTAAATTGTGATTTGGCAAATTTAAAAGGACTCTATATAAGCACACCTTTTTAGTTAGTGAAGACCTTGCTTTTGGATAGAAGTTCACTAACTAAAATCTTCTGTAAAAAAATATGCTGTGTGCTTAAATAGAGGCCTATTCAATTGGCCAAATCGCAATTTAATAAGGCTGTAAGTTCCTATGTTTTTATGGGAAGTAATTTTATTTTAAATCCACTTTTCCGTACTTTTACCCACTTTTATATACTAATGAATCTCGGATATCATTCAATTAAACTTATCTCTAAAAGGGTAATATAAAATTAGTTATGTTTTAGGATTTAATGATTTATTCAAAAACATGTAATTATTAACATGATATAACATTTGTTAAGGTTAAATGAGAAAAGATAACTGAGCATGCACATGCAGCCTTATTAAATTGCGATTCTGTAAATTTAAAAGGGCTCTATTTAAGCACACAGCATATTTTTTTTACAAAAGTTTTTAGTTAGTAAACTTCTATTCAAAAGCAAGGTCTTCACTAACTAAAAAACTTCTGTAAATAAAATATGCTGTGTGCTTATATAGAGCCCTTTTAAATTTACCGAATCGCAATTTAATAAGGCTGGTGGTTACTTCACGTGCTGAAAGAAAACATGGAAATATTAGACTATACGCAGAAATTCACATCCTATTAACTGCTTGGTAATTTGATCTAAAATAACAAGTGTTGCAGTTAAACAGCCAGTTCTTTCAAAAAGGACTAATGGAAGGAGACTTTTCAGAAGCCATAAGCAAAAGGAAAGATGAATATCAATATCAGATATTCCAGGCTTTTAAACAGGACAACTTTAATTAAACATCATTTTTGTAAGGCCTTTGTATAACAATTAACGTTGGAAACCAAAATGTTAATTATCTTGATTCCTTGTTTCTAACTGAAAATGGTATTATGTTATATGAAATATGTGCACAACTTTGAAGGTTGAAGAGGCATAATTTAAGTACGGTACTTCCATGTGAAAGAAAAACAATGGCAGCCCATACTGCAAAAGAAAATAGAGTCTTATTTCATTGAAGTATTATTTCAACAACATTGGATTGAATTGCTTCTAATTGAGGCTTGAAACGTCATCATCAAACCCCCTGGTTTGGTAGTACCATCAGGCAGGTGGAACAGAGAGGACATATGTTGGTTGGGTTTGGAGGAAATCTTGCACGGTGGAGGACAGACTTAAAGTGGAAAACAGTATCATAGGTTTACATCCCACAACCTGCAATCTGGACACACCTAGTAGATGCATAAACCCAACTCATTTCAAAATCTGGTGGTCTAAAAACAAGTTATATGATCATTCCAGTCAGAGTTCACAATAAAGCACAGTATGGAGACAGCTCTGGTATAACTAATCCACTGACAGCAGGAGGCAGCGGTAACTATGCAATACTAGTCCTTCTTGACCTCTCTGCAGACATTGTGCACAATTGTTATCTCAAATGGACTCTCAAGGAATCTTGTTGACTGTATAATGCTTTAGTCGGCACAAATCCTTCCATTTGTGACAGATTATCTTAAGAGGTAGACTTCACCATCTGTGGAACTCTCTTTCCATTATTGAATATTTTCAAAAAGAAGCTTAAGCCTTATCTATTTACCCAAGCCCGTTGGCTAATACAGTATTTCAAATAGAACTCTAAAGCATTATGGGTTAAGCTTGCTGTATAGTGCTGTATATATTACTACTAGCGACTTGCCCGTCAAAAATGACGGGGCAATAAAATTGTAAGATTGGTAATGCTGTTTGCCACAGACAGTAAGTGTTTTGGTCGTCTGAAATCCTTTGGTGCTCATCGCGTGGCTAGCAATGAGCGCCTTCGGTGCTCATTGTGAGCCTCTTGGTTGGTGTATATTTTGTTATCAGAGGTGCTTTTGCTGTCATTGTAAGGTCCGTGCTGATGTCCTTTTTGCGCTTATTGCAAGGCTGTCCACTTGTGTAGTTTGTGTGCTATGAGCACCATTGGCGCTCCTTGTGAGGAGCACAGTGGAGGGCTTTTGCGCTTATTGCGATAGTGTTCATTTTTACTTTTTTTATGATAATTAATTAACTAATTAATAAATTAAAATACTTTACCTATTTGTAATCAATATATGCAGCAAGCAGTATGCTGAAGAGCTAACAATCTGTTTTGATGTCCCTGCAGCATACAATGTAGGTTTGCAGTGTTGTGGAGCTGAGGTGTAAGTGTCAGCAATGTGTGCATTGTGTAGTGTAAATAGGCTGCGTGCGCAAGGGGAATCCATTAGTGTAGCTGTGTACTTCCACATTCTGTATGTTAGTGTTGTAAAATGGTGGCGAATGTGTATGTGGTACGCGGGCGTGGATGATTTAGAGTCCTTGCTAATAGTGTATCTTGTATCTCATACGGCTTTTTGGAAAAGTTGTATGTGCTTGGTGGTGTTTTGCGGCTTTAGGGTCGTATATCCTCGTTTTCGTTTTCGCTTAGGGGATTTTCGAGAGTCTAAACTCGGTAAATTGGACTTAAATTGAGGTGTAACCTCACTTCTAGATGTCCTGGGTGTCCCCCCTTGCTGTGGGTAAGGTTTTTATTTTATTTTTGTGTGTATAAAGTGTTTTTTTTATGTTTTCCGCTGAGCACGGTTCGGCCGCTAAGGTCGTATTTTATTTTTGTCAAAGTCCCTTTTCTGGGGCTGTTTGTAACCGCTTGTGAGGCGCCGTAGAGCCTCCACCTTCGTAAATGCAGCCCCTCACTTCGCAAGGGACGCAGTTCTTGAGAGCTCTCTTTGCGAGCTCGCAAAGCGTGACAACGTTTCGTAACAACGTTTGACAACATTTGACAACTATTATATGTGATTATTATTACTGCAAGATTATGAAATTAGTTTCCTAACTTTGATTCCTTTACAATAGTTTAATTAAACTGACACTCCATGTAAAAATACAAGATACAAATATGTATCAGCCTTTGTGTTGACTCTTAAATATGATTGATAGCATTTCATTTTTTTGGCAGTAGTTACATTTTGGTAATGTGAATTAGAAACTCCTCTGTTAAAAACCCCTCTATATTCTTGGCAATTTCAACATTGCTATTGACACCCCTCCCCTACAGCCGCACTATGGACAGAATACCCAACATCATCATGATGGTCACTCCCTTGACCTAATTTTTACAAATATCTGCACTATATCCAATCTTATAATTTCCCCACTCCCTCTTTCCGACCACCATCTCCTAATCTACAGACTCACCACTCCTTCTACAGACTCACCACACCTTCCACTCCCTGCCCCTTCTTACGCCTAGCCACCAGAATCCACAGGAAGCTGCAAGCACTTGACTGGCCTGACCTTTGTGAAATCTCATTAACACACTGACACCATAAGAGGTAACCTCCTACTGATCCTATCAACTATTTATGATGTTTTCATAGCATGGCTTTTCTTTTTTCCTTTAAATCAATATTTTTTACTGTTCTACAACCCCTTCTTTGACCACACACTAACCTCACTTACGCTGACATTGCCACCACATATTACAACATGACTAACTTCCACCATTGATACTCTTGCTCCCATAATCACAGGCAGACACTTTTGCTTACAACCATGGCACACTACACAAACACACTACATCTAGATGTGCTCCCACAGTGCTGAACGACTATGGAGACTTCTTCCACTACAAGTTTATTCCACGCTTCTATCAGTATGCCCTCAATCTTGCCAAACAGCGCTACTTGTCATAACTAATATCCAATCTAACCTCCAATCCCAAACCTTTGTTTGCCACATTCAAAACTCCCTTCTGCCCTCCACCACCTCCTGCCCCTTCCTATCTCACAGCTGAAGACTTTACCAGCCATTTTAATAATAATATTGAAAATATCCGTAACAAACTCTCCTCTTAGAGTTTCCCTTACTCACTCTCCTCTCAACAAACCGACACCACCCAACCTTTATCCTTACCCGTTCCCTCATCCATAATGGAAGCCTTTGACTCTGTAACTGAGGATGAAGTCTCTAGTCTTTTATCAACCTCTCATCTTACAACTTGTCCACATGATCCTATTCCATCACAGTTGATCCCTCCCCTCTCTACCACACTTATCCCATCTCTCACACATCTATTCAAACTTTTCCTAAACATTGGCAAGTTTCCATCACCTGTAAAACAAATCCATCATTACAGCCATACTTAAGAAACCCTCATTTGATCCAGCTTCTTCAGCTAATTACCACCCTATTTCTTTACTTCCCCTGGTTTCTAAACTACTAAAACAAATCATCTTCAACCACCTCTCCCAATTTATTTCCTCCAACTTGTTCCTTGACCTTATCCAATCTGGCTTCTGGTCCCAACACTCCACAGAGACAGCTCTCACTAAAGTCACTAATGATTTGCTCACCACCAAGTCAAAGGGCAACTTCTCTATTCTTATTCTCCTGGATCTCTCCGCTGCCTTTGAGACAGTTGACCACCTTCTTCTTGAATTTTTTTTTTAATCTTTGAGCATCTGTGACACTGCTCTCTCTTGGTTCACATCATATCTAAAAATCAAATATTTAGTTTCTCCTTCTCTGGATCCTCTTAATCGTCTCACCCTCTGACTGTTGGCCCAGCTCAAGGTTCTGTCCTAGGTCCCCTCTTTTTTTCCCTATTTCTGCTTACTTGCTTCGTACACTACAGATTTAATACCATCTATATACAGATGACATCCAACTGTACCTCTCTGTGCCAGGGTTTTTTATAGATAGATGGGGAAAGGGAAGATGATAGGGCTAGTGTAGTGTGTTCACATACTGGGTACCATTTAGCAAAATTCCTATGGAGACTACTGAGCTTCAGACTCAAACTCTACTACAAGAAGGCTGCGTGTACACGTTAGGGCTAGAGAACAACAAAGCAGTTCTTGGTGCGTGTCACCTACACTGAGGGCAATTTATTTTGAGAGGAGTAATCGAATGGCTCACTAACTAGCAAAAAAATCTCCCACAGTTATGGGTTTGTTTCTTTACTGTGGAGAATTGGGGAGCACTCACATTTCATTCTATAGTTAGGTATGTTATCACTATCACTGCTGTTGTAATGGTGAAACTCAGGGGGCCAAAATCCCAATTACCCTTTAAATATTTTATATACACACTTAAAATCAATCTTAATATTGCCACATATTGTATTAGTTACTCGCAATCCGATTACGAGTTACCTGCCCACAATCACTACAGACCAGCCAAAGCCGCAAATTCTAGCTTAGAACTCCATTGGTTTTAGCACAGCTTTAACATTAAATAATTAAAGTTACATAAAATCAATATTCTATTAGACTCATAGCTCTAGCAGGCAAATTAAGTTTGATCAAATGTATCAAGTTTCTGTAAAAAAATTTACAAGTACTGAATAGGAGGAACACAGGCTTTTTCAAACATCACAGCTGGAGCAGCAATTTAAAACACACTAATGTACTTTAAAAGCATAGGAACAGTCTCAAACCCACAAAAATGCAATTAAAAAAATGTTAATGTTATTTTTGTGTTATATGGATCCCGGGACTTAAAGGGCTAATAGATATCATGGAACCCACATGGACTAGAACAGATGCTTTAATGAATTTTATTGATTGCTCCATTGATGGATTGCGAGCCCGGCAAATATTACTTATTGCCACAAATTAATTTGTAGCCTCCGATTGCAGATTATGTCTAACTTCCATATTTTACTGGTGATGGTCTCATTTACTATTGGCTGTGTCTAAGAAGTAAATTAAGGCCTTGCTTAAATATTGTTGGATTAGATGATCACACCCCTTGAAAAGCTACTGAAGAAGGCAGGGTTTAAGAGTGGATGCTAAAAAACATAAATTGCACGCTTGAGTCAAAAGAAAACATCTAAATATTTATTTTAAAAAAACACCCGCAGCCAAAATCGCAGGTCTAAGTCATTTACAAGCTTCCAATAGAATAGGCTCTATTAAATTCCCTCAACATGTAAAACCGTAGGCGAAACATAGCCAGTAAGATTTGCAGCTATTAAATTGACCCCGTAAATCAACCAGACTTGTGGGGTAAGGTGAAAAAACCCTACGGGATGTCGAAATTTGAACTCTGCGGATGCAAATCCTATCCTAAATCCCGGAACTGTTACTTTCGAAAATCGCTATTAAATTGCAAGAATCCACTGGCGTTCAACCCCGTAACCTGCAAATGGAGCCAACTAGCCAACAGGTACTAGAGAGGACCTGCAAGGGGGTTAAAGTCCTATTTGTAGCACTGTAAATGCAAATATACACACCCTACTGTACTTATAATTAAAGGGAAAGTGATGTAAGGCATTAACAATAATAGCACAACATTCTCAAGCTCGCAGATCTGCAATATAAAATAAATATTTTTAAGTTTAATTTCCATGTTATATCGATAATGGCGATCAATGTGTTAATACATATCATGGAACTTGCATGGACTAGAATATCATATTTACTGATTTATTAATATTGCATTATTTCTGGAATGCGGGTCTGATTGAAACTTGTAATTAAAGCCCGTAAGGCTTTGAAATCGATCCTTAATTTTCTGTGACATAATGATGATGATCGCTTTTGCCATTGGCTCCGTCTAAACCCGTAACAACGGTTTGACGAATTGATCATGTTCACGGCCGCACATCTAACGTGCACAAGAATGGTTTACGGATTTGCTTCTCAAACCTGTAATTTGCGGCATGGTCTAATTTAATAGCTCTGTAACGCAGCTGAATTTCAAGCCCCCAGCCTTTGGTGCCGATACGGGCTTCAAATTTAATAGGGCTGAAAGTCTCTCTGATAGAAATAGTGATATTGAAGTCATTTAATGAGCTCTTACTCTAGAAATCCTCTTTATCTGAAAGATACTCCTCTCCCAGACTTTGTTAGCTACTAGTATATTTAAAGGTCTTTATTTGATTACCCTGGGCCTTTCTGCCCTCCAAGCTATATCCCTATTGCACTCAACTTGTATTATTATAGCAATTTACCAGATATATCAATAATGAGGTCTGAATATAATCCCCCTTAATAATAACAATATAAGTATCAAAAAGCTAATAAATATCCATTAAATCTGGATTTTAATATCCAATTTTAACTCTAAATGTGTCTTGTATGCTCTCATAGACGTTACGTTTCGGAGTGACACATCCTTTGTCACTTATTTGAATGTGGTTATATCTCAAATAATGACGAGCTGACTGTGGGAAGAGAACACGCACAATGCACTTGAGACGGTCCTATCTGAGAGTAAACACCGGCGATGTCAATAGAAGAATCAAAGTCGTAAGTGTCTGAAAATAGACAGCGACTGAGTAAAAAAAGGATTTCAAGTTACAAGAATGGAATACTATATATATATTTGCTTCCATTATTAGATTCTTTTGCTCATCTCTGGATTTGGTTACTTAGTAACAGTCTACTTTTAGATTTGTTTATCACACATTAGAGGGACAGATGTAATTTACGTAATGTGTGATGTACAGAGTTTGAGAATATTTTGCTATTTGAGACTTTATACTAAACCATCATAATGTACTTGAATATTAATAAAATACAACGTTGTATGTTGTTTCAGCAGTAATGCTCTACTTTTTCATTGCTAATTTAACCCCATCAATGGAAATGGAAATATAGTTTCCTTTGTTATAGAGGCCTGTCACAATCCATGGCCATTAGTGAAAAATGGTCAAACATAACATTAGAAAAATCAAAATATCTACAGACAACATGTGTTTATTAGGTAAAGTTTGAGGGGCTCCATATTATTATACCCAATTTACAAAGTGAATCCTACAGAACTCTCTCCCTTAAAGGATAAACGAAAGAAAACCATTCTTTTACCATTCAATCAATAACTAAATATAGCTCCCAATTACCTAAGGTTTTGATTGGGCCAATATAGAATCCACAATATATAATGTTAATTTGAGCAATAAAAATGATCAGCTTCTACTTAATTTAATTAATTAATGTTTACCTGTGAGGACCTTTGGATAAATAGTCAAAACTCACCGGATTAGCTAATAAGACCATTACAGTTTCCAAACCATAGATCAATTTACAGTATTGGTCCGAATAAAAGCTGCACCTTTTTTCCAATTTACGAGCTTGCGAGTTACGGGTGCGGCTTATATTCGCGACCGTAAAAAAACAGGACCTGGGGCCTTGCTGCGCCATCTTGAATTGGGGCCTTGGTGGCCCAGTGCGCTTCCCCGGCTAAGAAGACCTACCTCAGACCCAGAACCCGGCAGGGGGAGGGGAGGAGAGACTGTGACAGGAGCTGCAGCCTCCGTCAGAGAACCACTGGACACGCAACTGGCACCCAGTAGAGCTCTGCAGCTTGCAATACCTGGAGGCCCGGATCCAGGGCCTGGATTCGCTCCCAGATTACAGAAGGACACCAGCACCCAGCCACACAGACTGGCGCAGCACCTTTCCACGTTTTCCACTACTGCTATGTGGGGGAGAGACCCTAACACTTCTCCACGGAGGACAAGCATGCCAGCCTCTGCGTGAGTACGGCACACCACATACATAGAGCCAGGGCCTGGTGTAGATGTAGAAACCATGACAAACAAATGTATGCACACAAATTCCCAATGGCCAGGACGTTGTGACAAACATTATAATAATTCCTGAAAACATGCCATTGATGTCAGAGGTGAATGTCAGCTGCTAATGTCAGCTGCTAGAGAAGAAGGTACAACAGGGACAGAGGGCACTGCGTTGGGACACTGTCCCTAGAGGCGAGTGTGAGGCTCTGGAGGAAAGAGTGCAGAAGAGGAGAGGAGGCAGACAACAAAGGGGGCACAGCATAGAGGATTAATTTTTGATATCCACCCAAACAGGGCCCAGCTAGAAGGCAAGGGATGGGGAAGTGATATTTATACATATACTTCAACATAAAGGGGGGAAAAGTTACCATAGGTAAGTTGCCGCTTATATTGGGATATTATCTTTTTTTTTCACTCTTGCATTTCACAGGTGCGGTTTATATGCGGGTGCGGCTTATATTCGAGCCAATACGGTAATTGTTTTTATCTTGCAGGGACTTGAAATATGGCAATCACTTTTGCCAAAAATGTATTAAGGACATTTTACACTGCACACATAAATGCAAGTTATGAAGTTGTAATATTTCTGTTGTGTCTGTGTTTATCTCATTTAACATGGGTGGAGTTTGATTTATCCATTTTCTCATCGTGTTCCCTGCTGATACAATGGTGAAACTCGGGGGCGGGAATCCAAATAAGAAGAACTTGCCTCTGTGCAATTTGAATTTAAAAATATTGGGGATCCACATAATTATTTTATCTAAAGTTTAGAAATGTTTGGGCATGACCAGTGAAATAAATCTACTGCTAAGAATCTGCATTATGAGCAGTTACCTATTAATGAACTTTTTGTAGCAAGAGGTTTTCAACTGACAAGAGGACATCCGTTGAGGTTAGAGGAAAAAAGATTTCACCTTAAACAAAGAAAAGGGTTCTTCACAGTTAGGGTGGTTAAACTGTGGAATTATCTACCAAAGGAGGTGGTGACAGTGAATTCGATAGACAACTTCAAAAAGGGGTTAGATATATTTTTGAATAAAGAGGGCATTCAAGGCTATCCTAGATAACTAGCAAGGAATATTGATCCAGGGAGAAATTTGATCGCCAGTTTCTGGGGTCAGGAAGGAATTTTGCTTTTTTTTCCCTTATGAGACAATTGGCAAAGTTTCAATGTTTTTTTTTTTTTCTGTTTGCCTTCCTCTGGATCAATTAACAATTAATAATAAATAGTCCACATTAAAAAGATCAATAGAGATCTAAAAAGGTTGAACTTGAGGGACTAACTCTTTATTCATCCTCCAATACTATACTACTAATAATTATTTAATCAACAAATTAATTAATAACTAATCCGCATATTGCAGATCAGAGGAGATCTTAACAGGTTGAACTTGATGGACTGAAAGTCTTTTTTCAACCTTAATTACTATGTAACTGTAACTATGTAATGTTACTTCATTCTCTGACTGAGCGTCGCCGACTTTGTTTTTTGTGAGTCCTCACATTGGATGCGTCATCTCTAGGTACAACATATGTTTTATACTTCATCTCAGAGTAGTGAACCATAACGGTCATGTGCCGTGCCTCATCCTAGCGTGAAGGAAGCACTGGTGTCTGAGAAATATTCAGTGATCACATCCAAAACAAGGATCTGGTGATTATTATTATTATAGTTTATTTATAACGCGCCGACATATTCCGTAGCGTTGTACATAAATTAGGTACAGACAGTGATAAATACAGATTAACATTTAGCAAAGGAAGGACGGCCCTGTCTTAGAGCTAGAAATCCAATGTCCTTGGTGAATTCCCAAAGTACTTAGGATAGAAACTCGCAGACTTACAATCTAAGGGTGATCCAAAGATGCATTTACTATTGTTCAAACTCTTGCCAGTTAACAAAAGCACCTCAATTACGTCTCCTTACGCTTGTTATCCAGTCTACCCTGCCCAACACTGTCTTAATACTCTAATTTATACCTGTGACCTCTCCTTCAGTTTAGCAATCACCAGTATTACAGATGTACTCGGCTTTGTACTGTAAGCTCTGTAAAGACACTGCTTTAATATAGTGAGTTAGATCGTATAGAACCGTCCACCCACTCAGAGGAGAGCTTACTCACAGACTAAAAAGCTATATGTTTTCTAGTAGGTGGAAAAGAACAATATAAATAATATAGAACTAATAAATGGAATGTAACAGCTTGTTCCACAACCTGCACGACTGATTTTAATTAGTACCAATGGTTGTTGTACCACTTTATGTATTCTGCCAGAGAATGGGAGATGTAGGCTGTATTTTCTAAAACAGTTTGTCTATTAATAAGTATAGCTTTTTTTTAAAAGAGTATATTTAAAATATAGAATTATAGAGGTCTTTTAAATATAGGGAATCCAGGCACTAAAGCGCACAGCTTCTATACTAAGATGCTAATGGTGTGTCAAAAGCTGCTTTGTCAATTCAAAACTTCTGTTACTAAAAATACTATAAAGACTACGTGTTTATTTACCCAGGATTATGTGTACAAGGGCTACGTTACATGGCCTTGGATATCTGTCACTGCTATAAACAATTAAGCTACACATTATAGTGCTGGAAAATATTCTCCTGATAAAAATCTGAAATTGAGTCAGAGAGGTCATAATAATTTGTTATGTAAAAATTGTAGACATGCGACTCAGATTTTATGAGATATGAAATGTAACCTCAGATCGAATGCATATAAAAGTGTCTGCATTTGATCTGACTGATTATAATCGCACGAGGCATGTGTATCACAAGAAATATTATGAGATTAAAATCAGCCGAATAAAGCAAAGACATGTTAGAACCTCCTATCCAAGACAAAATAACTGCTGAATGTGTCTTCAGCATATATGGCATTGTTTACATGGTAAATATGATGTCAATTGCAGGAGTGGAGCTGGTTATTTGAGTGTCTTGTTGAAAATTAAAATGTTGCCCCCCCCCCCCCCCAGAAGTACCAAGTGACTCAGCGCCACCTTTTTTCCTAACCAAGGGCCATTCACAAAAGACCCTTTGCCAAAGCAACTCCCCTCTTGATACCCACCATGCAGGTCTAGTTGGGATCTCTGGGGTTCTCCATGGGCCGCAGGCCTAGCTTGAGGTATCCCTGGGCCCCACAGGCCAAATGCTGATCTCAGGCGTTTCTATGGGCCCCACAACCCCATCTCTCTACTTCCCATAGCTTCAAATCTTCTGGAATGGATAGTCTACACTCAGCTTATTAACTGTACCTTACTCGGCCTACTAAAATCTGGCTTCAATACACAAATGAAACTACTATCAAGTTAACAAATTATATAGGACAGTCACCATGTAGAGGACACTTCTCCTTTCTAATACTTCTTGACCTGCCTCTCTGCTTCCTTTTATGCAGTTAAGCAGCTATTCCTCCTTTAGACACTCCACTGCCTTGGTGGCACAGCCCTGTCATAGTCTAAGTGTTATCTCTAACTGTTCCTTCAGAATTTATTTTGGTTCCTCTTTCTTCCACTACTCCTGTTCACTGGGGTACCCCAAGGCTCTCTGTTTCTTTTCTTTCTCTACACCACCTCTCTAGTTAAACTTATCAGCTCCTAGGGGTTTCACTAACATCTCCTCCGGATGACCTCCCAGCATCTACAAACAGACTTATTCCCCCTTCCTCCTCCAAGTCTATACCTGAAACCTGTCTTACCATAGACATTCCAAACTGTCCTCTCTACTCTGCCCCAGAAATGGACCTCATTTCCTTCAACATAGCCTCCCTCTATGCACTCATACAAGACTTCTTTAGACAAGCTCCCATTCTTTATAATTCTCTACCTTGTCCAAAAAGACCATCCCCCAGTCTTAAAATATTGATATGTTCTCTGAAAACACACCTGTTCAGAGAAGCTTACTCCTACTTCCTTAAAACAATAATTCAAGGCGTCAAATAAGGTTATCCTTTCTGGGTTACTTTTAACTCTCTGTTAGTACATTGACTCTAGCAACCCTCTTACCTCATGCTTCTAGTCCCTATTACCTAAAATATAAAATATTCACTATAATAGCTGTTGAGTAACGCCTGCGAGATGCTTTCTGCGCAGGCGTTACTCACAAGCTACAAGTATTAAAGATAGGAAAATCGCATTTGTGTTGTCTTAGCGCAGTAGCTCACACAAAAGTCACAGAGAGAGAGGGAGGAAGAGGGAGGGACAGAGAGTGAGAGAGGCAGAGATGGAGGGAGGCAGATCGAGAAAAAGGGAGAGAGGCTACAGAGAGAGGGAGGAAGGCAGATATAGAGGGAGGGAGAGAGATAGGTAGGGAGAGATGAAGGGAGGAAGAGAGAGAGGGAGGGAGGCAAAGAGGGAAGTAGGGAGAGAAAGAGAGGTAAGGAGAGAGGGAGGGAAGAAGGCAGAGAGAGGGAGGGATGAAGGGAGAAAGAGAGGGAGGAAGGCGGAGAGAGGGAGAGAGAACAGAGAGAGGGAGGGTGGCAGAGAAAGAGGGAGGGAGAGAGCGGGAGTGAGAAAGGGAGGGAGGCAGAGACAGGGAGGGAGAAAGAGGGTTGCCTTTATTTATTATTTTATTTATGTATTCTAAAAGCATTTTGCCCACTATCTAGTCATTCAAAGAAATTTGCAGCTACACTGCCAGTTTAAACTCCAGTTCACATATAAAAAACTATCTTTTGTAATGTTTTAAATTTCCACTGAAAACAGAATTTTTTTTGTGTATTCAGTTATACATCATTATATTTGCAGACTAGTCCAAGTTGCATTACTAAAAGTAAAGCAGAGATATCTTTCTGCCTACAAAGAGCATGCACAAATAGATCTATGATAAAAGCATCCTTGTTTTGCTTATTACTTATCAAATGACTCAGAATTAATCCTAGTCACCCACGACGCTATCGTGAAATGTTAGAACACCTAAACATTTAGAGTGACTAATTGGGACGCTGATCTTGCAGTCACATCATGTGCCTGCTTTAGTCTGACAGAGGAAAAGCTGAAATGATTAAATGACAGTGCTGTACAGTGCAGCTCTCTTGGGCATTACTACTGGTGTATTAATCTTAGTTTTATATACAGAATGGTTCACTGAAGTCTGTGCAAATTCCTTTTAGGTAGACATGTTATTAAAAATTCCTCCTTTGCAAAAAAAATACATTTTACTTCTGCTGTTGCTGAATGGAAAAAAGTACAAAATAGTAAAATGCAAAATGATTTCAGTGAATCAAACAAAATTATTTCTTATATGTTAGTATAAATAACTTTACTGGTTCTAAACATTCTCTACTCTCTTGGCATCCGTGACTCTGTTCTTTCATGGTCGAATATTTAGTGTCTCCTTTTCTGGCACCACTTATTTACCTTGCTCTCTGTCTGTTGGTGTACCCCAAGATTTAGTCCTACGCCCTCTCCTCTTCTCCATCTATACTTCCTCACTTGGAACCTTGATAAAATCTTTTGGCTTTCAATATCATCTCTATGTAGACAGCACTCAAATTTAGCTCTCAACAAGAGATCTATCCTACTCTATTCTAGCACTAACTTCCAACTGACTCTCTTGCATATTCTCCTGGATATCCGCACACCATCTTAACAAAAGCTGAACTGCTTGTCTTCCCACCCTCTCTGCAGCATCCATTCCTCAAATATCTCTCACTGTTGACAATGCAAATCTCGTCTTGACTACTGCAACTCTCACCTCTCGCTGACATCCCCATCACGCGCCTCTCTCCACTCCAATCTATAATGAATGCCTCCGCTAGACTCATCGACCATACCCAACGCTCATTGTCAGCATCACCTCTTTGTCAGTCACTCCACTAGCTCTTCATAAAATGTAAAATCATGACCCTAACGGAAAAAGCCCTCAATAATGCACCCTCATATAGCTATGCTCTTGTCATAAAATACTCCCCCAATTTCCCTCCGTTCTGCTAATGACCCTCATCTTTTATCCTCATCTTACCTCGCTCCATTAGGATTTTCCTCCTGTCTCAAGTCCTTTAAAACTTCACTAAAAACACATCTATTTAATGAAGCGTATCACCTTCATCCTAATTATGCCTAATGTATCTATCACACTCCAGTTACACTACCAAGTCCTTTAGATTGCAAGATTGTGAGTTTTTAATCATATAGAATGCTTGAGAAAGAGAGCCCACGGCTGAACAAAGTTGAAGAGAGTGGGCAGCTGACTGGGCTAGGAATAGGGAGACTAGTGTATGGTTTAGTGAGGTTTAATGGGGTTGGCTTTCTCGCGGGTGGGGTTTTATTAGTTATATATTCACTTCTCTTCCTGGTGGACTGTCTTTTGGATTCAGGGAACCAGTAGGCATTAAAAACTGATCTGGCAGCTCAGGTCAAACTATGCCCTTATTAGTTAATTGGGATGGCTTCACCTATAGTTGACATCATTGTTGAGCAGTTTAGGAGGGAAGCTAGGCTGAGAGGCCCAGATTGGCTCCATGCCATCCTGCCTGCAATTGGGCTTTGGCATAATCCCCCTAGGGAGGTAGATTCCCAGGAGGTTAGGTCCCAGGAGGTTAATGTCACCCCTAGTTGCCCCATCAGGGTTACTAGACATTGTGAGGCCTTCACAGGGCAGATCAGCTAGAACTGTCAGGCCCCAGGCGAGCCCCACTACCCAGCCCAGAAGGTCCTCCATTGCATCCCCTCCTGTTAGAAGGATAGAAAGGGGGGCTCATCCTCCTTCATCCCCTACTGGCATGGTTGAAACCCCTCTCTCTCCCTCCCACTCTCCTATCCCAGTTCTTACCCACAGGGGCAGGGCTGGGTCTCCTGCAGCGTGGCCCCCTTCTCTTCCCTGGTTTCAGAGACTCCCGATATCCAGGGGTGTAGGATGTTGGCCAGGCTGGCTGCGCTGTCTGGTACATTCGTGCAGGCAGGCCCCAGGGGTTCTGTGACACTGGTCCCCGCATGGTACAGTACATGTGGGCCAAGATCTCGTGAAACGCATTGGACGTCGGATGGGCCCTAGTGGGCTTAGTGAGAGGCCTGGTGCTGCAGTGTCGCACTCGGGCGCCGGATAGATGGGGAGGGGGTTTCATTGGTGCTAGGGCATGCAGGGGTAGATTTTTTGGCAGCTGTGGATTCTTTCTCCATACTAGGCAGCCGTTTGTCTCATGTTAGGGTGGGTAGCATTCCTGGGGGTGGTAGGGCCAGGGGTTTTAAGGGGGTTTACTCTGGTGTAGGTAGGGAGTTAGTGGGGGACCTGGTAAAGGATATCGAGTTTAACAGGGTTATGGGTGGGAGGATCGTTGCTTCCCAGGGAGGTGTGAGGGCAGGTCAGCAGGGTGGATTTTGGGGGAAATAATAGGAGAGGGTTTCCATGGGGGGTTACATGGACCCAGGAGGCCACCAACAGCCATCATATTATTACAGAGGCCCAAGTGGTGGGGGGCAGCCACGTAAGGCCGGAGCTAGGAGAGGAAAGGGGGGGGGGGGGGCGGCGATAGGCTACTGGACCAGTTGTCACCAGTTTCCTTTTCTGATCCTGAGGAGGGGCCATCTGGGCGTTTGGTAGACGTGATACCTCCAGTGTGGGATGATGATATCGCTGGGGATTTATGTGTGGATTCTATTACAGACGATAGGATGGCCGGATTACGGCATGGTGAACCGTCATGGCGGCCGAAGAGGAGGAGCCTGACTGACAGATCATCTTCGCCCAATAAGGGTACAGATCGCTTTAAAAAAAGGAGGGTGTGTACAAGCTGACAGGGGGACGGGGGCAATGGCCCAAATCCAGTAAGGAGCGTTGAAGTAACTGGTAGAGCTAGCACGAGAGGAGAGAGAGGCGGCCAGGGCGTAGCAACTGACCAGATGAGCGTCTTGGTCAAGACGGGGCGTCAACAGGCCCATGGGTCAGGTGAGCCCATGCAAGGAGTGCACACAGTGTTAGGCAAATTACACACCCTGTTACAGATTTCACAGCATACCATGGCAGGGCTGGGGTGCAGTGTAGTTGCAGCTTGGGTCCCGGTTGGGTCTGACACAAGGTTGCCAGCTGTAGTAAGCGGTGATAACCCTCCCTCAAGTGAGGATCAGACTGTCGGGGGGGGGGGGGGAAGTAACTTAGGGTGTCAGGTAGGCAGATAAAAACAAGAAAGAGGAGGTGCTTATTGCTGACACATCTAGGGCAGGACCAGCACTATGTAAATTAGGCCCCCTGGGTTTGCACATACCTGCGGAGGTGAGAGAAAAGATGTGGAAGCGTGACTTTATAGAACTGTTTTACCTCATGCCGCTAGATAGTTATTTTGAAGTTCTCGAAAGAAAGGATGAGACCAAAAAGAAGAAGGAGAGGAAGCGCAGGTACCGGAGAATACCAAAAACATTCTAGAATTGGTTACAGGCTTTTTTCATAATGGCCAGTATAATTGGAGAACGTTATCCTGAGCACTACTCCGCCCTATTTTGCTACCTTGACGAAATTGAGAGCATACATAGGACATACTGGGGCATTGCATGGTGGTTGTTTGGCGAGCACTTTCGCCAAAGGTTATGGGTAAACCAGGATATGATATGGGATGAACAGGACATGGGTACCTGGATAAAAATAGTTACTCCCCTTAGATTGGGTAATTCCTTTCGGAGCTCATTCACAAATAATAGGTCGGGCCACAACCCAGTGAGGGCAAGAAGGGACATTGCTAACAATAAAATGAGAGTACATGCAAATGGGAGGCAACTTGCAGGTTCAGCCACAAATGTTCATAGTGTGGTAAACAACACCCACTCTTTAAATGTATCAGGAAGCTTAGATCTGCCACGGAGGCGGCTGAAAAAGGCAGCAATGTCGATAGAGTTAAGCGGGATGCTTCCGTGGTTAGTGCAGTACGCTAGGAAGCAGGGTTGTGCCAAAAAAGCAGATCTGTGGTTAAAAGTTTCGAGTTAGGTTTCTCTATTCCCACTTCACCTAGTTTACCTGTTAGGCGGTTCCTCAAAAATCTGTTATCGGCAAAGCAGTATCCTTCAGTGATTTCTGAGAAATTGAAGAAAGAGGTTGCCCTGGGGAGAATGGTTGGCCCATTCCCTCAACCCCTGTTACCAGACTTGATTATCTCCCTGTTAGATCTAGTTCCAAAGAAGGAGGTGGGTAAATTTAGACTAATTCACCACTTGTCATACCCAAAAGGCGGATCGGTCAATGAAGGAATAGATAAAAAATTGGTGTCCATGCGATACGCTTCTGTTGACAAGGCCATCTATCTGGTCTGTAAGGCATGGAGAGGAGTTTGGTTAGCTAAGTCCAATATAGAATCAGCATTCAGGCTATTACCAGTCCATCAAGACTCACATCATCTGCTAGGCTACTGCTTCAAGAGTGAGTTTTATGTTGACCTTTGTCTAACTACAGTGGGGGGGGAAAGTATTTGATCCCCTGCTAATTTTGAATGTTTCTCCACTGACAAAGAAATGATCAGTCCATAATTTTAATGGTAGGTGTATTTTAACAGTGAGAGACAGGATAACCAAAAAAAAAAAAACAAGTAAAAAAAGTTGTAAATTGATTTGCAGGTCAATGAGGTAAAATAAGTATTTCACCCCTTTGTCTTAGTACTTGGTGGCAAAACCATTGTTGGCAATCACAGAGGTCAAACGTTTCTTGTAGTTGGCCACCAGGTTTGCACACCTCTTTGCAGATCCTCTCCAAGTCATTAAGGTTTTGAGGCTGATGTTTGCCAACTCGAACCTTCAGCTCAATCCAGAGATTTTCTATGGGATTAAGGTCCGGAGACTGGCTAGGCAACTCCAGGACCTTAATGTGCTTCTTCTTGAGCCACTCATTTGTTGTCTTGGCTATGTGTTTTGAATCATTGTCATGCTGGAATACCCATCCACGACCCATTTTCAATGCCCTGGCTGTGGGAAGGAGGTTCTCACCCAAGGTTTGAGGGTACATGGCCCGTCCATCTTCCCATTGATGCAGTGCAGTTGTCCTGTCCACTTAGCAGAAAAATTCCCCCAAAGCATAATGTTTCAACCTCCATTTTTACGGTGGGGATGGTGTTCATGGGGTTATAAGCAGCATTCCTCCTCCTCCAACCACGTCGAGTTGATGCCAAATAGCTAGGTTTTGGTATCATCTGACCACAACACTTTCACCCAGTTCTCCTCTGAATCATTCAGATGTTCATTGGCAAACTTCAGACGGGCCTGTACATGTGCTTTCTTGAGCAGGGGGGCCTTGCGGGCGCTGCAGGATTTCAGTCCTTTACGGTGTAGTGTGTTACCAATTGTTTTCTTGGTGACTATGGTCCCAGCTGCCTTGAGATCATTAACAAGATCCTCCCATGTAGTTCTGGGCTGATTACTCATTGAAATGTCTACGAGGTGAGATCTTTCATGGAGCATCAGACCGAGGGAGACTGGCAGTTATTTTGTGTTTCTTCCATTTGCGAATAATCACACCGTTGTCATCTTCGCACCAAGCTGCTTGGCGATGGTCTTATAGCCCATTCCAGCCTTGTGTAGGTCTACAATCTTGTCCCTAACGTACTTGGACAGCTCTTTGGTCTTGGCCATGGTGGAGAGTTTAGAATCTGATTGATTGCTTCTGTGGACAGGTGTCTTTTATACAGGTAACAAGCTGAGATTAGGAGCACTTCCTTTAAGAGAGTGCTCGTAATCTCATTACCTGCATAAAAGACACCCGGGAGCCAGAAATCTTGCTGATTGATAGGGGATCAAATACTTATTTCCCTCACTGACCTGCAAATCAATGTATAACGTATTTGACATAAGCTTTTCTTGTTGTTGTTTTTTTGTTTTGTTTTGTTATTCTGTTTCTCACTGTTAAAATACACCTACCATTAAAATTATAGACTGATGACTTCTTTGTCAGTGGACAAATGTTCAAAATCAGCAAGGTATCAAATACTTTTCGCCGCCAATGTATGGGCTGCTCAATATCTTGCTCTTATTTCAAGGAATGTAGTACTTTTGTGCATTGAGTGGTGGAGCAGGTATCGGGTGGTGGATCGATCATTCATTACTTGGATTATAATAGTAGGGTCATCATTATCACAAGCCAGGTACGTGTCACACGATTTCGGGATTCCACTAGCAGCTGGTAAGTCAGTAATCTTAATTTCTTGGGTATCAATAAAGACTCCATGTGTTTCACAACAAGGGTACACTTAGGGAATTCCAATCTCTATAGGGTCTGCTAAATTTTGCTTGTAAGGTGATCCCCATGGGCGTTAAGAAACCGCATCACCTTGTTAGGATTAATAATTTCATGAGTCTGGGAAATATTTCTAGCACAGTTCAATGGTAAGGCATTTTTCATGGCTGACCGGATAACTAGCAATGATCTAGATTTGTTCACGGATGCAGCTGGTGGAATAGGTTTTGGAGGTTATTTCAGAGGGCAATGGTGTCATCAGTTATGGCCAGAACACTGGGTTCAGTCTAGGTTGAATAAGAATGTTACTTTCCTTGAGCTTTTACCTATAATAGTGTCAATACATTTATGGGGTGATCAGTTAAGGGATCATTATATTATTATATTCCACTGTGACAACCTGGGAGCAGTTTCGGCAATAAATTCCTTATCAGACGCTTTGTTACCGGTGGTGCGTCTATTTAGGCTCCTGGTACTGGAGTGTTTAAGAAAGAATATTTTATGCAGGGCAGTTCACATACCTGGTTGTAAGAACTCTATTACTGATGCATTGTCACATGCTCAGTGCAAACGTTTTAGGTCCATGGCGCACTGCGCGAGTGTCGAAGCTACCCCCTTTCCTATGTGTCTATGGGATTTTGGATCTATGAGTTAAGCACAGGATAGGGTACCGCACATGTCCATTGCCAATTTTACGCTGCTCTGGTGACAATGCCATAATGATCTGATAATTTTGATGACTAAGGTGTTAAAAATAATAATAATAATAATAATAATAATGAGGTAAATAAGCTATGACATTATGTTTATCAAGGTAACATTTGTATTCTATGGTGTTTGAAATGCATTTGTTATGTAATGATAATAAAAAAATAAAAAAATATATACCTAATTGGTTCTATTGTTTGTATTGTTCCAGGTGCTAAGCCAGTGTCTACTTGGATAATCAGCCATTCACATACCCATTGGGCCCAGCGTACGGCTGCCACAAAAGATAATGGTCTGCAACTAATGTTGATAACAGGGAGATGGTCATAAAATGGATTGGGATTCGGGGATTACGATGGAATGTGGTACTCCCCGAGGTAGTCCAATATGCTCATTAGTTTTCCCCTCCGGACATACTGGTTATTCACGCAGGGGGTAAGGACCTCGGGATTTTTTCTGTAAAAGAGCTAATTCTAGTCATTAAAAGGGATATTGATAGGCTACATGATTTATTTCCCACTATGGTTATTCTCTAGTCTTTAAATGGCGTCCACTGATATCATTATCAATATTCAATAAGTGCCTTAAGAAAGCTAACAAAGTTATTTCCCTTCATGCTAGAAAGTTGGGGGTTTCGCTATAAAACACAACTACTTGGAGGGACTTGCGGCCTGTTTTACCCCACACTTGGTGTCAGTGTTATATATTTTAATTTAATTCAGTCATACGGAATTGACTATGCACCTGTCAAGCACTCTATATGCAAGATGCTAAGCTTAAAGACAGGGCTCTCTATTTGCTTAATTTATATTGAAATTGTTTTTACCTTGTGCTCTTCCTATGCATGGCACTGCAGAATATGCTGGCGCATTATAAATGTAAGATTATAATAGGATAATAATAATAAAAAATTAACAATAGGGACATAAAACATTTTTGGGAGAATCAAAAAATGTGAAGACTCTGTTTATGAGTATAGCAATCCAGCTTGTGTTTGTTACATCACATATTGAGAGTTGGTTCATGAGGATGTGTCTTTTTTAGCTATTAGTGGAGAGAGGGTATGGAAAGAGGGAACAGGGAGCCTTTCTTAAATAATTGGATAAGACTGAAATTAATACCATTCCCTTCCCCCTCAAAGGCCCAGAAGCAGGAAGTTGCATCAATAGAACAACTTTACAAAAATGGAAGCGCACCTCTCACACACAAAAGTCCCATCAATATTTTATGGGTTATTCAGAGGCATCCACGTGATTTTTTCTAAATAAAAATAATTATTACTTTTTTCCTGCTTAAAGGCGCATGGGAGGTTTTTTGATTTTACTAGGAATGTAATACGTAAATAAACTGAAGAGAAAAGACACTTATATGTCTGTAGTGGCAACTACTTTAGGATATGAGACAGAATAATGTAGAAATAATCTTAAACATGATCAGAGTGATAACTAATCAAAAAATGTTTTACATAATAATTTATTAGAATAAATAAAAAAAAGAAAATCCCAACGTATAAAATGAATAAAAACAGACCAGGTCCCAACAGCAGGAAAATAACTTCAAGTTCAAATAATAAGTATATGATATACTATACAAAAGGCAGTTATTCAAATATATATAAATAAGGGATCAAGCTGAATCTAATCAATTGATAATCAAAACTTAGCAGCAGTTAAGATAATAACAAAAAGTGAAAATTAAAGTGCACACTAATCCCTAATTGATATGGTGGTAGCGGAGCCCAACACTTACTCCCTTAAACTAATGCTAGTATACTAACTGATAATCATCTATCCCTAATTCTGGTGGTGGAACTGGGGATCCACCATTACCCCCTTAGACTGGGATTCAGGAACTTTACCAACTCTGGTAAAGCTCTTGTGAGAAAATAAATAATAAAAAAGTTGTGCATATTATACAAATGAAATTCACAAACACCACTGTAATACTTTTATAATAAATAGTGAGTAATATAGATAATACATAAAAATTTAAACTGCTGCAATTAAGTCCTAGTTTGCATATTAATAATACACATTCCATATATATGATATTAAGTACAAATTACCTTAGCAAACCAGGCGTATTATGCCTAGATGATCTGCATAACAGAGGAATCTGTCCATACTATAGTGCCCCTCTTAATTAGCTGCTCTTTAACAATAAAGTGCTCAGTATACTAGTGCAAAAACAAGACATCTGTCAAACTGCAATGCCCCTACTGATTAGCTACCTCTTAATGCTAAAGTGACGTCACTGCTGTAGGACCCGACAGGCCGATGTGCACGTTTCGCATGATGCTTCCTCCTGGGCCTGTGTGTGGTAGATCCTGGCAGGTTTTTATAGCGAGGACTGGGAGGAGAGTTAATGGCTGTAGCTATAGGTACACTACTTCTCCACAGTAGTGTGAGGGTTACTTTGTGCTTGACCTTATCCACAAACCATCCAAAAACCTACAGAGATCTTCACAATTTAGATCCACAACACCTTACCATCTCTTTACACATCTCCTGGACCAACCTTGCTATGGAACTAGACTAACCACAATGCAGTTACACAGGAATCTCTTTAAATTGCTTATTGTTATAAGGATAACAAGTATTAAATCTTCATATACTCATTTTAAAACCCATGTGTAATACTTATTTCATGTTCATTTGCCATTAGACTTGTGATTTGCATTATAACGGAATCAGTCAGTTAACACAGAATAACCTTTTAGAGCAATATAAAATTTACGATACATAATGTAAGTTAATTCACAGATTCCATACCCAACAAACAGTTCTATTGATGTATGAAATGTGTAAATATGAATTAAACGAGTGGTAGCCAGCCTGGTCCCTACCGCCCACTAGTGGGTGATTCAAGCTTTCATAGTGGGCGGCGAGGTAATCGCTAGGTGGTATCACTGACAAGTGACTTGACATGACAGAGACCCACAGCACCTTGCTTGGTTGGTTGGAGAGCTGGTAGGAGAGCCTAGGGACAGCAGTCAGGACCGGATCACTATCTAGTAAGAACAAGGCGATACATAGCTTGGGTCATATGATTTATGTAACCAGAAATTAAAAACATGAGGGTAATGAGATAATGAGGGTGAATTGAGTTACTGCGGCACCTGTGGGCAGTATGGTAATTTAACCATCAAAACTGGTTGGTAGGTATTAAAAGGTTGCCAAACCCTGCATTAAACCGACAATTTCCATTGTACTATATGTCCATTGTAATATAATGTCTCTCTACATGGAAGTGAGTTTGATACTCTTTGTGGACCTCATAATAATACAAATTCTAAGGGCCTCATTCTATTAGCGGCCGCAGCCGTTGCGGGGCCGCAAGCTATTCTGCTATTCTATTCCCCTCCGGCCATGGATTCCGGCAGGCTTGCGGCCGGTGCCTTGCTATCTCTTGCGGACGCTCGCGCCGGAGGAAATCCTTTGATCTAAAACGGCTGCAAGGAAATCGGCCGTAAGAAAATCCTATTTGCAATTCAATTGCTCCGGGAACCCTCTCTGCAAGGCTAAAAGCGAGCCGCAGCTTACTTGCAGGAAAGAGGTCCCGCTAGCACCAATTAAGCACGAAATATAGCCCAAATAAAGCCATCCTGCACTTTGAGAAGACTATAAAGTGATTTTCGGTGTTAGCAAAAATAGCACAAAATTCCCCTATACTCAAATACGTAAATTATTTTTATTTTAATATACGTCAAATATCCATGTAAAAAGTCCATAGGGCTTGGAGCAGCTCAGACCCGCCCACGCCGCAGCCGGAAAATAAACAGTTAATTTGAACTCGGGTTTGGGCTGATGTGCAAGCTTGAGAGTGGGTTACTTTTAATCCTCATGTCCCCCAATATGATCCCTAGCATTTACAGAGCTGTACAGTGCAGGCTTGAATTTATTTTTGAGTTTTAAGTTTTCAGAGCTTACGGCCGGTAGCAAGATTTACGGCCGGAGGTAAGAGGAGATCCTTGCGGGGCCGTTTAATTGAATTGCGAGGTAACGGGACCCCCGCAAGGAATCGCAGCCTTACGGCCGGTTTACGGACGATAATAGAATGAGGCCCTAAGTGAATATTGAGCTCCTAGTGAGGCTTCCACTGATCTAGCTTCATTCCTCAGTAAATCTATACTATTATGGTAAATAGGCTAATCTAGCTGTTTACTTTAGATGACAAGACTTTTATAATCTTAAAATTTTACAAACTGAAATGATCTATTAAACCAATCATAAAGCACAGCGTTGTTTGCCCTCTGAGATACAGACTCAAAACGTCTATTCTGGTCTATATGAAGTAATCAGTGAGGCCAGGAGACTGTTATCAGACTAATTATAGCGTTGACAGTTTTACAGTATTGTGTTCCAGGTTTATTAACACGCATATTTATTCATTACAATATAATGCCGCTACATCTTGTCTGTTTGCCACTTTTAGAAGTACACTCTAAAACAGAAAAAATATATATCTATGTAATCTCGAAACAGTGCTGTCTGTGGGTAGGTTTCCTGGCTTGTTCTTAATCAATCATGGACTTTGCTTAAAGTTGTGTAATACAGCTGGGAAATGTTTGAAATGGTACTGGATGAAAGAGTATTTGGGGGCACATTTGCATATCCCTGCCCAGGTTCCCAGAATGCAGTGCAATAACTGTATTTCTCAGAATTGTGAGCAGGAAACTAGTTTTTGAACTTGTTTCAGATGTTCCATTGTGAACACAAATGTACTACTATTTATTTACTGTACATATATATATATATATATATATATATATACATATATATATATACATATATTATATACACAGTAAAAAACTGTCTGGCACTCAACCAACCGGAACTCTCAAGCAACTGGCACTTGCCTAAATTCCCCATTTGCAAGAAACTCACGATAATCAGGCATTATCCGGCTCTATCTGGCAGTTCGAGACTGTACAAAAAAAAGCTAACTTTTTTCCTATTTGTTTTTTTCTGGGCCTAAATGGCCCAGTTTAGGTGCTAATGCCTTTTTGTAAGGCATTTGGAGGGATTTTGAGGGGTTTAAGGGTCGTTTAGACCCTTTTTTTTCTGGACTTTCGATTAACCGGAAACTACAATTACCTGGCAATCGGGAGTCCCTGAATATATATACATATATATATATATATATATATATATATATATATATATATATATATATACTGTACATATAGAATGTATATATATATATATATATATATATATATATATATATATATATGTACAGTGGAGGCTTCTATCGCTCTTTTGCCCACCATATTATAAATGATTGTTGTGGTGAACTATCTATTCATAATTTCCACAACACAAGCTGAGATCCCGCTCCATGCTGAGGATAGCCAGTAAGCTTGAAACAGCTGTACATGAATTGGATACTCAGCCTGTGTTTATTCCAACCTTGGCTTTGCATTAAAGCTGTGTAATACAGCATGCATAAGCTTAAAGGGAGCCATGTTTGATAAGGGCTACGGAATGAAGAGCGAGGCATTTGTGTCCACATTTGTGTGTCCCAGCTCAGCTTCCCAGAATGCAGTGTAATAACTGTTTTTCTCGGAATTCTGAGCTGGAAGCAGGTTTTTTAACTTGCTTTAGACATTTAAATGTGAACACAGGTGTACTTTTTATTTACTAAATATATATATATATATATATATATATATATATATATATATATATATATATATATATATATGTTTAAAATCAGAGTCTAAGACCATAATTAGTCAGAGAAAAATATAAAACTAAGTCTAAATTTTAAAAAATAATATTAGATTTCTCTGCTGATCACTGAAGGCATCCAGTATACTTTAATGTATGTATGTGTTTATATTTCTGGAGGAGCAGGGCTGGCGTTTATTTTTTTCAAGCTGAGTATGTGTGGGGGAAGGCAGTAGGTGTTAAATTCAGTAAGATCCAATTATATAACAATTCTACCTCATTCATATATATAAATAGAGTCTTCAAAGTTTGATTTTCTCTAAAATTGTTTTCATGGTTTACAAAAGTTTTATGATAAATATAACATTTAATGTAGGCTAGATATGAGTCATTAATTTATTCTTCAAAGTATCTGTGAATATTTTGCTGATGACAAGTATGCAGTGTCTACGGCATCTGTGCCACGCTGGTTAAGAACATTTTAACTGTACATAAACCTTATATTTTGCTGTTCCAATTAGCAAAGCCTATGAGAGCCGGTCATAGTTAGGCATTAACCATAAACCAGCAGATTCCAACAGCATACCAAGTAACATAAAGCCAGGTTGAGGTGCCTTTGTTATGACTCACCTCACCACATAAGCATCTGTCTCAGTCATGTGCATTTGCACATGTCCATGTTGGTATCGGATTGCAAACAGCTGAAGTGTCCAATTTAACTTGTTAAAGGCTTATTTAATAAGCCCTGAAGTAGATGGTTGCTGCGCGATTAAATTAAATCCCCATTTAAATGGACTTTGTAATCATTTTTTTTAACTTTTAACCTGTTAAAAGTAGGCTACGTATCCCTATGAGGACCACTAACAGTACTGGGTTTCTGTATCTCTCTGCACGTGTGTTCAGATTCTCTCTGCATAAAGAGGTACTTTTGTATCATATTTATGTTATGGTGTTTGATGATAATGTGCAGTGTCTGTACACTAATTACAGCCTTTACTTTGTATTAACATATTTGATATTACTTTAATGAAAACAGACATTGTGTCTTTGTTCCTGCAAGGATTTTAGATACCTGTGATAAATGAGGCACCATAGATTAAAATTAGATCTCTATTCACTTATGTTGAAAACTGTCTTTCTAAATAGTACACTTGACAACGGGACTCAGTGGAAGAGTACGTTTCGGATCTATCCTGTTATAGTTACACCCGGCAGTGCGGCGACCAAACGCTGATGATATTTTGCAGCACTGCTGATAAGCTTAGAATGTTAGCCTAACCCTTAAACTAACCCTAACCCTAACCTAAGCCTTGACTCTATGATATGGCACTGGAATATCGGCAGCGCTATCTAGCAGTTGGTCACCGCACTGGTGCCATAACCATAACAGGAAAGGACCTACGTTTCTAAAGGTTAACCCTGTCCTTCAAGCTACTGACAGACTAGCAGTCTAAAACTGAATCCCCCATGACACAATCCGATATTCTCTAAAATGCTTTTATATTGCTGTCTTGCACACTTGTTAATTCTGTTATATTTCTTCACAAGCATAAAAGGGATTTGAACATGCCTTGGATAAGCATAATGCCATCCTGAGGGTTAATTAAGTCAAACCCTTTAGGTAGATAGGCCCTCATTCAATTGCGATTTGGCCAATTGAATAGGGCTCTACATAAGCACATAACATATTTTTTTAAAGAAGTTTTTAGTTAGTAAACATCTATCCAAAAGCAAGGTTTTCACGAACTAAAAACTTCTTAAAAAAAAATATGCTATGTGCTTATTTAGAGCCCTATTCAATTGGCCAAATCGCAATTGAATGAGGCCTTATGTTTCCATATGCCAGGATGTCCTTTTGATTGGAGCAATTAAAGATGACATCATTAGTAGCTCATAGCTAATAGTCAGGGGGAGGATTCTCAGTTTTGTTCATGCTTATTATCGAGCAGTTTAGGGTTGGCTACACAAAGGTTATAAAAACATTTTAAACATCTTCTACTCAGATTGGTGAATATTATTAATTATTAATGTTTATTAATACCTAAAAAAGAAATATTACTACTATAACTCTATATGTAAAATATATTATTCTGAAGAAAGAAGCAATCATTTTCTAAGAAAGTAATGCCTATGCAATTATGCTGTAGTGGACACTGCCATTTTGGTTTTTGCTCAGCTACTTCTACAGGCAGGAGATGATCTTGAACCCAAGGGAAGTTCTATTTGCTTCAATGAAAAAATGGCTCCTAAAAAGGTCAATAAAAATCTCATTAGTTACAAGGACATACCCTGCTGAGAAAGAAGCTGAGAAAGCAGCTATGCAAATTAAATTAAAACCTGGATTAAAAAATGTATTCATATAAATGTTAAATGGTTAAAAGGTTTCATTTGGGACATTTACCTGTTATCTGCCCGCCACACTGTTGCATCCTCCCACAAAGGCCAACAGACTTTGTTCCTACAGGTTCTACATACTAAAAAAAGAGGCCCAAGCAGTGGCATCATGTGGCAGGAAGCTAACAGGAAAGATCCACTTTTGTAAAACATTTTGCCCATTATCTTCATAAGACCTTATAGTAATATTGGACGGCAGTGGGGGAGATTCACTGAACACTGCAAGGTTCTAGAAGGGTTGTAATAGCAATGTTACCCTATAGCAAAGAAGACATTACAGATTTTCATAATGCATATTGAATCATGCACCTCTTGTTAACAGGAGATTAAGGCAGGGACATCTGTCACTTCAGAGGTACTATATTAAATAATAAAAGCTCAAAACATATGACCCAGTTAAATTGAAATATACAGGTCTATACAGCCTATTACTTATGCAAGTCTACCAATTGTGAAAAAAGATGTGATAGATAGATAGATAGATAGATAGATACATAGATAGATACATAGATAGAAAGATAGATAGAAAGATAGATAACAGACAGATAGATAGATAGATAGATAGATAGATAGATAGATAGATAGATAGATAGATAGATAGATTAATAGATAGATACATAGATAGATAGAAAGAAAGAAAGAAAGATAGATAACAGACAGATAGATAGATAGATAGATAGATAGATAGATAGATAGATAGATAGATAGATAGATAGATACATAGATAGAAAGATATATAGAAAGATAGATAACAGACAGATAGATAGATAGATAGATAGATAGATAGATAGATAGATAGATGGATGGATGGATAGATATTAACTACATGCTGAACAGTTATTCATACATTCTGTTTTTAATAGCAAAGCCCTTAATATTCAGTATAAAAGGAGGTTATTACGGCGAAAAACAATAATTCTAATGCATAATGAAAAAAAAATCATCTATATGCACTGCAGATTGGTATAGCTGTCCTTACTTAGCCCGTAACACAAGCACATTATAGTACATTCTGATATTTGCTGCTATGCTGCTCAGAGAAATCTATTTCTGTCTCCTTGCAAAAACAGCAGATTTGTAAGCCCTTTTTGAGGGGCCCGTTATCCTTTCTATCTGTCTGCTCAACTATTGTTATTCCTGCTTCTGTATTGTGTTATCACATTGCGCCGGGCCGGGGAACATGTTGATGCTTTAGAAATGAAAAGATACTGTAATAATAAATGTATTTCAAACCTCAAAGCAACAGAATAATGATAAATGAGTCACTAACATATTGTACTTCAATTATTATTACAAGAATAATGTTTTAATTAAAATGTTGTATGTAATAGAAAGTGAGTTGAAAAAATATTTTTCTCTTTTTTTCTTTAATATATATTTTTATTGAAAGAGATAATGTTATTATATGGAACAAAGCATCTCAAACAATTGCAATATAGTTATCTTGGGTCATCAATTTTGACCGTGATTCGAGGCAGTAGTTTTATTTTTTGTCTTCTGCAATCCCTTACAGTCTGTGTCCATTTGTGTGTTTTCTCCCCTTCCTTACACGTGTTTCTTCCTCCTCTGTGTTTTCTCCTTCTTCTACTCTTCTTTTCTTTTTCCTATGGCTTTCTCTATGCTTCGGTTTATATCCCCTCTTTTTTTTTCTGTGCCTTTCTATTTCTTTCTTCACCAGTTTTCCCACTCTTCACTATTTTTTTTCATGCCCTTCTCTCTTTGTTTATTTTTTCTCCTTATGTGTCTTTCAGTCTCTTCCCTGTTTTCTTCACTCGTATGCTTTTCTTATTTGATGTCTCTCTCTCCACTTTTTGTCTTTTCCATATGTTTTGGGTCTTTTTAACTCTAATTGGTCACTCTCCCTTCTACCTTTTTTCTCTCCTTCCGGGATCTCTCTCTCTCTGCTCTTTTCTTCCATATCTCTCTTACTCCCCTTTGTCATTTTCTCTTTCCTCTATCTCCACGTCTCTTTGGTGTCTTTTCCTCCCTCCGGTGCCTCTCTCTTCCCCATGTCTTTCCTCTAACTCCACGTCTCTTTGGTGTCTTTTCCTCTCTCTGGTGCCTCTCTCTTCCCCATGTCTTTCCTCTAACTCCACGACTCTTTGGTGTCTTTTCCTCTCTCCGGTGCCTCTCTCTTCCCCTTGTCTTTCCTCTAACTCCACTTCTCTTTGGTGTCCTTTCCTCTCTCCGGTGCCTCTCTCTTCCCCATGTCTTTCCTCTAACTCCACGACTCTTTGGTGTCTTTTCCTCTCTCCGGTGCCTCTCTCTTCCCCATGTCCGTCCTCTAACTCCATGTCTCTTTGGTGTCTTTTCCTCTCTCCGGTGCCTCTCTCTTCCCCATGTCTTTCCTCTAACTCCACGTCTCTTTGGTGTTTTTTCCTCTCTCCGGTGCCTCTCTCTTCCCCATGTCTTTCCTCTAACTCCACGTCTCTTTGGTGTCTTTTCCTCCCTCCGGTGCCTCTCTCTTCCCCATGTCTTTCCTCTAACTCCACGACTCTTTGGTGTCTTTTCCTCTCTCCGGTGCCTCTCTCTTCCCCTTGTCTTTCCTCTAACTCCACTTCTCTTTGGTGTGTTTTCCTCTCTCCGGTGCCTCTCTCTTCCCCATGTCTTTCCTCTAACTCCACGACTCTTTGGTGTCTTTTCCTCTCTCCGGTGCCTCTCTCTTCCCCATGTCCGTCCTCTAACTCCATGTCTCTTTGGTGTCTTTTCCTCTCTCCGGTGCCTCTCTCTTCCCCATGTCTTTCCTCTAACTCCACGTCTCTTTGGTGTTTTTTCCTCTCTCCGGTGCCTCTCTCTTCCCCATGTCTTTCCTCTAACTCCACGTCTCTTTGGTGTCTTTTACTCTCTCCGAAGCCTCTCTCTTCCCCATGTCTTTCCTCTAACTCTACGTCTCTTTGGTGTCTTTTCCTCTCTCCGGTGCCTCTCTCTTCCCCATGTCTTTCCTCTAACTAAAAGTCTCTTGTCAAATTTGTCAGCCCAAATATCAGGGGAACATTTTTATTCAAGATCACCATTGAGAAAGGCCAAGACTTGGCCGAAACGTGTCTGGTAGGATCCAATTTGATCTTTGTATCTTTTATTATAATTTCATTATTTATTTTATTGTTGCTGCTATTTTACCTATTTTCTCCATATTGGTCCTATTTTTTCCTGATGTGAGAGGCTCCATAAATGGGTCTCAATTAGACCCACCATTATAAGATTAGAGCAAACATTATATTAATTGTCATTTGTGCTGACCCTAAACTCACTGATATTGGAGCATCTTATGTGAGGCTTGCTAACCTCACCAATAGATGTCTCAGTCTGGGGAGTGAGGTCTGGATCTGTGCGTGGACACTGAAGCACAAAGACAGTTTCTATTATTTGTTTTCTATCTTTAATTGTAAAAGTATCCCTGTAACAATTGATATATTGGATATTGGATTATTGAGACACTAAACATCGGGCCGTCTGGATTAAAAACACCAAGCGACATATGGATTACAGGACAATTTCTGAGACATCCCATATGTAACGTGAATTGATATCATATTGATTGTGAGTGTAATGGTTTTAATTATTTGCTATAATAAACCTTGATGTACATATTTTACGATTGGTTTGGCTTTGCGCATGTCCCTCCCACCCCTCTTCTTGTTTTTTTGGCATATGTGGTTTTAATGATAAATATTATTTATTTCACATGCTACACTATGAAACTGGTTTGAGCTTTTCTCTTTGAGATGTTTCCTCTGTGTCCCTATGCCATTCTCTCTAACAATATGTCTTTCTCTCACCCATGTGTCTTTCACTCGCTCCCCCTTGTCTTTATCACTCTCCTTTTTCATTCTCATGGTTTTTTTTCTCTCTTCCCTTTGTCCTCCTCTCTCTTTTTCTCCTTTCCCCATATGTATTTGCATATCTGTAGTTCCTTCTTCTGTCCCAAATTTGTATCTCTCTTTTTGTGTGCTCCTCTCTGCCATTTCTGCCATGTCTAATTTTTACGTTTGGCACAAGAGCGAGGGCATAACGCTCTGTGCATTTGTCTCTCTATGCTCTTAAAAAGAAGCCAGGGAGGTCATCCGGTCCCTTGCCTTGAGTTCTTGGAGACTCTGTCCACCTTTGTCCTGTGGGCTTCCGCCATATGGTCCAGGGAGCCCATCATGCCTACTTCTTTTGTCTTCAGGCTGGAGCCTTCTGATGCAGGACTATTCTTTGCCAGAGAGGTACACCACCAACATCAGCATTTCAGGAGAAACAGCTGCCACCAATCTCCCTTGGTCCTTCTACAAGGAGCTTCCAGCCAAAATGCATCAATGAGGACCACAGGACACCTTTCTGACATCCATAAGTCAGTGAAAGTTGATTTGGAGAATCCTGGTTATTAGTATAGAGTGGTACAGTAAATAGTGAGATAGATTGGGAATGAGAGTGGTGCCTGGCAGTTGTACAATGTGCCAGGCAGTGGGCAGAACCATGTGTTATCATCTTGGCATCGTAATATCATAAGTGTATGCTTACAGCGTGTGGTGCACATTGTGTTTTTCAACATTTATCTGTGTTTTTTATTATTAAAACAGTGTCAGAGACTTTCCACTAGTGAAATACAAAAACACTGTTGAATATTTTGTGGGAGTATTACAACATCAGATTTACTGTCTTTGTTATATCACTTTTGTCATACATATACTTGGACTACTTGGACAGCCCAGCCTTCAATGCCAAGCAATTTTCCTATGTGTAAAGAAAAAAGCAAACTCCAGGTACTGTGATGTGTTTCAGTCTAGCCTACGAAGCACAGGCCTAGGGTAGCACACTTTTGTGGGCACGAGCCTGCCTCAAATTCCTGATACAGGGTTATTTATATATATATATATATATATATATATATATATACAAACAAAAATATTTATGTGGTGACATTTCAATCTGTAAGTGTATGTGGCAATTACTGTTACATTATAGATAAATATAACCCCACACTTCTATTTTTGTATATGCGTTTATTTTTTTCATTTATTGTGGGAGCCCATTTTTATGGAACCTGGATAATTGCACCATTTGCAGTTTTGCACCATATGGTCCGTGGTAATTCCATAAATGACACATTTCTGTAATGCCCCCCTTCCCTTGATGTCCAAAATAAGTGCTTATTTTGCTAAATGGTTAATCCTGCCATTTTCATCCATCGTGGACCTCTTTATGAAGTGCTTTTGATCTCCCTAGACATAGTGAGGAATGGGCTTGTGTCTGGATTACCTTTATCTAAAATCAAACATAATTTATTGTTAAAATCTCTCTATACAGTATATAACATGCAGCTGTGTGGCACATGCATAGTCATGAGCCCATACGCACATCCTGATGAGCACACTCTCCTAGCAAAATACACAGGACAAATAATATATAAAGATGAACTTAAAGGGAAATGGACTTGAAAAAGGTCTGAATATGTTTTTGTTCTTGAAAAAATAAAATACTCCTTTCTGATGCAACAAAGTAAAAAAATATCTTCATGTCCATTTAAACAAACATATAGGGGTACGCTGAGATAACATTTCTGAAACTGTTAATGTAATAAGATGGTTTTCCCTGCTTATTGCACTGAAAAAAAAGTGATAAAGTACTACTGTAGGTCAGTTACTTCAACTACTTGGAGTTCTAATGGTTTAAATGCGGAGCAAAAGCAGTGGTTATAACCTAATTAGTATATGTTTATATACAAAGCTAAAGGGAGGAGCAACAAGCAATGTAAGTATTTCAGAAATAGGGGCACATCCAGAAATAATTATAGGAAGATGAAGGTCACTCGGAGCTCAGTCTTGGAGATCCGTGTATTTCCATGATGCAAACTGAGGAGTTAGTCTTCGTTGATTGCAGATAAAAGACAGGTGTTTAATAGAAAGCACAAGGGCACAGAGGAGATTGTAAATAAACACTAACGGTGTATTTAACACCTTATATTATATAGTTCTCAGCACATCCCAGGTCATTCTTGATATGTGATTCTAGTACATAAAACCAATGTAACAGGATAAATTCAATTAAGCTACTAAAAGGGATTTTGGACCTTTCCTGTTAACCCTAACAACAAAGTGATATATAAGTAATGTATATATTTCCGTAGTGTAAAGTCAGACCTTCCCTATTACTGGCCCCTTCAGCAGCACCAGCCCCACCCCACCCTGTAGAGGACGTCGGCAGAAAGAGGAACGGTTCCGGTGCTGCAAAAAGTGGAGCAAAATTGTCATGCCCACATGGGCCCCCACTGAACTTTTTGGACTATGGACTCTATTATTCATAACCAATATTGCTAAATATTTCATTGGACATGGGACTTGCTAAGAAATGTGACATGATGGTGCTATTTATAATGTACGGTAGGCTTCAATAATACATTTTGGGGTCACTAAATGATGTGTATTATACAGAGCACTGTGTGTGGCCTTACGAATGCAAAGGGGCTACATAGGCATGTTTGGTGTCCACATGCTGCATTTTCCTCAGAGAGCTTAGTGAGGTGTATTGCCAGGGTCGCTGGCAGAGGGTTCCTCAGTTGTGAGGTGCTTGGTCATAAGGGAATCCAGTACAGTATGGAAAAAGGCCTCCATATTGCCATGTTTCTGTCCTAAATGTATCTAGCCTTGTGGCTCCTTAGACGGTATGGTGCCACAAGCCATTTTTAACCTACTAGCATGTGTCAGTCACTGAATCTATAGATCAGAAGAAGTAAGCTCCTAAACAGGGAGACAATGGCTCTCTCATTACCCCCTAAAGAGTGTAGGAAGCAGGAAAGAGAGTACATTGTGAAATCTTAGATGTCAGGCTCCTAAGCTCAGTGTGGGGTGAAGAGGGGTAGACAGCTGATAACTCTGACCTCAAGGTAAGTTGAACATATGGGAAGATTAATTAATCTTGTGTGTTTGGTTACTGTGTGATTTAAATATGTTGCATTGTTGCAAAAATAAATGCTTAGTCTGAATCTACACTAACTAATGTTGTTGTTTGTCTGATTTGTCCTGTTATCCATGACTGATGTTTTGATCTAAAATGCTGGGTGCCAAGAAGAATATAAAAATCATAACCTGCAGATTGCTCCTATAAGCTACAGTAGGAGAATAAGGGGTGTACTGAGCTCCAAATCTGGGTCATGACAGAAATCATTTTTACAACTCCTCCTCTGAGTGGGCAGTTTTTTTTCTGCACCAAGGGCCCTCTGTTTTGTAGCTCCACCATTAATCCTCACCCATCCCCTGATAGGGATGCAGAGAAACATATCTGCTGGAGAGATAAAGATGTATTGTAATACCTACACTGAATCTATTAACATCATGTATTGATTTTACTGATAATCAGTTATTAATCAGTGCCTCCTCAGTTTTTTTAATTAACAACTAGCTTTATGACATTTTCCTACCTAATCATGCTCTTATTCAGATTTGCATTTTTCAAACATATATATTCATCGTCATACCGTGGTCCTTTAATACGTGTTTACCACTTTATATTTGCACATTATGTAAGAATGGGATCATTCATTGTTTGCTGTAGTGGAAATGCATCCTTTTAATACATGACAGTTTGCTTTAAAATAGGGCCATATAAAATCAAATAGTTTTTCTGTTAAAAGTATATATAAGTTTCCTGGGTTTCAAATGTTTGGTAAGAAACAGGCAGTGATTAACAGAAAAATATGTGTTATATAGATAAATTCTGTGTATTTACAAAGTTATATAAAGGAAACAAAAAATCAGTTTTGCACACCCTCAGGGAGCTAACATAAGCAAGTACACAAAGGAAAAGCAGCCAGGTACATTTGACCTTTTTGGTAGAGAGACTTTAAGGCACAGCCAGGAACCCCAGATTGTGATACAAATGTATCAGCTGCCTGAGCCTCCTCCTGATTGGCCAAAACAAATTGTGAATTTTATGCTAATTTAGCCTGGGTTTCAAGGGGGTGTCAACTGTCAGAAATTACAAGACATTTTGCTAACTTCAAAGTAAGTGTTTAAATGTGTATTCTGGTATTTTTTATTGAATTCTTAATCCAGGAAACTTAGATTTGCCTTTAAAGAAGGGACAGCACTCATTCAAAAGTAGAGTGCAGTGAAGCATGTATCCTGGGTAAATCACAAAAACATGAATCATAACCTCAGTATTCAAATCCACATTATAATAAGACAGGATTATCCTGAGAGTCAGTTGTCTCTAAGTGGTTAAATCTATGTGAATCACTCCGTGGTATTGGTTAGGGTTGTCAGTATACAAAGCCAAGCTCTGACTAAGGGATGCCAAAGGCATTAGAAAGATATATACCTTGGATAATACAAAAGTAGTATTGCTTTAGAATCTAAACAACTTTAAATGAATATGTGGACAATATTTTGAATAACTAACCTTGATAATGATTACAAAATATACAAAAATATAAATATAACCTTTACATTTTTACATTTTTTACTTTCATATATAATTATTCTTTACTGTATGGCTCCATTTTTGTTTCATGGTTGATTCTTAAACAGAAGGGTGTGTCCTTGTAAACTAATGTGATAGCTATTAGTTTTGTTGAATGCACTGGCAGTTTTAGTTGCCATAATATGAGTGACCAGAGAAAAAGTTGCTCTGAATTGAAATGCCCCTTCAACTTCAGGTAGACAATCGGCAGAACCCAAAATGGTAGATTTCACTGTAATATAATTAGTAATAAATGATAGATTCTGTTTTGCCTTCTAAAAATATTTTGATAGATTTCTATAGGAAAGAAATTGATTGGTAATAGAGGTATAAATAGCAATGGGAAGGAGAATTAGACAGAGGGATCGCCACCTCCTTTCTGGATTGCTACCTTGTTGTGGTGAAGGGGCTTGAGTACCTCAATGAAGCTGTGAGCTATACCATGTAGGGTCACCCAAGATGGGCAGGTCATGGCCTAGAGGTCAGACAAATTGGGGTTGACTGGAGAAGGAACTGGCAACCCATTCCAGCATCTTTGCCAAGAAAAGCATATGGATAAGCACAACCTGACACAAGATGTGCCTGGCATGCTGCGTCCATATGGTCACAGAGAGTCCGACACGACTGAAGGACTGAACACACATATCTGCATTGGCTCTTCCACTTTAAATGGCAGTATTGTAATAAACTGAACATCATTCTGATATATCACATATAATAGTTGTCAAACTATGAAACGTCGTCATGCTTTGTGAGCTCGCAAGAACTGCATCCCTCGCAAAGCGAGGGATGCAGTTTGGTCCGCGAATGCGGACCCTTGCGAAGCGAGGGGCTGCATTTGCGGAAGGTGGAGGCTTTACGGCGCATGAGTTGCAAACAATACAACCCAACACACCTCTAAACTCGCAGCACTTAGTCCTATGGCGCCCCAAACCACCCCACACAACCGTTAACTCGCAGCACTTAGTCCTCTACTTCCCCTCCTCCTCTCCCTCCTTTGTGTCTCGCAAAACACAGCACTAACCCCCCGAACCGCGCAAGCACAAAAACACAAAAAAAAAACAATAATGAAAAAAAAAAACTCACGCACAGCACGGGGGGACAGCCAGGACATCTGGAAGTGAGGTTAAACGCGAATTTAACCATAAATTCCACCTTTTCGGCACCCGAAAAACGGCTAAGCGAGGAAAAAAATGGCAGCCGAAAAAATGACGACGAGGCTCCACGACCCCGGACCGCCCAGCCACGTACAACTTATCCAAGAAGGGATCCGACATAAGCTCGGAAACCAGTGGCGGCTGGTGACTTTTCAAGTTGGAGGGGCGACAGGGCGAAACATAGCCACTCCCCCTTTTTCAAACCACACCCATTTTTATAACTCCTCCCCCTGACGTCATAATGACCTTTATAAGCCCCGCCCAATGACCTTATGCTTGTGAAGCCCATTGAAATACATGATCTGCAATGCAGAAATGTCAAGAAGTAAAGTAACAATGTGTTAAATTCATTGGTATACAATATAGATTGAAAAAACTCATGTGACAAGACTACAGCAATATCATAATTGCACCTATACGTATTAACAGAAAAATTAAAGGAGTGACACCTACCATTAGTCGGCTCTTCTTCTCAGGGTATTCACGTTCATTAAGTTGACCAATGAGTAGAAACAAATCTGCAGCCACATAGGGTTTGCACCTGGGGTTGGAAGAAAACAAGCAAATCAATCATACCATTCAAGAACAAAACCATACTTAAAAAACATTAAACGACCAAGTGGAACCATATAGGCCCCAAACATACCTTAGAAGACCAAGTGTGACTATATAGGCCCCAAACATACCTTAGAAGACCAAGTGTGACTATAGGCCCCAAACATACCTTAGAAGACCAAGTGTGACTATATAGGCCCCAAACATACCTTAGAAGACCAAGTGTGACTATATAAGCCCCAAACATACCTTAGAAGACCAAGTGGAACTATATAGGCCCCAAACATACCTTAGAAGACCAAGTTTGACCATATAGGCCTCAAACATACCTTAGAAGACCAAGTGTGACCATAGGCCCCAAACATACCTTAGAAGACCAAGTGGGACCATATAGGCCTCAAACATACCTTAGAAGACCAATCAGCACTGCATAGGCCCAAACCAGTGGACCTTGGGATTCAAGAAAACAACAACATTTCACTTCTGTTTAGACCACACAATAATCAATGTCAAACAAACACGTTGAATTAGCATATGGATAACCATATGAGCAGTAACGCCACGCCAAGGCTTCAACAATTGTTACTGACCATTCACACACCTTTCATAGCTCCTTCAATATGCACACCCACACACCATTCATACTTTACTTACCACTAGTTATTTTTGGTAGTGAGGTGGTGCCATTTCTGAGAACTTTACGTACCCTTGAAGGTGCCTCCAATTCCTTCAAACCAATGCATTTAACCGCTACAGGGCCATGGTGCTTTTTAATTACTTTTTTGATCCTCTTCAATGTGGAGAAGCATCTTTCTGGTTCTTTAGTAGTCTTCGTTGTTGTAAGCAGGATTCCTTATAGCTTCACTCACTCTGTTAAATTATGTAGATTAAATTGATGCTAAAGTTGCTGCAGAGCAACAGCACTTGTACAGACATGGAATTCTTGCTTCCTGTACACAAGTGACAGCTACCCTTGGAAGTGCCTCCAATTCCTTCAAACCACGCCAAGGCTTCAACAATTGTTACTGACCATGCACACACCTTTCATAGCTCCTTCCATATGCACACCCACACACCGTTCATACTTTACTTACCACTAGTTATGTTTGGTAGTGTGAGGTGGTGCTGCTTAACGCAGTTTATCTTTGCACACCTTGGGGGTATGCATTCTTCTTTGCTTCAATCACTTGTATTTTAATTTTGCACGGCGATCTTTCAAAGAACAAAACTTCTCAATGGTTTTTTCATTGAAGTGTGGGATCTCGGAAATCAGTTGCTTTTCCATTGAGAGCATCGCCAATGCATTCAACCGCTCCAGGGACATGGTGCTTCTTAAAAAGGTTTTTATCCTCTTCAATGTTGAGAAGCATCTTTCTGATTCTGCAGTAGTCATTGGTGTTGTAATCAGGATTCTTAATAATTTCACTGTCTCTGTGAAATCATTCTGCAGATTAAATTGATGGAAAAGTTTGTGCAGAGCAACAGCACTTGTACAAGTATGAAACTCTGTCTTCCCATACAGAAGTGACAGCTCAGTGCGTAATTGTTCCTTCTTCAGTATTGGATATGCTTGCACGGTGTCTTCCAGAGCTTGGGTTGGAAAGCAAGTGCCATGGGTTTTATACAAGTCACTTTGAACAAGTTTGGCACTGACTAGGTGATTTGAAAATGAAAATCGTTCTTTTGCATGAACCACCACTATGTCACATACCTCTCTTGAAAGTTGTCTCAAGGTTGAGATCTCCGCACTCCGTCTGTTGACTGTTAGATCGCTTGGCAAACTTGCTTCTATCTCTTCCACAGAATTCCGGATTTTCTGGATGCTGGCGACAAAGTCTTCTGTGACTTTTTTGATATAAACAGTATCCGTGTCTCGCTTCTGAAGCTGACTATAGAGGATGTCTACATGTGGCATTATTAAATGAAATAATTTAAGGAAGTAAAGGAACTCCCTGTCTTCCAGCATTCCAATGAAACCTGCGGCTTCCCGTATAGATGTTGGATCAAAGTTTAGACATGCTTCAATTGTCTGGAAACACTCAAGTAGCGCATCTCTGTTCTCGTAGATCACGTTCACGGTCCTAACGTTGAAGTTCCATCGTGTCGGTGCACCTCTTGGAAGTCTTCTACCAACTACCTCATCCAGAACTCCAGTCCTTTTTGGAGAGCGTGAAAAAAAAGATGGTATGCCGCCTATGTTTGAAAAAAAAACTCTAACTCTTCCAATCCTTGAAACTGCTTTCTCCATTATTAGGTTCAGTTGGTGAGCATAGCAATGGACGTAGTGTGCGTTCGGGTACACGTCTTTTATTTTTCTTTGAACTCCTCCTTGATCTCCACGCATCACACTGGCACCATCATAGCTTTGAGCTATGAGTTTCTTCTTGTCTTCTGGCTCTGGGAGAACAGTATTCAGTGTTTCCAGCACAACAGCAGCAATGGAGTCTGCATCCGTTGATTTCATTTCCGTGAAGCCATCAAATCTTTCCACCACTTGATGCTTCTTGTCAATGTAGCGATAGACTACAACGCACTGTGTCCTAGCGGAAATATCGGTTGTTTCATCCGCTTGGATTGCCACAAACTGGGCTTCCTTAAGCTCTTGGTGAATCACTTCCTTTATAACTTCATGCATGCAGTCCAGTAGCTCATTCTGCACGGTTTTGGAAGTGCCCTTAAACACAGTTGCAGTCTTCAAATGCTGTTCCATTGCACTATCGATACTGCCAACCAAATCCACCAGGCCTCTAAACACTCCTGGATTTAGCGATGTTTCACTCTCGTCATGTCCTCTTAATGCCAGTTCAAAGGCGCCACAAAAGCGAACACAATCAATTATCTTCGAAAGGATGTACCGGTTCTTAGCCACTTCTTCGTTGTGTTTTTGAATGCTGACTTGGTATCCTTGGTCCAGTTGAACAGCAATGTTCGCCTGTCCAAGCATCTCAAACTTGATCCTGTTATCCAAGTGAGCTTTAGAACTTTTGTGTTTTGCCAATTTGTCAGCTAGATGTTTGACGTCAGTCACTCCAGTTTTGGTCCAAGCAGCGTCACCACCAAATAGGATGCATGGGAAACAATATAAGGACTTCCTAGAAACGCTTCCAGAAAGCCAGTCGTTCTTCTTGTACCATTCAGTATTGAAATTACGGACATATTGCTTCCCTCTATCTCTTGCGATTTGCTGCAGATTTATCTCTGGTTGGTCAGCTCCTAACCGTTTTACTTCCACCTTCTCCTCATAGGTTAGGGTGGCGAAAGGCTTCACAAGTAGAGAGTCAATAGTATTCATTTCTGATATTGATACCAATAAAAGAAAGAGATCACGGTATATTAATTTATATTATGTCACAAAATTACTTAAAAATAACAGTGTGTTGATTTCATTGGTATACATTACAGATTGCAAACCCTCATGTGACAAGACTACATCACCATCAAATTTGCACCTATACACATGGACAGAAAATTAAAGGCAATGATACTCACCAACAGTTGACGCTCCTTCTCGGGGTATTCACGTCCAGTAAGTCAACCAACGAGTCCAAAGAAATCTGATTCCACAGATAGTTTGCACCTGGGAAGTTATAGAAAACAAAAAAAAAACCATTAGAACGTTTAAGACCCAAACTGTAACGTTTAAAACCTTAAAAGAGCAAGTGTGACCATATAGGCCCCAACCGCACCTTAAAAACCCTAAATAACAAATTGGGACCATATAGGCCCCAACCGTACCTTAAAAACCCTAAATAACAAATTGGGATCATATAGGCCCCAACCGTACCTTAAAAACCTTAAATAACAAATTGGGACCATATAGGCCCCAACCGCACCTTAAAAACCTTAAATAACAAATTGGGACCATATAGGCCCCAACCGCACCTTAAAAACCCTAAATAACAAATTGGGATCATATAGGCCCCAACCGCACCTTAAAAACCTTAAATAACAAATTGGGATCATATAGGCCCCAACCGCACCTTAAAAACCTTAAATAACAAATTGGGACCATATAGGCCCCAACCGTACCTTAAAAACCCTAAATAACAAATTGGGATCATATAGGCCCCAACCGTACCTTAAAAACCTTAAATAACAAATTGGGACCATATAGGCCCCAACCGCACCTTAAAAACCTTAAATAACAAATTGGGACCATATAGGCCCCAACCGCACCTTAAAAACCCTAAATAACAAATTGGGATCATATAGGCCCCAACCGCACCTTAAAAACCTTAAATAACAAATTGGGATCATATAGGCCCCAACCGCACCTTAAAAACCTTAAATAACAAATTGGGACCATATAGGCCCCAACCGCACCTTAAAAACCCTAAATAACAAATTGGGATCATATAGGCCCCAACCGCACCTTAAAAACCTTAAATAACAAATTGGGATCATATAGGCCCCAACCGCACCTTAAAAACCTTAAATAACAAATTGGGATCATATAGGCCCCAACCGCACCTTAAAAACCTTAAATAACAAATTGGGACCATATAGGCCCCAACCGCACCTTAAAAACCTTAAATAACAAATTGGGACCATATAGGCCCCAACCGCACCTTAAAAACCTTAAATAACAAATTGGGACCATATAGGCCCCAACCGCACCTTAAAAACCCTAAATAACAAATTGGGACCATATAGGCCCCAACCGTACCTTAAAAACCTTAAATAACAAATTGGGACCATATAGGCCCCAACCGTACCTTAAAAACCTTAAATAACAAATTGGGACCATATAGGCCCCAACCGTACCTTAAAAACCTTAAATAACATATAGGCCCAAAAAAAAAAATATATATATATATATATATATATAAATATATATATATATATATATATATATATATATATATATATATATATATATATATATATATATATAAAAATTGATATCAATATATCACAATAAATAAATATATATATATATATATATATCAAATTGTTATATATATATATATATATATATATATATATATTTATTTATTGTGATATTTTGATATTAATTTATATATATATATATATATATATATATATATATATATAAAAAATTACACATAAATATACATAAACATATACATACAACAATATATATTAATTGATATTTATTATTTGATTAATTGATGTTCTTTATTTCATGATATATTATATTGTTCATGCATTTCTATTACACTGTATGTATTATACATATTACAGTGCTATTTTTTGGCTATACATGTTACAGGATATTATCCTGTAACATGTATATCACATAAAATAGCCCTGTAATATGTATAATACATACAGGGTCAAACAAGTTCACACTAACCTTTTTTACCCTTACAGGCTTCCATACCTGCTTGCTGATTTGCTAATTTTTTAAAGACTCTCATTGGTTGAAATCGATGTCAATCAAAAATTTCAGCCAATCAGAGTCCTTCAAAAATTAGTATATATAGCAGACCGTGGGAAAAAAACAATTAATCGCGGGAGGGGCTCCTTGTAGGAGGAGCTCTTTTTAGTGTGTTGTTTTTTTTTTTTTAGAGCGTCGGTTTTTTTTTTGGAGGCCTCTTTCAATGGGCCAGAATGGATGGATGGACAATGGCTTCAATCAAGATTGGATTATTTTTGATCATTGGCTTCAATCAACATGGATTATTTTATTTTTGATCATTGGCTTCAATCAACATGGATTATTTAATTTTTGATCATTGGCTTCAATCAACATGGATTATTTATTTTTCATCATCATGACTATATCCAGAGAGGACAGAAGGCCAACGCTGGAGGGGTCAATTTTACAGGTAAGTATGTGCTGTTGTTTATTTTATTTTTTATTAATGTTTGTTTAAAGCTGTTTATTTTTGTATACAATGTGTTGTGTTACTAACTGTACTAACAATGTGTGTATGTGCTGTTTATTTTATTTTTTATTAATGTTTGTTTAAAGCTGTTTATTTTTGTATACGATGTGTTGTGTTACTAACAATGTGTTTGCTTACTGTGTGTAAATTAATTGTAATAATGTTTTTACTGTATTTTTTTTCCCTTCCCTTATTTTTATTTTATCTTTAGAAGTGACAGGCACATATACATGCCTGTTACTTCTAAAAATGGAATAATAAATAGGGGGGGGGGGGGGGGGGGGGGGTTAGGTAGTTGGTTAATGGTTCATCCAGGGTGGGGTCGGTCACGGTCAGGCGCCCATCGGTCGCCCATAGGCCACGACCAGGGGTGGCACAGGCCTCATGGGGGTGAACATCCACCCCCATGTGGCCTGGTCAACCCCGCTCACTGCCCGAATACCCGGGGTAGCATAGGCCGCATCGGGGTGGTGCCGGGGGCCCGGTGGTGATCGGGCCTCGGGCAGGGTGGCATACATGGAGGTCATCAGGGGTGGCACAGGCCTCATCAAGGGGGTGATCCGATCACCCCCATGTGGGCCTGTGCCACCCCGCTCACCACCCGACTACCCCGATCCCGTGATCGGTGTAATCCGGTGGTGGCATGATGGCATAGCTAGGCTAGCATAGGGCAGGCCTGATCGGGGGTGGCACAGGCCACATGGGGGTGATGGCTGGGGGTGGCACTGGCACCAGGCATTGTAGGCCTAGGGTCGTCGGTGGTAGTTGGTGGGTGGCTGGGTAGGTGTCACTGGCAGGCCAGGCAGGCATAGTGGGGGACTGGGGGTAACTGGTCACCCCTAACTTTTATTAGGGGCTACTAGGGGTTTTGGTTTGGCCAGGGGCAGGGGCAGGTGCCAGGCAGAGGCAGGTGTAGACTTACTGTGTTAGGCAGGCAGAGCAGATGAGTAGATTCAGCCAGGGAGGTCTCTCAGTCTCAGCGTGACCAGGGTCAGGAAACAGAAAGGGGGAAGGGACAGGGAACTGGTGGTTTTATTGACTGTATCAGTCAATCAAAATCAAACTCGAGGCTCTATTTGCTGGCGGGCGCTCAGGGCTAACGGTCTGGGTGGGTTTAGATTTATCACTTAGTAACTGGACAGCCTTCCATCATTGATTGGTCAATGATGGAAGACTGTAATTTATTAATTGATACATTTATGACCGCCCATGCATATCGTCACTGTGATGGTGGGCGGCATGCATTAACGGTCAGTGGGCCAGGCCAGGACTCATTGAAGAGAAGAGAAGAGTCTAAAGGTTAGTGTACACAGTGTAACTATTGTAATTGATCACACAGGGTGCAGGCAGGGGGCGATAGATAGATACACAGCATTAGTTAATGTAGCGCAAGAGTTATTTTAAAGTGACAGTGTCCCTTTTCTAACTTTAATTCATTTTAATACTATTTAGACTTGAAATGATGATGTACACCTTATATTTATTTGTTTTTGGGTTATACTAATACATTGTTGTGTTTTTTTTATTGCAGGGTGAAGAAAATATTTGGGGGGGGCGTTTGCCCTGACGCCCCAATGGACGGGCCGCCCCTGTCGGAAACCCACATTAACCCTAAAGTCACCAAAAAAAACACTTTTTTTTTTTTAATATATTTTTTTTAGAGCACGGATTGTTCCAGGGCCCAGCAGGGCTAGAAGAGGAGGAGACCTGGGACATCGCAGGGAGGTAAGTACAATGTATATTATGTTTATTTTACTTTTTATTAGGTTTATATGTATGTTGTAGTAATGTAATGTTTTTGTTTTTTTTTAACAGGGGACGCGCCGTAGGAGAAAAGAAGAAGGATGGGGACATGATGGAAAGGTGAGTAGAATATTCAGAATAGTTAGAATGTTTAATTATTTTATGTAAATGTGTTGTACTAATTTTAGTTTTTTCTTTTATCCTAGGCTGCTGATCTGAAGGGACATCTGCAAAGGTAAGTGGTCTTAATTATTTTATTTTAGCTTAGAATTAGGGTTTGTATATGTAGACAGCATTTATTGTATGTTAGATAGGGGTATGTATTTTAGATAGTTAGGATTTATTGTAAATTATATAGTATTTATTGTATGTTAGCTAGGGTTATGTATTTTAGATAGATAGGATGTATTGTATATTATATAGTAGTGTATGTTACATAGGGGTATGTATTTTAGATAGTTAGGATTTATTGTACAGTATATTTGATATATTGGGGGATGTATTTTAGATAGATGGGATTTATTGTATATTAGATAGATTGGGGTGGGTATTGTATTTTATTTGTATTGTATTGTATTGTATTGTATGTATTCTATATGTATTTTCTTTTCAGGTGTGTACATTTTTTTTCTGTAGTTGTAATATATTTTTTTATTTTCTGTAATGGTCTTTTTTTTATTTTTTGTGACTTAGGTTTTTTATTTTCTGTAATGTAGATTTTTCAGTTTTTGTCAGTTAGGTTTTTTATTTTCTGTAATGTAGATTTTTCAGTTTTTGTGAGTTATGTTTTTTATTTTTTGTAATGTAGATTTTTTATTTTTTGTGACTTTAGGTTTTTTATTTTCTGTAATTAGAGTGGTGATTAGGGGATAGGTAGGTAGTGTAGGTAGGTAGTGTATGTGTTAATAGATTAGTGAAGAGGGGTGTTAGTTTAGATTGAATAGTTTATTGGGGTGGGTTTAGTGCAGTGTAGTGTTTGTACTTAGTGTCATGGGGTACTGGAGAAACCTCATAGCACTTACAGGGTAATGTTAGGCTTCTAACTGTCCCATGAGGGTCTTTAAATACCCTTATGGGACTAATGGGATTAAATAGAGGCTTATGAGGGTCTGTATAGACCCCCATAAGAGACCGGGTTAAAATGGTGTAGTGCTTACACTTTGTGTCATGAGGGTCCTGGATGACTCTCATGGCACTTATAGTGTTATTATATGCGTTCATTAATGTGTTATAGGGGTCTATATAGTTGAGGCACACAGCACACTCACATTGTGTGACAAACAGCATTTCAACACTTTTTATTGCCCTGTCATTTTTGATGGGCAAGTCGCTAGTATATATAGAATATAAATTAAAATGCCCCATAGCATATAATAATCAGAACTATATATGTTAAAAAAAATTGAAAGTATGCACTAAGTATAGTCTGAAGACAAAATAAACAAAAGTCAGTCCAAAGAAAGTAAGAGTGAGTCAGCTGTATTTAGCACATATACCAAACATACTCACTGACTAACACATTTACTGGCAGCTGATGGCTCATAAAATATTTAAACAGCTATACCCACTCTGGACAGATGCCATCTGAGTCCTCTATTTATAGTGACTATGGAAATTAGTGCGCAGCTCACAGGCATATGACCATCACAAACAGCACATGATTAAGGTATTTGGTAATACTTTAGGAATTATTAATACCAGACTCTCATATGAGTAGAAAATATCAGTATCGATGAAATGTATTTAATATCTGAGTGCAAGGTAGTGAGTCACATTTTGTTTTAAGGTATTTTACAGAAAATAATAGACTTGGTTAACATAACTAGTACCCCCTCCCCAATGACCCAGTTACTACTCCTCTTTCCCATTTGCTATATATCAATCATCAATTTGCCACACACCTCTACACAAAATTGTATACGTGTAAGTATACAGTAAGTCTGTAAATGACAGGTATACTTACAGGCAGAATATTTTCTGTATATAGACTTGTATATTCTATAGCATTGCATAAGCAACTTCTGGCAGACTGCTGCCCCCTGAAAATGTGCTGCCCTAGGCCTGGGTCTAGGCTGAAACACACCCATGACTAGTACTGTACTTTTCCAAGACATGTTTAATGTTACACAGGGACACATTATAAGTGTTTGTGCTTCTCAAGGCCCATTCAGGCACATAGTACACATATTACCCTAACTGTCCTTTCGGGGGGATGATCAATCTTTTCATTGGAAATTCCCCTTTACCTCTTAGCCTCCCAAATGCCCCCTTTTTAGTGCAAAGACATGTTTTCTAGTTCTGGCCAAGTCCTATTTTCTCTGGTTCCATCCTCAGAGTCTAGGAGAAACAAATAAGGGTCATCCCTACAGAATATATGGCTGTACCAAGCACTGTGGACATATCAGCGGTGTATATATATTTACACATAGTTACACATCATACAGAGTGGCAGTAATACTACCAAACATTAATTGTTTAAAAACCATGTGTCACTGTTTGGCCATTTTTAATGTTAGGAGGTATGCATACATATAAATAAATATGTTTTGTATATATTATGCCATGCAGCATAACACAAACACGCAGTAATTTAGAATATAATAGATATGCACATAAACATGTATCTGCATTTGGTCAACCTATTGCATGTCACCAACATTTTAGCTTTGGGCAGTCTGTTGCTCTTGTAAATGTGTCAGCTTAGGCCTGGATCTTGTTGGCTTAGGAAGGAAAATAACACTGACTCTACAGCAATTTATCCATTTTGAGAGGCCATAAATAGCTATCTTAAATAAAGCTACAGTTATTGTATTAATTTGTAAATGCTATATGTTTTAATTAGGTATTGGGCTCAGCAGCTATTGGTCTCCACCCCCAAAAAAAAAGTTAATGGAGAAAGCGGCTTTGTCTAGCAAGCTGTGGTAAATTTTAAGGCACCAACAAAGGGGTCTCCATTGGCTGGTAACTTGCTTTGTTACCATTTTTTCCCATGGAGACAAGCTGTAATGATATAGGAATCACAAGGTTTTGGAGACCAGCAGCCTAGGTCAGCAATGATCCAATTCAGCAACTTGTAGGTGAAACAGGAACAAGCTTTATTGAAGGGAACAGGAACCACAATAATCTGGCAAGGTACATAGACAGGAAGTGCCTTATATAGGACAAGGACCAGACACCTGACCAGACACAGCTGAAGAGACTAGTCACTGATACTATTGCTAGCAGAGTCAAGGTTTATCAGATCTCAAGGAAATTCACAAAGGCAGGCTGGCGCAGTGGTAGGGAAGAGGTTCAGCAGCCTGGGGACCAGGGTTCAAAACCAGCAGCGTCAATTCCTCACGCAAGCTTTGGTTGTGAAAGTTTGTTTGTCGCCATATCTATTCCTTAGGTTTGTCTTTAGAGTCGTCTTTCATCCTACCCCCAATCTTCTCCCAATAACCTTATCAGGGTGGAGCCACTGAACTGGAGGCTAAAATTTTAATCACTGAAAGTGAATTCAATTTTCAAGATTGCTATTATGACAACAAGGCATGTCTGAGAGCATTAGCAAGCCACCCATACTTTTTTGTATGGCACTTTGTATCAAATCAATGCATATGTATGGCCATTCAGAATACTTACTAAATGTTGTTGGCGTTCAAAAAAGGAAAGCCAATGTTGAAGAGCTAGTGGCATAAGGAAACATGGGGTGTTTTATGGTACCCCCCAGTGTACCTGAAAGCATTTGTAGTACTGCCAACTCTTTTTTTTGTTTTGCTTTGTATCTGCTCAATGCATTTCTATGGTAATTCAAAATAGTAATGATTGTTTTGGGATTCGGAAAGGAAACTTGTTGCTTTGGATTGATGGTGGCATCAGGACACTTTAGATCTTATATAGAACAGAAGGCCTATATACAGAAGGCCTGTATCTTGTTGTGGGCCCAGTGATTTGTAACTCTGCCAATGGCTCCAACTCTTGTCCTTGTGGCACTTTGTATATGATCATTACACTCCCATATAATTTACACTTCTGCTAAAAGAAAAGTCATGGCAATGCAATGGTGGTGGCATCATTGGGTGCTTCATGGAACACCCTCAGTGTGTTTCATACCATTAGTTGGCCTACAACTCTTTTCTTTATGGCACTTTGTATCTTCACAATACATTTCTATGGAGATTTGAAATAGTGGTAAATGTGATCTTTCAGAAATAAAAGCCATTGCTTTAGAATGGCGGTGTTATCAGTATGCATGGGGTGTCATATGTCATATCCTATGGAGTATAACTGGGGCTACCATTGTTTTTCACCAGTTCAATCATTTCTATAGCCATTTTCTATAGTAGTATTTCCTGTGGGAATAAAAGGAAATTTGTTTGGCGTGTTGGTGGCATTGGAATGTTAGCTGTTGAATACCCTTAGTGTGTCTGTGAGTACTAGTGAGACCCCCACTTTAATCAATTCTGCATTTTGTATCTGTTCAATGCATCCTTATGGCAATGCATCTAACTTCCATGGGGAAAATAATTACTCATTTGGATCATCCCTTCTATCTACATGAGCAGCATTTGGTCCTCTTCTCTTTATTTTGCATGTTTGAATGAATTTCTGTTACAGTTTGCAATGATAAGTCATTTGTATGTGGTAGGTTTGGGGAGTTGTAAATAAACTTGGATACTTTGGTTAAAAGGTTTTGGAAGTTCTCCCCATCTTTTTTTCACTGGAATATGTCCCTTAAAGGTTAGAATGTAAGGCATCTTTTTTTCTTAAAAATGGGTTTCATGTTTCTGTTTAGAGATAATCCTCAGAAACTGCAGATAGACCTCATAGGAGGAGACCCCTGATGACCACTTTGTATGCACAATGTCTATGTTTCCATTTGGAAACAATTCCTATGAACAGTTTTTGTTTACCTACAACACATATCATTTTCCATAACAGATTTCAATGATTTTGTATGGAACCAAATCATTTCAATGGCCAAACCAGTGCTTTCAATGATTTCTTAGGGCAATTCAAATTGAACCAATAAATTAGAAATGGCCATTCTGTGTGATTCTTTTTAGCATGACCCAGGACATTCTCCTTACTTCTGGTACTGTACAGGTTTCACTGTTTTAATCTGTCCCACTTTTTTCCAAATTTTAGGGTCGCAAGTTTGGCACAAAAAAACCCTTCCAGAGTATATTACATATTATTATTATTATTATTATTATTATTATCTTTTATTTGTAAAGCTGCAACATATTCCGTAGCCCTGTACAGGGAATAAGAACAAGGAAATATACAATGTTATACAATATTAACAACTACAGAAAATGGAAGGTCCTGTTTTGAGCTTCGAATCTTGTAAAAAGTGATTTTTCCAAAGCACCCCACAAGAATGAAAACTCGCTACTTACAATCTAAAGGGAAAGGAAGACACAAAAACCTGTAGAGCAAATAAGGAATAGCAAGGGTCAGGAAGAAAGTAAGAGTCTGCATATGTAGGAAGGTGTGCAAAGTTTGAAGGTAATTCATTAGGGAGGGAAGGGATTTAGTGGAAAGTCAGTGTGAGGTGTCTTGCACTAGTATGTAATATATCCCAGTAAAGCATTGCTATATGATCTAAAAAATATATATATATATGAGAATATTTTGAATCTAAGAACATAATTAGGAAAGGAAAATGTCATAAAGCGAGTTTTAATTTAAAAAAACAAAATGCCCCTGCTGGTCCTCAGAGGCATCCATGATAGTTTTGTAATGTTTTTATGTGTAAGACATGTGTTTACATAAAAAATACAAACCAAAGCTATATTGCAACATAGCTCAGAAGTAATTAATTTAATTCTCATTAATTTACAACTTTGGTGCAGTATATGAAGAACTTTTAACCACAAAAAGCATACACCAATATCACTAGCTTAACTTTTTTGTAATCATCAGTGCTATAGGTGTATGCTATAGGTGTATGTATGTATAAAATATGTGTTTACATCTCTCCAGGAGTGGCACATTTAGTTTAGATTGTCTGCTTCTGAGCATGTATAAGGAAAGGCTGTATGTGTCAAAAACTTAAAGCTCAAATGTTATACCAAATACCCCTCCCTGTTCTCTCATCCATCCTCTACCATACCTCCCTCCACTCATTCAGGCTCCAAGCTAGCAGGAAGTGCTAAAAACAAAAAATCAACAAAATAGAACTTTCCGCTAAAAATGCTTTTATGGTCATGGATTAAGAAGCTGCTGATTTTGTTGGTTTATTGCTTGTGTGTTTGTGCTGTTCAGTCGTGTCCAACTCTTTGTGACCTCATGGATCGCAACACACCATGCTGATCCACTTGGTATTCATGGCAAAGATACTGGAGTGGGTTGCCAGTTCCTTCTCCAGTGGGCCACAGCGACTGGGATTCCTAGGTGGTCTCCTATCCAAGTACTGACCAGGCCCAACGCTGAGCAGCTTCAGGGTGGTGTGACCTCTTGGTCCCTGACTGGAATCAAATCTAGGTCACAACAATGAAGGCACCAAATCCTAACCCCTGCAGCACCAGGGAACCCTGGTTTATTGCATACAATGGGCCTATTGCATCTCTCTGTAGAACTGCAGTTTGTTTTGGCCCCTTATAAACAGAAAATAAGAGCAATGTGCATTTCCCCAAGAACAAATTCAATGAATTTCTATGAATATCTTTAGTGAAACCACTAACGGCATCCCTGACAACAAACTACCGTATTTATATTTTTTGCTGAAATATTTTAAATATTTTGTGGAGATGTGTATAATACATATTATTTATAACTTGTAAATACATGTTTAGGATTACATCTGCAAAAAGAAGCAATAAAACAAAACTATAATGAAAGATGGTCAATATAAATGTTTAAATAAAGTAGTCTGGAAACTCATTTTGATAATAAAACAGTTTGTACTCCACCGTAAACAGTCTGGATCTCACTTGTCTACACCCTCAAACAACCAAAATTCATACTTTCCTTCCTCAAATATGCATGTGCTAACAACATTAATACTAGCTCATACTTTTCATATTTCAGCACTCATAATGCAGCTGCTGTTTTGAAAAGGTCATCATGTTCATTTGAAATGTTTAACTCCACCAACCTCAATAACATTCAATATTAGATGTTCCAGTTTTAACGCGGTGGATGTTGGTAATGACTGGGCCGTCTTACTTGTATATATCTGCCTCTGTCTCCCTGCAAACCTGTTTCATTCAATTCTGTCTTTATAGTTTGATATAATTTTGTTTTTGTTTTTTTATTATAATTAATTAAGATGAGGAATCATAGACAATTATTTAAAACTAGTCATCTGCCCGTCATAAATGATGGTATACTATGTGATGTATAATGTGTCTCTTTCACCCTTGTCTCTTCCCCCCTCTCCCTCCCCTGTGCCTCTTCTCCCGCTCCATCCCCTGTATCTCTTCTACCATGTCTCTTTCCCTCCTCTCCCTCCCTTGTGTCTCTTTCCCCCTCTCCCTCCCCTGTGTCTCTTTCCCCCATGTCTCTTCCCCCCTCTCCCTCCCCTGTGTCTCTTTCCCCCTGTCTCTTCCCTCTCTCTCTTCCCTGTTATTCTCTGCTGATTTGAACGTTTGTACACTGACAAAGAAATGACCAGTCTATAATTTTTTTGGTAGGTGTATTTTAACAGTGAGAGACAGAATAACAAAAAAAGAAAAGAAAAATGCATGTCAAAAAAGTTATAAATTGATTTGCAGGTTAATGAGTGAAATACGTATTTGATCCCCTATCAATCAGCAAGATTTCTGGCTCCCAGGTGTCTTTTATACAGGTAACGAGCTGAAATTAGGAGCACTCTCTTAAAGACACCTTTCCACAAAAGCAACCAATCAATTAATCAGATCCCAAACTCTCCACCATGGCCAAGATCAAAGAGCTATCCACGGATGTCAGGGAAAAGATTGTAGACATACACAAGGCTGGAATGGGCTACAAGATCATCACCAGCAGCTTGCTGAGAAGGTGACAACAGTTGGTGCGATTATTCGCACATGGAAGAAACACAAAAAAACTGCCGTTCTGGTGCTCCATGCAAGATCTCACCTTGTGGAGTTTCAATAATCATGAGAATGGTGAAGAATTAGCCCAGAACTACATGGGAGGATCTTGTTAATAATCTCAAAGCAGCTGGGACCATAGTCACCAAGAAAACAATTGGTACCACACTACGTCGCGAAGGACTGAAATCCTGCAGCGCACGCAAGGTCCCCCTGCTCAAGAAAGCACATGTACAGGCCCATCTGAAGCTTACCAATGAACATCTGAATGATTCAGAGAACTGGGTGAAAGTGTTGTGGTCAGATGATATCAAAATTTAGCTCTTTGGCATCAACTCAACTAGCCGTGTTTGGAGGAGGAGGAATGCTGGCTATGACCCACCATCAAACATGGAGGTGGAAACATCATGATTTGTTTTTTTGTTTTTTCTGCTAAGGGGACAAGACAACTGCACCACATCAAAGGGAATATGGATTGGGCCATATACCATAAAATGTTGGGTGAGAACCTCCTTCCCTCAGCCAGGTCATTGAAAATGGGTCATGGATGGGTATTCCAGCATGACAATGACCCAAAACACACAGCCAAGGCAACAAAGGAGTGGCTTAAGAAGAAGCGCATTAAGGTCCTGGAGTGGCCTAGCCAGTCTCCAGACCTTAATCCCATAGAAAATCTGTGGAGGGAGATGAAGGTTCGAGTTGCCAAACATAAGTCTCAAAACCTTAATGACTTGGAGGGGATCTACAAAGAGGAGGGGGACAAAATCCCTCCTGAGATGTGTGAAAACCTGGTGGCGAACTACAAGACATGTCTGACTTCTGTGATTGCCAACAAGGGTTTTGCCACCAAGTATTAAGTCGAAGGGGTCAAATACTTATTTCACTCATTGACCTGCAAATCAGTTTATAACTTTTTCGACATGTGTTTTTCTTGTTTTGTTTTCTTTGTTATTCTGTCTCTAACTGTTAAAATACACCTACCATTACAATTATAGACTGATCATTTCTTTGTCAGTGGAGAAACATTAAAAATCAGCAGGGGATCAAATACTTTTTTCCCTCACTGTAACATTGATTACCCTAGATTGTGGTTACTGTGAAACCCTATGGTTCTTATCACAAGAAAATAACTATCAACACAACAGGATGTTCAAATTTTATGTCTGCATAAAATACTAAGAACTGGCATAATTATGTTTAACTTGAATCTCAATGGTTGTTCTTAAATATTGAACAAATGGCTGAGGACGAACAACACAGAAGTAGGTTTCTTCTAAAGGTCTAGTCACCTACTCAGAGAGCAGCCACGTTTAGTTCACTTGTGCCCTTCACAGTGATAAATATCCTGTAGTATTTAAGTCTGGTCTCACTCGAAAGAGGGATCCAGTCCCAAACTTCCAGGCAATTTTACCCTGAACAGGAGAAACAGTAAACCATAGATGTACGTTTCTGCCTTAATTGAGCCTTGTCAGTAGGGTGTAGTTGATGACTCCCTAAGGCACAGTGAGCAAGGGTCCACATCTGTAGTCACCTGTCACCCTTAAGGAGACAAAGCCCTAAGGGTCATTTGCACAAGCAATACGAACAATAGAGGTGATCAGGCAGAGAACAAACTATACTTAATAGGTAGATCTATGGATATGGTCATCCACTCTGAGAGCAGCCTACTTTATCTCACTATAGTATATCAGCCTAGGATTGCTCTATGGTCTGGTTTAGCTCAGGTGTTAATAAAAACACATTTTGCTAGATATTTGTTTAAAAAAAAGTAATACTCTTTCCTTTGAGTGGTATTTTACGCTAATTAATGACATTTAGGTTGTGTCTCGGATACAAATCCGCCACACTGTTTTACTACTTTGGAAATTGTGTCTTGCAAAAAAACTAAATGGTATATATCTCAAGAAGTATTTAATATACACGAAAAATCAAGTACTGTGTATAGTTACATTGTATCGCTCTTTAGAAAAAAACTAAATCCAAACATGACCACAAGAAATAATGAGCTAATGCATACTCTGTGCCAGCATGTAGAGCAATAAAAATCAAGTTTAAAACTTGTTAGGTTGATGCTCATTTAACTTATTTTAAAATTGTGCAGGTCTCCCTCTACATTCGCGAGGTTGACACTTGCGGATTCAACATTCACAATCACATCACGCAAGATCTGTCCAGGGAGTCCTGCAATGAGGTGAAGAAGGGGACACTAAACCCCACCCCCTTACCCAAAAAGGACTCTTGGGCCATAGTGGATTGCCCAAATGCAGCATTTCCTCGTGAGATGAGTGCCACCCAACCGTACACCCGTTCCCAAGGGACAAAGCATGGGTAAAATCGTAGTTCACCCGTGTTTTTGTTATTCATGTTTTTTGACATTCGCAGGGACACCAGGAATGGATCCCCAGAGAATGTTAAAGCCCCCAAAGTCTTTATTTACTTTGATGTTCCGCTGTTTTGGTCAATTATATGGAGTTTATGAGCAGAAACCCCTTCTGGAACCCTACATTTTCATGGTGAAGAGGCATGTGTACCTCAGTGAAGCTGGGAGCTACTATACCATATGATCGCAAAAGATGGGCAGATCATGTCCTAGAGGTCAAACAAATTGTGGTCCACTGGAGAATGAACTGGCAACCCACTCCAGTATCTTTGCTAAAAATGGATTATAACTACCAGAGACATAACAATAGATGTGCCTGGCATGCTGTGGTCCATGGGGTTAGACACGACTAAACGACTAAACAGCAATATGAGCAATAAAGGCTGAAAGCTGTTAGAACCTGAAAGGACCATACATTACAAGCTCCCTCTAAATGCTTATTTGCTCATTTTTAAGTTTAATACACCTAGAAAAAACAAAGAAAAATACTAGCATTTCTTTATTAAAGAAACATAGTGTATGGTTATTTGCACTGTGCTTGTGAATTATGTTGCTTTCAGAACCTGCTAAGATATCAACTTCGTGCAAATGCAGGGCAGTTGGATGAACAACTTAGTATAAGAATATGGATAAAATAGTAAAATATCTATCATTTGAAAAAAATTCTAAAAACAAAATTCACTTAGTTTGCAGTGCTCAGTTTGTTGATGTAGAGCAGCATTTAGGAACTTTGTGTCCATTTAAGCCTATCCATCATACTACACTATAAGGCTTAAATAACTAATCAGAAGGTAATTGGTGATTAATTATGGAACTGTTATAACTGTGTTGCAATCAAAAGTGTTATATTTTATTATAAAGAAATAAATCTGTCAACACATAATTTAGCATGTTGCTGGAACACACTGCACTAATATTGGAGGCAATAAACAAGCCGGTGATCACTACATGTTCCCTTCATAGATCAGAACCACCAGTTACAAGATGTACCCAGCTACTTATTAAAGTAGTACAAAAATTTGTCACCAGAGTGTCATTTAGTGCAACAAACAGGTCAATGTTATAAATTCAAGATTAAGGGCTTGTCTTTTATATCACTGGAGTCTACCCACCCAATGAAAAGATACTAAAGAGCATCCAAAGTAAGGTAAATAAAGTACATTTATGGATTATGGTAATATATGAAAGAACAATTTGGTGACTGTGGATGCTATTCAGTGACTTAGCATAGCTGTTTTCCATACTAAGACAAGGAGGAGATTCACGTACAAAGTTGTCTTATATGAAGGAGTACATGTATAAAAACTCAAATATGTGCGTAACATTTATACCATTGGTCATTTACTGTTACACTAACTCTGTATGCAAGATGATGTGAACTGCTGAAGAACACAGAAACATGAATGTAACTCACGCCATCAAACTGGCTTTTGAACTGGTTCTTGACCTTCTGACACCCACCTGAGTAGCGGTGACAAAAATGGTAGCTCCATCTCTTACACAACATGGAGCAATAACTGCAAGACAAGCAAGTGCCATAACTTTTACATAGACAGTTCATAATCTTAAAGTCATGTTTTTTCAAATAAAAAAAAATAGCGCGTAGGTGAAACTTTAAAGTAATGAGAAAATAAAATTATTTTACAACATTTTGAGGCTAAAGTTTGTGACTTAATTTACCCCCATATTATGAAAATTCACCCTGAACTGAAGCTGGATGGCAGAATCTATCAACCACATATAAGTTCCCCTATTCATCAGATCAGGATTCATTTTGCCATAACTGGAGTTACCTGTACTTGAGTTGGTAAACATGAGCACCATCATTACCTTTGGGTCCTATCTTCAGCTGGATATATTCTCTAACACAATGATTGCCATTCTGCATTTACAAATCTTTTTGATTGAATTTGTGTGACCACAATTTCCATAAATGTGTTGACTAAAAAGGTATAAGCAGAGAGTTATCCTTTGTTGTAATGTTGACATGCAAAGGGGGTTTTAGACCTGGTGATTTATTGTAGAGTCTTGGTGTGGTCTTTGCAGCCTTGAAGGATACATTTTGGATTGTGTGGACCACACTATGACTCAAAGGAGTCATATTGTGGTCCTATGTTTTTTGGAGCCGCCAACTGGGTTTCTGAATGAATTTGACAGGAAATACTGCTTTGGCATATCAGTTTGGCTTTGGACATAGATGTATGCCCAACCCCAAAATGCCAGACCTATCTGCTCTGCAAAGCAGACTTCAAACATTCATTTTAATGGACTTTATTGGTGGGTTTTAGCAGGTCTCCCTGGGCCTAGTCAGTAATGGTTCCATGTCTGAATAACTCTAAGCCCCAAGGAACTTTAATAGAAGTGAAAGAATAGGGTCCACTGTATGATTGAGCCAGGAATTGCCTGGCATGTCACAACAAGGCTATCATTGTGAGTCACTCTTATATGTGACACGAATGGGGCACCAATTGGGGGCAAACTCATTATAGATTGCACGTTGAGTGGTTATATATCAGATTGATGGTCTTCTGCAGGCCAACCCTTGCAGTTGAATCCCTCTGTATGTTCACATATCACTCATAAATCCATATTATTGATATTTCTGAGTCTATACTTTCTGTCATAAAAGTAAATAGCAACAAGTGAGCACATTAGTTAGGCCTAACTATTCTAATCTACAATCACAATCTATCTATGTGGTGCAATTCATAGAAAATGGAGATTAGTATCATGCAAACTAGAAAACTACCTTATCAAGAACTCGACAGGAAACCGTGGTACAAATACACTCCACTAGATAGGAACATATTAGACTTTCAAATTGAATACAGTACAGCCTGGTCACGAAAAATAAGTTCAATGTTTTTTTTTTTTAGTTTGTATTATTTTCATACATATCTCAAAATATTGGCTATCCAGACTCGCAATTTCAGTATTTTAACCATTTTTCTTCTTTAAATGGACAATATTATTTTCTTATCAGTCATCTAAACATAATATTTTAAAAATAGAATAACCACTGCATTTATTATAAAACAATCTTGCAAACTTGATAATTTACTTTTACATTTGTCTTATTTTGCAAAATGGTTTCCCTGAATTCTAGTCCCCCAGCAATTTGTTATTTTTACTCATAATTACATGACAAACTATTCAGCCAATCAAGGCGATTAGCAAAATATGTCACTGCATTTTTTTCCCCATAATATTGGTATCTTTCTCTAACAGGGACTGGCTTAAAATAATCATGTGATTAGGGAGACTGAGAGTAATTAGTGGGGAAGAAAGCAGAGAAACCATGAGTCAGTGTCATTCAAGTGAGTATGCTATAAACAGTATAAAATATTACTAAGTAAGACATGTTTAATCCTGCAGCAACAATACAGTTGTAGAATATTTAATTAGCAAAATGTATAACTCATAAAAGTCTATTACATGCAGGACCACCTTCAGAAATCTTGGAGACCAGTACAAATGTACTAGCCAGGCCTCCTCAACCCATTTTCCCATCTCCTATACCCAGTCATTACATTAACTGCACTTATAGAGTGGACATTTCTTAATTTTATTACATTATTATATGGGCACTAGCAACTTGCCTGTCAAAAAATGACGGCAATAATATTGTAAGAGCGTAATTTTGTTGGTGTTCCCAGATGCTTTGGCGCTCATTGCGAGCCTCGCGCTGAGCGCCTTCGGTGCTCATTGCGTGTCTCGCAATGAGCGCCGAAGGCTGTTGGCTGCTTGTGTGCTATAAGCATTGTTTTTTTTTGCTAATGCTTATTAAATAATAAAATAATACATGAATATACTTTACCTATTTTGAAGTAATATCTGCAGGAAGCATTGTGCAGAAGAGCTGGCAATCTGTTTGGATGTTGCTGCAGCATACAATGTGTGTTTTGAGGGCTGTGTAAGTGTCAGCAATGTGTTCAGTGTGTAGTGTAAATAGTGTGCGTGCGCGAGGAAAATCCGTTAGGGTAGCTGTGTACTTCCGCATTGTGTAAGTTAGTGTTGTAAAATGGCGCCTAATGTGTGGTACGCGTATGTGGCTGATTTGGCGTCCTTGTTCTTGGATCACGTCCGTCTTTTTCTGAAATTTTAGAGTTAGAGAGATTTTTAGAGAGGGTTTCGGGTGGTAAGGTCGTATTTTTGCGAGGACGTAATGTTTTTTTTTCTAAGTTCCGCGTCTCCTATTTGTTTCTCGTAAGTCCGTAAATTTTGCGAGGTCCGCAGTTGCTGGCATGGAGCGCCCCAGCAACTGTGGCCCTCGGGCTCGCTACGCGAGCTTACAACGTTAGCAACAACCTGCATGCTCACAACTATATATGTGATACCTAGGGGTGGACAAAATTTCCTAGCTGTTTTTAGTAGCTCTGCTGCTTCCTCCCTTACCGGCATGGGTCTTTCCAGTCTGGGCCCCTCACAAAAGTACCACCTCTTCATGTCAATGGGCCCAATGAGATGTCTCTACCTAGGAAAATCTCACATTCATAGTGGTTTGTTAAGCAATGAATAATGCAGTTATTAATTATTTCACTAGCTGAGGAACTGTCCAAGCTTTACCAAGCACTGTGTTGCATGTCCTTTTGCCATATCCAACTGTTATAACCTTTAAGTAGTAAAAATCAACTTTTCAATTTATAGCAATTAAAAAAAGTTAATCCTTTGTGAAATGCTTTACAGTAAAAATTGCTTGTTCTCCTACCATATTTGCACCGGGTCTAGGTTAAGGTAATGTAGCTATTACATGCTGCCCACATTAAATCCTTATGTTTAAACTCATAAGAGTGATCACTATGTATGAACTGTTCCCTACTCTAAGTGTGGTTTTAATGTGATGAGTTTGAACTACAATGTTCATGTGTTACAAAAACTGCATCAATGTGTTGTGCATCATTGTGTGATGCCTAACAGCTTAACATATGATATAATGCTTCATACATTGGTGGTACAATCAATACAATACATACCACTAGCAGTCCAGGATTGCAATAGCATTCTGCTTATGTATTATTGTTTTATTCATGTTGAACTCGGGTACATGACTACAATGAACATCTTAGAGTTATTCCCTTTGGTTCATTTAAAGAGAACCCAAATAAAGAAACATACTGAAGTCCTGGACTGTTGACGTCACTCAGAGGACAAACTTTGCCACCATTGACCTAGTGTGTGTGCACATAACAATCACTCATAACAAAATAAAGAGGAAGACACAGTGAATCAGTTTTTCAAAAGTTTACTGAAAAAATACCAATTCATAAGACGCATGAATAACAAAGTAGAAAGTACACTCACAAATATAATCAGTGTGGTGCAGTGTAAGGCCATGAGACTGACTACAAATAAAATAAGAAATCCATATAACCTCTAACATTATAGAAAAATGCATATCACTTACATATCTGTCATATCTGGGCAGTACACTAAAATATCTATAAATTTATAGTGGTGATTCTGAAAGAATTCAATCCCTAAAATGGAACCTACATATTTTCTTCATCTGGTCAGTACACCAGAATGATATTAATCTAGGACAAGGGAATTCCATTCGCCCATTCACATACACACAGCAAGTGTAACGGTAATTTTTTAAATCATATAACACAGCCCTGCAATGCTCTATGTGGGGAAAACATTTGGGAAGAGAAAGAAAAAAGGATGGATATGTACAGTTTAGTTAAGTTTACATTTTAGTGTTCCAGTAAGCAATCCATACTGCTACTGATCTCCAAGCAGTCCCCAATAGAGCTGTTTTATCTGTCAAACCAAGAAATAAAAGTAATATAATACAGTGCATAATGTTTTTTACTGGTTTGTGATCTCACATTGATACATTGTGATATCACTCTATAGAGGAGTACTATATAAATCTATCATCAGTGTGCAATGGATAGAACATATTTTATATAGATATGGACATCATACAACAAACTATTTGTAACCGAACCATGAACATTGACACAATTTATGTGTGTTTATTTCAAGGCTTCTTGTCACATGTCTTTTGGAGGAAATCACAGGATAATTGCTAAGAAACAAGATTGTCTGCATCAAGTGCCGTGGTGGATGCACCTGTGGCACTGGTGGTACTAAGAATAACAAATATTTATTTTCTAATTCTCATAAGCATAACACCAGTCAGTGTATATATGTACAGTTTTCAATTGTGAAATGCATTACTAAGTGTGTTTTATGTAGTAGTGGTATGTAGCAAAACAGTTGTCATTTTAGTTTAGTCCTTGAAGTCCTCCCTAAAATGATAAGGTTGTAGTCTGTAAGTGTTACACATTTTATTACAGATTTACACTGTCTTTAAAAAGCAGAGCAAGAGTCTGTTGGTGTATTGTTCCATTTTAAAGATTTTTTGTCATAAGTAAGTCATAGGTTCTATTCCCCTGCTTACAACTTTTTTTTTAACTAATATACTTATTTATTTATATACATATCAATCATATGTGTGTTAATAAATATATTAGTCAATTAAAAACAAAAACAAATGAATGGCATTGGATAAAAAACAATAACCTTGCAATGAAAATATTTCATGACACAGACCACTTACCACTACACCAACACATAGGCCCTAGGTGGCACAATGATTGTTCAATTTCTTCTTAATGTAACAGTTAAATGTAACCCTAAACCCTACCCATATGAATAATTGAAAGAAAGTCTTGGCGAGCTGTCCTTGCAAAACCTAGTAGCGGGTATATAACAGGAAAGGCACAACCAATGTATACAATTTAATATTTCTAGAATAGAATGGGTAGCAATTGCAGACTCCAAACTTATCATTTACATGTTCTGTATTTGTATGTCTTTCCCCAAACATTAGTAACATAACATCTATACAAATAGAACAATTCATTTTTTTCATAACCAATTCAAATACGGTAATTATTTAAATATTTTTTAAATCAACCGTTACCTCATATTATGCTTTATTATATAACCTACATAATCTAAAGGACATATTTCCGATTTTAAACATTAAAGAAAAATATAGTCTTCATAAGGATTTGAACCTAGGTCCTCTAGCCCCACACAATACACAATATTAAGTTCTTTACTATCTGTTCTGATACTACAGTAGCTGCTAGAACAAAGTAGTTACAAATAACATAGACACTGCCTGATTCAAAGCCTCTACACCTAATTAATGCTCATTACATCCCAGAGCTCATAGCTCATTGAGGAAGAGGCAACATACTGAAATATCCTGACTTATATTGTTCCTAACTCCATGAATTCAGCATAAATTTAAAAAAGCTTCATCAAGCTTTTCCACCCTCTTTCATATGGCGGCTTTTGTGGTCCTTTATGCCAGTTTTTAATCCATGTGCATATATTCACTGCAATACCTTGTAGTCCCTTGTAGTACTGTATCAAAAGCCTTTGTCAAACCCAACATGGATATATTCCTGTATCTATCCCATAGCAATTCTTCTAAAAGCTTCCCCAGATGTGAGGCTTACAGGTCTATAGCTCCCTTAACTTGCTCTTGCTCCCTTCTTAAATAAAGGTATCACTTCTGTTTTATTTCCAGTTATCTTGTACCGGCCTACAGCCACATTAAATTAGAAGCTTGTATCTGCAACCAGACCCGCAACAGCTGCGAGCTTGAAGAGTTGCAGATTTTGCTATTAAATTAGAACATGCTGCGAGTTACGGGCAAACCCATAAATAATTTTTTGCTCGTCAGATGTGCGGCCGTGAACGTGATCAATTAGTCTAACTCGCCAATAGCAAGAGAGATAGTCAGAATTACATCACTGAAAAATGGAGGTGGGATTTACAAAGTCTTACGAGGTTCAATTACGAGTTACAATCAGAACCACATTACAGATATAATGCAATATTCATGAAGCCGTAAATATGATATTCTATTACATGCAAGTTACAGTATATGTATTAACACAATGATTACCGGGATCGATATAACACAAAAATTTAACATGAAATAAAGTATTTTTGGGGCCGATTTGCAAGCTTGAGAATGTTGTGCTAATATTTCTAAGACCTAACATCACTTTAACTTTTAATAAAAGTACAGTAGTGTGGTGATCTTTTGATTTAAAGTGCTACATATTGGACTTTACCCACCTTGCGGGTCCTCTCTAGGGCTCCATTTGCGAGTTAATTACTCATACTAGCATTGCCATAGATTACACAACTCAATCAACTGTGGGAAGTAGAGGTACATAGGGCATGTGTTTTGCAAATAATATTACCGGGTAGCCTTCATACTTATTTTTCCAATAGTATGATGTTAGGTAATTGGATGCATACAGTAAAGGGCATTTCTCATGTAGAATAGCTCTCAAGGGTTTCATGCCTAGCTGTATTATTGTTGTACTTGTCATGTACCTGCTGGTATTAAACTATATTGAGTTGTACATTTTAATAATGCTGGTCTATCTATGATCTCGCTGGAGATGATGTATGTGTCAATTTTTTGTAAAATTGTTTTGTTATTTGATGCAACACATAGTGCTGATCTCGGCATAGCATTTTTGATGCATTTAATATTTTTTTACCAAAAAATTCCTTTTATCATTTCTACTCAAAATGGAATATTCTTTATCACCTTGCGTTGCATGAATATTAGCCTAAACATTTAGCAAAATGATTGGTTCTTCAATATTCAGAGGAATTATTTTATTTGAACTAATCATTTAATATTTATGACATACTTTCAGGACTTCCTTGTGTCAAATAATATGTATTCACAAAGGATTTTTTTTTAGAATGACATAATATGGAGAGCACCTGAAGAATGTAAAGAGGCTGCAAATGTATTAAAACAAACTTAGAACAGACATTTTACTTTTTTTACACAGAGCTTCTTGCCATAAGTGCCATTTCTTAGGGTAGAAAAGAGGAAGCTCTGACTAGCTTCTTATGAAGTACGTTCCACTCTTCTTTACAAAGCATTCTCAGATGTGTAGTCTCAAGTACACACAAAACAACAACAACCTCCACAATTCTCCCTGCGTTGCTCTCATGACAGTGTTCTTGAGCTGGGGTTGGCAAGTTCCGGAGGGCAACACACAAGCCTTGTGAGTCAATCAGGATGACTGAAGAAGTGAATGTCTCTCCTGTGCTCAGCAGGGATATCATCAAATGCAGGCATGTATGTGGCCCTCCAGGACCGAACTTGCACACCCCTGTTCTAGAGCGTTCACAGAGCTGACATCTGCAAAATGAGACGGTGTCACCCAGCAAGTTAGTTATAAATCTCTGCTACTATACAATACAACTCTGTTCTGTTCCAGAGCTTTGTTTTAATTTTCTTCAGGAAATGCTAATAAAGAAAGAGTTGCATTCATGATCAAACTGACATTTAATGCTATCGCAGTACTTTTCTGAAACTTCTTCCAAAGACAAACTATTAAACGTATATCTAAGTTTCCCTGTTTTTACCGTTTTCTAATCTAACACATCCTGCTAATTTCAGACACACACATTACATTGAGTCATACTATATACATACAGATTTATTTTATTTAAAAATAAAACTTGTTTCCACACCCCTGGAGCTGCTAACATAGGCACAGTGTACCTACCAATAGAAACACTGAATTTGTGTATGATTTTCAACCCTATACTAATCTTCAATCCAACAACAGCACAATGCAGAATTCCACACAGCAACGGTGAGCTGCATCTTTAAAAGGAGGAGGCAGAGAAAACAAGACTACAAATCCCATGATGCTTTGCTGCAGGGGGAGCTGTATCTAATTGGCCAACAAAAATTATGAATGTTATGCTAACATGGCTGTTAACTCTCAAATGCTAGTAAACTGAATAGATTTAGCAAACTTTAGGGTAAGTTTATTAATGTTTATATTGGTATTTTTTTTTCATGCAAACAAATGTTTTCATACACTACTGATTCTCCTCTATCAGATGCATTCATAATCCAAGAAACTTAAACATATATCTATGTACATCCCCACAGTACTACACCATCTCCAACAATCCAGTTTATCAACAGCAATTGATTATGATTATCCATGGTGGGTAATAAAGAAGGAGAGTATGTCCAGTTGAAAAATGGTAATAGTGACAGATGGATTTCACAATGAAACTATTACATTTAATTGTTAAACATATCTATCACTATTACTTCTTTCCTTTATCTTAGCTGACAAGATAGCTTTTCTTTATTCCATATAACTATTTTTAGTAAATTGTTTTAAACAAGGCCATCTATAATCACTGTTTCCCAAGGGTTTCATTGCTTTCTGGTGGTATCATTTATACATTGTTCAACACTACTACTGTCACTTACCTAGATCATTCATTCTTAATGTGGGTCACATTATTGTCCTTTATCACACAATGTTCTTTCCATGGAATTAGAATCTCGTATAATTAAAACATGACCTACTTTAGGGCATTTTTTTTCATTTACAAAAGTAGTCAGGCTTCCTCAATTTCACAAATATCTGGTTGGATATAGTATAACAGAATATAGTGTTTCACAACCTTTTCTTTTATGTCCCTTAAACGCATAAGAAAAGTTGAGTACATTCTGTACAGGAGTGCACTGATTACGTCTTCATTGCCATATCAGATATACCACTATCACTATCCTTAAAGGTCCACTGCGATAAAATACGTATACTATTTTAATGTACGAGACTTGAAAGTATACAAAATGTTTTAGAATGGAAAATAATATATATGCTGCTGTGGGATCTGACATTTCAGTTTCTGGTACTCAACTTCCTGAGATCCAACCTCCTATACCTTGCCTTGCATTCCTTGTCTCCAACCCTCTGACCATATCCCTTCTCTTTTGCTCACACACTTCTTCACCAATCCTCCTGCTCTTACAGAAGCCATTTTAACTGTTCCTGGCCCTTGCTCCCATGTCAACTGAGAGCACTCACCTCCCTCCCTGCCCCTCTCCTACCCACCCCTAAGACACTCCCCTCCCTTCCTGCCCCTCTCTTACTTAGCCCTAATATGTCTTATTTATTGAGTCATACCAATTACCTGCCCCTGATCAGTCACTGATCAGTTACTGCACTCAGACCCGTATACTATTCTGGCCCATTGCACCAACTCAGCAATACATTTCTTCTAACCGTCCCACATTAATCCACCTGTACTACAACTAACTTTACTATTCTTTTATAATTTTGTGCTGTACTTTGTGTAATTGTACTCTTTTTTTTCATTATATTTAACCTCTATCATTCTTAACTTATTTCCTGACCCATTAGGTTCCTTATCAATTCTTGCCTCTCCTAGCCTCTGCATTTTTATTTCTGCATTTTAATATTGTACAGTACTTTGGGAAAAAGCGTGTATGTACGATTTTAAACTCAAAGACTGGACCCTCCATTCTTTTTCCATGTGTTAATTTTAGTATTTTGCTTGTTTAGCGCGATGGAATATGTTGCTGCAAAACAAATAAAAGATAATATTCCACTATGATAGTTATCAGGTAACTGTGGGTAATGCCTGCGAGATGCCTTCTGCGCAGGTGTTACTCACATGCTGATTGCCATACTTACCTTGAGAATCACGCAACTGCGCATGCGAGGCACAGCTGCGCTTCTGCGCATGCGAGGTGTAGCAGTGCTAGACTTTTATGCCTGCGTATCGCTCCCTGCAAACCCAGGGTGAGGGGAAGAGAGAGACATGGAGAGGGAGGGGGAGAAAGAGAGAGGGATGGGGAAGAGGGAAGCATAGAGAGGAGGAGAGAGAGGGTGGGGCAGAGGGAAGCATAGAGAGAGAGGGAGGTAGAGAGAGAGGGGAGGCGGGAGTGGGAAAAGCAGAGGGAGGTAGAGAGAGAGAAGGAGGGGGAGGTGGGGGGAGAGGGAGGGAGAGAGAGAGAGAAGATAGGGAGGCAGAAAGAGAGGGAGAGAGAGGGAGGGGAGGCGGGGGGAGAGGGAGGCAGAGAGAGGGAGGTGATAGGGAGGCAGAAAGAGAGAGAGAGAGAGAGAGAGAGAGAAAGGGGGGAAGGGAGAGGGAGGCAGAGCGAGGGAGGGATAAAGATAAAGGGAGGGGGAGTGAATGAGAGAGGGGAATGGAGACAGACAGAGAGCACGCAGAGCCCAGAGAGAGGGAGCACAGGGAGAGAGAGGGCGCACAGAGAAAGAGAGAGGGGGAACACAGAGAGAAAGAGGTAGAGGGAGGCAGATAGGGAGAGAGAGAGACAGACATAGGAGAGAGAGAGACAGGCAGAGAGCACATAGAGCCCAGAGAGAGCACACAGAGAGATAGAGGGCACAGAGAGAGAGAGAGAGAGAGCGCGCACACACAAAGAGAGGGTGCACACAGAGAGGGCGCACACAGAGAGAGACACATGATGATACAGAGCACGTTTAAAGACATAAGTGGCTCTTTAAAGATCAATAGAGATTTGTAAATTCATTTATATCAGGCCCCAGTGAAATTTGGCTACATTCTAATATACAGTATTTGTTCATATATGTTTGAATAATTTGAATGTCGCTAAGAGCATAATAAGGCAATAAAAATGTCATTAAGCTAGTTTTAAATCCAAAAAAACACCTTTTAATGCCACTGATGGGGCCCTAGAAGCAATAGCGATACTTTGGTGAAGGTTTCATATTTACATCTCTTCATGATCTGGGGCAGTCATATTTGCAAACTGGCTACTTCTGATTGTGTGAGGAGCAAGAGAGTAGGTGTCAAATACCAAAAGCTTCATTAATTTAACAACGCCCTCCACCTCTTCCTCTTCTATCCTCAGGCATCAAGAAAGTGCCCTAGCCAGACAAGATGGAAACTTTCTTCAAAAGTTATCATTCATAATGAGATGCATTTTGATATACAGATTAAGTAGGTTCTCTACCAGCTTAGATGATCAATACATTTTATATAAGCAATACCTACAGTAATTGATACATATTTTATGTTTTGCCTCCCTCCCTTGTACTTCAATCAGATAGTCAATAGATTTTAAGTTTAAATATATTACATATTCTTTTTTATTTGTGTGAAGGTCTATGGGGGATGTTAAATAAAGGCAACTGGATGTCAAGAACAGAACTAAAAAGGCTTGGTTCGCCATTAGGAAAAGCTTGTATAGACAAAAGAAACAGGCAGACTGGCAAAGGTTCAGGATACAGAGCCGACATGATGGGAAGACTGGCAAAGAGTGAGTAAACTGGCATAGGTTCCAGACAGGCAACAGTTAACAGACTGGCAGAGGTTCAAGACAGACAAGGGATTTTTAGAGATACTGCTAATGAAACATAATGGTATTATTATTATTATTATTATTATTATTATTATAATCATTTATTTGTAATCTGCCAACATATTTGAAGGGTTATGTAGATTTCCATATCTACCACTGCATTTGTCTCCTGTAAGAACTCACTGGGGTATCATTTAAATTGTACATTGTCAATTTAGCGATCATTTCAGGACAATAATATGATTTCCTTCTGTATACCCTGAATAATCTCGAAGTCTGTCCTACATATAACCGAGGAAAAAAAAAAAATTAGAGGTGCTCAATTTGAGAAAAAACTAAACTTAATAGGTTAGTTCTATGGACATGATAACCCACTCAGAAGGCAGTCCCTTTTAGCTCACTTGTGCCCTTTACAGGCAGAGATATCCTGTACTATTTCAGTCTGGTCTCACTCAATAGAGTGATCCAGACCCGAAATGCTAGACAATTCTACCCTTAACAGGAGAAACAGCAAACCCCAGGCGTATCTTTTGGCCTCTATGGGCCTCGTTAGTGGGGTGTAGCCTTGTTCTTTAAGGCACAGTGAGCAAGGGGTCAACATCTGGAGTCCTCTATCAACTTTAGGGAGACTAAACCTCAAGGGTCAAAAAAACAAAGTAAATATGCTTAAGTAGAGTTCCAACTAACCTTAATAGTTAGTTCTTAGACATGATAATCCCACTCCAAGTTCACTTGTGCCCTTCACACAGAGAGATATCCTGTAGTAACAGTCTGGTCCCACTCAAAAGAGTGATCCAGCCCCGAAATACCAGGCAATTCTACATATAACTGGAGACAATGGCATGCACTAAAGTAAACCACAAAAGGTACATTCAGAGCAACTGAATTATTTCTGTTTTTCAGTGTTATAGTTACGATAAATATTTTTATCTTTACGCTCAAGCTATTGGTATATATGTATAACTTTCTTCAAAGGCCAAAAATAAGACCCACAGTACATTACATTAGAAGAGATGGAATGTCAGACTATATTTATAATTTAATATGACAACATAATTAAAGTATATAGTGTTTAATTAAAATAACTGCCAAAAACTGCCTAATAATATTTATAAAAATATAAAAAATATTGAGTACAAATATTTGTCCTGCCCTATTTTACCTGGAACCCCTCTGTAATACAGACCCTCATGTATAATTATACTGACAGCTTACAGACTATTTGTGAAGGCAGTAGGTCAGTGTTTCTGAATGGCAGGAACATTACCACACACACACTGGTTTGTTCTTGAGGGGTAACTCCCTTCTTTCCAGTTGAGCTTTGTCTAGACACAAGCACGCTCTAACTAACAAGTCGCACTCTGGATAGGCAATGTCTAGTCCCATAACTATGACGCTAGAAAATAGAACAAGATGTAATCCTATTCCATGTCATGAAAGTTAAATGTGTTTAATTTCAAAATCCCAGTTCGGACCCTAGCTCCTAGACACATTTTAAAGTAGGATTTGTTTTTCTTTCTTTTCAATGACTCATTTAAATAGGATTTTGCTTTAATTTTATGACTGGGCTAAACATAAGCTGTCCAACCTGACATTAACATAACTTTGGCTCCCCAGCTGGCTGCCTGGCTCAGATGCTGAAATACAATTTTCTTTTTTATTCTATTTTTGACATGGTATACATTGGCAGTGCAGCTAGTTAAGCAATGAGCAATTCTCCATTTTGGATAAAGCTCAAGAAATTGTAAACCTATATTGGTGATGATGCTAAAGGTATAATATTTATTATCAAGATTTTTTTTTTATAATGTATGATGAAACAATCTATTGTCTGAAAACTACCCAGCAACAAATAGCAAAAAGAATATTGCTTCCAAAAACATAAAATTATACTCCAATGCATAGTAATAGTCATTATAATCTTCTGATTAAATATTTATAACGTCACTACTGTAAAATTATGAAAGAGACAAACACCAACCTTATGCAATAATAATAATATATGTATCATTTGTGAATAGTTCACATGAATTTTAAATACTATTTTATATACTAGGGCCTCCCAAATTATGTGTGTCCCATGAAATTAGATACATTTATTACAAATATTTTATACACTAGGGCTTAATTAGGTGTTTTACTCATGATGTCACATATCACTGTTGCACATCATCCACTAGAGACACATGACCCTGGCAAGATCCAATGGGCTTTAGAATAAATAAACACACTGAAACAGTATATCTTGGGAAAATTACGGGCCACAGCTTTATTAAAGCAACCATAAACCAATAACCAATTAACATAATTAACATTGTTAAATCACAGCTCAAATAACATCCCGGAGAAGGAGCCCAGCCCGGTAAGTAACCTCAGGCCCTGGGCCCACTACCAGAGCCTCCCAGTGCTTTCCTAAGCACGCCCATGAGGCAGGGCAACGCCCACTTAAGCCCGTGGGCCGGGTGCCTCACCTCCCGCCACAGAGCAGGCGATAGATACCTCCTGAGGCTGTCATCCCCCCTCTTGCTCTCTTAATAAAGCCAAGGCTTGGCTAGCCCCATCCTTAAGCTCCAGGATAAACAGCTCTAATCCTATCTACGTTAAATGGACCTTATCTGGGCGAAAGAAGTCATCAGCGCCTACGCATTTGAATTCTTGGTGTCTAATGGTAATAAAACCCAAACTCCTTACAAAACTGGCCATCTGCTTGTTTATCTTTTGCCTTGCTCTATCCACCGAAACCGGATCCCTTGCGTTCCGCCAAGATCTCCTTTTGATCATTTCGGACCACACTATGAACAAGCCTGGGAACCGTTCTAGCCAACACTTCACATCCCTCTTCATCTCTTTCAGAATTTTTCTCTTAGGCATTACCCCCAAATCGTTGCCCCCGGCATGTATAATTAAAATGTGTGGGCTACCGTGATGCTGAGCGTTGCTCTCCAACAGGCCATTCACCTGTGTCGATCTCAAGCTGAGAAACCCGAACCATCTTACTTGCATACTCGTCTCCAGAAAGCCCAGTTGGACCTTGTCGCCAGTGACTGCGGCCAACCCTTTCTGGCCGTATGTATGACCTAAAACGATGCAACTCCCATCTCCCAATCCTTTTAACCATACTCTCGGGGAGACCTAGCCTTCCCGCCTCCGTAGCGGCTCCGATCCGAAACGAATGTGTGCCGAAGTCCGCCGGGTCCAAGCCTAACTGTCGTAAGGACTTCTTCAGCATCCTTTCAAATTGAAATCGTGACAAGGCCTGGCCATTGGTATGCAATAGCAGTGTGCCTGGCCCCGTTGGCCTTTTTTCCAAGTACAACCTTACACTTGCCTGAGGGCAACACTCCGTTCCAGTTTTGTATATGACCACTTCCCTTCCTTTTCCGGCATGATCCATTTTTTGACCTCCTCAGCCATACCAACAAGCCCCCCCGAACCGTGCCTGTTTTCCGAGACCAGTTCCCCGATCCTGAAAGCACCAAAGAATGCTAAGGAAAAGGCCGTACAGAAAAGCAGGGATTCAAAGTAGTCTCTGCATAGCACACCCAACGCCTCCCCCAGGCGTAGTAACAGGGAGAAAGTGATCGGGCGCCTCCTATCCGTCCGGTGCTTCCCTTTGAACATGCCTTTTACCACCCGGCAAACCACAAACTCCTTTGTTAGGTCCTTCCGTCCTGCCAACCTGAACATAAATGCTAGGGCCGTCAACTGCCAAGCCACCGTTGCCCTGGAAGCACCTCTCTCTACGCTCCGAAGCAAAAACCACAGCAGAATTCCTATGGCTTTCTCTTATGAACCTTCGCCACCGGCCTCCTCAACCATGTCGCTCCACATGTTCCACACCTTCCTGTAGGCCACCCACGTCTTTAGCGCTACCGACTGCCTGATGTAACCAGCTACCGTACCACTCCAAGCTCCCAGAGTTCTGGAACGTACTGAAGGCTTCGAAGTAGGAAAAGAAATAGAACATCCCATGGTGAGACACAGATCCACAAAGTACTGTCCGTCCACGAAGCACCCAAGGAACCGATGACTCTGAGGATGTACTGGGAGCAAACGAAACGCAGATTCGATATCCACCTTCGCCATCTTAGCCCCGACACCTGCCCGCCTAACCAGGTCCGTGGCCGATCGAAAGGGGCATACGATACTGACGAGTACTGCTTGTCAATCCCATCGTTGACGGAACCACCTGGATGATAGGATAGATGCTGGATGAGGCAGAATTTTCCTGCTTCCTTCTTCGGCACTAAGCCCAGAGGGGAAATCACCAGACCCTGGAAGGGGATGAAGGGAAAGGGCCCCGCCATCCTACCCAGTTCTACCTCTGTCCGGATTTTGTTCTGCCGCTACCCCAGGAAACTCCTTTACCGATTTCAGGTTTCTTAGACGTGACTCAAGCGGGACGAGAGAGCAAGGAATCTTGAACCCTTCCTGGAAACCCTCCCGTAGTAGGGCGGCCGACCCGCTGGATTTTGTTGCCAACCTACCGTAGCGTTCTAGCCACCGCAGCATTGCGCCCAGCTGTATGGGGGTCCGACCCTTTTTGAGCGGGCTCTCCAGCCCTGTATCCATCCGTTTGTATGGTGCATCTTAAGGCCGCGTGGTCCCCTCCACAACTCGCACAGACGTGCTTGAACCGGCAGTTTGGTGCCCACTTGCAGTTGCCCTCGTTGAATGAGTGACAGACGCCCCGACCAGCTGTGCTCGAAGTGGCAGGGCCTCTGGTCCCGCCTGGGTTCCCGCGAAAGGGCTGCCCTGCCCGCATTGGTGTCATTATGTTCAGCCAATAGGCCACCGCCTTGTCGCTCCATGCCATCTCCGGACGGGAGGACATGTATTGCCGGAATTCCTTGTCATATCGCCACCACGCCATTCCACCATACGTCCGATATGCGTTCCTGATTTCCTCCATATACACGAACAACCCGGAGCATTGTTCCGGGTGTCTTTCTCCCATGACACAGGCCATGATGGCAAATGCCTGTAACCAGTTGTCAAACGTTCTTGGCCTGCGCCTGAAAGTGTGCCTCCGGTCATCTCCTTCCCTGTGAAATTTCTCTGGATTCTCGTTCATCCAAGACATTGGCAACAAGGAAAATATCTCTATGTACTCCCGTCGCCAGATTTTTTCTTTGACGTCCAAGGCTAAATGCGCCCCCAGATTGTCCTGGGCGCAAACGATGGACGGCCTTGCAGCCGCATCCCGCACATTTTCACTGGCCCTGTCCTGTTCTGCTCCTCTGGTGTGCGGCGCCACGATCATCGTGTTTGTAGTGGGGTTGGTAAGCTCCGCTCGGGGTGACCTAGCGGGAAGGGATGGCTCCGCCCAAGCCTTCCCAGCCAAGCCCCCCACCCATGCACCAACTTCCGCATCGGAGACGGCGATGGGTTTCTATAAGGGCTTTTAGGGACAACAAGAATTGAGATTCCCTGGGAGAGGCTCCATGTACTGCCACCCCCGTCTCCCTGAAATTTGATGGAACAGGGTCAAATTATAAATATTTACTTTTTTTTCAATGCGCCAACATATTCTGTCCATACACAGGGTTCCTTTCTACACCTCACCAGTTTGAGCAGACAACAGAATTTTGATAGCATTTCAGCAGCTCTAACAGCCACAAACAGAGCTTGGAGTAGTTCTACCACTCATGTCTTAATGCCTTAACCATAAGACTCTCTTTATTGAACAGGATATAGAATATATATAGGGGAAATACAATGGTGCTATTAGTCATTAACACAGACTAATTAAATAGTGGTGCCAATACTTTTACATAGTAATGTAATCAGTAGTTTGAAGCTGAGATTATGATCACTAGTGATTAACCTAATCACCCAGAGCTGTTGCATAATATCTGACAGGTTAGTAGCTGTGTATTAACTGTTTATTTGCACCTCTCCATAGGAGGCCTTCTATGATGAATTCTCTCTTTGTTTAAAGGTAACTGAAGCATTGTGTCACAAGGGGCCTTTTAGATCTTATTTTGCATACAATAACTTGATTACACCTACATAAATCAGGTCACACAGTATAAATTTAATTACCACAAAACTACATATAAAAACTAGCAGGGATGTTTAACATAAATATTACCAAATAGCCGGCTGTTATCTAAAATTCTAAATATTATTATGTTGGGGGGGGTTTCTGCAGCACTAGGAGTACAATAAAAATGGATAGATCTTTCATACATTAGAAAGCAGATGAAACAAGACAGTATGTTTGTATATACATAGTTTACATGAGGAGATGGTGAATCTGCTCTCAGGAGAGCTCACAATCTAAGAGGTAAAAGGGGATAGAACAGGATGTTAAAGGATTGCTGGATGGATTAATAGTGAGAGAGAGGTATGCAAACCAGACTGAGTAATCTAGTATAAAGTCGTGGATGATCTAGTTAAGCAAGAAGGTGGAAAGCTTCTCTGAAAATGTGGATTTTCAGAAAAAAACTTTCAATATTTGAAGACTAGGGGAGTGTCTAAAAGAGCAATGTAGGAGATTCCAAAGAATTGGGCTGATCTTGAGAAGTCCTGCAGGCAAGCATGAGAGGAGATAATGGTGGAAGATGAGAAGCGCATTTCTTGGGAAGAGTGGAGCGGGCAGTTTGGAGTGTATATGGAAACAAGAGTCAAGATATAGATAGTTGCAATAATAAAGGTATGACAATATAAGAATGTGGATTAGTGTTTTAGTAGTGTTTTGGGTAGGAAAGGGGCACATTTCGGAGATGTTCCAGAGGTGGGGACTGTATTATTTAGAATGTGGGGGATAAAGGAGATGTTTGAGACAAATGTGACACCAAAACATCTGACCTGAGAAGTGGGAGTGATTTTTGCCTTGTCTACAGTAAAACATGTTTTATGTATAGGGGCAAAGGAGGAAGGGTGAATTAGTAACAGTTTAAAAGTCTTGGAGAGGTTGATTTTGAGATGTTGGGAGGCCATCTTGGAGAATATTTGTGACACGTTTTCACAAACCCATAGGAGCTAATGAATTTACCAAGAGAAAAGATGTAGGGTGAGAAAAACAATGCACCTAACAATGAGCCTTGGGGAACCCCAACATAAAGGTATAGTGGAAGGGAGGATGTCCCACTGTAGGAGACAGTGAAGGAACAGTTAGAGAGATAAGACTCAAACCATGAGAAAGATATGACACGGAGACCGAGGAAATGGAGAATGCACGAGGAGCAGATGGTTAACTCCATTGAAGGCAGTTGACAGATCAAGGAGTATTAGTAGAGATAAGTGTCCCTGGACTTCGTAGTCACTATGTAATTTGTTACCTTTATGAGAGCAGTCTCAGTTGAGTGTTGGGAATGGTAGCCAGCTTGTAATGGATTGAGTAAGGAACAGTTTGTTAAAAAATGAGTAAGGTGGGTATTGATTAGCTGTTCCAGTATTTTGGAGGCTAGAGGGAGTAGAGAAATAGGGTGATGGTTAGAAAGGGATGAAGGATCAAGATAGGGCTTCTTCTGGATTGTTGTGATGAAGTCTTGCCTGAAGGAGGATAGACGTGTACCACTAGATAGAGTGAGTCTAAAAAGATGAATGAGGACTGGGGTAATGGTGGTAGAAATGGAGCAGATAAGATGTGAGGGAATGGGATCCAGGGAGCATGTTGTAAGATAAGAGTAAGATAGAAGCTTGGATACCTCATCTTCATAATCGGTGGGAAGAAGCAGAGTGTGTCTGTGGGAGGAGAGAGGGATGGATGGGATGTTTCTGTGGTGTGGGGTATAGAGATGTCATGTCTGATTAAGTCTATTTTATTTTTGAAGTGGTTGGCAAGGTCTTGTGCTGTGAAGCAGGTCAACAAAAGCAGAGGTGAGGACATGACAAGGGAGTTGAAGGTTGAAAAGTGGTGTTTGGGATTAGATAACAGTATTGCAATGAGACATAAAAATAGGTTTGTTTAGATAAATGAAGGGCAGAGGAGTAAGAGTGTAGCATACATTTATTGTGCTAGACGTCTGATTGAGTACGGGACTTCATCCAGGCACGGTCAGCAGTGCAAGAGCATTTTTTAAGATATCTTGTTTGCCAAGGCTGAGGGTGAGATATGGGTGAGATATCTCCATGCCGTGGATATGCCCAGAGGTAAACATGGTGCCACCAGTACAGTCAATCTCTTAGCCTAGAGGCCCGGTGCAAAGAGAGGGGGGGGCACCCAGGACCTCTGAAAGTGAAGTTACACCTCAAATTAAGTCGAAATACAAGAGTTTAGACACCCGAAAATCCCCTAAGTGAGAGAAAAAATGGCCGCCGAAAAAAACAAAAACGAGACTACAGGAACCCTAAACACGCAAAATATCATGAAACACATACGGATTTTACGAAAAAGCCGTACGAGGTCCAAGAACAAGGACGCAAAATCAGCCACAGCCGCGTATCACACACATTAGGCGCCATTTTACAACACTAACTTACACAATGCGGAAGTACACAGCTACCCTAACGGATTTTCCTCGCTCATGCACACTATTTACACTACACACTGCAGACATTGCTGACACTTACACATTGTATGCTGCAGCAACATGAAAACAGATTGCCAGCTCTTCAACACAATTCTTCCTGCATAAATTACTTAAAAATAGGTAAAGTATATTTATTTATTATTTTATTAATTATTTAATTAGCATACAAACAAAAACACCAACGCTGCTCATAGCACACAAACAACCAACAGCCTCGCAATGAGCGTCGAAGGATCTCGGAACACCAACAAAATTAATGTCACAACCAAACAACATTTCCTGCCTTACAATCTTATTGCCGTCATTTTTTGACGGGCAAGTCGCTAGTGAGAAAAGAAAATGAAGGGACAGGAACGTCTGAAAAAGGGAATCCATGTGAGACATTCAGGCAGAATTTACAAGGTGAATCTTTTAGTTAATTTATGCATAAAATAATTGTAACTTCTATGTCAATTTTAAGGTATTTCCACATAAAATGAATAAATACAACTTGCTCCAATTTTTTTTTTCAATATGTACGTTTCTTTTTATATACTGGGAACTATTCTGTGTCACTTTAAATAAACTATTATTTAAATAATGTTCTTTCGGCGGAGCTGGCGTCTGAGGAAGTCAGACGTGTTTGTCTGAGCTCCGTATTGAGCTCCGAATAGGGCTTTTTATTCTGCCCTGGAGCGGTTGCTTGTGCACTGCCTGCACTCGGGACACTACTGAAGGTTGCCCCTATCCCCCGGGGAGCAACGGGGAGCCTATTAGGCGGCCCAGCAGCACGGGAGACCCCCGGTCACGGGACGACGCCTGAGGCCCCAGAGGACTTCGGGGCTCTATTCCCCAGCTCAAGAGAGGGTGCTGGAGCTGATCCCGGTGGCGGCTGGATCCGGCCGGGATCCCAGGGTGACCCCTCTGGCCAGAGTGTGGTCCCTGAACAACGGGGCAGAAAGCCCGCGAAACGCGGCCGCCATCTTGCGGGGCCGCCATTTTGAGCACTCACCCGACGGCTGCAGGTAGGGGGGATCTTCCCCAGAGGGCAGCGACTCCCCAGAGGGGCCCCAGGAGAGAGCCAGACATCCCCAAATGAGGGAGCAGTGCACCCAACACAATTAGTGGCTACTTAGCACTCTCCCCACGTATTAGACACTGTGACTGCCATTAAAGAGTCTTGGTGGGGTAGGAAGAGGAAGCTGCTTGAATTTTCCCCAGCTTGCAAGGCACTCAATGCTCTATTTACTGTCACTTCCCCACACAACTCTGAGATCTGGGGTTAAGGCTGTGTGAATCAACTCTTTAAGCTACCTTTTCAGGACTGAGCTCTTGACATAGAGACTTATCTTGTAGCATTGCCAGAGACTGAATTGCATAATATTTGGGAGCACTGTGGGTGTACCTGGTCTCAGAAACTGACGCTATCTTTAGGCACTTTTTATGGAACATTTGTGCATCAAACAAAATATTGTGTCTACCTATATCTGAGACCTGTGCTTTCACTGCCAGTTGCATAGACTGTGTTAATTTCTTACAACACCAGCGCATGTGCTGCCACCGTGTGGACGTTTACAATACTGCAGATCACCATTGGCCTTATACGAATAATGCGAGAGTGGAAGTCTCCCGGCCATTCATTGCTGCTTACTGTCTGTACTAATCTATTCTAACGCTGAGTTCTACTTAACAGGCTCCCGTCAACAAAAGCAGACAGACCACCTGAAGAGGGTACAACTTTTTGTGCCACCCGTCTACCAAAGGACTATTCTCTGTTTGGCCGGATTTTCAAGGTCCTCTCCAGTGCCCTGGCTGGAGACTACACTCTAATTATGGAGTAGGGAGACGAATGGGAAATTGGCCTGGCAGCACAGCTATCAACTACCTCAACTCAACCTTATAATCTGGACAAACTCTACTACTGGGGCCAGCGGACTTTCACTCAGACCACTTGGGGCATAGCTTCCCCCTATTCTATACCTGGCTGATTCCATAACGGACCTTTTGCTGACCCCTACGGCCTGTATTCCAAAATGCCGAAACCCAAAAGAACTGCTTCAGCGAAGGGCATTAGGGAGCACTTTACACCTAAATCTGCCAGATGCTCCCTCCCTGCGGAGTCCGCCTCAGAACACTCGGATGGCTCGGACAGGGAAGGTACTCCTGACGTTCCTAGCCAATATATGGACCTCTCTGCCAGGTCAGTGGCTACTATTGAGCGGCTCCTGGCAAAAGCTATTGATCCTCTAAGACAAGACTTGAAGGACCTGGGGCACCGCACTCAAACCCTGGAAGACGCATCGGATCGGATGGCCGAGGCGCAAGAAAGAGACCGATCCTCTATTGCTCAAAACTCCATTCATATCTCTGACCTCACGGATAAGATAGAGGACCTGGAGAACCGGTCCCGCCGGCACAATGTACGCATCCGTGGTATACCGAGAGCGATACAGGACCTGTCTGGCTACCTGAGGGATACAATCCCCATAATCCTCCCTAATCAGCCCGAAAGTGTGTGGGAGATTGAGCGGGCCCATAGAGCCTTGGGTGGCATGAGGAGCTTGGAGGCCCCCAAGGATGTTATTGTTAGATTTTTAAGGCAGCAGACCAGAGATCTTTTGTTATCGGCCACCAGAAAGCTGCATACCATCAAGGGGCCGGATGACTCAATCCTGCAGTTTTATGCGGACCTCTGCCCGGATACCCTGCATAAGCGGAGACTTATGAAACCGGCTGTTACCATTCTTATTCAGCACAGGATCCAGTACCGGTGGAACTTTCCGTTTGCTCTGACTTTCACCTATCATGGCAAGACTTATACCACCCGCTTTCTGGAAGACTGCCTAGATGTATTGCAGAGATTGCAGCTATGCCCGGAGCCCACGACAGCTGCAAATCAAGAGCACCTTGTTTCGCCTATCCCTAAGAGGCAGCAGACCTCAAAGCCATCACAAGTTCATGGCAAACAAGTCCCTACCTTGGAGGGGCCCAGTGGCTTTCGGGACTATATAGGCGATCTGCAAGACAAGCGCTTGGTATCCTCAGCGGACTCTGGACTCTCGGCCTCTTCAAAGTTGGGCCCGCGACCTGAGAGGCCTCCTACCTAGCTGGACTTTGATAATATTTTGCTGAGTATTTGATGTTCACTTTTCTTTGTTTATAATCCAGATAGAATGTTAATAGCATAGTTCGCACTATTGCCATTTAGAATTAATATAGTTTGCCAGACTAGTTTCCCACATTACGTGGATTTGTCTTTTACTTTATTTACTATAAATAGAGATAGAAGGGTTTGTGTAGTCGAATGTTTTATACTTATCCTGCTATATTCTTGAAATTACAGCTTGAAGTTTAGTTGTACTGTAAACTTGTTGTTTTCCTGCTCTGTTTTTTTTATTTATTTATTTATTTATTTTCTTTTTCTTATTTTTGTGTTTCTTGTTTCTGCTCTATTACTGGCTTGTTTGCTTTATCCCGGATTTATCTACCTCTCCGATATTAACCTGCCTTTCTCCCTTTTCATTGCTCTCAGCCCTCTTGATAAAAGAGAGATTTCTCCGCCGCCAACAGCATACCCGCTGGGACTTCTGTCTGCTCTCCGGGCTCCTCCACTCCTCGCCATTCACTTGCTCAGCTATTAGGTAAGGTTGCATACACCTACACTCCCGATTTTTTAATGGCTACTTCTAAATACACCATAGTGACCCACAATGTGAAGGGCTTCAATTCCCCCTTTAAAAGGAGGAAGGCCTTTGCATTCTACAAAAAATATACTCCCTCTGTCATTTTCATGCAGGAGACCCATTTTTCCCTTGGCAACAAACCTAAATTCCTACATAAGGATTACCCTACCTATTATCTAGCCTCTCTCCCCACTAAGAGAGCTGGCTGTGCAATTTTGCTGCATAGGACCTTCCCCTTCCAGGAAGAATCCACTTGGGTAGACGTGGATGGCAATTACGTTATGGCAACTGGGACTATAAGAGGGGAAAGAATGACGCTGCTATCTCTGTATTCTCCTACGAACTCCCCCTACTCTGTTCTCATAGACCTGTTGAAAAAACTAGAGGCTCAGGATTTGGGGAAATTGATTATTGGGGGGGACCTTAACCTGACCTTAGACCCGACACTTGACAGATCTGGAAAACCAACCAACAGATTTCCCAACAAGACTAATCAGATTAAGTCCTTACTAAACGGTTTGGGGTTAGTTGATGCCTGGCGGGGTAAGCACCCGGACAAGAGAGAGTACACTTTCTACTCCCAGACTCACCTGACATACTCTAGGATTGACGCTCTACTTATCACTTCCTCATTGTACGACTCTACCATAAACTCTGAGATAGTCCCTTGCCCCTGGTCAGATCATGCTCTGGTACTAGTTGAGCTGGATCTGGGTCCTAATCCTCGACTTCCCTATAAATGGGTTCTGAACGAATTCCTTCTGTCTAATCCGAGTAGTGTGGATTCCATATCCAAGGACATACAGCTGTTTTTTGAGACTAATGACACCCCCGAAACTGGGGCTGGATGGCTTTGGGCCGCCCATAAGGCTTTTGTTAGAGGAACTTGCATTAAGCTGTCCTCTATACATAAGAAACTTCTTAGGCAGAAGGAGACAGAGCTTTCTACCTCATTAAAGAGGTTAGAGGAGAAAAACCAACAGTGTCCCTCTCTTCAGGGGCGTAAATTAATTGACCAGACTAGGCTTGAGCTGGACGCTATTTTGTCCCATCAAACTGAACGGGCTATGAGAAAAATGAAGCACCTCTATTACTGGAAGGCAAACAAACCTGACTCCCTTTTGGCTAAAAGACTAAACAATAAATTCTCCCAACCCAGAACCACCCAAATTAGGATACCTGGCGGTCAAGTCTCCTACAGCCCCAATGATATCCAAAAAACGTTTCAAAATTATTACCAAAAAATATACTCCTCGCAACCCCACTGTAGTGGATCAGATATAGACTCCTTTCTAAATTCATGCGACCTCCCTAAAATACCGGATTATCAACTGGATGATTTGAATTTAGAAATAACACAGGAGGAGGTTAAATTTACCATCCAGAATCTTAAGTTGGGCAAATCCCCAGGACCGGATGGCTTTACTAACTTGTATTATAAAAAATTTGAACCTCTTCTTACCCCCCACTTGACATCTCTTTTTAATGCCATATTAAACGGAGAGTCTATGCCCCCGGAGCTAAACCGGGCTGATTTGGTGATTTTCCCAAAAGATGGCAGGGACCCTTTAGAGGTGAAAAATTATCGCCCTATATCCCTAATCAATGGGGATGTAAAAATCTTGGCGAAAATTATGGCCACCCGCATCTCTAAATTTCTACCCGATTTGATCCATAAGGACCAGACTGGGTTTGTTCCCTTTAGAGAGGCCGGGGACAATGTTAGGAGGGTCATGAACGCACAGTTCATGGCTCAGAAGTCTAATATACCAGTCTGTCTCTTAGCTTTAGATATAGAGAAAGCTTTTGACACAGTAGAATGGCCATATTTATATAAGATTCTGGACAAATTTGGATTCAAGGGACGCTTTATTAATTTACTTAAGAGATATTATGACTCCCCAGCAGCCAATCTAAAACTCCCAGGGGAGCGCAAAGTCGACATCCACATTCAAAGAGGGACCAGGCAAGGGTGTCCGCTCTCCCCACTGTTATTCGCTCTTGCCATAGAACCCCTTGCGCAAGCAATTAGAGCCAACCCAGTCATCCAGGGGGTACAGGTAGGCCTCCAGCATTTCAAATGCTCTTTATTTGCGGATGACATGCTTTGCACCCTGACCAATCCCCTTTCATCCATACCTGCACTCATGTCCACTGTCCAGGACTTTGGCAAAATCTCGGGTCTCAAGCTGAATGTTGAGAAGACTGAGGCGATGGGGATCAGATTGCCGCAGGGGGAGATTGACATCCTCAAAGCTAATCACCAGTTTATTTGGCCCGCACAGTCTATAAAATACTTAGGTGTTAGACTTACCTCCAAGTTTGGGGATATGTACGGGGCAAATTTTCCTCCCTTGTATAGATCTCTGACATTGGATATGCAGAAATGGAGGAGCTTTAAGATTTCATGGACAGGCCGCATTGCGGCTGTGAAAATGAATATCTTACCTAAATTACTATACTTATTTAGATCCCTTCCTATCCCTCTCTCCCTTAAAGACCTAGACAAATTCCAGAATAGCATTTCCCGGTTCATTTGGGACGATAAACGCCCTCGCATTCCCAGGCAGGTGATGTTTCGCTCCAAGAATAGAGGTGGCCTCGCGACTCCGAATTTAAGACTTTATCTTAAAGCTGCACACCTGGCTCCTTTGCCTAGAGCCCACTCTACGAAACACCATCCATCTTGGGTCTTTATGGAAAATTATCAAATGTCCCCACATAGTTGGGATAAGTTGGTTTGGATGCCTGAGGACTCTGCCCCTTTCATAACTCATCAAAACCCCATGATCTCCTTAACGCTCCAGGCCTGGAGATGGGCTAGATCTAGGCATCGACTTAGCACGGAATTATCACCCCTTCTATCAGTTATGTCTTTCCCACAAATTCTAGCAGATTCAAGCTCTATGTCTAGATTTTGGTGGACCTCCAGACGCCTAGATCGCATAGGGAACTGGTTCGCCAATGACAAACTACTGACCTATGACCAATTTTGCACGACTCACGACTTGCCAACTACAGAACTCTACAATTACTTAAAAATTAGAAGTTGGGTTACCAAGCTGGTTAAGGATTCCGGGCCCCCCAGAGCCTCCTGGCTATCAGTTATCTGTAAAAATGTCCCACTTGCCAAGGGTAATCTGAGTTCTTTGTATAACACCTTTCTGGGCACTTCGGGGGGCCAGAAACCCAAGTTTATGCTGCATTGGGAAAAGGATCTGGGGGTGGAGTGGGACTGGGACAAATGGACTGAATCTTGCTCCAATCTTTCAAAAGGATCACTTAATTCGGCTTTATTAGAAACATCAATCAAAGTTTTACACAGGGCCTACTGTACTCCCGATAAAATGCAGAAGTTTAGGCCACAGGAGAGTAACAAATGCTTTAGGGGATGCCAGGATGTGGGGGATCATATTCATGTCTGGTGGGCCTGTCCACGTGCCCAGAATCTCTGGGAACGATTGACCCGTTTAGCCTCCACACTTTTTCATAAAGAAGTAGCTCCTTCAATTGAATCCTGTTTACTGGGGGTCCATATTAAAAACTTGTCGCAATCCCAGAACAAGTTGTTTCAAATAATGGCATTAGCTTCAAAGATTCACATAGCTAGTAGATGGAAGGACATGAATCTAAACTTTCAAGAGGTAATTAAGAAGATCAACTATTTGCTTATTAATGAGAGGCTAACTCATATTGTTTTAGATAGGATGCCCCAATTTCAGATAGTTTGGGACCCTTGGATAACATCCTCCTTTAGCGTTTCCCTAGTATAATGCCTGTATTTGCTTGAAGCGATTCTGAGGAGTGGACTGGAGTGGGGGAGCTTTGGAGACCTTTCGGAGGTGCTGGATGGCGGGACGGATCTGAGGTAAGAGGGAGAAATAAGCCGGGACTGCTTTGTGGCCGCCATGAGGGGCCAATGATTCTTTTATTTAGTTTATATATATTTTTTTTTTTTTTTCTCTCTCTCTCTTTTCTGGGGTATGGTATATGATAGTTTAGTTAATATAGATAGGTAATACATTTTATATTGTATACTCCTATCGATTGTGTACTCTAGAAGTTAATTGGCTCATTTTGCCTTGTATTTTTTATATGGTTGGAAAAACCAGCCTAGACATTAGAACATTTTCTCACTAAAAATTAAAAAAAAACAAGAAGGTTTAGTCAGTTAAATGCTGCAAAATGATAATTTTATGTTTAGAGGACTTGATAAAACTGACATTTATGACTGTTAAGAATGTTTTATTTATGTATGGATTTTGCATACCTTCTAATAAAAGAATATTTATTCAAATAATGTTCTTTCCTTGCCCTGTTAATATCATTATAATAAAATGTGTGTATGTTAAAAATAAGATTGAGACATTGGTTTAAATTGCGTAAAGACATTTAGACCTTACTGAATTTGTAAAAAAAAAAAAAAACACCCCTGAGCATAAAATGAACACACAGGGCCTGGGAATGTTAATTAACTAATATTAAAGATAAAGCAAATTAATGAATCTAAAAGAACAGCTAATACGATATGAAAGAGAAACTGACCAGAAAAAAATGTTTAGTACAAAATACAAAAAGTAATAAAAAAATGGTAAAAAATGGTAAAGCATCAATTTAACAAAATACTGTACTAACTAAAAGAACATCTGCTTAGAGATTAAACTTTTCTGCATCCCTTTAAACTGATACTATAGGTAATAAGTACTTTCTCAGTTGAATCTTAATCTAAAAAAATGCATTTTCTTACAGAAAACTTTCATTGAAGATTGCAATATTTAGCTGTCAGTCAGCCCTTCTGATCCTCCCACTAATGACTGACTGCACTGTCTAGTGGGCCCATTATTATTGTAGCTAATAGTCCACAGCTTACATCCTGTAGTAATCCATTGACGGATGTTACTGTGGTGTATTTACGTTTTGTGCTGCCCTAGGCCTGCCCAACTAGAGGCACCCCCTTCCCCCACAACTACATACATTTTATGACGGACTAAGATATTTAATATATAAATGGCTATGATTTTCTGCAACCCTATCGCCGCAACACACCAAGCACATATGTCAGCCACTGCCCCTCCGAGCTCACTCAAGCTCATAATCATTGCTACAATGACCTCATCTATCCATCTCCGCACATCTGAAGGGTTTCATATTGGACAACTTCCCTCCTCCCACCCCCCAGAGTGTGACACTGTAGGGATCTAAAGACATTAAGCTACATACCGTAGTTCCTAGTACTGGAGCCAGCATCATGTGCCCTTGTTACCAACAATCACCCATTTGCCATATTGTATGCACCAGCAGCAGCAATATGGAGTTTTACATCTTGCTCCAGTCCCTCTTATATAGTGTCATGCTCTGAGGAGGGTAGGCAGCCAACATGAAAAATGTATTAATATTTCACAACTATATAATCAGATTAATAAGGATTTCTTTCTGCTGGATTCGATTTATATAGTTTAATACCAGTAATCTATTTTACTGCTAACGTGTCCCTATAGGCACTTCATATATTACACTGGATTCACTAATTTAAAGTAGACAATTGGATATTGCAGATAAAATATATAAAAGCACATACCTCCCTAACCAGGGTAAACTGAGTCGGCGCCCGAGTGCCAAACATAATATAGGATTTCCCTGCAGTGCCCAGGTGAGTCAAACATCCTGACTGACTCATCTGTGCATAGCTGGCATATTCTGAAGTCCAGGGCATTTGGATCAACAATGACAATCCCTGTCCTTAGCAAAACCTTTCGGTTATTAAAGGATGCAATGAGAGAGCATAAAACTAAAATAGATATGGTACAAGAATCTTTAGAATGTATTTATAGTGTAAGGGAGGTGCAAAAGGCACCTGAAGCAGGAAGGACTGCGCTGAAATAAATGCTCATCAGATAGATATCCATAATACAGACATACCAGGAAGGACAACTCTACTCCCAGAAACTATAAGGACTTAGTTGATTCCTGTAACTACAAAAGCTCTTGAGAAAATGCCCCTGCCACATGGAAGTTTTTAATTGCCATGCATACCTGCTATTATTAACAAATGTATTACTGAGGATAATATATATAGAAGAGCAGTGAAGCAATAGCAGGACTACAATACCCAGAATCTTCTATTAATGGTCTCAAATGTTAACCAGTAATCAAAAAGAAAGTAAAGAAGAGTGATTTGGTGTTTATATATCCTGAAAACTGAGAATTTAATGTAACTGGGTCACATGTATGAATAGAATAAATGTTGTTGTAGATTTCCTGGAGCTTTCAAATCTGAATAAACAAGTCCTTTTGGTTGACTTAGAAACGGAAAGGTCCATTAAATATTCCAAATAACATTTTTAAAAATGGCTTTAGTTCTCATAGGGTTACACTCAATGGAGTGGGAACTGGGAGTGTGGAGGGGGGGGGGTGACAAATCCCTCCAGATTAAATGAATAGGGGACACAAAAAATAGCAAAATTATACTTAATCACATATTACCAGATTTGGCCAGCGCTATGGAGCTGTATGTCTTTCCCATGAACGCTTTGACCAATAATTTAACGTTTTTCAGGGGCACTGCAGCAATAGCCCCCCTCTCCAGAGCAGGGCCCCGGTGCATCGTCCTTGTAGATCCGTTATGGCTTCCTTTCCAGGAAGTAGAGCTGAAATACAGCCCCCCCCCCCCCCCCCCCCACACACACAGATTTTCTGGGCAGTTACACCCATTGTTAATCTTATGTATTCAGCATATGATGCCTCCTATCCAGCAGTGGCCATTGTAAGGAAACCAAGGCTGATTTGGTAGAAATTTGTGGACATTCTCCTTGGCAAATCCTCTCCCACCCACTGAACATTAGAGAGAAGAAACTCTGTTGGTCCTTGAAACACTCTGTTGGTCCTTGAAACACTAAAGTTCAAATGTAAGTTATAAAAGCTACATAAAGGGACAATGTCACACGCAAAATCATACTGGTTTAAAATTATTCTTAAAGAACATGAAAACGGATTAAATAGTATTTTTTTCTAAAGTAAATAATTCCCAACATACGCAGCATTGCTTGTACAAGTGGTGGCAAAACCAATGTTTCCAATTTTATCATGCAGTTAGGTCCCTTCCCTAACCATTTTCCGGTATGTTGGCCTACTAATTAGCATATTGGAGTCTCGCTGACAATGCTGAATATCTCAGGAATTGTTTACTGTGCTACCACACAGTATAGTCAGTTTTTAATTGTAAGATGAAACCAACTTTTTTCAACTGGTCCCATGAATCTTAGAGAAAAAAAAAAGAAAAACAGAAAGTTCTCATTCATGTTTCTTGAGAATACTTTCTTTTTGTCCTAACATAAATACAGGTGGTCCCCAGGTTAAGGACAAGATCCATTTCTAAGAACTTTCGTATGTAAATTATATTCAAGAATAATAATACTATAATGGCTTATATGTGGTAATTATAATAATACAGACTAATAATAATAGTACCCCTGTACTGTAATAGTACATTACAGAAACTAATTCAAACAAACAGAACATTAAAAAGACTCATACAAAAAACCTGTTATTAAGTAGGGGTCGTTTGTAACTCGGGGACCACCTGTAGTCACCTTGGTTGTACCTTTGATACAGAATCAGTATGATTAAGTAAATGTGAATCCTACCATAGGATAACCTTGGCTCCAGTGCAACCAGGACTGCTCTAGTCTTTCAATCTGAAAACCTTTGCACATATGCTGAGTCTGCTAAAATGTATATATATATATATATATATATTTTTTTTTTTTTTTTTGCATATTTCAAAAAATATATTTTTAAAAAAAACAGTGGCTATTTAATGTAGTGAGATAGGCACGACTTACGCATTGGCAGATCTAGGCACTACTATCTGAACTACAGGTTAAAAAGGGTAACTGACTGTAGTTATAAATAGAGAGTATAATAATAATATAGTTTAATATAATATTTGTCTTAACTGTTGTTTAGCTTGTAAGTTATGAACTTGTAACGTTTCACAGATGACTCACCTGACTATACATAAATATTTCAGTGCTTAGGCCAATGTCTAATTTGCCAGTGTTGTCATGTTTACCACTGACCCCTCAATTACACAATTTTACCTACCGTATTTGTTTCTATTTTTGAAAACTGTTTGCGAAACATAAAAAAACTGAACTTTGCGAAATATGTAACAGGCTATCAGCAGCTATGTAATCCAACAGCATTAAACATTTACTTTATAGTGCAATTACCTGATTGGGCAAGGGATAAGGGAAGAGTCAAATGCTGAAAGTTGAACTTACACACCAATAAGGCCAAAAATGTCCTGGCTATTAAAATAACGTGAGAACAGGCAGCAAATTTGTCCTAAACACAAGGAGAGTTATTGAAGTAATATAATATATTATGCTCCTGGCTTACATACTGTAGCTGCAAATGTTTATTATGTACTTTCCAAAATGTCAGTACACCTTTGAATGAACATGGACGGTTTCTGGATTTTACTAGGCATATAATATACCTGTACATCTATTTATTAACATTTATGTATCGGATTTTATTGATAAGTGCTTTTACTCCCTAAAATCATACAAATAGTACCTGCGTGCCCTCTGCAGCTCATGAAGACGCAGACTTTGTAGCACTGGCTGTGTTGTGTCAAATACCAGCCAATCAGGGACAAAGTCTCAGCAACATGCTGCTGAGACATGATCACTGATTTGCTAATATGAGACACTGCACAGCCAACGCTACAGAGTCTGTGTCTTCATGAGCTGCAGAGGGCAGGCCCAAGCAGGTATTTTAGCAGGTTTGATTTTAGGCAGTAAAAATAGGGCTTGTAAGCACCTCTTAATAAAATAAAGTACTTAAAATGTTGTGGCGCCGGCACAAAAATGTTCAATTGTAAATCCTATTGGACTAGCTGCAGTGAGAGAATTTTATTTGTACTATATAAGAATAAATGATATATAATTGGAATCTGAAAGGAATTTATTATTTTATGAGACGTTGGGTGTAATTCATCACGCTGTGATCACCTGCATTACACGGGGATTGCATGATGCAGGAAACTGACTTTAACTGCAAGCATTGCATGATCTCTGTGTGCAGCAGGGGATTAGAGCTTAATTAGTGCTGATAATAATTAGCAAATATTTCACAACACATTTAGGTCTGTACTGAATTAATATTCTTATAAATATAGAGTCAGGAGTGCTTAATACAATTTACATTTGTTTTAACAATTTGCATTATTTAGCTATGACTCTCAGTATAAATAATTGATAATATACATTGGGGTAGATTCACTAACAATGACTGTGATAAGCAGTGAAAAAGTGTAAAAACTAATGGCATAATTATTCAGGGAAAAACACTAAGCTAGTTTTTAATTAGAAAAAAAATGTGGGACAATGGGGGCATCCATGATAATTTTGCTCATACTGTATATGTGAGAGGGGTGTTTATATTTCTAGGGAGTATAGCTTGCATTTATTGATGCAAGCTGCCTGCTTCTAAACCCATGTGGAAGATGAACCTTTGTGTCAAATTCAGTGAAATCAAATTATCTAACAAATTGCCCTCATTTCTCTCTCTTGCCTATGGGTCTAGCCTACCGTGCCTCCACTGATCGATAAAAAGACCCCCACCCCCATTATACTCCAGCTATCAGAAAGTGATGAAACAAAGAATATATAAACAAATACCAATGTTCTATAAAAATGTTCATACTATACACAGCGTCCTTTTAATTTGTTACATACTTCACAAATTAGTATTTCTTTAATTGCAGCGGTACTTTAATGTATTGTTGGTGATCACCTTATTAAATCTCCACTTGCTTTTCCAGTTTGCATCGGTAATGATTGCGACTGCATATTCTCTACAATCTTTGTGGAAGAGACACTTAATAATACTTAATATATATATATACTAGCGAAATGCCCGTCAAAAAATTACGGCAATGAAATTGTAAGTGAGCTAATGCTGTTTGGTGTATAATAATAAAATATATAATACATTAATAAATTAATATACTTTACGTATTTGGAAGCATTGTGTTGAAGAGCTGCAATCTGTTTTGATGTTGCTGCAGCATTAGTGGTGTGGAGCTGCTGTGTAAACGTGCTGAATGTGTGCAGTGTAATACTGTGCGTGCGCAAGACCAAACCGTTAGCGTAGTTGTGTACTTCCGCATTGGTGTAAAATGGCGGGTAATGTGTGGTATGCGTCTTAGCGGAATATCCGTAGGTCTTTTGTGGTGTTTTGCGTGTTTCTTGTGGTGTTTTGCGTGTTTAGAGTGCTGTAGCCTTGTTTTCATTTTGTTCGGCGGCCATTTTTTCTCTCGCTTAGAGAATTTTCGAGTGTGTAAACTCTTTTATTTTGAGTGAAATGAAGGTGTAAGTTGCTTTTTTTAGGTCCTGGATGCTCCCTCTTGCTGTAGGTAAGCTTTTTATGTATGTGTTGTGTGTATTTATTGTGTTTGGAATTTGTTCATATTCGCGGGTTGCGGGCGATTTTTGCAAGGTCGTAATGAGTGGTAACGTGTGTTGTATGTTGATTGCGTTGCGAGGTAAAGTTTGCGAGGGTCGCAGTTGCTGTTTCGTGTTTGCGTTCAAACGTAAAGTTTGCGATGGGCGCAGTTGCTGGCAAGGAGCGCCTTCGGCGAGCCCGCAAGCGTGAGCAATGGCTCTGGCTGGCTCGCCTGCTCACAACTATATATGTGATATAGATAGACACTTATAAGAGGAACTATAGACACTATATTGGATACTTAATAATGCTTAATATAAATGGAACTGAAAATATAATGTTGGTTATTCACCTCAAAGTGCATTACATGCATTAAAGGCGCTCATTGCAGGGCTTGCGATGAGCACCACAGGCGCTAATCGCCAGCGGCGCACGCGGGACTTATGACCCGTATGACTTAGGACCGAAACCTGTACATGCACTGTGCAACTTTAACGTCCGAAACACGGAACTGGAAAGACATGAAAATAACAACAAATATGCCTCAAACTCACTTACACACAGCACAGTGGGAGAGCCAGGGAGCCTGTGAGCGAGGTTGCAAGTTAATTTGAGCTATATTTGCTATTTTTTAACAATCGAAAGTCATCTAAGCGAGAAAAAAAAAGCCTGCCGAAAAACCGCAACAAAACGAATACGAGGCGGAAGGATGTAAAACTAGCCCTAAGCGGTAACACATAATCGAAGCCACTAACATTTAACCCAAGGCAGTAACACAACAAAAGACAGTAACACTCAAGCGCGACGCCTATAAAGTACACAAGGGGAGAGGCTTGCAATGAGCGCTCATCGTGGGACTCACAAGGAGTGCCAAAGGTTGTCATTGCAAAGCAGGATAGTTGCAACTCACAATGAGCACCAAAGGGGCTCGCGATGAGCGCCAAAGGTGTTCAGAGGGCCCATAACCTCGCATTGTGTGGCAAACAGCATTGCCAGGCTTACAATTTTACATTTTTGACGGGCAATTTCCTAGTATAATATATTACATAGTTACATGTTTTAGTCCATCAAGTTCAACATTTTTGATGTAATGTGACTTAATTGATCCAGAGATATAAAAGTTTAATTTGGTTAGTCTTTCCTCATAGATTGGTCTGTCCATTCCTCTTATTAGTTTTGTTCCCCTTCTCTATATATGTAGCAGTGATTGAATAAAGCACAGGACCGCCCCAGAGCAGGACCCCGGTGCATTGCACCGGTTGCACCGGCAGTAGTCCTGCCCCTGGCTAGAATCAATGCTTTATATTAGATTAAAGGGCCACTGCAGTCCAAGAAAAAATACACTTGTTTATTAAGTATGTACAAAACTAACAATATTAGCAGCTATGGATATAAAAGCTGTGGGTATACATTTTTGGTCTCTATTTATTAGTACAGGAATCCATTTTGTGTTTGTTACACCACTTCATCAGAGCTGAATCATGAGGGTGCGTATTTTGGTTATCAGTGATGGCAGTGGTGGGGAAGTGGGAACAGAAAGCCTTTGTTAAGATAATTGGATAAGACTGAAATCGGCACCACTTCCCTTCCCCTTCACTAACAGAAGCAGACATGTTGCATCAGAGGATGCAACCACAGCTCTCCATAAATGCAAACACTCCTCTCACACACACAAGTTCCGTTAAATATCATGGATTCCTCCAGGGTCTTGCAGAGCCATCAAAATGCATTTGTTTTTCTAATTAAAAACTAGCTGTATGATTATGTTATTAATTATGTTCTTAGCTAGACTTAACATATATATTATTTTCATTGGACAGACCTGTCAGAATGCCTGAATAGTTTTCTGTGGTTGGCATCAGATTTAAGATCTTGCTCATTAACCCTCTCATTGCAATTCAATCTTATCTAACAACCAGTTGACATCAAAGCCAATATAATCAAATTATACGTAACTTCCATAAGAACAAGACATACCATTAGGCCACTTAAACCATCAAAGTCTTCCCTAATTTACTTGCCACTTCCATACATTTCTCTCTATCTCCCTGCAATGCTTATCTGGTGCCCGGATCAGGTCTCGCAGCATCTTCTGGGGCTGATGCTGCATAATTATCCTGCCTGGAGGAAGGCCTGGGGCAGATACGCTTCTTACTCCAAAGAAAAAAGAAATATTCAGCCATTAGCAAAGCTAAATGAGTAGAGCGATCCCATAATGCAGGCATTTTACATGTGTAGAACTTAACCCCTTTACTGCTGGTTTGTTTTGTTTGCTGTAAAATGATGAAATTGCATCAAAAAGAAGGATTTATATATATATATATATATATATATATATATATATATATATATATACGGTATATATATATATATACTGTATGTATATATATATATATATATATATATATATATATACATATAATCTATTTTTTATACAATTCCTTCATAGAATAGATAAATGTGTCTGTAATGCTGCTGTCCATAAGGTCACTGAGAGTTAGGCACAACTAAACAACTATATATATATATATATATATATATATATATAGTAAATATAGTTGTGAGCGTACGGGTCGTTGCTCACGCTTGCGGGCTCGCGTAGCGAGCCCGCGGCCCTTGCGTAGCGAGCCGCGGCCCTCGCGTAGCGAGGTCACTGGGCAAGGGCCTCAGTTGCTGGCATGGAGCGCCGAAGGCGCTCCATGCCAGCAACTGAGGCCCCTCGCAAAGCGAGGGCCTCAGTTGCTGGCGAGGTCACTGGGCACGGGCCTCAAACCCTCTCAAACTTCACGTCGCTACTCAAAAAACACGACACACAAATTACGACACTCGCTAAATTTTACGACGAACGCAAACAACCTACGAAACACGTTCACACACATTACGACCTCGCAAACATCGGACGCAACACGCCGACATACATACATTTAAAACACAATACATACACACAGCACATACATAAAAACCTTACCTACACCAAGAGGGAGCACCCAGGACCTCAAAAATGCAACTTAGACCTCGATTTTACTCGAAATAAAAGAGTTTTGAGACAAAAAAAAAATCTAAGCGACAGAAAAAATGGCCGCCGAACAAAACGAAAACGAGGCTACAGCACTCTAAACTCGCAAAACACCACAAGAAACTCGCAAAACACCACAAGAAACTCGCAAAACGCCACAAACCACCTACGGATATTCATACCACACAGTGCACACATTCAGCACGCTTACACAGCAGCTCCACACCACTAATGCTGCAGCAACATCAACACACATTGCCAGCTCTTCATCACAATGCTTCAAAATAGGTACAGTATATTCATTTAGTAATGTATTACAGATTTCATTATTAGACACCAAACAGCATTAGCTACCTTACAATTTCATTGCCGTCATTTTTTGACGGGCAATTCGCTAGTAGTAAAGAAATAGTATATTTGTGTTCACATTTGAATGTCTAAAACAAGTGCTCAGAATTCCAAATATACAGTTATTACACTGCATTCTGGCAAATGTGCCCACAAATGCATCGCTCTTCAATCCATAGCCGATTTTAAACATGGCTTCCTTTAAGCTTATGCCAGCTGCATTACACAGCTTTTATGCAAAGCCAAGGTTGGATTATACACAAGCTATTTATATTTGTCTAGTTATCTAATAGCCAGCTGGCATATTACTGTACGGTGGAGGCTTCTATCGCTCTTTTGCCCACCATGTTATAAATGATTGTTGCGGTGAACTACCTACTCACAAGATATACTACCCACGCTGATCAGAGCCAGTCTGTTGGTCGGTTTCTTGGCCTGTGCATAATCCATCCTGGGCTTTGCTTAAAGTTATGTAATATAGCAGTCATATGCTTGAAATGAACCATGTTTGAAATGGTATTGGACTAAAGAGAAAAGCCTCTGTGGGCACATTTGCATGTCCCTGCCAAGGTTCCCAGAATGCAGTGCAATAACTGTATTTCTTGCAATTCTGAGCAGGGAAAAATCATTTTAACTTATTTTAGACGTTCAAATGTGAGCACAAATGTAATATGTATTTACTATTACTAAATATATTTATATAAATATATATATATAACATTTGAAAATAGGCAAAATATTTAATTATGTAAAATTTTAAAAAATACAGCCTACAATTTCTTATCTTTTATATGCAATTGTGGTGCTGTGGAATCTTTCATTTTAGTTTCTGCTCATCAGCTTCCGAAGGTTGGATGTGACTTTGATAACAGAGCAACCTTCTATCTGCACAATGGGATGTGCGAACTAAAACTACCAGGACAAATAGAAAGCTCATCGATTTACAAGGACTCACTCTTCTGAAGCAATGCAGAGTTGGGCCTGGTCTGTACTTGGATGGGAAACAACCTAGGATTACCGGAAGCTGTATGCTGTGGCCCACTGGAGAAGGAACTGACAACCCACTCCAGTATCTCTGCTATGAATACTAAGTGGATCAACATGGTGTGTTGCGATCCATGAGGTCACAGAGAGTCGGACACGACTGAGTGACGCAAGCACACACAAGCAATAGGTTTAACTTGAAAAGTGTGTACACTGGCCCTTTAACTACTACCTAATCTGTAAACTTCAAATCATCACTTAACACAAAATAGACACAGAAATACACAACTGATCAAATGGTGAGGATACTGCTGGTGCAGTAGGTGCAAAGCACCGGCTCCCAAACCATGCTAGGCGCCCTCTGCTACTGGCAGTAAATGAGGAATCTTAAACTATTTGAAAAAGATGGCAGATAATGACATCATATAAAGGTGCACTGACCACTGTAGGGTGAGCTGACATCTACTATTTTTGGCTTTTTAATTGACCCCAAGGGGTATATAGAGAATTGCAAGAGGGGCCAAATTAGAAGTAAATTTTATATACTGTAGATAAAATATTTTTGGTATTTTTTTAAATATGAGAGGAGAATTTGAAGTAAGTGTCCCTTATTATTTTCCTTTATACAAATCATGTTTTAAAGACATAACACTCCCTCCATTACATACATATATATATATATATATATATATATATATATATATATATATATATATAATGTCTGTCAGTAGGTCTCCTGGTTTGCGCGTAATCCATCCTGTGCTATGCTTAAAGCTGTGCAATACAGCGAGCATATGCCTAAAATGAGCCATGTATATAGCGTTTTTTTTATTAATAGAGCATTCATTGTGGTCTAATTTGCATGTCCCCGCCCAGTTTCCCAGAGTGCGAGCAATGACTGTATTTCTAAGCAAATTGAGCAGGAAATACGTTTATTAACTTATTTTTTAGACATTTTTAGACATTCAAATAGAATCACAAATATACTATTTATTTTATGTACTACTGTACTCTGTATGGTGGGGGACTTCTTTCACACTTAAGCCAACCATATGTTATGATATATATATATATATATATATATATATATATATATATATATATATATATATATATATATATATATGTATATATATATATATATATATATATATATAGTAAATAAATATTACATTTATGTTCACATTTGAATGTATAAAACAACTTGTTTAATTACCAGAATTCCGAGAAATACAGTTATTACACTGCATTCTGGAACCTTGGCAGGGACATGCAAATGTGCCCACAAATTCTACCCTCTTGCAATCCATAACCACATGAAACATGGCTTACCTTAAGCATATGCCCGCTGTATCAAACAGCTTTGAGCAAAGCTAGGGTTGGATTATACACAAGCTAGGAATATATAGTTGAGTATAACCTGATATAAATTCGCTATGGTGGGAGACATACATCCCAATCTTTTACTAATGTGTATATAGAATAACATTACAGAGGTGTCTCACTCTGACCCATAGGACATTGCGTATTATGTGCTATTTAAAATGTATTAAAATAATTAACTAACAGATTTCTGCTGAGAAGATTTATAAACAATATCACCTAAGTACAAAAGAGATTTGATACTGATTCTTGTGTTCAGCTCCTACTATTACACCAGTTAGGTTTGGTACATACAGTATATTGCTGATAATGTTGTCCAACAGAGGGCGCTAGATATTCACAAGACTGTCCTATACATATCACATAATGCCTGAATAAGTGATACAAGACAGGTACTGTGCATGTTATTTAGATTGCATTACCATAAAATGAAACTGCAGTGTGTTCAGTTTTACACTATAATATCTGAATTAGCAATGGGCATTATAAAGAAAAAATATATAAATTGTATACCTGTAAGAGGGGTTGTTTTTCATTTCTTATTGTTTGTACTTACTATAACCCGTCTATCTATCTATCTATCTATCTATCTATCTATCTATCTATCTATCTATCTCTCTATTAATCTCTGTCTGTCTATCTATCTAGCTATCTATCTATATCTATCTGTCTCTATCTATTTATCTAACCCTTCGATAGATGGATAGATAGATAGATAGATAAATAGATAGATAGATAGATATAGATAGATAGATAGTGAGATAAATAGACCATAGATATATAACCCTATATGTCGGTCTATCTGTCTGTCTATCTATCTATCTATCTATCTATCTATCTATCTATCTATCTATCTATATCTATCTATCTATCTATCTATCTATCTATCTATCTATCTATCTATTGATCTATCTATCTGTCTCTATGTCTATCTATCTATCTATCTAACCCTTCGATAGATGGATAGATGGATAGATAGATAGATAGATAGATAGATAGATAGATAGATAGATAGATAGATAAATAGACCATAGATATATATAACCATATATGTCTATCTGTCTGTCTATCATCTATCTATCTATCTATCTATCTATCTATCTCTATCTATTTATCTATCTATCTATCATCTATATATCTATCTATCTATCTATCTATTGATCTATCTATCTGTCTCTATCTATGTCTATCTATCTATCTATCTATCTATCTATCTATCTATCCATCTATCGAAGGGTTAGATAGATAGATAGATAGATAGATAGATAGATAGACCTTAGATATATAACCATATATGTCTATCTATCTGTCTGTCTATCATCTATCTATCTATTGATCTGTCTGTCTCTATCGATCTATCTATTTATCTATCTATCTATCTATCTCTATCTATCTATCTATCTATCTATCTATCTATCTATATGTCTCTCTGTCTTCCTAAGCTCAATTATCCAACACTTTCACTCAATTCTTTAATAACAATAAATTGCAATTATATTTATTTCTACAATAAATGGGCCTTTAATGTGCCACTTTACCCCATTTTGGGGGGTAGATAGATTGTGCAATCTTGACAAGACTTTTGGTTCTAATCTCGCTGTTACATCTACATTTAGATCCTTATGTAAATGGTGTTAGTGCTATGTGATAACAACCATCATGATCTGACCAATCAGTAAGGGCTCTGACTATGATGGGAGGATCGGCGCATCGAAGATGAGAGGACAGGACTTACTTTCTATGACTAATAAGGGGAATGGAGGGGCTACGTTATGAAGAAAGACTAACCAAATTACACTTATTCTCTCTAGAAAAAGGCGTCTAAGAGGGGATATGATTACCCTATATAAATATATCCAGGGTCAATACAAGGCTTTGTCAAGGGAGCTTTTTGTGCCAAGAGGTTTTCAACTGACAAGGGGAAAAGTTTCCACCTTAAAGAAAGAAAAGGGTTCTTCACAGTAAGGGTGGTTAATCTGCGGAATTCTCTACCAAATGAGGTGGTGACAGCTGATTCGATAGATAACTTTATATATATTTTGAATAAAAAGGTAATTCAGGGCTATCCTAAATAATCCAAAAGGGAGTATTGATCCAGGGAGGAGTCCAATCACCAGTATCTAGGGTCAGGAAGACATTTCATATTTTCCCCCTTTTCAGACAATTGGCAATGTTTCAATGTTTTTTTTCTGTTTTCCTTCCTCTTGATCAATTAACAACTAACCCACATATTAGAAAGATCAGAGGAGATCTAAAAAGTTGAACTTGATGGATAAAAGTATTTTTTAACCTCAATTAATATAGAATTATCTATGTTTCCTCACAAAAAAACATTTAATTACAATAAATGATGTTTAGATGTCCATCTCAGTGGCCCTTTAATAAATACCGCACACTGTTTACTCTGCTGTTTACCAGGATTAAGTCCATGGCGATATCAACATTGCTACATTACTAACGACATGACATTCCTACCAACATTTACGTTCATTTTTCTCTATGTCAGCAGATGCATCTTAATAATTGTGCCAGCCATACGCCGAAGGAATCCGACAAATGTCTGTTGATTTAATTGTCAGAAACTTGCAAGACTGGAATGTGCATTTGCAACATATTTGATGCGGCAGAACGTATATGACCTCCATTTATATAAATACTGGAGTGAAATAGAAACTAAACACGGCTTAAATGCAGATAAACACTTGTATTTATTTCCTTAATATTTCCCTAATGTCTGTGTTTTTGTTGTGTAAAACTAAAAAAAGAATGTTTATACACTTGTGTATTTTGATATATGAGATTTAACTATTTTGGGAACTCTGATTTAGTAACAAATGTCTGGTTTTCAATAAAAAAAATGTGGAAAAATAAGACTGTTGCAGTACGGCATATGCATATATACATGGCTGGATTACCCATTAGGCAGACTAGGCAGCCGTATTATGTAAATTAGCTGCTTTTGAATACTAATGGCCTGCTTTGAAGATCTTGTTGGTGTCACATAAGGCTTGTTTGATTCTGGGGTGGGGACCCCCACACCAATTTATTAAGCACATGCTGATCATGATTCATGATGGGGAAATATGGCAATTACAATATGTTGATAGTTTTTAATGCTCTTTAAGAGAAAACCAAATTCTTGATGGGGTGAAACTATCCCTTTAATTTAGAGTGACAATATTTCAGGACGTAAAACCAAGGTATTTACATATGGTTGCAATGCTCTAAATCAGTAATTCGCAAACCCCTTCGTGCTGACCCTCAGATAGGCCAGGATTTAGGTTTAACACATCTAGGCTTCTCTCTTATGTAGGGTGCCATGCTTCCTAACTGTGATCTAAAAACAAGTCCACACTATGTGATCTAAAGCCAAGTCCAGGAGAGGCTTCACACTATCAGTCGGCTCAGACACACAGCATGTCACTGTCTGCTTTCAGCAGAGTTGTATGAAACAATAGTATCAAACGCTGCAAAACTATAACTCTGGGTCCTAATTAGGAGCAAGTAATGTGTAAATTGTATATGACAATTACACTGAGGAAAATAAAATTGTCACCTAGTTAAAACATTTATTTAAAACAAATAACCGGGCTAAAGAGTCTCTCTAAGCAGCATTACCAAAATCCACAAGCAACGTTCAGTATCACTGCAATTAACAGTGGTTGACTAGCAACTGGAATATCCCAAGGGATAATGTGTGGCAAGGAAGAGCTCGTAATATTAGGTCTTACACGCTAGCTCTGCGTCACGCCTCATCAGTGCATTTAATGGTTACCCTTTCTAGTTCATACATATTAATTTAAAAATAATAGGCAAAAACCTAATTGGAATACATGTTAATACATGGGTGATACCAACTATCATCATTGTGAAAAGCATGGCCATTATAATGTAGATGGAAGGAAATATATTATCTCAAACTGTTTTTCTCAAGCTCTGCATTTGGTTTACATTTTAGAGAATATAACAATATGGCAAATATCGTCATCTTTTATAAAACCTCTCAGGATTATATTTAGAAATTATTCTACAACAGGTACAATATTTTCCTTAAAGGCAATGTCTTTGTACCATGTTTATATGATAAGACATGTGTAATACAGCATGCATAAGCTTAAATGAAGCCATGTTTCATAATGGCTATGGATTGAAGAGCAAGGCATTCCCAGAGTGCAGTGTAATAATGGATTTTCTCAGAATTCTGAGCTGGAAGCAGGTTTTTTAACTTGTTTTAGACATTCAAATGTGAACACAGATGTAATGGCTCTGGTTTTCAGGTTTCTATCGTTTTCCTTACCTGACCCGTCTCAAGGATGGGAAATTGCTTGGAACTTGATGCTTGCTCGGTACTGGACGTGTGGGACTGATCTGATCAATTGCTCGGAAACTCAACACTTGCTCTGAACTCTACACACTCGCGACACCCCACAACCTGTCTCTGCCTGTAAGAGACCAAGTGCAGCCTGTGTCTGTAAGAGCCAAAGTGCAGCCTTTGTAAGAGCCAATGTGCAGTCTGTGCCTGTAAGTGCCAATATGCATCCTGTGTCTGTAACAGCCCAAGTGCAGCCTGTGTCTGTAAGAGCCAAAGTGCAGCCTTTGTAAGAGCCAATGTGCAGTCTGTGCCTGTAAGTACCAATATGCATCCTGTGTCTGTAAGAGCCCAAGTGCAGCCTGTGTCTTTAAGAGCCAAAGTGCAGCCTGTGTCTGTAAGAGCCAAAGTACTGCCTGTGCAAGAGCCAATGTGCAGCCGGTGTCTGTAAGAGCCAATGAGCAGCCTTTGTAAGAGTCAATGTGCAGCCTGTGCCTGTAAGAACCAATGTGCATCCTGTGTAAGAGCCAATGTGCAGCCGGTGTCTGTAAGAGCCCAAGTGCAGCCTGCGTCTGTAAGAGCCCAAGTGCAGCTTGTGTAAGAACCAATGTGCAACCTGTGTCTGTATGAGCCAATGTGCAGCCTGTGCCTATAAGAACCAAAGTTCCAAGCAATAACCTCTCTCCTCCTTCTTCTCTTCCTCTACATCGCCACCATCCCATTGGGCCCTCGAGTCCTCTCATGTAACATTGATGTAACATTGTGTTTTTTTTTATTTTTTATGTCTGTCTAGTTTTAAGGTTTTGTATTCATCAGTTCAAACTAAAATGTGAAAAATCTGGGGTCCGGAACACATTATTTCAATTTACATTGATTCCTGCTATCCAGAATGGATTAAGGACGAGAACAGAGGTACCACAGGATACATATATATATATATATATATATATATATATATATATATATATATATATATATATATACACACAATCACTATATTCATTAGGCAAAAAAAATGATCTAATATTCAGCCAAAAATCCGATATTTGTCCTGAAAAATCTATATTTTTCCAAATCAGTATTCGTCCATTCCTCAGGAACAGTTTAATAAGAAATATAGAGGTTCCACTCTATATATGTGGAAAGCTTGGTGGTATACTTGAAGGAGTGATGAAAAAAAATTATGTTTTTTTGGTAATTTGATGACCTGAGGCTTTTGGAAACATGGACTTGGGTCAATGATTTGAGTTTTATAACAAGAAACCTTTGGGATACCCATTTATAACGCATCACAACAGCAGTCTAATTCCCTTTAACACACAACAGGCCAGATCACATTATTATTGTACTAATGTGTCACCATTTTTAACTTAAAGTAACATCAGTAGACTTGCATGTGACCCTTTATTTGGGGACATGACACACTGGTCTACAAGATATTAATGTTTGAGCTATGCTGTAAATAAGAATGCCACTATAATGAACTATAACTGTGGAATAAACATAAATAAGGATTATTCTTGCACGTAAATAACCCTTATTCATTCTGAGATCACTGTAGGGTAATAATGTAGAGTCTGGCCCTTTAACACTTATATGGGACTGCAAGCAGGTCCATTGCAGAGCAGTTTTTCTTATCAGTTTCATGTGAGAAAGGTTAATGGGTTTCAGTATATTACTAATTTACCACTCTCACATATACAAATAATAAAGTGTTATTTAATTGGATTCTTAAGCCCGAGAAAAAATGACATTTTAATTGGTACCTGATATAACTTGCATTCGGATAAAAAGAACATTTTAAATAATTTAAATCTGCCAGCCTCTGTAGCTGTATGTTGTGTTATCCATTTTTTCTAAAGTGAATCAATCCTAGGAAATTACATGTTGCTGCTGCATGTATATGCAAATGAGTGGCTTGTGCATATTAATGAGTTGATGTGACGTGCTAACTAGGATTACAGTCTACTTGTCTGTCTCTGTAATGTCCAAATTAAAGGCCATTAATGTTATTTTCTGTTAGACCCCTCTCCCACCCTTATCAAACCTTTCTGGATCACTACCTTGTAGTGGTGAGGGGGCTTGTGTATCTCAATGAAGCTGTGAGCTAAACCATTTAGGATCACCTAAGATGGGCAGGTCAAAGCAGAGAGCCCAGACAAATCATGGTCCACTGGAAAAGGAACTGGCAGCCCACTCCAGTATTTTTGCCAAGAAAACCTTATGGATAAAGATAACCAGACACAAGATGCGTCTGGCATGCTGTTGTCTATAGGGTCATGAAGAGTCGGACAAAACTGACAGACTAAACAGCAATCAGAAGTGTAGTGTAGTGAATCTAAGAAGTCTTATATGGACAAATGTCAACAAACCATCATAGGGATTTGCTTTACCTGCTTTAATTAACTTGCACCACTTATGTATAAATGTAAACTTTTCACCTAAAGATGGATACGGCTAACTTCTGGCAACTAACTTCAAACAATCTGACGGCTACATTTCATTGGCAATTAAATGTTTGTCTACACAGAACCATTTATAGATATAACCATGGGTTGTTTCATCAAGGACCAAGCCGACTGCTTGTTTAATCACAATTAAAGGATCATGTGCTTTGATGTGTTCACCCTGCACCACGCTCATGTTCATTCCACATACAGAAGTCATTACTCACGAAATCCTATGGCACATGACTGGATAGAACATGGTAAATGACCTAATGTTTAATTACTCTGGATGTGGGTCATTCCAACTACACGAGAATGCCACATTGCCTTGAAATTCCTAACAGAAGTCAATGCAGGAACTTAGATGTTTCCTTGTGTAATTTGGGAATATTTATTTTTGCTTTATCACTTCAGTGATATGAAAAGAGCACCTCAAATTTCTTTCTACTTCTTACTCCTCCACTTTTAGCCCTGAACTCTATTTATTTACATTCCCTTATTGGCTCCTAAAAAGATGTCTTGCTCTATGGCAGTGGTTCCCAAACCCCTCCTTAAGATGCACCAGACAGGCGATGACTTGAGTCAAACATTATAAACAAAGGTGAGGCAACTAGTATTCAGTAAGGCTGTGGAGCCTCAACTTACTTTACACAGTGATTGACCTACATCAGTGGCAGTCAACCTGGTCCCTAACATCCAATAGTGGGCGATTCAAGCTTTCCTGATGGTTGGCGGGGTAATTGTTAGGTGGCATCGCTAACGAGTGATGTCACATGCTGGAGACCAGCAGCACCAAGCTTGGTTGGAGAGCCTATGGCCAGCAGTCAGGACCGGATCGCTAGTAGATACATAGCTAGGGTCATATGATTTATGTAACCAAAAATGCCATCAGGCAAGTTGGGTTACTGTGACACTGGTTGGCAGGAAGGACATTTTACCATCAAAAATCAGCAGTAGGCATTAAAAGATTGTCGATCCCTTCTCTAAATTAAGTCCGTCCGGTAAATCTTGAGGAGGAAGGGGGAAACCACCGCTCTATTAGCATTTACATATTTTTTCCACCTGTGTTACGAGCATTATTCAAATGTAATTCTATGACAAACACAAGTGTAGTAGGTTCAGGATTTCGAAACGTGCCTATCCTTACACCTATTGTGTCTTGATAGGTGGCTTCATTGGGATGTCAAGAGTATCTTTTCTGCATACCTGTGCCTGTCAAGGAACTGTGTTTTGATAGACTAAAATGTAAGCTCCCCCGACCCACCCATATGTTTTATTTGAGGGTGCATTAAGATTCAGATAACAAACACAGACACATATTATATACAAAAAAAGTTTAATTGAAATACTTGTATAAAAAAATATGATCTCCATACATTTCACACTGTTAAACTGAAAAAAAAAAAAAAAAAAAAAAAATCATAGTCAAGCTGCATAAATGCAACCAGATCACAAAAACACAGCTATTAAAATAAATTAATGTTATGACTCCTCATCTCCTCCCAGAGCCAATGCATGGAGACTGTATAATGCCAATAAGTTAAAATCTTGTCCAAAAAAAAAAAAAGAAAAACAGCATAAACTTTACATTTCTGGTATAGCAAACATACCAGACACAAAAGGCATATTGACCAACTTTAAAAAGTCATTCTAGGTTCCTTAAATTAGACTTTTTACAACAATTACCCATCTAAAAAATAAAAACTTGCTTGTGGCATGGAAAATGAAAAAATAAAAATAAAATAAAGTTTCAGACATGACTGGAATGCAGAAATAAAAGCTAGTTGGTAGCTTCCATATTAGATTCCATTTGAAAAGATAACAAATGTATGGAAGAGGGCTTTCTAGAACAGAGTGAAGCAGTGTTGATAAGCTCTACACAAATAAGTTAAACTAAATAAATAGTGAGAATCTAAATATTACAATAAATAGCTGTATAACACAAAGAAAAAAGTTTAAATACAGATATGAAAAAAAAAAAAAAAAAAAAGTAAAAGTCCTTGAATATTGCATTGATTGTGCATTTAACATGCCCATACTTAAGACTCGCAGGCTGACATGGTAAGGGAGAACTGAAAAACAGGAGCCTATTGTGCCCAGTGGTAGAGATGATAAAAAAGGGGATTTTACGGTTACTAAAGTATAATAAATAAAATCCACACAGCATCCCTGCTCAAATATCTGTTACAGGAAGTATTTGAGTAGTAGAGAATGAGTCCATGAAATATTTGTGTTCAAGCAATCCACCATAAGAAGGGTGGGATTACTTTCAATTGTTTATGGAGCATGGTCAAACATCAGGAGTTGTTCCAGCCGGCATGATAGCATGATCTTCTTTGGACATACATGCCTCCCGAATTTATAAAAAAAAAAAAAAAAAACATAAATAAAGAGGAGAAAGACTGAAAATAGTCCCACTGAAGCAGCTTTCAAAAAGGCACTCAAAAGCAAATAAAAATCTAGTCCAGGCTCTATGAGAGCAAACAGTATACTATGTACTCAAGAGGTCACTGCTTTTATGTAAATAAGGTCAGTCTTGTATAAAGTGCTGGCCTACAACTCTCAAAACATCAGCATGTCCAAATGAAGTCTCATTCCAGGGAGATAACTGCAAAAAGATAAAACAAAAAAGTGGAGAACAAAACAAATCTTGTATAAAAGATTTAACTAGGGAATAGTGAATGTTTCAGGCTCTCCTGTGTAGTATTGGCAGCAGCACTGGTTTTCTGCTAATGCTCCCTCCCATTGCAAGATTCTTGGGGTTTACAGACTCTCGTTGCTTGAGCTTGTGCTAGATGCATCAGTGTCAATGGTCCGTAGTCTTAAGTCACAGTCCTCTGATTTCACTAGGTCACACTTGCACATCCATGGATGATCAAATATTTGTTCAAGTGTTGGTCTATCGGAAGGCCTCAACGAAAGGCACCACTTGATGAGCTGTTGGCACTCTGGGTTAGGAAAAGAAAAAAAGAGAATAAAAAATTACTACAATGAAGCAGAAAATGAAATAGAATAATAGAAAATGCAGAACTTTACAGGTTTATAAGAGATATTTACATACCTGGAGAAATTCTTCTTCTGAAGTATAACCGAACACGCAGGATCTCTTCATCTTGCTCAAAAGGGATATCCCCACAGACCATGTCATAAAGTAGAACCCCCAATGACCAGACTGTGGCTGACCGCCCATGGTACCTGTGATATTTGACCCATTCTGGGGGACTGTATACTCTTGTGCCTGAAAAGAAAGAAAAAAACCACAACTTATTAAAACAAAGGTCATATAAGGTCAGCAAAACAAGCCAAAAGACCCTGGACTCTACATGGTAATGCAATTGATTGCACTGCCCGCCCCCTCTCTATTGCAATGAACAACATTGTATGCATCAGCTGTTTACTAGCAAGGCTCCCTTTCAAGGACCACGTGCTGTCTGCAGCACCACTCCAAAAATAGACACAAAAGGAGGGTGTGCAGTGGGGGAGGGAAGCAATCCTATCTCCCTGCACTGCCTCATCCCAGATACATTTCCTAACAAATGCACTTGTATTGTTTGAGCGCTCCCCCCTCCCCCTTGGGCCGTGTACAGGGGCTCAAAGCAGCTCCCTAGGCTCTCTACTGTTCCTTAGATACCAAACAAAAACCAGAAATCTGTGAAGGCCTGGTCACGTGTGCCAGTTTCGGGTTTCACAACAAACAGATGTGAAATGAGGCAGCAGTAGTGCCAGTCACCTCCACAGTGCACGCCTATAACAGGGGAGGGAGGGGGAGGAGAGAAGACCCACAACACAACGCGCCCACATCCATACACATACCAAGGGCTCCGCCTGCCTACAGCCATCACACAGCCACCCCACCCCCCAAATTATAAAGAGAAGCCATCACAAGATTAAAGCCTGCAATGCAGATACACCCAGAAAAGAAAAAAAAAACTACAATTGTAATAGGATACAATGCAAATACATAGTACTCCAACTGTTATCAGTATATGGGGAAAGAAATCTGATCACCACCCTACAAGCATCACGGAAAGCAGCTACTGCGTCACTGGGAGGAATTGCCTGCACTATGAGGGGAGGGGTCACGAGTGTGTGGAAACTGTATCATAAAAATACACTGGTGCTTTCCTGCAATAACAGCTTAATATACACAAAATGGGGGGCTGCACTCAGAGGTGGAAAAAAAAAAAAAAAAGTTCATGCAAGGACATATCTGGTATTAATTAGGCAGCCATACATACCATCAAAGTCTGTGTATACTGTGTCCTTGAGAAGGGCTCCTGATCCGAAATCTATGAGCTTGAGCTCGCCAGTCCTTAGATCTACCAGTAGATTTTCATCCTTGATATCCCGATGCACCACCCCACAGCTGTAACAGTGCCTCACTGCTTCAAGCACTTGCCGGAAGAAGCCCCGAGCCGTGTCCTCATCTAGAGCTCCCTTCTCTGTGATAAAATCAAACAAGTCCTTCACCGGTTCCGGTCTCTCCATCACAATCAGGAATCCATCAGCTCTCTCGTACCAGTCCAGCAGCTTGATCACGCCTCGGAAGCCTGAGCCAACCTTTTTCAGGAGGACAATTTCCAAGGGCACCATTACTCCATTCTAAAATAATAATAAACATATACATCAGTATCCAAACCCTTTATTATGGAGAAAAAAAAATATATATATATATATATATATATATATATATATATATATATATATATATATATATATATATATATATATATATATATATATATATATATATATATATATATATATATATATATATGTCCAGATCTTTCTTAGTACTAAAAAAAAAAAAATAATAATGAAAATATATATATATATATATATATATATATATATATATATATATATATATATATATATATATATATATATATATTACACACACAAAATGTATCAAAATCCCTCATGCCACAAAAATATTGCAAAAAAATAAAATACACATTTCAGAAAATATTGTTTTGCAATATTTTTTGCATACACATTATGCACAAAAAAAAAAAAAAAATTATATATATATATATATATATATATATTATGACATGCCCTCAAAGCTAACATTGGGCACTGCCCATCATCTCAAGTGGGTGTCCCCCAGAGCTGCCGCATTTGGGGAGGAGAAAAAATCCCGCCAAATTCCCCCCATAATAAAGAAAAAACATACAATATACACTGCATGATCTGATTTCACCCCCGAAAGTGCAGGAAACCCCCAGCCCAGGAAACCCCCCGATCAGCGGTTGTATGCCCATTATCACTAATACTTACTAGGGTTCCCCAGTCTGTGACTCGCTCCTTGGCTACGTGTTTCACAGCGACCTGCGGGGGAGACAAGAAAAAGGGGGTTCTTAGTGACATCACAATGGGGGGAGATCCGCGGTCTAGAACGCCGGGGGGATTCTCTGCTGTCAGCCATTGAGTAATAGGAGGAGAGATCAATCGCAATGGGAGACTCGCAGGCGCATCAGTAACATTGCAGCAACTTACCGGCAGACCGTCTGCAATCCTGCTGCCCGAATACACAGTGCCAAAGCCACCGCTGCCCAGCACGGAGCCGACCTGGTACACCTTCTCGAAGGACTCCTTGTCTGCTTTCACTGTAATAAAAAGGTCAATACCGAATTAGCACCGCCATCCATGTTTAAATCCCATACAAATACGAACATGATCTCTGTATAGCTAAGAGGTAACCCCTGATGTAGTATAAGCAAATGTTCACATTTCATAACAAATATGGGAGATCACCTCTTAATTATTGATTTTAAACCTTATAGTTTTCATTTTTTTCTAGATCCCAGCTAAATCATGTAGTATCAGCCATGCAATGGTGTAAAGATCACATTTCATAACATGTAATGCAGTGTATGGAGGTTTAAACCTGATCACTGCTAAATATATAGTCTAGTATTGGCCATTTAATGATCAGATTTAAAACCCCACACACCCTATTACATGTCAAATATGAGATCTAATAAAAAAAAAGTGTTTAAAATCCATAATTATACAGGTGATCTCCCAGGTTTGTTATGATATGTGATCATGGCTAACTATATAGCAGTGATCAGGTTTAGACATAAATGTGATCTAGTAATAAATGAAAATATGGGATTTATCCCATGGTTTAAGGTCTGAAGATCTCCCATATGAGATGCCAGTGTTAACAGATCACATTTCATAACAAATATGGGAGATCCTTTTAATTATGGGTTTTAACCCATAGGATAACTCAATATTTTTCTTTTACTATATCACATTTATTATGATTTGTATTCCTGATCACTAATAATAATAATAATAATAAGTCAAAAATCACATTATTTAACAGTGATCAGGTTTAAAAAAAACACATATATAAAATGTAAGTAAATAAAATGAAAATATTGAGCTATCAGTGTCCAAAATCCATAATTAATAGGTGATCTCCCATATTGGTTATGAATTAGCATGCAATAATTATTAAAATGAGGCCAATAAGCCAATAGCCTGATGATCTTGATGCAGATTTAAAGATCACACTATTAAAATATTTGTTTTTTGCAAATAAGCCGTCTTATGAGGCTGAATACCCAATAATGGAGATTATTGACAAGTCCAATAAGCATAGGCACTAGTATATACCTGGCTGCAGGATTTTAACCGGTAGATGATCCATGCTGGTTGGATTGCAGATGTGAGCCAATGAACCGAATTTAGACAGTAGCATATTTCAGATAAATCCTTTACCAAAAAGGTAATAAATAAATTAGATGCAAGGTAAAAAAAAAAAGATATCCAAGAGGTTGTGTCCAGATCACATAAACAGAGCAGTCCAGGCTTCAGTCTGACATATCCATGAAGTTGTATAGAAATCCCAGGCTTGTGGTGAAATAGATTAAATAAGAAAAAATAAATTAGCAAAATATCTCCTTGTTTGTAAACGTAGGCAGCTGATTGTTGTATAAATCCAGTAAGGTTTGAGGTTCTTAATTCAATGATTAGCAGCAGCCACAAGCCACTGCCCTCCTCAGCTCTGAGCTCAATTACTGACAGACCTGCCTCTTAACTCCTAATATTTTGGTCCGGCAAAATGCCTCAGTGTGGTATCAATGCGCGTCAGGGAGGTGGTGGTAAGCGTTTCCCGCGGCGTAATAGCAAAATAACCACAGGAGAAATATCATATAGAACGTACTGAGACCCCAAACCAGCAAAATGTGGGAAATAAGCGCCCGCTTTCTAACCAGAGCTTTTGTTTCTAGTGCGCACTCTTTTACTAGTAGTAGCTAGACGCGGAAGGTTATACTGTCTGAAAATTTAGCCACACTCTGTTACTCACATTAGCAAGTAGGAGCGTTTATTTACATATTTATGTAGTGGTGCTTTAGCCAATAAGAAGAGTGCATTTGGAATGCAATGCCGGGCCGCGGCCAATAGGATTTACGCTCATTTGAATATGTATTAGCTGGAACAGGGGCGTTGGGCGGGAATTCCTCGGCGCGCTTTTTCCCCTCTGTCTTCATTCCTGGCAGTGCTGGGAAAGGTCAGAGAAGCTGAGACACTGCGTCGCAGAGAAAAATGGGTGGAGGAGGAGTGGATGCTCTCTCTGCCAATTACACAGTGCACCAAAATCACGATGCTGGCTGAACACAGGCAGGGATTGACAAGTCTACAATTTGCAGCAGGAACAGCCATGTTATTCTTAACCTTTTTAGCTGTGAGGGACAAACATAGCGCCTCAGATTCAAGTACAAATACGAATTAATAAAGAATTCAAAATCTGCTGCGTGTTTGGGTCAAACATATGTTAATATCTTCTACAACCAAAGCTCTGTATACCAGGCAAACAATTCAAAGTGGACACAAACTCACAATGAGTCCCTTTTAGGAAAAACGTGCTATAAAATATAGTGCAATAATGGACTTTGGTTCTGATGGATGGAAAAATGACAGGAAAATATTTTTATTTTATTATTTCTTCAGAAAGTGCTAGTATTTTCTGTAGTGCTAATTACAAAGGGGCAATAAAACACAAATATTTTATTATCCTTTATTTGTAATGTGCTAAACTTATTCCATAGCACTATACAGGGGTTAAATACAAATGAAAACCAATTGTCACATTGCAAAACGATGGAGGAGCCATTTTTTGCACTCAAAATCAAACGTACATGTTGCTTTCCTTAAAGCACCTATCAAAATCAAACGTACACTGTTTTTCCCCCCCTAAAGAACCTATAAAAAGCAAATATACGCCGTGCTTTCCCTAAACCACCTATCAAAAGCAAATATACACTGTGCTTTCCCTAAAGCACCTATTAAAAGCAAATATACACTGTGCTTTCCCCAAAGCACCTATCAAAACCAAATATACACCGTGCTTTCCGCCAAAGCACCTATCAAAACCAAATATACACTGTGCTTTCCCCCAAAGCACCTATCAAAAGCAAACATACACCGTGCTTTCCCTAAAGCACCTATCAAAACCAAATATACACTGTGCTTTCCCTAAAGGACCTATCAAAACCAGATATACGCCATGCTTTCCCTAAAGCACCTATCAAAACCAAGTATACACCGTGCTTTCCCTAAAGCACCTATCAAAACCAAGTATACACCGTGCTTTCCCTAAAGCGCCTATCAAAACCAGGTATACACCGTGCTTTCCCTAAAGCACCTATCAAAAGCAAACATACACCGTGCTTTCCCTAAAGCACCTATCAGGATTAAAAACTCACAAGTTTACAATTTTAAGGGTATGGTTGAGGTACAATATAGCGCATATTAAGACTGAAGGTGATAAGCTTCTTTAAACAGATGACTTTTTAATGAGGTTTTAAAGGATTTGAGGCAGGATAGTCTATTGAAAAATTAAAAGCATAAAACAAATTATAATCTATGTTAGTATACATTAAAATAACAATTCTGTACAACAGACGTTCAGAGCAACTCAGAATAATCACAACAATCAATATTTTGTTTTCTAGTCCCATTTTATCCACGTGCATGATGCAAACTTGCACTGCATTTTGCATTTATTACCAGATGCAAAACCAGTCCCACAGTGCCAGCATTTTACTGCATTTAAGTTGGCCATTTTAGTATATATAACAACCTGGGGGTGTGCTGTTCTGATGATTGGCCACAGAGGGCGCAAAGAATCCAAGAAAGAAATTCTGTGGTGCTGACTGCGCGGGAACAGAATACTATAAAAGCTGTTAGACTTGGGGAGAGCCGCTCTGCAGCTGAATGTCTAGCATACTTTAGAGGGGAAATGCTTGTGAGGTCACATGAGGATACCAAGTTATAGAAAACTGGAGACATTATAGAAGGGGGAGGAATGTGTTCCACATGCTGCTGCCTCAATGTCTGCATTTAATGTGCTCATGTGGAGTAGTTAATACAAAGAAATATCTTGTATGTGCAATTCACAGCCACACTGGTACCTAATAAAAAAACACAAAAATCACACACAGTTCTATAACGTGTGCTGTGTTGTCTTGTAATAAAAATAGGCATAAATTGGCAGTGAGCTGGTTTCACTTTTAATGCAGGCTACTTATGAAAATCTGTGCACTGCATGGCAGCATTGTAATCTTAAGCTAATGCCCGCATTAAGGAGGATGGGATTTGGGCGTTGTAAGACAATGTGCAAATATAAATATTGATTTCAGTATTTAGTATTTTTTCTGCATTGTATATTAGTCTGCTGAAGCAAATCCTCATATGAACCATTTCTTGAAGAAGATCATTTTGTGATTCTGGCAATTTGAAATATACTTTAAATAACAAATATACATCATAAGAGATTCTGGTAATTAAAAAAAGTCTAATTTAGAAACACATTTGAATGTGAATACAGGCGGACTGCTGGTGAAGGACAAGATAAGTTCCTGAGAATGTCTTTATACTGGATTTGTATGTAACTCAGATCCCTGATGTATTGTAATAATAATAACAATACTATAATGGCTCATTGTGGTAATAATAATACAGTGTAATACTGTAATAATGATACCCATGTACTGTAAAAATAAGTTACAGAAACTATTGTGATCTTTATTTGGTTCATCTCTAAGTCGGGTTGTCTGTAACCCAGGGAACAACTCTACCTCCTTTCATTGCATGTTCTGAGGCTTGTAAATTTATAAGCATTGCAAAGATGCATCTTCTGTTTTCTTGTAAGGATTATGTATTGTGTTTGCGTTTTTTGTAGCCATTGTTGCAGCTTCTATGTCAGAATCCCTCGCAAAATTCCACCAGTTTTATGTGCAGAGTATTCACCAATTGGTATTTTCAAAACCATCATAGCTATGGAACCCGTTTTCATCTCCAAAAGTATTGGCGGAACCTCCAAGCTACTATATAGTTCTCATGGAGCCCTACAACTTCTCCCTTGTACACCGAAATGGCTCCCCGGGGTCCTACACCGACTCTAAGACCACAACATCTCTACTCAGAATCTAATAACCACATCCATGGTAATCTTTTAAGGATATCACAAACTTTCCTGAAAGTGTTGCCTGGACATTTTTTTTCTGAAACCTCTGGTCACACAAACTGGAACCATAGGATTTCATGGAGCACAGTTTGAAAAACACTATTTCCCCACGTTTGTACTGCCTAACCAAAATAATTTTCTTGTACCAAAGTTTATATTTAATGATGGAGTATTTTGAAAAGCAATCTCTTAACAACTCAGTCCAGTGTTGTTCTTTAGTCGTTCAGTCGTGTTCGACTCTCCGTCACATTTTAGACAGCAGCAAGTCAGGCACATCTGTTATCAGCTGCCCCTCCATCAAGCTCAGCTCTTTCCTTCGATTACCTCATCTACCCATCTCTGCCTTTGCTGTCCCCTTCTTCATGTGTCTTCGAAGTTTCCCAGGATCAGCGTCTTCTCTAGGGATTTTTGTCATTATATGTCCAAAATATTAGAGCTTTAGTCTCATGATCATACCTTCTAGGGAACAGTTTGTCTTGATTTCCTGTAGTATTGAATGATGGATCTTCTTGCAGTCCAATGGACCCTTAGCAGTTTTCTCACCAAAATTCAAAGGCATCAATTCTACGGGGTCAGCCTTTATGGTCCAGCTCTCACATCCTTACTGGGAATTTGTTGATAATTGAATATATTTGCTTTTTAATAGCTTGTCCAGACTTGCCATAGCTTTCCTCCCCAGAAGCAAACGTGAGAAGTGTACAATACTTTGTTAAAGTCATTTTGCTATGTGTGGCAACAATTTTACCATTTCGTTTTTTTTATTGTGTCATAAGACTTATATCATAACGTCTCAAAGGTGAATAGATCAGAAACAGAAAGTAGTATGATTATCAGATATGCTGGATTTTGATCAAGAGTAATAAAATATATTTTTTATTTTTTTTAAAGGGAAGGTATGTTGAAATTTGAAGGGCAGAAGAAAGAAAAGAAAGAGGAGGGAGAATCAGATGGCCAAGTGTCATCATTTGGAGACGGAATCTATAGTGTTTTGTGGAGTCAAATTAAGATTTGAGGGTTAGTCGTTCTGCCAGTTTTGCCAGGCTCTATTGAAAGATTTGCCAGTGTGTTACATTAAAGCAGTAATGTTCTCCATTGTGTGGAATATGTGAAGTTTATCTGAAATCTGAGTCAACGTAGGAGTTTTCAGCTTCTTTCAAGCAGCTAATAAAGTACATTTAGCTTCCATAAAAATATGTTTGGTGAGTTTTTTTTTATGTCTGGAGTATCATCAAGGGGTAAGGAAAACCACAAGGGCATTGGGAGTGGTAGAGTGATCAGTGTTATAAAGTTAGAGACTTGTGACCAAAATCATTATACGTGTTGGCAAGTCCAAGAGACATGGGCGAGATCACACTCCCTCCTCCAGAGTGGTGAAATGGAGGGATACTTCTTCTTAAGTCATTGGCGAGTCATACTTTATAACCATTTACTTTGATAGTGCATATAGAAATAGAAGGTAGGGAGTACCAAACTTCCTGCCACTCTGAAATGTCACAGGTCTCACCCTTATCCACTTCCCATGCCAACACATAGGGTAGTTTATCATTTAAAAAAACGTGCATCAATAAAAGTCCCTAAGACATGCCTTTAGACACAAAGACTCAAAAATAGTTGCATTGGCGAGGGATTTAGATATTGACATTGAATTATAAAAATATTGGAGCTGTAGGGGAAAAAAATGTCTATAGTTATAATGGGGAATTTAGAACTAAATTCTGCCCACTGGAGGAGTTTGGACCAAACAAGGTTACCTCTGGAGAGACCCAAGGAAATCAACCTGAGAAGTATGTAGTTGAAAGGAGGGAATTCATATAATGAGGGGGTCAACAAAATTACCAGACAGGAAAGTTAGTGACCAGTAAGTCCCATTTGGTGCATATTTTCCACATATTCTGGGTAATCTGAAAAGTAAAAAATGGTTTGGTTAAGATGTTTGTTTTTTTTATAAACATCAGACCACAGTAAGGCTGAGAGTGAGAATGGGAAAATGCAACTGGATTCAATATTAGTCCTAGCTGAACCTGGAGGTTTTATTTAAGGTTCGCTGCTATATAGTATCTATATAAATCTGGAGCTGCCAGGCCTCTTTGATTTTGGGGGGCATTATTACATTTGTTTAGAAAGTCTGTAAAATTGTACAAACTTGATGGGGAATATGAATAGGCAGTGTTTGAAAAGCGCACAAGATCCAGGGTAAGATATAAATAAAGAGTAATAAGATTAATTTTTAAACTTGCAGTATGCCCCAGCCAGGAAGTGGAATCATTTTGCCATTGGAGAAGGTCCTTCTTACCTTCATCAACGAGTCTTGGAATATTATATTTGTATAACTTTTGGTAAGATTTAGTAAGATGTATTCCTAGGTATCTTAAACTATCAGGCCTAGAAGTGAATTTTGAGAATTAGATGAGGTAGCTATAACATCATTGGTGAAAGAGACAATTTGTGGGAATCTTGACCTGAATTCAGTCCAGTGATGTTTGGGTTATCATGGAGAGGTGTGTGTAGGGGTTATATTATAAGTGCAAAAAACAGGGGTGTTGACAACCCTTGCGGGTGCCATTGGGGCTTGGAAGGATTGGGGCTTGTTGCCTGGAATTCTGAGCATACTGGAAGGAGATTTGGAGTATACCATGCAAAATTGGAAACCAAATTTCCTAAGAACAGCTTTCATGTAACCTCAGTGGACTTAGTGTGTTGCACATTTTTATAATAAAATGCAAGTGGGATTTTGCATTGCTCTAACCATGTTATTTACAATAGAAAACCTTGAATGTAAATGACTGTGAATGTTAAATGACTAATAAACGCAGAAACAGCAGGTTCATGAAACACTCGAACTGACTGCAGATGAAAATGGTTAAAATCTCAGTGTTTCCTGGTTTTAGTGCTGCTAGGTTAAATTTTGGTCCCATAACATGGACCTCGTTCTACGTCGATCAGTAATATGCTTTCGCATACTCCAAACTATAAACTTGGTTGGTATATATACCCAATCCTAACCGCAGATTTACACAGTTCTGATTCTGTTCTCTCAAGTTGCAGAAATTAAGGGCAAGTTGCAGAATTTGCAGTGGATAAAAATAATAAAAGCCGTTCCTCTAAATGTAACACACCATCGCTATGTTCCAGAAAGAGCATAACCTTTATTATTTGGTCTCATATTTTATATTTGTTCTTCACACAATAAAACAATAATACATTAACATAAGCAAACATAACATGGGCATCGTTCGGGTTTTTTAAATTCCCCCTTTCTTGGATTGACCAATCAGAGTCAGCTCTGGTCGCCGCTGACAGGATTAATCGTACCAATTAGTATACGACCTGGGAAGCACTAATTGGTGGGAATTCAAAGTATAGGAGCGTTAAAGGGCCCACAGGCTTTCCAGCCAGGGATCGGGACAACGTGATGTCTGCTTTCCCGGCCAGGTACTACCTCCACAGCAAATGGTGTGACCCCCCTGTATCATGTCTAGGTTCTTCAAGGGGGGCTGAGGGCTGTTACCTCTAGAGGCATTTGCTATCTAAGAACTGAGGAGTGCTGGGGAGAGGGTAGCCATTACTAGGCTATCGAACTTGGCTTATGGAACATTGTTACATTGGGTGATGTTAGACCCATGCTCCTGCTCGTTCTCCCTGGAGGTAGCAGAATATGTGGGGATGAAAATACAGGCATTAGCTAAGTGTGAGAGCACCCTGATGGGGATTAGTGTACCCTGTGTGTCCCTAATGGATGGGGCTCACGATGGTAGTGGTGTACCACCCTTGTACCAATCTCCCTTGGGCCAGCAGGCCTTTATTGAGTTGCATGGAGATTGGCTTGGGTGAGGTTATACTTTTAGGTGGCCAGGGCTTCCATGCAATACTCTACTAAGTCTGGCTCCACATAGAATTCATGGGAAGCCTGGGCTGATTGACAGGTTCAAGCATATACAAAGTAGTGATTAACCACAAGACAATAGATCAAAGGGATAACATGTACAACATACTTGGCATCTCTTGACCTTTGTATACTGAAGCAAAGAGTTTCAATTGTCAGCCTAGTTAACTATGCTTGATGTCTCAATCAGTTGCAATCAAGTCTATGGAGCCTAAACTGGTGCTACTGAAGGTTTGCGCCCGCTCAGGGACCTGGCCAGATCTTTGTACTGGGAGCGAACTGGTTATTATGGTTGGATACTGAAAGTGGCTAGTGGTCCATCTAAAAAATTACTACTCCTAAATTGTTATTATGTTGCCTATGAATTAAACACATCCCAAAACACATACACTTATCAGAAATCACATCAGAGGGGAAAATGGGGAAGGGGGATAGCCACTTCAGGAAATGTTCTTATGAGTCCTTTTAGGATAATCTGAACACCATGGGTCAGGATTAGGGCCACGTTCATATTTTAATATCCCTTGCAGGGAGAACAACAATAGTAATTATAGTCTTTCCTAGATAGTGTAGTGGGCTGTTAACCTAACCGGGAAGACAAAATAGTCTGTGAATGAAAAAAGTCCTCTGATCTTCACATTTGTCAAATGTTAAAAGCACCACAATAAAACTAAAATGTTTTAGAAACTAATTATTCCCAGCTGCTGCAATCTTCTTTTTTTAATGTCACTGAATGTATTGGAATTGTTGTGGCCATGTTTGATTCTGGCAATGAGACTAGTGGCTATATTTGTTACTGGCAAGATCAACACTGAATTGTTTGTATAAGGAGCGGTAAAAGACAATGTTATAATGAAACGTCAGGACATAAAATGTGCAGCTAACAATCTTGGTTTGACCTAGAATATGATTTTTAAATGTCAAGGTAAGTGGAAGATGGGGATTGTTAATTGACTGAAAGAAGATTAGGGGAGATTAGGGGAGATTAGGGGTCAGGGTTTAGTAGAGAGAGGGAACAGTAAGAAATGTTTGGTGAGGATGAGGTTGCTATAACTGAGCGTGTTAATTGACATTCTGAGATATATGGTTGATGTAATGAAAATGGTGAAATGTCACCTACAGGCTTTGTTCAGATACTATCAGGGGCTCACAGCCCAAATTGTTAGGTTATCAGGGCCTTATATGCTCTAATTGTGGTTAATTATGATTCACCATTTATCACTTATAGATGGTAGGAATAGTGCCCCTATGTCTGGCTACCTGAAAATAGCATCCTTATATGGTCCTGGGGCTTTTTCCCCTCCCCCTATAGCTTTAGGGTACACTGGCTCAGAACCGTCTAGCTGCCTGACCGGAACTTTCTTATATGATCTTGGGGCTTTTCCCCCCCTCTACCTATTGTTACAGTCTGGCTTCCCAGAAATATATGCATATTTGATCTGTGTGGTTATATAAAGAAAATTGTCACCAGACAAAAAACTTGGTTATGGATAAGATTTTTTTTTATTTACAGTTCTTACATGAATGCATGTGTAGCGCTAAACGAGGTATTCCTGTACATTTGTTTTAAAAACTAAGAAAAGAGTAAATGACCGTGTGTGTATGGTAGGGTTTACAAGTGTACAGTTTCAAATATATTGAATGATGGTTACAAGAAATCTATTTTCTTACTAATTACCTGATAAATCAAGCATATTGTCTAGGGAATCTTGATAGAATTAGGGTAAACTATTAAAGGTTTATATAAATGTACCAGGTAATTGAAAGATATATACAAGAGTTATATGTTAAATGTAGTTGGGTGAAAAATGCAAAACGAATAAACAGAAATAAAACATGCCCCTTGTTAGTCAACCAGTAATGATTATGGTCTTGACCTTGGCATTGTCAACTAAGCATTCCCCAATGAATGTACACAACGCAATAACCACACAGACTCAGATTTCAGAAGATAAGGCCATAGCTTATTTTATTAACCAATATAAATTACATTTGACAAAAGGTAAAATAAGCAGTGCTTGCCCACCTATGAGATGAAGAACTCAAGGGGACTCCGTGCCGAAAATGGAGTGCCATAACCGCAAAGCCGCAACAAATCCCTCATAGCACATAATGTTGGTAAGCACCCCCACCATGAGTAATGCTGTGACAAAATTGGTAACAACACATTCCATTGATTATAGCTATTGTTTCACTTAAGTCATAAACCAAACAGATTAGGGACGGTGGTTCATTTTCACTCTTGTCCTCACTCCCAACAAACAAAAGAGAAGGAAGAAACACTTTATATAACCTCCTCAACATTTCATTAAACTCCTCCCCCCAGCAAACCTCCATCAATCAATTCAAATACCCTAATCCTAGATCACAGCCAGGTCAAACATCCACTCTCCTTCACTGTGTTAATTTGTGGGCTTCCTATATTCTTTCATAGACAGACAAGGAGAGGAGATGGTCCTTCAGGAAGATTATTATTATTATTATCGTTTATTTGTAACGCGCCAACATATTCTATAGCGCTATACATATGTGTTGGGATCAAGGCAAAATAATATTAGCACATTACAAAGATGGAGGGCCCTGTCTTTGAGCTTAGTATCCGGTATCCATAGTGCTTTCCCCAAACCACTGTGCAAGATTGAAAACTTGCGCACTTACAATCTAAAGGACATGTGATAAATTGTTTCCTTTCTGGCAGTATAACTCCACAATCTAGGATCTAGAATATTGGATGTTTTCATTCAAGTCTTGATTCATTTACAGGGGAAAGGAAAGGGACTAGACACCTTTAAATCTGACCACAGCCTTAATAACAGTAAACAACCAAAAAAAAGAGTCTCATTGATACTGAGTGAGGGCCAAAACACAATTTAAATAAAATATAACTTTTATTTATCAAGAAAGAGTAAAAACATGTCACACAAAATATGATGGTTAAGATACAACATAAAAAAGGAACCACCGTCCCACTCCTTGATTATATGTGTGATATTATAACACTTAAATAGTGTGGATATACTTGTCTTAATAATGATTAATGTTGGTATGCGTGTGCAACGTTGTCATTAGTAGTAGAAAGGAAAACAGTCTATTATGTTGAATATACAGTGTCCTCCGTGTAGTTGTAGAGTATTGGTAAGACAATGAAAATGTCAATCTGATATAGTAGCTATACACTGAGCAATATCTACTACCATGAGTTTACACATAGACTATCTGGTTGATATACATATATGTATATATTGTAAGACACATTAATGATCAGTATGGTGGACAGTTACAGACACACATAATTTGAGGCAGAGGTGGGAAAATCATGGGTTAACCAGATTACCACTGTGGCCCTATATAGCTAATAGTAGCAGTAATATGGTATCGGGGTACCTGGGGGACCGACTACTTACCCCCTAATCTACTATGAGAAATATCTGCTATTCTATCTATCAGGAACTAGTCCCACTGATACCCACTTACCTAAATCTTCTATGCTCACTAGCATGAAGGGTATCCAGCAAAAAGGTTCTGTTCAGGCACATGTATCAGCTCTCAACAGCCTGGAACATGCCGGTGACGTCATAAGGCGGGGACAGTTCTGGCTGCAGATCCGACGCACGTTTCGCCTCCTGGCTTCAACAGGGATCTCGTTCTTGATAAATAAAAGTTTTGGTCCTCACTTAGTATCAATCAGACTCTTTTTTTGGGTTGTTTACGGTTATGAAGGCTGTGGCCAGATTTAAAGGTGTCTAGTCCCTTTCCTTTCCCCTGTAAATTAATCATTATCATACACTGCTGACCACAGGACTATCCCCTGTCAATATAAAACAAGTATCTATTTAGGATTAAACAAATTGCATTTTTTACTTGGAGTAACTGTTTTCTAATTATCACATCATTCCTTTTTCTAAATTAATTCAAGTCGTCTTGTAGAGGACAATCAATCAAGAGAGCAGGGTGTTGTGTATATTTTATTATTAGATTGTCTTTGTAGTGAACCAGCAAATTTAAGAGCTGACATTTGACATACCTTTGAAGGTGGTAAAATAAGACAAGACAGCATACACTGGTACAGGAGTAGATGAGAGCCCTAATCTTGTAGGAGTTTATAGTCCTAAGTGTATATCTCTTTTACATATTACCAATCAAATATGCACATACCCCAAAAGTTATTTTAATGATATTTGTTGCATGATCTATAACTTGGTATCCTAGTTCTTGATCTACAATGTAGAATTCCCACCTCTAAAATTGTGTATTGTTGGGGTCCTAGAAGAAGTGTGAGGTTTGCCAGATGCTTTGAACCACCTGACCATTGAAATTTGAGGTCTAGTACTGAATATGCAAACGTATGCCTCAAAATATACTACTTTTGAATAAGTTATTGCAAGAAAATCTATTATATATTATATAGTAAAGTCCACTGTATCCCTGTATTTTGTTCACATTCTTCATTGCCCTATCCTACTAGTTCTCATTTCAGTCAGGCCAATGCAAAAACTAAGAGGCCAATACGTTGTAGAATTTCTAAGCTTCCTTCAAACTACAAATCATTCATATAATCACGCATTGCTTCTCTTATGTTATATACATCACCATCTTTATTTATCTGCAATATGGATATTTATGAGGGTTATAATGAATACAAAAAGTGGGCAGATCAAAAGAATACATACTTTCACAGATAATGTTGAACACCCTACAACAGTGAGAATTTATGATCCAAGCTGTTAGAAAAGGGATGGAATTGCTTAATAATGGTTTGCTCAGGCAAAAGGATCAATGGAAAGATTATGTATACTGTGTCCTATAGAGCAATTCCTTTTTTGATCTGGAGATCAGCTGATTACCTTTCAGATACATTCTGAACAGGATTGTACTAACGGTAATAAACTCAATTTTCATTTATTTTTACAATTATTTGAATTGAGCCTCTATTTAATGCAGATAGGTTCCTCAATATATTGTCTATAATTGTGACTGTTATGCTATTTTTTAAGTGTTAGACTCTCCTCATCCCTCTTTGTCTTTGAGGACTGGCAGATAGGAGAACCACTGCTATAGGAAGCATGGTTGTGAGGTTATTAGAATGAATGAGTTAAAAACAATGGCTAAGTGACATATTCCCCTAGTTGCCTGCATGCTGCACATTTTAATATATTTGCTTTTTTTATTTTTTATAGTTTACCTTAGCATATAAGTAATTCCTTTTACAGTGAAAAACGCAGTTCTGCAATTGTTAAAATGTTTAAGGAAAACAGACTTTTCTTAAGTTAATATTGTTATCTACCATGTCGATTTAGCATCTGTACAGCGCTGCTTCAGTAAGAGTATTACCTTATTGCTTTTATATTTCCTTATTTTTTTAATAATGTCATAAATGGTTGGGTTTAAAGCAAACATCCGTTGTAGTGTCAGAGATTTCCTAAGAGCAATTGCAATGGAGTACCATAAAACACATCAGGTGAGGCTGCAGATGTATATATAGCCGTACTGTGATCTAATTTTAGTAAGTAATCTTTGCCTCTGTAGTGAAAGATGGCTTCTGCGGGAACATTTTGTAAGCAGGTACTCGTGACACATTTTTTTCGCAAGGAATAAAAGATAACAGCTGTGAAAAAAAGTTTAAAAGATTAAATTCAACAATATATAATCTAATATGTACACTTCTGAATAAGTTTAGAGCTGAACATTTTTTATTCTGATACTGTGTAAGTAAATACAAGAGGAAACACTTGCAGGTTGTTTTTCATAAGAATATTAGATTCACAAAGATCCACAGTATTGACCTACGCATACGTGACAAGAAACGCTTCTAGCCACAATCTAATAAAAAAACACATTTTCCCTAATAATGACAAGACACCAAAGTGGGTATCACCAGGCATAACAATATGTAACAGACTGTAACAAGGGACAGCTGCTCACCCCATGAAAGGAGCTCAAACCCCCCCGAGGTCTAATGGAGCCCGTGTCCAAGAGACCTCTGGAACCATCCAACATGGATACCATACCACATTATGAGCTCCAACCTATGGTGATACAGCACCCCCCACCCCCAGCTGTGACAAAAAACCTGAACAAATTCCTCCATAGAGAGGGAGGGATAATTTGACATATCTCCTAATTGACAAAATGGCAGGAAACATTCTCTTTTATCAACTCCTAACTCCTCCCCTATATATATAACACCAAATCACTTCCCAGCACTATGCCCTGACAAATGCTCCTTCCCCCATTCTCCCTCCAGGGGCTGCCATGACCTGATCATACGCGACAGGGTTCGCTTCCGGCCACAATCTAATAAAATCCCCATTTTACCATAATAATTACAAGACAACAAAGTGGGTATTACGAGGCCACAGCTTTATTGGACATAACAATATGTAACATACATATAACAAGGGATAGCTACTCATCCCCCATGGAAGGAGCTCAAAGCCCCCCAGAGGCCCATTGGAACCATGTGCCCAAGAGACCTCTGGAACCATCCAACAAGTATACCATACAACACAATGAGCTCCAACCTAAGGTGAGTCAGCACCCACGAGCCCACCACTGGAGGTAAGGGTGATTAATATGTATCCTAATTGTCACAGATAAAATGGCAAGAAACATTATCTTTTATCAACACCTAACTCCTCCCCTAAATATAAAACACCCAATCGCTTCCTAGCACTATGCCCCGTCAAATGCCCCTTCTGGCCACAATCTAATAAAATCCCTATTTTACCATAATGACAAGACACCAAAATGGGTATTACCAGGCTACAGCTTTATCGAACATAACAATATATAACAGATATATAACAAGGGACAGCTGCTCACCCCCCATGGAAGGACCTCAAAGCCCCCAGAGACCCATTGAAACCCTGTGCCCAAGAGACCCCTGGAGTCTTGCAGCATGGATACCATACAACAAAATGAGCTCCAACCTAAGGTGAGTCAGCACCCCCACCACCTACAAGCCCACCACTGGAGGGATGATTTGATATATCTCCTGACAAGTTACAAAAGTTCTGGGAACATTCCCTTTTATCAACTCCTAACTCCTCTGCTAAATACCCAATCACTTCCCAAGGACAATGGCCAGTCAAATGCTGCTTCCCCATTCAGTCTCTACGAGCTGCCTTTCTTTGTTTTTGTTTTTCAAAAGTAGTCTACAAAAGGACTAAATAATTAGAATAATGATTTAGATGTACAGTATCTCACAAAAGTGAGTACACCCTCACATTTTTGTAAATATGTTATATCTTTTCATGTGACAACACTGAAGAAATGACACTTGGCTACAATGTAAAGTAGTAAGTGTACAGCCTGTATACCTTAGTTGTAATTTCCGCTGTGTCACTTTAACAGCCGGTCATGGGACTGATTCCTGTCCCTGAGAACTTACCTGCCAGTCCTCGGAGAGAAAGAGAAATGAGGGGTGGGATGAGAAAGAGGAACAATCGGGCTGAGAAAGAGTGGTAATGAGGAGAAAGCCTTAAAACTGTCACTAACATGGCAGTTAATAAATTTAGTGCAGAACTGGCCTAAGAATAGCTTAAATATAAACTGCTATCCAGAGAAGTTTTCGATACTAGCCAGCCAGTTTTGTTGTTGTTTAGGTGTTCAGTTGTGTCCGACTCTCCGTGACTCTATGGACTGCAGCACGCCAGGCACATCTGGTTGTGCTTATCCATAAGGCTTTCTTGGCAAAGATACTGGAGTGGGTTGCCAGTTCCTTCTCCAGGACCGCGATTTGTCTGACATTTCTGCTATGACCGGCCCATCTTGGGCGACCCTACATGGTATAGTTCAGAGCTTCATTGAGGGACACAAGCCTCCTTCACCATGACAAGGTAGCGATCCAGAAGGGGAACCAGCCAGTACCTGGTTCCAAATAGGTTGAGAGACAATGGTGCAATCTTAAAGGATGACTGTTGTCCAAACCTTTCAGTCATTACAAAAGTTTTATTTATAAAGAGATGAGTATACAATATGGTATAAAACTTACCTTAATAGGAAACAGGTGGGTACTTCTTTCTCTTTGTTTCTTGATGTGTTTAAAGGAAACAGGGAAAGGGAGCCTTGTGAATCTGTGATATGTCCCAGTCTTGTGCTTTTATCCCCATTCTTTTGAATGTAAAATCAATTATAACATTGCCCCATGAGTATTTATTTGCACTTCATCCAAGTTTCTTTCAGTTCACTATTCAGGCTAAGGTAGAGGAAATGTGCTAATTTTATCTACTTGCAAAACGTTATAATGTATAAAACATGATTTGAACTGCACAATAGAAAGTTTGGGACTACAATGGCCCTTTACACTTCTTGACAGTCCTCTTAATATTATAACTGTCAGGATGTGGAAATACATCTGACACTGGTATATATTTAGTGTAGTGCCTGACAATCATTTCTAATCAAATGTGCCTGAGCCTGATTATCCTTCTAATGAGTGACTTACAAAAATAATTTGGAATACAAATGGCTGATATAAAGTGGCAACAATGTGTGAGCTTCTTTTATAATCACAAGTGCTCAAGATGCACAAGTGCGGTGTCTGAAGTTTACTGACTCGGCATTCTTGTCTCAAGTTCATAAATGTTTACTGCAGTTGTTTTTCTGACTCTCCGTGAGCTCATGGACCGTAGCACACAGGACATCTTTATGTCCATGGTCATGTGGATCTACTTGGTATTCATGGCAGAGATACTGGAATGGGTTACCAGTTGCTTTTTCAGTTCAGTGGGCCACACCATACAGCTACTGGTCTCCCATCCAAGTATTGACCAGGCCCAACCCTGCTCGGCTTGGTTCCCTGACTGGAATTAATGCTTAGTGGGGAAAGCATCAAATCCTAACCACTGGACCACCAGGGAACTACTGCCTTACTACTAAGATATATAATGCTTTTCTACATATTACTTAGAGTTCGTGTGGTTAGGATTCTGTATTTTCCCTGATGCGACCTGAGTCAGGGAACCAAGAGGTCACACCACCCTAGGCCATGGAGGATTGGGCCTGGTCAGTACTTGGATGGGAAATGGACCTGTCTTCTTATGGTAGCGTAGTACAAGGTAGCAGCAGTGGCGGTGAGCATCGACTAGATGACGTATGTCATATCATAGAGTCAAGTCTTAGGTAAACTGTTAGGGTTAGTTCAAGGGTTAGGCTAACATTATAAGCTTAGAACTTCTCTCACATGTCGCCAGCTCCATCTAGCGGTTGGAGGCCGCACTGCAGCGGCGGACCTGTCCCGTCATCATAATAGGATAGATCCTAGGAATACCAGGAGCTGTATGCTTTGGCCTGCTGGAGAAGGAACTAGCAATTCACTCCAGTGTATCTGCCACGAATACCAAGTGGATTAACATGGTGTGTTACGATCCATGAGGTCACTGAGAGTCGGACACAACGCAAACACACACATATTACTTACCTATGCGTCACTTTGCAATACTGGCGCTATACTCACTTTTCTGCCATGGATTTATCTTCTAGTCTTTTAACTAATTTGATATGAAATTAATTATTGACAACCGAGAGACATACTTCTGAGAACTGGTAGCTACTAATGTATCCTGGCCTGTGGAATCATGCCCACTCAGTATGCTGTCTCTCTGTTTTTAGCTTGCTTGTATTATTAAGAGAGGAGAAATCTCCTGTAGCATAACAGACTGTAACCACCACGAAGGGTAGTCCAGAACCTAAATACCAGGCAAGTCTACTGTGTATGGGATAAGCAGCAAGCCTAAAAATATGTTTTAGCGATCTGGCTCGTGCCAGGGGGAAGCTATTGATCCCCTTAGGCACAGCAAGTAAGCAACCCACATCAGGGTTACCCTTTAACCCTTAGACCAGGCTACTTTGCAGCAATCCTGCCTTATGTGTGCTTCTCTCACCTGCTTTTGTTGCCCAAATAGTCCTAAAATCATGAAACATTTCAGGAAATACATTTATTCAAAATTGTAATTGTATGTATACGCAGTTGCATTTATACAAGTTTCTTTACACAGAGCAAGACAATTAATAAGCTTTCTCCAAAAAACGTATCTAATTATAAATGCTTTAGAAAAGCACTGGTATGTACTATGTGCAGAGGAAAAGGTGGCATCTCCAGTCGGTCCAGATCTCAATATGAGCTGCCTAATTCATAAAATAAAACACAGCAGCTGAACCCCACTATCTGAACTGACATCCGCTGTGTGGAGTGTATAAAGCATGAGGGAAATCCCGTATAACACACGACAATGCATTACTTGTAATCCCAAGTAATTAGTGTTTACAGTGCGACTGCAGACTGAACTATGTTGATGGGAAGACCTGTGACCTAAAGATTAGGGAGAGCCCTTTGGAAATATCACATATGCTTGTGAAGATCTTCAGAAGCTCCTAGTAAATTCCATTTAATTCAACAACATAATTATAACACAAGATTAGAAGAACATGTAATGCGATGTAGTAATACCCATCATGTGCAAAAGCCTTAAAGGAGCAGGGCAGATTAGAAAAAAAGCTTCACATGCCTGTGACGTATGCAGCAAACAAGTAACATTAGCAGCCGTGTAAGCCTTAGGTATAAAATCATGTCTAGGCCTTCATTAAGTTAAACTTGGTTAACATTTACTTGTAAATGTTTACAAAAATGACCATTAAAATGTATTGTAATATTTCAAATAAAGGTTAAAGGGTCGGTCTAAGCACTTTTCATGTTAACCCTATTTGTCAGATCACCATTAATTAGCAGCAGCAAAGCAAATATTGAGCCGGAAAATCACATTTACTTCATTAATGTCCGCCGCTGTACCACCTCCACACACATCGCATTGTCTTGAGCACTACTAAAAGGAAATCAAAGATAGTAGCTGAGATAATATTGATTAGGCTGTCTTTGTAAGGTTTGAATAATGTTGTTGTAGTTGAAATGTTTCTCTTCTTCTTAGTAGTGTTCAGGACAATGAGAGTTGGGGAACATAATGGGGGAAAAGAAAGGTGTGTTTTTTTTCCATTGAACTTCAGTGGTCCTAATGTTTACTGTAATTCTTCATTTAGTGTCATGTAATCTACAGTAAGATGTTTTGTCAATGTTGTAACATCAGAGTTCACTAGTCAAGCTATTATTCTAATTTAGTCTGAAAGGACAATCTTATTCATAGCATTGTGATTGTCCTGCCACTTGTGAAGATCGGTTGTTCCCCGCTGGTAAGTATCGATTGTTTCCCCATCAGATACAGTTGGAACCTGTTAAGGGGATAATAAAGAAAATGGGGAATATAACTTTAAGATCGGGCCCTCTGTCCAGCTCTAGTAGCCCATCGGTATGCCCCGGGCCGATTTCAGCCTAGTGGCTTAACCAATACCGTCCGCACGCTAACCCATGGCAGCCTGATCACAGCTACATAGATTTGCATTGACTGTCTGGATGCGCTAATTGAGACTCAGACACAGTTAACCGGGTGTAACAGACGTCAATTAAAACTAAGTGTTTTCAAGTATTGCACCTAATCCACCTTTGATCGGTTGTACTATAACTGATACCCTTTGATCCATTGTCTGCCGTTAGTCGCACATTTGCGTGTGTCCTATGACTGACTTTTAGCACAGACCTCCAATTATTTACTATAAATATGAATGGAATGGAGCGCAAATGTCCAGTTAAAAAGCATAGTGATTTCCCACTACCTGAAGCCCTCTATATATCTAATAAAATTTGGATGACCCAGGGAAGAGTTAAATCTAAGGCATTAACCCTCTTACTTCATCTCCAGTCTAGATGGCGACATAAGGTCTGGGAGTTGTATGGGACAACAAATAGCCATGGTGTTTGTGCCGGCTAGGTGGGCAAGATAAGATAAAAATTCCTTTACCAATCAGCACTCATGGCTGCCTGTGCTGATTGGTCAAGGGCTAGCCCAACGGACCAATCCACTTAGCGCCTACCATAGATGATTGGCCCAAGGACATGATAGGGGGGGGGATACAAATTTCCACAAAGTTGTGTAAACCATGTTTATCATATATATATGTTATATTAATTTATGTTTCTAATAACTATATAAAAGATGAGACCTGAGAAAGGATATGCTCTATCTGAGACACATAGTAACAGTGTGTTTCTTTAAAGGCATATCCAAGTTTCATGGATTAATACATGACTGCACTCTATAGGCAAAAGCAGCCTTTAAGTATGCAGTACATCTCATAAAACACTTTAATTTTATTAGTATCTAAAAATCCATCTAATGATTATGTTGACACCCCCAGGGATGTCTACACAGGGCCCTGATCCCCACCCAATCAGCATGTAGCATCAGGGGATCGATTTTAACCCATTATTTACCTGATGTTTCTTCCTCATCCAATAGGAGAGCAGTGATGTCAGCCCTAAGTCACTGCCTCAGGCTCCTGTCTGTGCTGTGCTGCGGCCATGGTACCTAACATAGTGCCGCACTACATATCCCAAGCTAGTTTGCAGCATAAACAGGAACCTCAGAGTGTAAATGAAATGTTTCAGCTAACCTGATTGGCAAAAAAAAAATGAAATTAATGCCAATGTAGCCTGGGTTTGGAGGGGATGTTAACCCTAATTTTCAACTGTCAGAAATGACAAGAGATTTTGCTAACTTCAAGGTAAATGTTAACATTTTTATTTTGGTATTTTGGCATGCAAAACAATGATTTCATACACTAAATTCTCCTCTATCAGATGCATTCATAATCCAGGAAATTTAGATATGCCTTTAAGGGAAGGGAGTTTTATTATTTTCTAATCCTGATTCTCTGCTACTATCCTGGGCGAAGGGATTGACAAACTGTGTCTGATCTGCTGGTACAATCGGTCACTTTAACCTTTTTTAAGCCCACTGACCAGCAGATATTGACATCTCTGCTTTAAAATTATTTATCAAAATGCTATTACTAGTGCTAAATGAAGAAACAAAAAAGTGATTAGTCAGGAAAAAAGTCAGCACATTCTGCCACTAACAGAGATTGTGAAATAAATAGGAGAAGCAGCACCTGAGGTCGAAAGGGAGACATTTTTAATTATATATTTCCATTAACATTGTTGTATTATAGTAAAGCTCATGCAGTTGTTTAGTATTTAAGTGAGCTGATTGTCTGCACTCACTCTTAAAACTTTCCTCTCTAGTCCTGGCTCTAGTAGCCTGTGCATAAGTACCTGAAAACTAAATATCAATCCCTTGAAAAAAGTTAATACAAAACACACAGTGCTTTTTAATACAACCTGTGCTTTGCCTCTTTAAGTATTGTAATTTTGCATGAATTTAGAAGATGTATTATACAATTGCATTCAGGTTTAATTTAGATAATCACTTAGATTACCTAAACTATCATTTACATTGTGACTTAGTGATTTAGCACACATTTTGCAGATAACTTCAAATCACTGTAACACTCCAAAGAAGTGCTAATTAGGGTCTCACACCCACCATTGTCTTTGTCAGCACGATTCACCAGTACAATAGATTTTGGTGGCAGGACTCCCACTGCTTGTTTAATTGATTATACAATGTCTTTTCTTATTTTCAGTGCTTGGCTGTGAAGTCACAGAAGGTGCACCCAATTAATATATTGTTTCTTAAGATAAATGCAACACATGCTCCTGTAAATAACACCTTTGTTACTTAACAGATGTCAAGATTTAGGTTGATAGATTTGCATCTATTTTCTGTGCATATCTTCATTTATATACACTGATTAAATACATCAATTAGAACAATTGCATATCTTTGTAAAATCAGCACTGTAGTTTACTATAGAAAATAGTCAACACATCATTGCACTGTGCAATACCCGACAAAACTTAGTGAATTCAGAGGAATCAAACGTATATATAAAGTGCCTTGCAAAAGTATTCACCCCCCTTGGCATTTTTCGTGTTTTGTTGCCTCACAACCTGGAATGACATGGATTGTTTGACGATTTGCATTATTGAATTTACAGAACATGCCCACAACTTTGAAGATGTTTTTTATTTATTATTTGTGAAGCAAACAACAAATAGGCCAAAATAACAGAAAAAAGTCAATGTGCATAACTATTCACCCCCCTAAAGTCAATACTTTGTACAGCGACCTTTTTCAGCTCCAACTCGCTTTGGATAAGTCTCTATGAGCTTGCCACATCATACCACTGGGATTTTTGCCCATTCCTCCTTGCAAAACTGCTCCAGCTCCTTCAAGTTGGATGGTTTGCGCTTGTGAACAGCAATCTTTAAGTCTGACCACAGATTTTCTATTGGATTGAGGTCTGGGCTTTGACTAGGCCATTCCAATACATTTACATGTTTCCCTTAAACCACTCACGTGTTGCTTTAGCAGTGTGTTTGGGGTCATCGTCCTGCTGTAAGGTGAACCTCCATCCTAGCCTCAAATCACGCACAGAGTGTTACAGGTTTTGCTCAAGAATATCCCTGTATTTAGCACCATCCATCTTTCCCTCAAATCTGACCAGTTTCCCAGTCCCGGCTACTGAAAAACACCCCCACAGCATTATGCAGCCACCACCATGTTTCACTGTGGGTATGGTGTTCTTTGGGTTATGTGATGTGTTGGGTTTGCGCCAGACATAGCGTTTTCTTTGATGGATGAAAAGTTCAATTTTAGTTTCATCAGACCAGAGCACCTTCCTCCATACATTTTGGGAGTCTCCCATATGCCTTTTCGCAAACTCAAAACGTGCCATTTTGTTTTTTGCTGAAAGTAATGGCTTTCTTCTGGCCACTCTGCCATAAAGCCCAACTCTATGGAGCGTACGGCTTATTGTCGTCCTATGTACAGATACTCCATGCTCTGATGTGTAACTCTGCAGCCTCTCCAGGGTTACCTTAGGTCTCTGTGCTGCCACTTTGATTAATGCCCTCCTTGCACGGTCCGTGAGTTTTGGTGGGCGGCCGTCTCTTGGCAGGTTTGCTGTTGTGCCATGTTCTTTCCATTTGTTTATGATAGATTTGATGGTGCTCCTGAAGATCATCAAATATTTGGATACTTTTTTATAACCTAACCCTGACTTGTACTTCTCAACAACATTGTGCCTTACTTGTTTGGAGAGTTCCTTGGTCTTCATAGCAGTGTTTGGTTAGTGGTGCCTCTTGCTTAGGTGTTGCAGTCTCTGGGGCCTTTCAAAAAAGGTGTGTATTTGTAATGACAGATCATATGACACTTAGATTGCACACAGGTGGACATCATTTCCCTAATTATGTGACTTCTGATGGTAATTGGTTGCAGCAGAGCTTTTTTATGGGCTTCATAACAAAGGGGGTGAATACATAAGCACATGCCAATTGTCTGTTTTCTATTTCTAAAAAATAGTTTTATGTATATATTTTTCTCATTTCACTTCTCTTCAGGCTTAGATAAACTGTTAGGGTTAGGGTAACATTCTAAGGTTAGAACTTCTCTCAAATATCGGCAGCGCCATCTAGCAGCTCCTTGCTGTAACTGCTGCTGTCACCGCTGCCATAACTATAACTGGATAGATCCTTCTTTTTTTTCCAAGAAAAACAACTTCTGTAATATTTCAAACATGCCTTTTGAAATGCATGATGCAAAATGTCCCCAGTCCATTTAAATCACTATTATGTTTAGTCTAGAAGAATGTTATGTGGTTTATTGTGACATAATTAATACGTAGATACATTAAAGTCAGAATAACAATGTATCATTTGCTTTGTTGATCTGTCTATAAAATGAACATTTTGTAAATAAGGCCTTTGATCAATTAGTTTAATTTAACACCAAATAATTTGTTAAATATGGTGTTTTATTTATTAACATGTGTTTTTTATTAACATGTATTACCAATCCCCAATAATATGGTTTAAAATGTGCATATACCCAAATGTCAGTCTCAGTGAAGCTTAGTGAATCAAAGGAATTGTATAATCAGTGTGTTCTTAGTATTTAATACCTTATTATAACAGTACTTCACAATGTAGTTATTATCATGCATTAACATCTTAATGTCTTATTTTTTTTAAAGGAAATCTCATTGGAAATGTTTTTCGCAATAGTATTATTCATTTTCACTGAAACTTTATGTATTAGTATGCTTACCTGATAAGGTTGTAGGCTTTTAGTTTTTTTTGCAAAAATGTCAATACAAAAAGTACTGTTAGCTCCATAGAGTCAGCCATTTTGTCTACCCACATGTAGGATTTTAATTTTTTGCAAAAAAGTCCATAAATAAAGTACTTTTTATGCTCCACAGATGCAGCCATTTTGTCTACTCACCTGCAATATGAAACCTATCTCAATCAAGATTGCATGAGTTAGCCATAATGAAAGTCATGTGAGCTCCATAGTCAGCCATTTTGTCATTGCTCACTTGCAATATAGCCATAATGAAAGTCCTGTGAGCTCCAAAGAGTCAGCCATTTTGTCATTGCTCACTTGCAATATGAAACTTATCTCAAGAATGCATGTGATAGCCATAATGAAAGCCATGTGAGCTCCACAGAGGCAGTCATTTTGTCTACTCACCTGCAATATGAAACCTATCTCAAGATTGCATGTGATAGCCATAATGAAAGTCATATGAGCTCCAAAGAGTCAGCCATTTTGTCATTGCTCACTTGCAATATGAAACCTAACTGGAGATTGCATGTGATAGCCATAATGAAAGTCATGTGAGCTCCAAAGAGTCAGCCATTTTGTCATTGCTCACTTGCAATATGAAACTTATCTCAAGATTACATGTGATAGCCATAATGAAAGTCATGTGAGCTCCAGAGCCAGCCATTTTGTCATGCTTCTGTCTGTCCTCTTGCAATATGAAACCAATCTCAAGATTGCATGTAATAACCATAATGAAAGCCCTGTGAGCTCCACAGAGGCAGCCATTTTGTCATTCTTTTGTCTACTCACCTGCAATATGAAACCTATCTCAATATTGCATCTGATTTTGTCATGTTCCTCTCTGCTCAGTTGTATTACAAACCAAATATCAAGCCATAGAGTACCCAAAAAAGAATAATATTATTTTTCTATAGCACCCCCTCCCCCACAACAAATCACCCTATGTCTACACATAAAATACAACAAGTTACACTACCCTCCAAGTTCCCCAATACACTGAGAAATCCATGTTTTCTTATCAACCAATCACAGCTCAGATCCTTGGATGCTTTTTCTCTATGACGCCCTGTGATTGAAGTTGCATAGTAAAATTAGACTGACAGGTGAGGTGGAAGCGTTTATTCTTGAGTCCAGTGTGTTACAGCTTTAGGGCGACTTCAGAATATCTTAACAACATTTTTGTTTGGTTTAGTACAATTTGGTCAGATAATTTTCCAAATCCCAATGACAAAAAATAATGACAAAGCTCCTTTATTTAGTAGATAAAACTATAATAACATGTGAATCATTTGTTATGTCTTCAACATAAATACTTGCTCTATCACTGAGATAGCTTACATTTTTGATTATTAGGTAAAAGCATTGCTAGAACTACAAAACACCAAAGTGTCTCTCATGGGACATCACCAATTCTCCTTAGTACCCCAAAATTGTACTCCATTGTCTAAAATAAGTTTTAAAGGAGCTTTTTTATGGACACCATAACCACTCCCCAAACAGCGTCAAGGATGCTTTCTGCATATTGTCAGTTTTCAGGATGATAAACCAAATAAGCATCCAAAGTTGGTAGATATAGATTGCTTTTTAATGCGGCCAACTATCTGTGACCTTATGGACCGCAGCAAGCCTGGCACATCTTGTGTCAGGTTGTGCTAATCTAAAAGGTTTTCATGGTAAAGATAATAGAGTGGATTTCCAGTTCCTTCTCCAGTGGACTACAGTTTGTCTAGCCTCTCTGCTATGACCTGCCCATCTTGGGTGACTCTGCACACAGCTTCATTGATGTACACAAGCTCCTTCACCACAATAACATAGCGATCCAGAAAGGGAGATATAGATTAGACTAATAAAAAAGTCCCCTTCTGGATCGCTCCCAGTGTCATGGTGAAGGGGCTTGTATACCTCAATAAAGCAGTGAGCTATACCATGTAGGGTCACACAAGATGGGCAGGTCATAGCAGATAGGTCAGACAAATCACAGTCCACTGGAGAGGAAACTGGAAAACTTTATGGATAAGCCCAACCATATACAATATGTATCTGGCGTTCCGCGGTCAATAAGGTCTTGGAAAGTTGGATACGACTGAACGACTAATCTACAAATGATACACTATTACTATACAAGAATATTACGTTTTTTATCTTTTAATCCCATCTACATCTATCCAATGGGCACGCTTGTGTGGTTTATCACCCCATACTGTGAGAGATATATTTCATCACATGAGATACATCAATAGGAGAGTGGAAGGAGTTTTTCATGTAATTTATGTTTACAATACCCAACATTAAAGCTCAATTATCTAACAATTCATTTGCAATAATATTTATTCATATGCATATTTTTGTTTTCTGCAATCACCTGGACCTTTGCTATATTCTGTTAAAGTTGCGCAGTGGACTTTATGCAATAATCCTTAGTGAGGACTTTATTTCCCTCAATATAATGAAGTAAACCTAGAATAAGCAGCACGTCACATGCTAATGACATGGCTGGCAATTGTACGAAGGTTAGCATTATTTACAGCATTGCAAGGCATGTAGTGTACTTTGTACCATCTATGTTATGTGTCAGTCTCATTGCTCTATTGGGCTTCTTTGTGAATCATTGTGCACGTTATCCCATGGGGGTTGGGTTATGTTACTAGATTTTTCTGTACTGTTGGTGCCTTAGTCATATACTTAAAAGTAAACACTTTTCTCAATAATTACTGCATCGTCAGGTTGCTTTCCAGAGTCCTTTAAAGTATCTATGCTAAACTATAATTAAACGTTCAGTGAAACTTAGCAAAAGAGTTTTGTGTAGCAATTAAGCTAAAGCTCCCAATCACATATTGGCCCAAGATTTGTTTTGCTAAGGGAGGGAGGGACAGCTGAGTCTGGTCGCCCAGGGAGTCGGGTGAGTGCGCATAAAAGGGTCTGATTAATACCTGCATGCTTTGCAAGGAGTAACTGAGACATTACACAGGAATAAAAAGGCAACCTCATCAAGTACTTGCTTGTCTTACATGTGGCCTTGTTACACTGATTTAGGACAGGGATTCATTTTGGGTGGTGTATAGACCAGCAGTGGTCCATGAGCTTCATTCAACTGATCCATGAAACTACTGGGATTACACAAAGCTTGAAACAATAATATACAAAAATGTATATATATATATAAATATACTAGCGACTTGCCCGTCAAAATTGTTACACAATGCAAGGCTCTCCCCCGTCTAAGTTGCGGGCCTTGCGATGGGCGCCTTTGGCGCTTATTGCGAGCCTCTCCAACGTCTACTTTATGGGCTTCGTGATGAGCGCCTTTGGCCGTTCATTGCAGGCCTCACCCAACCCGCCACTTTCATGCCTCGCAATGAGCACTTTCTGCACTCTTTGCAAGCCTTTTCCCACACTCTACGGACCTTGCGATGAGCGCCTTCAAAATAAGCGACATCTTTTTAGAATGTAGAAAAATTATACTGCAAATCGGTTGCCGTAGAATCTTGACCTGAAGTGGATGGAGACTTTGAATTCACATTAAGTTTCTAGCTGCATAGTGGGGATGTGGCATCTAAAACTGACAGTGTTTTCACCAGGAGCAATGTATGTGTGTAGTTAGATCCCCATTTTATAAAACTAATTTTTTGCCCTTTTCCATACATTAAAAAAAGCTATCTACATATCTCACTCTACCTAAATATTTATTAATTTATCTATCTATCTATCTATCTATCTATCTATCTATCTATCTATCTATCTATCTATATATATATATATATATATACCAATAAGGGAATCCTCACTTGTTATCATGAGCTCATATTTGAAACATTCTAGAATTCTCAAAAATCTACTTTAATTTAAAACACTCTATTACTCTCAGTGTCACTTTGTAACCCGGAGCAATGTACAATTAGTGGCCATTCAGGTTTCCTTAGCTGCTGTCGTAATCCTGTGCATTTTTCTGCTCTGTGACAAAACTACATTTCTGGAAAAACAGAAACTCAGTGCCTAGGGTGTCATGAATTTAAAGGTTACCAGAAATAATACTGATTAAATGTCCAGTGTATGAAGGGATCTGGGGAGTTTACTAAAACCATAGCATGCTTGTGAAATAAGAAACAACAGTATGGGTGTAGGAACAAATCCCCCCAGATGTTTCTATGTTTGCATGTATGTATATATAAGCTATTTTATACCTGTGTATAGAATGAGATGTATTCCCCCAGAATTATTCTGGCTCCTACACCCATGAACAACAGCATTTGCATGACCCATGCATGATCCATTCAGGCTAGTTGATGGAATAACTGACACGACAACTTGAGTTGGGAGAAACAACGGGCCACAGCTTTATTATGACACAATGTAAACAAACAACCGTAACTTATTTAGATGACTAATTTAGTCCTTTCCTTCCGGGGGAGGAGCCCGGCCACGAACAGTGACCTCACGCTTTGAGCCCTGCCCAAAGCCCCAATGCTTATCTTTAAGCACGCCCTGTGAGGTAGGGCCATCGCCCCCTTAGGCCAGTGGGCCGGGCAACTCACCTCCCGCCACGGAGCATGCGAGGGACGCCTCCCGAGGCTGCGATCCCCCCCTGCTGGACATTAAAGCCAAAGCCCGCAAAACACTCTCCCTAAACTCCAACATCATCAACTCGTACCCTATTTCCGTAAGATGAACCTTATCCTTTGCGAAAAAATCATCTGCGCCGACCGGTTCGAAATCTTTATACCGGATGGCAGAGAAACCTTGTTTTCTCACAAAGCTCGCAATCTGCTGGTTTATCTTCTGTCTAGCCTTATCTAAGCATACTGGGTCGCGCTCGTTACGCCATGATCTTCTCTTAATCATCTCAGACCAGATAAGGAACGTGCCAGGGAACTTCTTCACCCATTTCTCGATGTCTCGTCTCATCACCTTTAGCATTCGTCTCATGGGAACTGTCCCCAAATCGTTCCCGCCGGCATGAAGAATGATAACACTGGGCTGCCCGTAACGCTGCGCGTACGTTTCCAAGAGGCCGTCGAGCTGCGCCCATCGCAGACCCCGAATGCCACACCACCTTACGCGTAAGTCCGTAACAGGAAAGCCCAGTTGTGCCTTTTCTTCGGTAACTGCAGCTAACCTATGGGCCCAGTACACGTAGGAATGGCCCACAATCCATAGTTGCTTCTGTTCCCCTGAAAGTAGAAAGCAACACCATTAAACCACTGCATTTGGCCGTACATAGGAACGAAAACGGTCTGAGTCCCACCTCCCGATGCGCTTTACTGTCGCGTCGGGCAACCCCAACCTAGCCGCTTCAGTGGCAGCTGATGCAGAACCACTTCTCTTCCTTTACCCACTTGGTCGGTCTTTGACCTCCGCAACCACAATACCACCGTACCTTCCCTGAGGCAGGTATCCACCAATTGCAGACCCCCCGAACCGTGTCTACTGTTCGCGACTAACTCCCCTATCCTAAACGCTCCGAAGAACGCCAGGGAAAAAGCCGTTCGGAAAAGTAGAGATTCAAAGGGATCCCTGCAAACCACCACCAATTCCTGAGCCAATCTCAGCAACAGCGCAAATGTTATTGGCCGCCTACTATCTGGCCTTTGCGCACCGCTGAACATTCAGCGCACCACCTTGCGCACTAGAAACTCCTTAGTAAGGTCCCTCTGCCCAGCAAGCTTAAACATAAAAGCAAGCGCCGTGACCTGTCTCCCTACTACGGGTTTTGATTCGCCTTGCTCGGCGCACCGCAGCAGGTACCAAAGCAAGATCCCTACGCTCTTGTCCTCCGTCGTGGCACCACCTGCCAGTGCCACTAGGCTATCCCATTTAGCCCACACGCGTCTATAAGCGTTCCACGTCGCTGGGGCAACAGACTGTCTCACGAGTCTCGTTACCTGACAGCTCCAATCTCCCAGAGCTCCTCGGGGATGAGCTCCCCCAGGGCGTTCGAGGAGCCAGCGCCCTGAAACGATCCTCCTGAAACCGAGATAGGGCGTAAGCAATTCCGTTATTCACATTTGTCACGTGCCTTGCTTGAAACCATATGTTCAAGCGAAGGCAACATAGCACAAGATGCCTGAGCAATCTAATCACTGGTACGGATGCCGCCGTGATGTTGTTCACGGCTTCAACCAACCCCTTATTACCCGAATGGAAAATGACTCGCCTGTCCCTGAAACAAGGACCCCATAAGTGCACTGCTACCACCATAGTAAACAGCTCAAGGAATGTAGGGTTCAGCAGTAAACCCGCCTCTTCCCATTCCTCTGGCCATGCCGCAGCGAACCATCTCCCTTGGAGATACGCCCCACAACCGATCGGTCCAGAACCATCGGTGTGCAGGTCTAGCTCTGCGCTGGTGGTGCCCTCCTTTTGAAGGACCACCCGCCCGTTAAAGTCTGCAAGGAACATCGCCCATACCTCTGCATCGTCACGCATGGCCCTAGAGACTGTTAGGAAATGATGCGGCTTCGCAATCCCTACCGTAGCCAGCGACATCCGTCTACAGAATAGCCGCTCCATGGGGATAATTCTGCAGGCGAAATTCAATTTCCCCAATATTGATTGCAGCCGCCGCAGGGTCACCCTCCGTGCGCCCCGCAGCGCCGTAATCCTGGCTTGCATGTCCTCCACCTTCTCTAAGGGAAGACTGCACTCCATTTTGCAGGAGTCAATCCGAATCCCTAGAAAAGTCAATTGTTCCGTAGGGCCCTCCGTCTTGTCATGGGCCAGTGGTACCCCGAATTCTGTACAGATTTCGGTGAACACCTCCAGCATAAAACGGCAAGCGTCGTTTCTTGCTGGGCCAACAAAAAGGAAGTCATCCAGGTAATGGGTAACACTCTTGTACCCCGCCTTGATTTTCACAACCCATTGTAAAAATTTGCTGAAGGCCTCGAAGTAAGCACAGGATATCGAGCATCCCATGGGTAAACATAAGTCGACGAAGTAACTTCCGTCTACGAAGCACCCCAGCAACCGATGGCTTGTCGGGTGCACCGGGAGCAATCTGAATGCTGCCTCGATGTCCACTTTCGCCATAAGGGCCCCCTGGCCCTCCCTCCTCACCAGATCGACCGCCCGGTCAAATGACTCGTAAGACACAGTAGCCTGGTCTTTTGATATGCCATCGTTTACCGAACGGCCTCTGGGGTAGGAGAGAAGCTGGATAAATCTAAATTTACCCTTCTCCTTCTTGGGGACCACCCCAAGAGGAGAAACAACTAAACCCTGGATGGGCGGGGCCGCAAATGGCCCGGCCATCCTCCCCAATTTTACCTCATTAAGCACCTTAGCTTTGGCTACCCCTGGGAAATCCCTAGCCGACTTCAGGTTTGGTACAAGAAAAGCTTGAATGTCGACCCCACATGGAATCCGGAATCCTTCTCGGAACCCGTCCTCCAATAGGCGCGCCGCTTCGGCGGTGCCTACCAATTTACCGTAGCGCTTTAGCCACGGCAGCATGGCGGGGAGGCGTATGGGCGTCTTGCCCCTTTGCAGGAGGTTCGCCCCTGCCTCCCTCTTTGGGTCTACCGCATCTAGACAGGGGGTGTTCACCTCCGCAGTTTGAGCATGCATGCTTAAACCTGCAGTTAGGCGCCCATCTGCAGACCCCCTCGTTGTACGAAAAACAGGTCTTAAGACCTGCTCCTGAGGCATGGGTGGGGCCCTTAGCTCCACCGGCCCCGCTCCGAAAGGGCGTCGTGACTCTCATGGGTGTCATGATGTTCAGCCAATACGCCACCGCTTTGTCGCTCCACGCCATACTTGGCCTTGAGGCCAAGTATTGCCGGAATTCCTCATCGTACCGCCACCAGGCTGTACCCCCATAAACCTTGTGAGCATTCCGAATTTCGTCTATGTAGACGAACAATCCCGAACTCTGTTCAGGGTGCCGCTCACACAGTACGCAAGCCCAAATAGAAAATGCTTGCAGCCAGGTATCAAACGTCCTGGGTATCCTAGCAAAGGATTTCCCCTCCCTGGGGCCCCTCTCAGCCAGGTCTGTTTGCCTAGACATAGGGAGAAGGGAAAACAACTCTATAAATTCCCTCCTCCAGATCTTTTCCTTTACATCCTGTGGAAGGTGTGCACCTAAATTATCCAACGAGCAGAGGACTATAGGCCTCATGGCTGCGTCGGTAACCCCCACAGTGTTATTCCCAACTGCTGCTATTGCGCTGCCTACCGGCTCGGGCGCGCGCAAGCTAACTAGCTCCTCGCTCGCGCTCGCTGGCGCCACTACCGCTGCTGGCTGGGACCATGCACCCTTTGCTAGCCCCCCTATCCACGCTCCCATTTCGCGCTCGCTAACTGCAATGTTATGCGCAGCTAAAAGAGTCCTTAATGACCCCATAAAACCACCCTTGTCTGCTGCGCAGCTCAATTCTGAGCGCTCACCTGCTTCTGGAAGCTTTGGAGTAGATACGGCCAACGGAGTATCCCCGCGTCTCTCCTGACGCTCTGGGGACTCTGACCGTCTGGCCCTCCGCGGGCTTCTCCTCTCAGATCCAGTGCAAGCACAGCTGCACCGACAAGATCTTCTACTTCTAGACCTGGATCTCCTTCTGGATCTGTGGGTACAAGAAGAACAGTCACTAGCTCTCCGCGACCTGCATGCCCGCGCCCATACCGCCCTTTCCTCGTCTGAGGAAGGGTCCTGGTCAGCTAGGCTTGCGCGGCTGGAGTAGGCTAGCACTGCCTCCGCCGCCCCCTGTAGGGGGTCCCCTGAGACTTCCTCGGGCGTTGGAATATCCAGCTGTTGGGTCTTAGACCCTTTGCGCTGTGGCCTAACCGTATCGCCCTCAGTCTCTACTCTGCTACGCCTTAGCGGTGTGTGCGTAAATAGCAGCGGACTGTACCTGCTCGTAGCCTTCTTAGCTCGAGTGGGGCGTCCTAGCCTCGCCACTGCCGCTGTCACAGGCATGTCATCAATCATGACCATGCTGTCTTGGCTATTCATCTCTCTGATGACCCCATCTCTTCTCTCTCTCGTCGTCGCCATGCTCCTCTCGCTGCCAGTTGGGCATCCCTGTAAAGTACCAGAAGCACTGTTAATGAGGGAAACCCCAGGGACCGTCTGTTTGGCACCGTGAGGGCCTGTAGGAGCCTTTTTAGGACTCCCGGCTTTTCTCTTACCCCCTGCACCCCCCTTACGGGGTGTTAGAGGGGTGTTTCGCGACCTTTGTCGCGGCCTAGGACCTTTAGGCAAGTTGGCAGGTGGTGGCCGGATTGCTAGGCCCTCACCCCCACCGCCCATGATCCTGGCGCTCGCCTGCCTGGGGGGTATGGGGTCCCGGCCGCCCTGACCTGTAACCCCCCCATCTCTGGTGTCTCTGCTACCTGATGGACGTGGGTCTGGCAGCCCTACAGTGGTGGGATGGGAAAAAATTTCCCTGGAGGCATCAGAATTGGCTAGGACACCAGCCACCGCAGGCTGTTCCTGTACAATGTGCTGAGCTCCAAGCGCAGAAGGCATGGGAGGTCCCAGCCTGTCCTGCACCCACCTGACCCCTTGGCTTAAGGCACGGGTCCTAACCTCAGCCAGTAAGGCCTCTAAGCCTTCTGGATCCATAGTTAATGCTAACAGGGGAACAAGCAGGGGGCACAACAAGCAGAAAACAGGCACACACAGACACAGGAACACACACAGACACAGCACACCACAGGGAGACAGGGACACACACACACACAAAAACGGAGGAGGAAAAGAACACAAAAACGGACAAAGATAGCCTCAACAGTGATATCCCCTTATATGCTGGTAAGCTGGGGTGAAATCTCAGTAATTAAACCTTCCTACTGTATTTTTTAGCTGCAGGACCTCAGACCTCCGTCCATCCAGTCGGGAGACCGCGCTGCTGTGTTCAATGGCGCGAAACGGGCTTCCGACACGCCCCCCAACGCTCCTGATTGGCTGATAGCCTCACAGGCTCCGCTGGGTCACGTGACGCTACAGGCTGACCCAGGGAGCCTGTGCAGCCTCCGCGTCGTTCATCATATGCATAAGCCATTTGCATACACTTATTTTTTGGAGAAAATCTTAATTTAAGCAGAATCTGCAAATGTATTGACAGTAAGTCTTCCTGTTCAAGTATGTGCAGAGAGGGTGCGGGAGTCTAATGCAAACGTTTTATTTTAAGACGCAGCAATAAGCAACTCCAACTTCCCTCAAGCAGCCTCAACGCCTGAATAGAATTTTTTTTTAGCACAACACCCCAACAGGCCAAATCAAGTTTTGTAGTCAGTGGTGCATGAGAGACAAATTCAGTGAGTGATAACTGCAAATGCACACGTGCAATCAATTGGTTTCAAAAATGTTTGCCTTTTCCATTACAGTGAAACCTCTATATTCATCATTAATCTATTCCTGAGGGATGGTCTGATACTGGTTTGGATGAATATACAAATAATTTTTGTTTTTTTTCATAGGAATTTACTAAAATTGGAATAATCTGTTCCCAGCCCCAAATCTGATACATAAATAAATAAAAATGTAACCAGAACTTTACCTTACTGAGGAGCAATGATGGTAGAAGAGGAGCAAATAAATGATTGTTTAGGATGGGAGTCACTTTCCATTATACATCAGGTAAATCCAATTCTGGTGATCTTTTTTATTCTTTTCCAGATGATACACAAGCACTCGATTTAGCAAAGAACTTGTCCAATGTTGTCTGTTTCTGTCTGTTTTATAACTAATATTGGATTTTTGGATGAATATAGGGTCTGATGATTATCGAGGTTTCACTGTATAATATAACCCTTGGAATAATTGTTGAATATTAAGTAATGCGTAATTGTATGTATTTTTATGTTAGTATACAGATGTACTATTAGTTATCACTAAGTAGCAGGCTCTATGTTAAATAAGATACTGACAGGTGCTTTGTGCATAATGTGGATGGTTTCTCAACCCTTAATGCACACTCCAAATACTAAAAATACTGCACACAAAAAAACAAAACAGGAATTGCTGTTCATTTACTGTTTTAGACGTTCAGCAAAACTAGCCCATAATGTGAAAAAAATTAGCAGGTTATCACTGCAGAGACTGTTCCAAAGACCTTTGCTTTAACTACGTTCTATATAAAAAAATTAGAAAAGAGAGCACCCCATTCAAAAGACTAGGTAGTCCATTTAAATAGTTAATTTGTAGTTTGATATAGAGATTTGAGGCAGTGATAATATAAAAATGAACTTTTATTGTTTGCAAATCCTCAAACAATCCATGTTAATTCCAGGTTGTGAGACAATAAAACACAAAAAATGTCAAGGGGATGGGGGGGTGAATACTTTCGCAAGGCACTGTATGTATATGCACCACTACTAGTCTAGCTATTGTCTTCAATGATAAGATTACACACTTAATTATATTTATGAAGACAATTCCATTGAATCCATTTTGGTGATTAGTTTCTTAGATTTATTCCCGATACTTGTGTTCTATAAATCTGACTATAGCCAATTAACATAAACTGATATTGTAAATAAACTTCAAATCTGCTTTTAAGACATTTTTTAAATAAATATTTTTATGCAGCTATGTCTGTGTTTACTTCAGTAGTGTGTTTTTGTTTTGATGCTTCAAGTTTTTTAATTTTTTTTGGGTTTGTATTTATTTTCTTTACATGATTATCAACAGTGTGCAAAATGCACAATTTAATTTCCTTTGCTCTTTATTCTGCAACCTGTTTCTTAAGAAGAGCCTACAGGCCTTTTTTGAAAGCTTATATTTTTCTGCATTCTTTATACCTTAGTTAAGCAATGAAAATGTAAACTCATGGCAAATTATTTTGCTCTTTTCACACATAGAAATTTAAGTATGCTCTCATTCAAGTATGCTTTCATACATTTTATCTAGCATATTTCCACAGAACAATGTGTGAATGGATAGCCTAACTGTATAAAAGCTGAAAGCAGACAAGTTAAAGGCAGTCATTTGCTACAGTGTATTTAAAAAACAAAACTTGTAAAACCGTTGAAATACAGCTAAAGGCATATTTAAGTTTCTTGGTTTATGAGTGCATCTGACAGAGGAGAATCAGTAGTGTATGAAAACATTTTTGTTGCATGAAAAAATATCAAAATAAACATTAACAAACTCATCCTGATGTTTGCTAAATCACTTGCAAGCAGTTGGTATTCAGAGTTAACACCCCTGCTAAAACTAGCATAAAATTCATAATTCGATTTGGCCAATCACAGGCAGCTAACACATTTGTATCAATATGTTATGGCAGTTTGCGAAGCGAGGGGGCGCATTTGCGGAGGTGGAGGCTCCCACGTCGGCTGCAATGAGCTGAAGACTCATTGCAGGCCGTAAATGCGGACCCTCGCAAACCGAGGGGCCGCATTTGCGGAGGTGGAGGCTCTACGCCGCCTCACAAGCAGTTATAAACACACAGAAGCAGGACTGGGGAAAAAAACACTAAACACGCAATGAGTAAATACGGACTTACACAACAAAATACGAGCCGCGGGACTTAGCACAAAAAAAAACTCGGTGCTGAAAAACTCTGCTTATACTCGAGTATATCGGGTAAATATTTTGGCTATATCATGAGAAGAAAGGATTCCCTAGAGAAGATGCTGGGAAAGATTGAAGGCACACGGACAAGTGGACGACAGAGGCGGAGATGGATAGATGAGGTCATCGAAACAATGAACATGAGCTCAGAAGGGCAGTGATTGACAGATGTCCCTGGCACGCTGCTGTCTATAGGATCATGGAGAGTCAGACAAGACTGAATGTCTAAACAACAAAAATCAGTGGTGGGCAACAAGTGTCCCAGGGATCAAGTGTGGGTCAGGAATGGGCCTTCAGCTTGTGGACTCCCAGCTGTTAAAATTTGAAGTATGCAACCTTAGGATTGTTCTACATAGTGTGTTTGCGTCATTTAGTCGTGTCCTACTCTCTATGACCTTATGGATTGCACACACCATGCTGATTTATTTCACATTCATGGCAGAGATACTGGTGTGGGTTGCGAGTTCCTTATCCAGTGGGCCACAGCATACAACTCATGGTTTTCCTAGGTGGTCTTCCATCCAAGTACTGACCAGGCCCAACCGTGCATGGCTTCAGAGTGGTGTGACCTCTTGGTTCCCTGACTGGAATCAAACCCAGGTTGTAGCAGTGAAAACACCAAAACCTAACCACTGGACCACCAGGGAACCTTCTAGATTGTAGTCGGAAACTAAAACTTCAAGTGTTAGCTATGACCAAAACCTAATTTTTCCATCTGAAGAACACAGCTAAAATAAGTCACTTGACACCTCCAGAAGACCTCCTTACTTTGGAGATCTCCTTACTTTGGTTCATGTCTTTATATCGTCACAACTGAACTACTCCAAGTGCCTTTATCCCAGAGTATGAAATACAGAGCTACATCTCTTACAGTTGGAACAGAATGCTGTTATATATAATGTCCTCTATCTGTCTATATCATATGTTGTTTTCTATAGCAGTACATCCTCTAGTTTACAATATTATGTCTTATGTTTAGAAATGACCTTGAACTATGAGGTTTGCAATTCCAATGCACTTTTTTTCTCTACAAATCAAATAGTTTATCTTGTATGATTGGAATATATTATTTTAAACACCATAAAGTGTCATGTGGCTTTGTTCCCATGACCAAAGTTCAGCCAGTGACCTTGTTCCACAAACACTGTATACATTCATGTTGCATAATGTTTTATTTCCAGATTGTCTTGGACTGTGATAAAGACGATGGAATTGCAACTGATACTTTTGATGAATATCTTATCAGTGACCTATGACACATATATGGTATTAACATTACAATAGTTATATCTTTTACATTCCTGTAAGTGTGTGGGTTTGTTTACACAAGGTTGTAAATTGTCATATTAGTCACAATACATTCCCATTGCTATCAGGTGTTTAAAAAATAAATTGTGTTTTTATTGTTATATCTCTATAGGAGTCAATATCAGGACAGCAGGGGATCCAGGACCACATACATGTGAGCCCCTTCCTGGAGTTCCTTCTTGTTACATTTAGGGGTTGAAACAATGAGACCAAATGTATGGGAAGGGGATAGACTCAAATCTCTTTCCAGAAGCTAAGTTTTATGAATTTTCACTTTTAGTACCAGGCAACCTAGGGGTTAAAATTATTTTGAGTGAATATTTTCATTACTGTTATTGTACTGTATGTTTTTTTATGATATTTATTTATCATTATATTTATACTAGTCGTTTGCCCGTGTTAAATGATGGTATAATCTGTAATGTGTATCTTCCCACTCCTCCCTCTCCCTGTGTCTCTTCCCCCCTCTCCCTGCCCTGTGTCTCTTCCCCCTCTCCGTCCCCTGTGTCTCTTCCCCCTCTCCGTCCCCTGTGTCTCTTCCCCCTCTCCGTCCCCTGTGTCTCTTCCCCCTCTCCGTCCCCTGTGTCTCTTCCCCCTCTCGGTCCCCTGTGTCTCTTCCCCCTCTCCGTCCCCTGTGTCTCTTCCCCCTCTCCGTCCCCTGTGTCTCTTCCACCCCCTCCCTCTCCTGTGTGTCTTCCTCCCCTGTGTCTCTTTCCCCCTCTCCATCCCCTTTGTCTCCCTGTCCCCTGTGTCTCCCCCCTTCTCCCTCCCCTGTGTCCATTTCTTATTGCAGTGTATCCTCTGCTAGCTCAGCTGGGGAAGCATGAGGTAACTCCAAGTACTTGAGCCAGGTCCCACCTGGGTACACCTCCTCCAGCAGTTCCTCATACTCTTTTTCCAAATCCATTTCTTTAAGTACCAATTGTCTGAGCATCACTTCTTCTTTTGTACCTGGCTCATTTTCCACATCCTGTTGGCGCTGTTCAAATAGGACTTCCCAACCCAAGGGAAGCTATCCGCTGATTTAGAATAGCTGTGCACCTATACTCTTTTATGGCAATCTGTTGCCTTCATCACTATAACATACTGGTGATCAGACTCCATCTCTCCCTGATCACCTCTGCTCTGCAAGCCTCCATTTGGTCCATGACTCCCTCTATCCAGGGCTGATCTTCCTTGGGCTTGGACCTAAGATTTGAAGGTTTTGCAAAATCGCTGATCAGTTTCTGCATCCCTGCCAGGCCGCCGAAAGTACTGGACTTCAAAACTGCTTAGATCACCATATCCTATCCTTGTTTCTATACAAGCCCAGAGCCACCTGCTATAGACTACAGGTGTAATGATATAGGAATCACAAGGTTGTGGAGACCAGTAGCCAAGGTCAGCAATAATCCAGTTCAGAAACTTGTAGGTGAAACAGGAACAAGCTTTATTGAAGGGATCAGGAACCAACAATAATCTGGCAAGGATACAGAGACAGGAAGATCCTTATATAGGCCAAGAACCAGACAGCTGACCAGACACAGCTAAAGAGAGTTGTCACTGATTTCATTGCTTTTAGAGTCAAGGTATCAGATCTCAGGCAAATCTGCAAGAGGCAGACTGGCGTACCGGTAGGGAAGAGGTCCAGCAACATGCAAACCAGGGTTCGAATCCCAGCAGAGTCAATTCCTCACAACAGGTGATCTACCCACAAGGACCGTTGGGTTCTTTGAAATCTCAGCACCCTGTTATCTGGCTTCTGTATCAGTCAGAGACTCTCCATCAGTAACCAGCACTTCCAGGAGTCCCAGTAACCTTCCTGTGGTAGTGATCAGGACAGGTTACTTAGAGAGTGGAGATAGGTTCAGTATCGCAGCCACCAGGAACAAAACAAGAGAACATACAATTTCTATATGCCTCAGAGTGAACTGATTTATTTTTGAAATAACAGCAGTATTTATAGCAGTTAGACACAGAGGGCTGTACACAGCACAACAATGAGAGGGTGCGGCAGACAAACACAAGAGATAAACTCAAACAGTAGCTTCCTGAGGTCAAATAGTTTTAATCTCCAATACACATCCTGCCGTCTCTAGCACATATCAGATGTGATTAACTTAATCTGGCAAACAAGAGGACAAAAGCAGATTTACCAAGACAATGGAGGTGTTTATGCAGATAATCCAGTGGCTGGAGCCAAACAGTCTGTGTTTTAATTAGCTCAATAGGCCACCACCCAGGCAAGGAAAAAGGGGTCTGTGACTGTAACGGAACCCATCACTGTTTTACCCTGTTTTATGGTTATTTTATTATTATGGTTAAAATATGATCACATTGCTGTACTGTAGATATGTTGTTTTATGTTCTACAGAATATATTGGCTCAGAATATTACAGCTACTAGGCTAATAGATAATCCTATTACAGAGACTCCTTTATAAGATAAGGAAGTCTATTGTATAAAGTGTTTTATTATGAGACATAGAACAAAGAGTATAATCTGATCAAGGTCTAATTGCATCAAAGTAGCCAGGTAGCCTAGGGGAGGTGTGACCACACCTATTGTTCTCTTTATGTGTATTGTGTGGCCAAATATGGGCATGTGTATTGCCTGTGGGAAGAGATGTGTATAAATATTTCTGCACAACAAAATAAAGTCAGTATTCTTTGACTCCCAAGAAAGTGTCGTCCAATATGGGTGGTCTGGGCTTCTGAGACTCTTGGATGGGATTATACCAACTTCACTTTTACACAGCAGCTTGCCAGGGAAAAGGACGTCTCCAACGGCTGGTACCCTCTCACTACCGGGGGCCATGTTGGACGATGAGCCGACAAATAAGAAATCATCCAGATAATGAGCCAATGACTTATACCCCAACCTCCGCTCTACCACCCATAGCACAAAAGAACTCAATGCCTTAAAATACACTCAAGATATATAACACCCCATGGGAAGGCAAAGATCCACATAATAAGCATCCTCCAATCTACAGACCAATAAATGATGGACAGGTCGGTTGTATGTTGACTTTTGCCATGAGAGCCTCTGTTCCGTACATTTCTTACTTCTTGGTCAAATAAGGTATAATTCCCTGATGACAGAGGTTTTTCAATGCCATCATTCACTGAGCACCCCTTAGGGTAGGAGAAGTGATGAATTAGACAAAAATTTCCAGGTTCTTTCTTAGTTAGTATTCCTAACGGGAAAGTTCCGCAAGTGAGGGATTGGAGGTTTGTGGAACGGACCAGCCATTCTACCCCAAAACACTTCCATATTAAACTTTTCCCGGATCAAGGAAGGAAATTACTTTGTAGACATCAAGTTGCCATCGGTTCACCCGGAAAAGGAGAGGCCGTCTAGTGATAAAAAAGACCCTGAAAGAAGAATGGAAAATGGTGTGAGAAAAATAGTGACAGAGCAGAAAGTGAGAGGGCTGAGACAAAGGAGCAGTGAAGAGAAAGTAAGGAAATAGGGCATATGAAAAAAGAGTTATGGAGGTAGTAAAGCAGGGGTAGGGTATTTGTCGTTTTATACTTGTTTCTGTATAGGTTTTTTATCATATGTTTTCAAGATAGTTGTACTAATCTGCAACCTCTGTTATGTTATGTCAAGAAAACACTACAACCAAAAGAATGTTGACATTTCCTGAGACATTGGGCCACATTCAATTAAGTCCTCGGGAGATGCCACCTCCATGTTTTACTGACGTAATGATGACGGGTTCCTTTTCTATTGGCTGTTTCTAAATCAGGAGTTACGGTCTTGCTTAACTGATCATGTTCACGCTCGCAAATGCTACATACGATGGCATGGTTTACGATTTACGCTATCGGGATGGGACTTGCGGTCTTGGCCAATTGAATAGCACCTTAAGTCTAGCATGATGTGGGCCCGCAGCAGGACCACAGACTTACGGCCTACATCCCGCGACTTGCTGCCTCCGAAGTGAATGAGGCTCTTTGTGTTTAGGATGGTGAAATAATGTATATTACTATCATTTGTTTCACTGAAGATAGAACAAAAACCACCACCCAGTATTAAAGGTATATTAACGTTGCTTACATAGACACATGGTACTAACCAATAGAAACACTGCATTCAAGTATGTTTTTTTTAACCCTATACTAACCTTCTAGTCAGTAGATCCAGAGCAGCACTGCCTGAGCTACTGCTGTGTGGTGGGAACAAAAGACTACACATCAAATGATGCTCTGCTGCAGAAACTGAACCCCCATGCTGCTACAATGCTGTAGATGCCTCTGATTGGACAAAACAAATTATGAATGTTATGCTAATTTAGCTTGGCTTTTCAATGGACATTCCTTCTCAAAAATTAACTGCCAGAAAACTGAAGAAATTTGCAAACATTGAAGGTAAGTTTAATAATCTTTATTTGGGGATTTTTTTATGCAAAAAATGCTTTCATACATAACTAATTCTCCTCTATCATATGCATTCTTAATTCAGGAAACTTAAACAGGACTTTTAATGTATCAACTTTATAAATTGCTTTCTACATAATCTATGAACTACATAATATTGAACTATTCTCTTTTTAATCATTAACAATGTCTCTTTTGCATACAATAAAGATGTCAGTCTTGGTGCAAGAGATATTTGCATGTCAATCTCGTGAAGGCTGCTTTACATAAGTGTCAGTTTCCTCCTAACTCGCTCATCAGTGTTAGTAAACAGTCCTAAATACAACTACCAGTAACTGGATTTAGCTGGTCAGTGATCACCTCCAGGTCAGTGAGGATCAAGCTGAATCCCTCAGTTACATGCGAATGTGCACATTACCTGGAGTGGCTAATGTAACCTTTACTTATCTCATGCCTTAGAGAGATAATCTCACCAGATGTCCGTTACTTTGGGAGTGGCTTTAAACAAAATACTGTCAGGATTATATGTCTTAATACTGTGCTATGTCACTGCTGTACTTTGGGGACAGTGTTCAATTATATATTTATTTAGCTATGTTAATCTGGTTTCTTGTTTTTCCAGTTGAGTGAAAATGTACTTATTTGAGTTTCTGATGCTTCTAGGAAAACTTAATGTATTTAATATCTAAGACTCTCTGTGACCATATGGACCGCAGCACGTCAGTCACAGCTGTCTGTCTTACTGGTTATGCTTATCCATATGTTTTTCTAGGCAAAAATACCGGAGTGGGTTGCCAGTTCCTTCTCCAGTGGATCACAATTTGTCTGACATCTCAGCTATGACCTGCCCATCTTAGGTGACCCTCCATGGTATTGCTCACAGCTTCATTGAGATACATAAGCTCCTTCACCATAACAACATAGCGATCCAGAAGGGGTTGCAAAACATAGCTTGAGTCAATACACTATATATTCAGATGTAATTTTACAAACATGGCTCAAAACACTGACACATGGATGCTTGCAAATAGTCATATTTCATGTAGTCATGTAGAAAGCATTTTTATAAGTGTCACCCATCTTTTCACAAATGTATCAGCTAATATTCCATATGCGTCTTTATTTCAGGATGCATTCATGGCAAATGTCATAATAGAATAGCACAGAATAAAAATGTTATGACTATGTTTATTACTTTGATCTGATATCTCATTTCTATTAACACAGAAATCATCTTTAAAATTGATAATAGAAATATTAACATAGAAATCAGCCTGAATATGGATAATATAATAGCAATAAATATGTTTCTATTTACACAGAAATCAGCTTAAAAATTGATAATATAATAATAGTGATAAATATTTTTCTATTAACGTATAAATCAGCTTTGAAAACTGATAAAATAATAGCAATAAATATGTTTCTATTAACATAGAAATCATCTTGAAAATTGATAATGTAATAATAGCAATAAATATTCTTCTATTAACATATATTAACAATTTTCATGCTGATTTCTAATAATAGCAATGCATATTTTTCTATTAACATAGAAATCAGCTTGAAAATTGATAATGTAATCATATCACTTATCCAGACGTGGTCTTAGAGAAACCTTTGCTATGTATGTAATGCCAATCACATATATAGTTCTCAGCAGTGCGGGTTTGCAAAAAAAAACGTTGGTAACGCAATGTTAAAAACTGTGGGCTCGCGGAGCGAAGCGATGGATGCAGTTGCGGCCTGCAATTCGCGAGGTCCGCGGTTGCGTCCAGGCAATGACCCAACACGACTTTGGCAGGGAACGCCAAAGGAGCTCACTGTGCTCGTAGTGATGAGCGCCATAGGCACTCATCCCTACAACCCCACACGACTTAAGCATCATACCTATGACCCGCGGGACTACAGATCAACAGAAAACTCAAATACACAATTCACAGTGCGAGACCCGTAGCACTTTGAAAAAATCACCTGCAAAAATTACGGCCCGTAAAACTTTTTAAAAAAAACGGCACTTACAGAAAAAAAAAATCCAGCCCAAACGCGCACATCGAAAAACACAAAAAAATACAAAAAATAAACATACAAAATACATCACACACAGAACAGGGGGGGCAGCCAGTACGTCTGGGAGTGAGGTTGCACGCGAATTAAAGACAAATTTGCAGAGTTTCGCCACTCGAAAATCGCCTAAGCAAGAGAAAAGGTGGCAGCCGAAAAAATACAAAATGGGGCTACAAAACCCCTAAGCACACCATACACCTCCAGGCACATACGACTTTTACGCAGGTTAGAGAGAGACACGGGGGGGTAGAGAGACACGGGGGGTAGAGAGACACACGGGGGGTAGAGAGACACAAGGGGGGTTAGAGAGACACAGGAGGGTAGAGAGACACTGGGGTAGAGAGACACGGGGGGGTAGAGAGACACTGGGGGGTAGAGAGACACGGGGGGGGGGGAGTGACTCGAGAACAAGGTAAAAAATACACTATTAGGAAGAACAGAGAATGCTCGAAACCCGCGTAACTCATAGACAATCGCCGCTATTTTACAACACTAACTTAAAACTAATAACATTACCATTCAAAAATGCCGCATTACACAACTAAACAAACAGTTTAGCCTCGCGCACGCAGCCTATTTACACTGCACACTTGCCACATTGCTGACACTTTCTCCTCAGGTCACCAACAGTCCAAATGTACATTGTATGCTGCAGGAAAACAACAGCGATTGTTAGCTCTTCAGCATATTGATTGCTGGATATATTAATTACAAATAGGTAAAGTATATTAATTTATTATTTAATTAATTCCTTAATTATTAAAAAATATATATTTATACAACAACAAAAAAATAACAGGGGAGAGGCTCACAATGAGCGCCGAAGGTGCTCAGACAACCAAAAGTACACGAGGGGAGAGGCTCGCAATGAGCGCCGAAGGTACTCAGAGGACTAAAAGCCTTACATTGTGTAGCAAATAGCATTTTTATATAGTCATTTTTTGACAGGCAAGTCGCTAGTTATATATTTTACTGAAATAGCCTAGACCAATTTGAAACAGATTATACGTATTTGTTACCTGGACATTCATTTACATTCTGATACATAAAACCTACACAGTAACACACCTAGCGACAATCACCATTTACCTATAAACCTTTCAGCCCTACTAGCAATGCTTGGGAAATCTAAATTTAGCACACAGATAAAATCACGTATGCTTTAAGGCAATTACATTTACCTATTATTCAAAAGATCTGTTAATCCTTTTAATTTACATGGCTCTTCTCTTCTTACAAATAAAGCCACTTTTCTGATCCTCTGAGAAATTTCTTTGTTTTTTTGGGATGAAGAAACTAATCCACAAGCAAATCTTGTGTACAGACAGTGCCACCAGATCAGTCCAAAATTTGCTAGTATATATATATATATATATATATATATATATATATATATAAATGTATATATATATATATATATATATATATATATATATATATATATACATATATAATATACATGTATTACAATTGTAGCACAGTTGATTTGTTCGACAAACAGCTGCTTGTGGAGCAACATGGTGAAAATGAAACAGATACACCGGCTCTTGTGCATCCAGTGGGTGGGTAACGAGTCTGTGCCTAGGAGCACCAGAGATGTAAATCTGGCCCTGGATGGAGATCTTATCACAAGGATCTATTGGTAGAAATTGCAAATGAGAGAAGTATAAGCTCGTCAGATAGGTAATATTGAACATTTGTGAGTATTTTATGGTATTAAAAAATAAGCTAATTTGAGCAGGGACCTCTACTCCTTCCATATCAAGATGTTTTAACTATACAGTAGCGGATTAGCATGGTGTGGTCACAGAGAGTCAGACATGACTGAGCGACGCAAATACAACACAGGTTACGCACGCTCTCCATTCAATGTATTTTCCTATTGCAGCCAGAGCAGCGTAAAATGTTGGGCGGTTAATAATAGTAATGTGATAGTCTTCTCTGGAAACATGCACATTGGATATTAACATAAATGTTAATATGACAAATCTATTAAATTTAATTTAGTATGTTTTGCAGATAATTAATTCCACTACACTATGACAATGACATCATTTTATTTACATTTATTTGATATAAAAATATAACTTTTCCCCAATACATTGCATTTATGACATTTTATTAGTGCATTCTTTCCCTATTTGATCATATCTCTGTGAATACAATTTCTTGTTCTTATGTTATTGTATTGTTTGTATGATCATTTCTAATATCAATATTATTCTGTATCTTTGTTACTTCCTTGTGTTACCTGCCTATTCCCTCTGATGCAAATGTGCAAGGTGACAACAAGGAAAGGGAGAGGCAGTTGTAATATGAATGGGAAAACCCAGCTAGGGTCAAGAAGGAACTCAAATTATAGTGTACGTTCTGTTCAGCTTAATTATAAACACTATTATATTATCCCAAACTCCTTCTATTAATGAGAATGTGCAGTAAAGGGCAAGTTTTACCTAAAATGTAGTTTGTTAGTTATTCCTCAATGTTTGTAGACAGCTGGAACCTCCATTAAAAGTTCTATTTCCATAGCTTACAATTAGAATGCTGAGCTGTTTGCGTCAAGAGTTCAAGAGTCAATTCAAGAGCCAATCAGACTTAGAGTTCTAAGCTGTGCAGTTACATTCATGTTTCCAGAGGTCATGTAGCAATAAAAGATAAGCTCCAAAACTTTTATAAATATATTTGAATTTAAAGGTATAAAGAATTTTCATGGATTATGAATGCATCTTAATAATTTGTTGTGGCCAATCAGAAGCAGCAACAACATTGTTGCAATGTCTGGACGCTCAGTCTATGCAGGAAAGCATCATGGGATGTGTAGCTTTTTGTTCCCACCAAAAGGAAGCAGCTCATGCAATGCTGCTCTGGATTGAATGTTAGTATAGGGTTTAAAAAGCATACTTTAATGCAATGTTTCTATTGGTAGGTATCAGGTGGCTATGTAAGCAGCTCTGGGGGTGTGGAAACCACATTTTTTTTTTAAATAAAATAAATCTGCTTGTGTATAGAATGAATCAATGTGATGTGTGTGTCTGGTATAAACAGCGTGTGTTAGATTAGAGAAAGGGAAAAACAGGGAAAATGCCCTATATACATAATATAAGAGTAACTTATGTTTAGGTGAAACATCCTTCTTAAGGAAAGGTCTTGTCTTTAGTTTGTCTGGATTGGCCACCCTGTTCTTTACTATATTTCAGCAAATCAAATCAATATTACAGGATACTAGCATCTATAAGGGTTTCGTGGTGATCCAGTGGTTAGGATTATGGGCTTTCGCCTGCCTGTGCTCAATTCCAGTCAGGGAACCAGAAGGTCGCATCACCTTGATGCCATGCAGGCTTGGGCCTGGTCAGTACTTGGATGGGAGACCACCTAGGAATGCCAGGAGCTGTATGTTGTGGCCACTGGAGAAGGACCTGGCAACCCACTCCAGTATCTCTGCCATGAATACCAAGTGCATCAGCCAATTGTGTTACGGCCCATGAGGTCACGGAGAGTCAGACACGACTGAAAGACGCAAACACACACAACATCATTTAGAAGTATTTTTATTTACAAAAGAAAAGAGTGGATTTTAGTAAGTAATTATAAATACCATCACAGAGACACTCAGTCTAAGGATGGATCAGTTCAGCACTCTGACTTGGCCCGCTGTGAGAATAATCTTTTAGCTCTATCGATAAATAAGAGTATTGTAGTGTATAATGATACATTTTCATTGGACAAACATTTTAGTTAGAATTACCCATTCTAAATGAAATTTCCAGTATAAAAGATATTACTATATACTGCAATTCTCTGATTATTCCTCTAGATTACTGAACACTCACAATTACATTATATCCATCTATCTGGATATCTACTATCTATCTATCTATCTATCTATCTATCTATCTATCTATCTATCTATCTATCTATCTATATACCTATCTATCTATCTATCTATCTATCTATCTATCTATCTATCTATCTATCTATCTATCTATATACCTATCTATCTATCTATCTATCTATCTATCTATCTATCTATCTATCTATCTATCTATCTATCTATATACCTATCTATCTATCTATCTATCTATCTATCTATCTATCTATCTATCTATCTATCTATCTATCTATCTATCTACCTATCTATCTATCTACCTATCTATCTATCTATCTATCTATCTATCTATCTATCTATCTATCTATCTATCTATATGCACAAAACAGAATCTGCCTCACACAGATGATAGCGAAAAAACGTGAAACAGGCCTGCAGATGAGTGATTCTGGGTTTGTGTAAAATCCAACCCAGTGCTTTGCTTAAAAGCTGTTTAATACAGCGGGCATATGCTGTAAGGGAGCAATGTATAAAATTGCTATTTTTGGATTGAAAGAGTGCGGTACATTGTATTCCCATTTGCATGTCCCTGCCATTTAGACATGCAAATGAGCTCACTAATGTATTATCAGTTTTCTGTATGGTGGAGAGCTTTTCTCACTCTAATCATTGTTTTATATATATATACAGTATATATATATATATATATTTATATATATATATATATATATATATATATATATATATATATATATAATATATATATATATAAAGAAGGTCCCCTGGTTAAGAATTAGATCTGTTCCTGAGAACTTTCTCAAGTCGAATTTGTATGTAAGTCGGATCCCTGATGAATAATATTAATACTATAGTGGCTCATGTGGTAATAACAATACAGTGTAATAATAATAATAACTCCGTACTGTAATGGGTTCCCTGGTGGTCCAGTGGTTAGGATTCAGTGCTTTCACCACTGTTGACCTGGGCTTCATTCCAGTCAGGGAACCAGGAGGTCGCACCACCCTGAAGCCAAGCTGGGTTGGGCTTGTTCAGTACTTGGATGGCGATTACCTAGTAATACCAGGATATATAATTAGTTATGGACTGTCACCATGGTGGTCCAGTGATTAGGTTTCAGTGCTTTCACCAAAGTGACCTAGGTTTGATTCCAGTCAGGGAACTCCACCTTAAAGGTTCGGGTTTGGTATGGGAGACCACCTAGGAATACCAGGAGTATGCTGTGGCCTGCCAGGGAAGGAACTGGCAACCCACTCCAGTATTTCTGCCATGAATACCAAGTGGATCAAGATAACCATAGACATAATGATGTACCTGGTGTGTTACATTCTGATACAAAAAACCTTGGGGTTGTTTGCAACCCAGGGAACATATATTTATATATATATATATATATATATATATATATATACGCTTCCACATGTGCGTGCTTAGAACTTTATGACGTGCTTCTTATATGATATAACAGCAATTAACAGAAGCCAGAAACGCTATAATATATAACGCTATATTTAGTTACACAAATGTTGTTTTCTGAAGAGAATGTGAAGCAGCAACTTTAATTGGTACTGCAGAGTCTTGTACCAAGAATGCGAAAAATGCCTGTGACAATGTGAGCAATGTGGTTAGTCACTGCCTCTATTTGCTTTCTTGTTGATTGCTCTAATTTGATGTTGCCTTTTACAAGCTATTCATCAAGGACTTACTGCCTGCTACCATAGAGCTGATTAATGTTTGTGATGAGATCTGCATATCTTGCATGTTATTGCTGCTAATTAAGATGCTGCATATCACAATCTTTTTAATAAAATGTAGTCAAGCACTACTATTTTTTGTAATAAAATGAATGTTATCTTTGATGGGTAATGTAATAAAAGGAATACATATTCATATTATTTAGAGGAAATTGCAATTATTAGGAAAATTACTTAGGCCTTTTATTATTGTATTTAAATAATAGTTATTGTTCATTATTTAATGTTTCTATTCCTGTTGTGAAGGTGCTACCGGGGACTGAAACATTGGAAAAAAATACAATATTAACTAATTTCAGCAAGAACTTTGGAGTGCCATTCGCGTAAAATCTAATCAGTATTTCATTTAAAGGCTCACTGTAATTTATGGAAAAGTGCAGAATATCTAACAAACTAACAGCTGTATTTAATATGTAATCCATGAACATTCAAGATTTTTTTTTAGAAAAACTTAATTTCAGCAGATTTTGCCAGTGCATGAAAACTGACATGACGGTGATTCTTCTTTTTGGTAAGGAGCAGGGAAAGCAAAGCTTTACGAAATGCTAAAATATTAATCATCAATGAGGCAAGGATTCTTCTCTCCTGAATATACAAATAGCAGACCCCCCTAAACCAGTCTTGAGGACATTCAACATAGAATCCCTCAGACACAAACAAAGGCCCTTATTCAGTTATCCAAATCGCAATTACATGTACCCATAATGAAGCCCGTAAATGTTACTGATACTCAATTGGCTCAAAAACACTGTGGTTGTCAAAAACGTAACTCTGTTACAACAATGCAACAAGACGCAATTGTCTTCAAACTCGTATCAATGGCAAATGTATCAAGAAATTCTATGAGTACTAGATAGGACTCGCAAGTGGGTTAAACACTGCAAAAGCAAATATAAACACAACACTGTACTTAAAAATACTAGGAAAGCGATAAAAGACATTAGAATTAATTGCACAACAGTCTCAGGCTCGCAAATTTACGTTTTATTTCCGTGTTATATCAATCCTGGGAATCAAGAAGTTAATACATATCAAGCCACCCACATGGACTAGAACATTTCCTTCATTCATTTTTTTTGTTTTGTTTCCATGGCTTAGACAGCTACTAATATTGTTAGTTTTGCAGGTACTTGACAAAAATGTCTCATTTTTTCTTGAACTGCAGTGGTCCTTTAACAATAGATTTATTTTTCACTGTGGGTAATTTTTAAACATTTTCTTACATTTTAAAAAAAAAACTCGCAAAAATAGTTTGATTTAAGGAATATTGCTGTTTTTCCATATATGTCAAAAACTCCAAGTATTTGGTTTGCTTTTCGGATTAACACATTTATATTTATTTAATTGTAAAGCACTATCATATAGTACAGTGCTGTATAATGGGCTAACAAAGCAAATGATAATTTGGGTGTTGCCCATAGAGGTTATTTTATGAATCAATGGTTTGAGCTACAGTAAATGCATTATATCACGTATTATAATTGTCAAACTGCGATCCGTCGTCACGTTTGCGAGCTTTGCGCAGCGAGGTAAGCCTTTGAAGCACAGAAGTCTTCCGAGCTCGGAGCACGTAAGGGCGCTCATCAGCTGCAAGCCTCGGGTAGCGAGGTGAGCAGTTGAGGCATTGAAACTCAGAGCACTGTGAGCCATTGAAACACTCAGGAGCGGGACTTTAGCCTCCAAGCAGTTAGGAAACACGGGATTGCTTTAGGCTGAAAACAGTTGAGGAACGCAGGACTTAGAAAAAAAAAACTACAAGGTCGGAAAAATACGAAGTTAACGGCCAAATCTCGCAAATCAAAAAACACGAAAAAAGCAAACACAAAAAAAATCTCACACACAGCACGGGGGGACAGCCAAGACGTCTGGGAGTGAGGTTGCAGATTAATTTAAGCCAAATTGCTGAGTTTTGGCGAGAAAATCATCTAAGCGAGAAAAAAATGAAAACGAGGCTACATGACTCCAAAATGCGCAAAACACCGCCAGCCATGTACCACTTTTACCCACGAACGTACGAGGTACAAAATACACTATTACAAAGGAGGGAAAAATTTTGTGAGCCGCGTAACACATAGATAATCGCCACCATTTTACAACACTAACTTACAACTAATAACATTACGAATCTAAAATGGCGCTTTACCCGACTAAACAAATGGTTTGGCCTTGCGCACGCAGCCTATTTATACTGCACACTTGGCACATTGCTGACACTTTTTCCTCAGGGCAGCAACAGTCCAACTGTATATTGTATGCTGCAAGAAAATCTAAAGAGATTGTTAGCTCTTCAGGATATTGAATGCTGGATATATTAATTAGAAATAGGTAAAGTATATTAATTTATTCAGTAATTAATTAGTTAATTATTATTAAAAAAAATATATATAAAAAATAAAAAAAACACTAAATAGTAAATCTTACACTCCCGTTACTTTATGAATACTTGCTAATACATTTATTAATTCCTGATTAGTTATTAATGTACATTAATTTAATAAGTATTAATTAGCAATGGAAAATAAAAATGTATACTTTCCACTGCACTAAAAAAAAGATTGCATTTTACACTGCACTTATATATCTGGCCTACTGCTCATTGACTGCCAGCGATAGCACTCTCAAAGCAGTTACATATTTAAATCACTTTATTATACTCTGAGACCTGAAAACATTTTCTAATTTCCACTGCGCTAAAAAAATTGTATATGAGATACTTATATATCTGTCTTTGCGATGAGCGCCGAAGATGATTGTTGCGAAGCACAAAACTCGAGGGGAGAGGCTCGCAATGAGCGCAGATGGTGCTCAGAGGAGCAAAAGTACACGAGAGGAGAGGCTCGCAATAAGCACCGAAGGTCCGCAGAGGAGCTAAAGCTTTACATTGTGTGGCAAACAGCATTGCCATGACTTAAAATTTTATTGCCCCATCATTTTTGACGGGCAAGTTGCTAGTTATACATGGTCAGCTCACACCCATTATGCATTATTGTAAGCTGCATAGGGTTTAAGTTGGCCAAAGTTTATTGTTTTTTGTATTATATATTATATTACAACACGTAAGTGTACTAAAACAAGGAAGCTAGGTCCAAAGGTTTGACCCCTTCCAGCTCTGTAAAGGACCACTGCACAATGAAAAAAAATGTTGATGCCTCTGCAGAGGGGGAATCCATGATACATGGTGGAAGTTGTATGTGTGAGAGAGGCTTTACATTTCCTGGGAGATATAGCTGCATTTCCTGAAGCAAGGAGTCTGCTTCTAAGCCAGTCAGGGGGAAGGAGTATGGTGTCACTTTCAATCTTAACCAATTATCTTAACAAAGACTCTCTGTTTTCTCCATCGCCATCCCCCTTTCCACTGATATCCAAAACACACACCCTCATGATTCACCTCTGTGGTAGTGCTGTAACAAACACAAAATGGATTCCCATACAAAAATTCAGATTTACTCAAAAAAAATGTATTTCCGTGGTTTTGTTTTTGTTGTTTCCAACTCTGTGATCCTATGGGCCTCAGCATGCCAGGCCCATCTTATGCCTGGTTGTGCTTATCCATAAGGTTTCCTTTGCAAAGTTACTGGAGTGGATTACCAGTTCCTTCTCCACTTACACACCTGCTAATATTGTTATTTTTGCACATTGTTGACAAAAAGTCTCTCTTTCTTGCACTGCATTGAACCTTTAAGGTGGTAAAGACTTTCAAATAATAAAACATCTTCAGATGTGAGCTGTGAATGGCTGAGAAGTCAACATGGTAATCTTAATGTTAACAAGTACTGAGAAGGGGTGGAGCAAGTAGTTGTTTTTGCTTCTGTTTTTGCTTTTGTTGATTCCATCTAGAGAAACAACATCCCAGAATCCCTTAAATTATCACAACCTGTGAAGTGCAGCCAATGAAGCTTCTCTTTAAAAAAAGCAGGAACATTATTTAAACTTTTGGTTGGTGAGAGAAAGAGGAGAATTAAGAGTGAAGAGAAAATAGGTTTTGTGCAGGGGAAGAGTCTTTAGTCTTATCTCATGGCAGATATGGATAAGAATGAAAGTACTCCCATGTGTGTGTGCGTCATTCAGTCAAGTTCAACTCTCCATGACCTCATGGACTGTAACACGCCATGCTGATCCACTTGGTATTCATAGCAGAGATACTGGAGTGGGTTGCCAGTTCCTTCTCCAGTGGGACGCAGCATACTCCTGGTATTCCTAGGTGATCTCCCATACAAAGTAATGACTGGGCCGAACCTGATCCTTTAAGGTGGTGTGACCTCTGGAAGTCCCTGACTGGAATCAAACCCAGGTCACATTGGTGAAAGCACCGAAACCTAACCAGTGGACCACCATGGTGACAGTCCATAACTAATTATACCCCAGAGATACTGGCCTCCATTTCATGGCTCCTATAAGACCTTTCAAAAGTCTGACTCATAACTACAGTTTTTTTTAAAAGCAAATTTCTGGTGCTATTCTATGACTCCCGCAAAAAAAAGGATCCTTTAAAATCTACTGACTGCTCACAGGAGACTCTGAGGCCTAATTTCAGTAATCTCCATAGCAACCCTACAGAATGCTGTCCTCTTTATTATTTTTGTATCATTAATCTTTATTTGTATCACGTAGCGCTGTACAGGGGATAAGGACAAGGAAGAATACAATGTTAACAAACTGCAGAAAAATGGAGGGCCCTGTTTCGAGCTTAGAAGAACTCTAACTTGAAGAAACTACACTAGCACCTAACATGGTCCCCTATATATTTATATAATTCCCTTCCCATGGTCGGGAAGGAGTTCAGTAATAATAAAAACTAATGTGTGTGGGTTTATGACCCATTCTTCTATGACCCACTACCCCTTGTGAGTCTGGATATCTCCCAGGATTCCCCATCTAAAGTCCTATTAGTTATGAAGAGTCGCAACAATGAAAAATATCTTGATGGCCATTCATAAAATAGAGTATGCATCACAAAAATTATGCCAATTATAAAATATTAACACTAAAGCAACATAAAAATATTTGAAATGGATTGTGTTTGGTCCACACTATATATAATAAGGTCCTACATTAAATAGAATTGAAAAGAAGCTTAAGTAATGACTCTTAAGGCCTCATTCTATTGCGATTTAGCCAATTGAATAGGGCTCTAAATAAGCACATAACATATTTGTTTTAAATAAGTTTTTAGTTAGTGAACATCTATCCAAAAGCAAGGTTTTCACTAACTAAAAACTTCTTGAAAAAAATATGCTCTGTGTTTATTTAGAGCCCTATTCAATTGGCCAAATCACAATTGAATGAGGCCCTTAGTGAGCATGCCATTTGTCTTTGTGTAGCTAGTTTTATAATAATAACAAATGGACATATGCATGAAAGTGTGGGTCTACAGCATTTCATTCAAATTGTAAATACCGAAGCCTGTAACATACCCCGCAAAAGTTACTGCTATTAAATTGTCCTCTTTGCTACCCACAATCGTCATGCTAGCTACAGGCTGAAAAGCAACTGCGTTTGCCAAAATTGTAACTTTGACCCATCTAAGCCTTTGATATTTCAATCCCGCAAATGTTACAATCTCTCAAATAGCAAATTTCTATTAAATTGCTACAATTCCTCAAGCCTGCAATTGCTTTCACACCTGTAAATGGGAAATGTAGCCAGAGGGGTCTGCAAGGGGGTTAAACACCTGTTGTCAGCACTGTAAAAGCAAATATAAACACACTACTATACTTTAAAATTTGGGGAAAGCGATGAAAGACATTGGAATCAATTACACAACAGTGTCAAGCTCGCAAATCTGCAATAAAAAAAAAAAAATTATGTGTAATTTCCGTGTTATATCGATCCCAGCAATCAACGGGTTAATACATATAATTGAACTCGCATGGACTTGAATAGTAGATTTATTCATATTGCATTATTTCTGGATTGCGAGTCCGATCGCATATTGGACTTCTAAAAACCAATTGATTGTTGTTTAAACGCCATGACGTAATGATGACGGTCTCATTTACTATTGGCCCTGTCTAAATTGTAATTTCCGGGCTTGCCTAATTGATCATGTTCAGGCCCTGAAATGCTACATATGGACGCATGGTTTACGGTTTGGGATTTCAGCCATGTAGTTGCGGGCTGTTTCAGTTTAATCGTTCTGTAACTGTTCAGATTCAGAGTTCTGTTCAGGGATTCAGAGTTCAGATGTATTGTTAAATCTTTGATTTTTTCTTTTTAAAGCATTGGAAACTTTGAGAAAATCTAATGTGTTGTGGAAGGGAATTCCAGATGTAGGGCCCAACTAGAGAGAAATACCAGACATGTAAGTGAGAAGAAGCGACAAATAAGTAGAACCAGGTGTAATCTTTGGGCAGGTATTGCTAGAGAGTCTTATATTTATGGGTGATGAACCTAAATGTAATTCTTGAAAAGAGAGTGCAGAGAGCTGTAGATAGTGGCAGCTGATTAAGAATGGCAACTGAGAAATACATCTGATAACAGGTTGAGGGTGGATTTCACACTGCTGCTCAAGAAAAAATACACTTATTTTTCAAACATGTAAGAAACTAACAAAATTAGCAATATTAGTCATGGACATAAAACATATTTTGAAAAAATCTGATTTAAAAAAAATTGTATTAGTTCTGGAATCCATTTTGTATTTGTTACATCACATCCTGAAAGCTGGATGATAGGGGTTTGTGTTTTAGTTATCAGTGGAGTTAGGGGTGCTGAAAGAGGGAACAGGCAGAATTTTGTTTGATAAAGGATAATATTGAAATTGACACCAGACACCATCCCCTCACTGGCACAGAAGCAAATACCTTGCATTATTCAATGCAACCATAGCTCTCCAAAAATGTAAACTTCCCTCAAACATTACACAACATAACCAATGTTTCATGGATCCATCCAAGAGGCATCAACAGGGTCATGCAGAAGCATCAACATTTTTTTTTGTTAAAAACTAGCTGTATGCCTTTTTGTGACTAATTATGCTCTTTTTTGGGGTGTTCAGTGTACCCTAACACACCAGGCACATCTTTCTGTCCCTGATCATGCTGAACCACCTGGTTTTCATAGCAGAGATACTGAAGTGGGTTGCCAGTCCCTTCTCCAGTGGGCCACAACATACAGCTCCTTGCATTCCTAGGTGGTCTCCCATCCAAGTACCGACCAGGCCCAATCCTGCTTGGCTTTAGGGTGGTGTGACATCTTTGTTCCATGAATCAAACCCAAGTTACAGTGTTGAAAGCACCAAATCCTAACCACTGGAACACTCCTTTTGCTGACCCCTAAATAAGTTAGTTTATTTTAATATTATAAACAGAGAGCCTACCTTATCCCTTTAAGGTTAATTTTTTTTTTTTATAAAAAGCTTGCATAGCTGTGATATCTCAGACGCACACAAAAAAAAAAAACACGCAGAACATCTTTAATCTAGAAGATAATTAAAAGCCAGACAGAAATATGTTTATTTTGTGAGCGTGCTGTCATTATTGTAATTATATTTCTTATTAAAGCTGTACTGTAACATTTGGTTTGTGTACTTGTGCTGAACATTTTAAATGGAAGCATTTCTAGGAATATTTCAGCTTTTAACAAAAGGAGGACTGTCCCAAAAATTTATATTTTTTTCTTTGGTATCCACTGTACTTTACTCTTTCTCATCCTTATTTTGCTTCTTTGTTACCTCTCTGGCCTCTCATCCGACAATGTTGTTTGCGTTATAATATATATAAACAAATCAAATATTGCACACACACAATCTTTATTCTTGAGAATAAATAATTTGTTGTTTCTGCTGAAAAATTATCACTAGCCGAGTCAGATTAAGGAAACGAGACAAGATGTGCAATTGTTCCCTATAGGAAATAGTGCATAGTAATAATATGGATGAAAATTTCCACCACTTGTGATGCTTAGTAAATTCCCATCAAAATATCCTGCCTAGTATGAAGTGCAGGTTATTTTGTTATTTGGATGGATATTACTTCTATCACAAATTGTAATTGACAAATGTTATTTTTTTATCTGCAAGAACTGAAATAAGGTATTTTTAAGTTGGATTTCCAGACTTTAAAGTGACAGAGCAAAGGTTACAGTTATCACAGAAATTAAAAGTACGCATATAAATTATATGTAAGTTTGGGAGTTTCCATCCTGCATGGTGCTTTAGGGAAAGCGCTATGGACACCGGATTCCAAGCTCAAAGACAGGGCCCTCCATTCTTTGCAATGTGTGAATCTTGAACTTGTCTTTGCCTGTGATAGTCATATATTAGACTGCTAGTCTAGCTATAGCTTGAGGGGAAGGGCTATCAAATCAGTGTTGAGTCGTTCATTGAGTTACAGTATATTGTTAACTGCGCTATTTAGGCAGTTTTTGACAGGGTTGAATAGAAATCTTATCAGTATTTGTGGTCCTCCCATTCTTCTAAGGTTTTAGGAACAAAGATAACATGTCTGTCATCATGAAATCCAAATTGAATACAGTAGCTAAAAGTTAAAGACTAATTATTTATTTTAAATTGGTAAACATTTTGCACATTATCATGTTAAGTGCTCCAAAAAGAGCATTTTACATATCGGTGGTCCTATAATTATTACGTTTGGGGTGAATAGGATCCTTAGGAATTTACTGGGTCATATAGGAGAATTTGTTTAATGTACATGTACATTTTCGGCAATCAAAGAAAACTCTATGTCTGGTGCAAATTCAACACATCACATCACCCAAAGAACACCATCTCCACAGTGAAACATGGTGGTGGCAGCATCATGCTGTGGGGATGTTTTTCAGCAGCCGGGACTGGGAAACTGGTCAGAGTTGAGGGAAAGATGGATGGTGCTAAATACAGGGATATTCTTGAGCAAAACCTGTACCACTCTGTGTGTGATTTGAGGCTAGGATGGAGGTTCACCTTCCAGCAGGACAATGACCCCAAACACACTGCTAAAGCAACACTTGAGTGGTTTAAGGGAAACATGTAAATGTGTTGGAATGGCCTAGTCAAAGCCCAGACCTAAATCCAACAGAAAATCTGTGGTCAGACTTAAAGATTGCTGTTCACAAGCGCAAACCATCCAACTTGAAGGAGCTGGAGCAGTTTTGCAAGGAGGAATGGGCAAAAATCCCAGTGGTAAGATGTGACAAGCTCATAGAGACTTATCCACAGCGAATTGGAGCTGTGCTTGCCGCAAAAGGTGGCTCTACAAAGTATTGCCTTTAGGGGGTGAATAGTTATGCACATTGACTTTTTCTGTTCTTTTGTCCTATTTGTTGTTTGCTTCACAAAAATAAAGAAAAAAAAAACCTTCAAAGTTGTGGGCCTGTTCTATAAATTAAATGATGCAAATCCTCAAACAATCCATGTTAATTCCAGGTTGTCAAGGCAACAAAACACAAAAAAATGCCAAGGGGGTGAATACTTTTGCAAGGCACCTTATTTGTGCAGAATATGGGATGCTGGAGTCCCCTAAACAGGTCAGTTTATACCTGAGTGCAGAGATAAACTGCTATCAATCAGTGACTCACTGTGCGGCTCGACATCTGTTAATCTTAAAACAGTCAGTAGGCAGGATACACTAGTGTGTAAACAGACTTAAAACTTAACACTTTTTACCTGTTATTAGTGTAGTTAAAAAATAGATAATTTTAACATACAACCATGTTCTCTTTCACACTATGATAAGCACTTACAGTGGGGTAAATGGCTCGATATCTGTGCACTCAGACAGATCCAGAAAGCACAAACTGTTGGTGTACCTTATTGGACAGAGTTGCCTATCATTGCCCTGAGGTCAAACTGAAGCATAATAATAATGTTTATATTTAATTGGCAATTCAATGTTACTGTATGAATTTAGGAAAACTCATAATTTACATAAAAATGTATTGAGTATGTGGTCTACTGTTACTGAAATGACTAAGTGATGCTAGTTGTGATGCATAGATGAGAACACCAGAATTTAATCCCCCAATGTATATGAAAATAGAATCAAGATAAGAGGGGTCAGGGAGGCATATGAGCTATAGTTTAGTGAATATGACAAGGATTGCCCTTTGAAAAGCTCTGACTGTTACCCAGTTTGCTTTTTAGATAATCTAGGCCAATGTTTCACTGCAAGGACTGAAGAAAAGGCAGTCTATTTAAGAACCTTTTAAGTCACTTTTTTTAAGAACTTTACAAATTATATTATTTACAAATATGCTTTGCAGATGTTCAACTATCCTTGAATACATTTCAATCAGAAGCAATAGTTTTGTATATTAATTGAGCTATTGTTGTTGTTCAGTCATTCAGTCTTTTCAAAGTCTCCGCGACCCTATGGACCGCCAGGTATATCTTGTGTCTGGTTGGGCTAATCCAAAAGATTTTATTGGCAAAAATACTGGAGTGGGTTGCCAGTTCCGTGGACTGTGATTTGTTTGACCTTTACTATGACCTGCCCGTCTTGGGTGACCCAACATGGTATAGCTCCTAGCTTCAATGAGGTACACAATATTTGCTACTTTATTTATGGTTTTCCTTTTGGCAAACCTATTTGTTAGAAAAATGGCGAAGTGTAACTGACTGCCCGGGCTGTGCTAAAGTTGAAATAATGTGAACATAAAAGTATATATCCACGATTCATGAACTGTTGGTGAAAATTATAGGATGGAATTGCCTACAACTGCCTTAAGGTCATATACAATGAGATCTCGAATTTATTAAATTGAGGCTGCAAAATATATATTTCATTAGCAATTCAGTAAAAAGTACAGTATGCAAAATTAACACACAGCATATATTAAATAATGAATCACATAGTTAATCATTTACGGTTTTTGGAAATATGCATTAACCTCATAATTTACATTACAATGCATTGACTATGTGGTCTACTTTTCTTGACATGAGCATCATTCAATTGAGGCATTGTAAGTTACCGTATATACTCGAGTATAAGCCGAGGCACCAATTTTACCACAAAATGCTGGGAAAAATGAGTGACTCGAGTATAAGCCGAGGGTGGGAAATGTGCTGCCCCCTGTGTCCCTCTTGTGCCCTCTGTCCCCCTCTTGTGTGCCCTTTTCTTGTGTCCCCCTCTCTCCCCTTTGTCTCTTCTCCCCTCTCCCTCCCCTGTGTCTCTTCACCCCTCTCCCTTCCCTGTGTCTCTTCACCCCCTCTCTCTTCCCCCTCCCTTCCCTGTGTCTCTTCCCCCTCTCCCTTCCCTGTATCTCTTCGCCCCCCCCCTCCCTTCCCTGTGTCTCTTCCCCCCCTCCCTTATCACCCTCCTCAACCCCGTAACTTGTAAGTGAAGGCCGTAGGACTTTGACATCCAATCTCCATGTTTAAAGTCCTACAGGCTTGGAGCTCTAAGCTTGTAGGACTTAACATTGATTGGCGTGCTCAAGATAACACAAAAATTAAATATGAAATAAAGTATTGGAGATTGTTGTGCTATTAATTCTAAGACCTAACATCACTTTAACTCCTCATAAAAGTACAGTTTTGCTTTTTTATTTGTTTTTAAAGTGCTCCGATTTGTCATTAAGCCCTTTGCAAGACCTCCTTGGTACCAGTAACTTGTGGATAGATATTTGCCATTTGCGGGCTTGACAGAGTAGTTAGCGAGGGGGAATCGGAGCAATTGAATATTGATTTGCGATTTTAGCGTTCGGGACTCTTGCGGCCTTGAAAGATCAAAGGCATGGAGGGCATTAACTTGCGCTTTTACAAATCGCAAAGGATAGCAGCTCGCAGCACGTAACTCGAGACAGCAAAACCATAAATTTCCATTAACGGATTCCCATTTTTGTAGTAAGCTATTTTGAAGAATTTTTCAAATTATATTATGTTTTATGACATTGCTTTTTCCTAGCACCATTAGTCACCTTGGAGGGACAATATAAATACTGATAATATCTCCATTCAGTTCTGCTACAAATGCTTCCCAAATCATGTTTAGGTAGCAGGTTCCATGGCTGTGCTGACTGTTTTGCAAGAAGCTACACCTTATGACCGCATTGACCAATAGGAAGCTGCAGGCTGTTCTGTATGCACTAGAAGATGGAATATGGAGATTGATGTTTGCTTCTCATCTAACTCACATAGTGTCATACTTTGGGTGATGGGAGTAGGCGGACAGAACAACATGGCAGCCCCCTAAAGTCAAGCAGAGTGACTTATTTATTTATTTATCTATTTGGTATATCAAAGCATGTTAACACAGGAAAATATACTTCTAGAACCCCCAAATTATTTGAATAGTAGGTGTTTGTAAGTTTGTATTGTCTACAATGGAGAGTCACAGAAAGCTTTGTTTAATTATCCTTCAATAAATGATGTCACATTTCAATCAGAACCAATAGTTTTGGGCACCCCGACCTTTGCTCTGTGGAGAACAGCGCGCCGTCATCAGGGCGCCGACAAATGCGCGCACCCACATCTGTGCACCAGAAAAGAGCGCGCCCAACAACTGTGCACCACCCTGCATCCCATCTGCACGAGAGACTGCAGATTAGAAGGCATCAACTCTCCTCTTCTACACCCCATCTCCACACTCAGTCCCCTGCACCCATCCTTTCTCTCTGTCCCCTGCACCCATCCTCTACATCTCTTCTCACCCCATCCCCTCCTTCCCCTACACCCATCCTCTCTCTCTGTCCCGTGCATCCATCCCCACTCTCTTACCCCTACACTCCACTCCATATCTGCCCTCCTGCCTTCTAAACTCTCTCTGGCAGATGGGATGCAGGGTGGCTTGCAGTTGTCCGGCTCGCTCTTTTCTGGCGCGCAGATGTGGGCGCGCATGTGTCTAGGCGCTGATGACAGTGCGCTGTTCCTAAGCTCGCAAAGGACGTGATACCATAGTTTTGTGTTTTTATTTAACTGGGGGAATGCCAAATACCATATACATAACACAACATTGTTGTTCTTGTTAGATTGTTTGCTTTTCTTGTTCTGTCCCTCCCCTTGTTTAATACTAGTAAACACTTAAAAAAAAGACTTCATTCAAGTCTCTAATATTTACTACTTTATTTATTGTATTCCTTTTGGCAAACCTATATGTTAGAAAGGGGCAAAGTGTAAGCGCCAGTTTAATGATAGGTAGACAAAGCCCTGGAGACAAAAAAGTAATTAAACTGGGTTGGGATTGACTTTTAAAGGACAGGGTGGAGCATGATTCTGCATTGGATTACTAATAGCAGGGAAATTAAACAGGATTAGCCAAGAAAGGTGCTTCATTTTGTAACATACTTTCTTGTATTTTTATTATATATTGTTTTCGGAAAGAATGATCATGAAGGGTGGGTTGTTTTGCAGTTGTAAATCAGAATTTTCACATTGCTACACCTTTTTTGGGGGGGGAATTACAAATAAGCGAAGATTTTATTTTTGATATTTTATTATTTGTGAAAAATAAATTAATTTTATATCTAAGTTTCCCAAATTAGAACTTAATGGAAAATATATGACATGCAATGACATAAGTATTTGTGCTCTGCATGTTTAAGCATGAAGAAGAAACCATTGCACGTTCAAAGGTTCTGTATGACATTGAAGTAGGGGGGTGGCATCACTGATGGACAGGCCTCCGCACAGCGTCAGGGTGGGGGCTGATGGAGTTTTGTTGGACTGGAAAGTGGCAGATACATTACCCAGTGCTGTTCCTAGGTCTAATGGAAAGTTCATTAGCTAACAAAGACACGCCCTGTACAGAATAATTGCTTTTAAAAAATATGAACATTATGTTTTTTTTACTTTCTAACTACATCTTGCACATTATTAAGTTTTGTTATTCAAAGGGGCATATAGAAAAAAATGACCTTTCATGTGTGCTCACTATATTGCATACAATGCAGAACACACGTGTTTCTGTCACTTTCTCCTGGGCTCTATTAAAATAAAACAGGTGGATCTAAAAAAGAGAGTATGATATGTCAGGGCTGGGTTAAAAGAGTTTTATCTTTAAAGGACCACAAAAATGCCCATGGTTTTATGAGTTTCTTTAATAGCTGATGAACAATAAAATCATTATTTAAATAAAAATTTAATTGTAGCCTTTAAAACTTACATTAGCGTTTCACACTTCTGCAGATATGCTGCACTCCATTAGGTATCCTTTGTAAGTGAGTTGGATTATGAATGCATATGATAGAGGAGAATTAGTAGTGTATAAAATCATTTTTTTGCATGAACTCATCACAAAATAAACATTAATTAGCTTACCTTAAAGTTAGCAAAATTTCCTATGTTTTTTGGCATTTGCATTTGATTGTGTAAATCCCACCTGAATTAGCATAACATTCAAATTCAGAATCAGGCTAATACATTGTATCATTCTTCACCTCTGGCTTCTGGCATGATCAGTACAAGAATTCCAACAGTTACTTCCTGTGCTCTGTACCAGAACGGTCAAAATATGTACCCTGCTGTATTTCCTGTGTGTACCCGGCTTATTTAAGCATCCTGTGGGTGTGAAAAGCTGGATTTGACTTTTGTGCAAATAACTTTGTAAGTAAACTGAATTTTTCTATATAACTCTCTAACTTCTAATGTTTTAATACACTACTAATTCTCCTCTATCAGATGCATTCATAATCCAGCTCACTTATATATCCCTTTAACTGGAAAATGATCTGCCCAGGAGACAGTCCTGGCAGGAGTATATATCTGTCTACTTCCCTTCAACTGCAGGCAATCCTAGACATTTGCTTTCAGAGTAGATCCTGAAACACTAAAGTTCAAATGTAAATTTCAAAAGCTGCACTGAATTTATTTTCTTCAAGTACTTATTTTATTGTTGAGCAGGTACTAAAAATACATTATATTATATGACCTCTAGAATTGCTCTTTAAAAATATAGTTCAATAAGATTTTACCTTTAAAAGATGTATTGGAACATTCTTTATTCAGGAAGAAAAAAGTAAAATCATCCATACTATTGATCAAAGAAAATCCACATCAGCATGAATCCAAAAAGTCATTGAACTTATACATTTATTACTGTATGTAAAGGAGCAGATCACATAATGTTACTTTTCAACAAGCTCAATAGTCTAAGAAAATCATGACACGTCCTGCATGTGTTTAGATGCTCAACTATCAGATTATCAGTATACACAGTACAATATTTGCATGCAAAGCACCTGCAAGGTAGTCAGATTTCCTTATAAAAAATGTTTGTGGTTTAACTTAACCTTATACAATTAAAAATGAGGAAACTCTTGCACTAGACGGGACGATCAACAGAGATCCAAAGGATAAAACTACAGCAGGTATTTCCGTTTTTCAGACATATGTAATGCATTTTTTTTAAAGGTTGTATTTTTTTAAATGAATTTAAACATAATTTTCATGTTATTTTTTTGCTTCTTAACAAAACTGACACAAGGCATGTTTTTTTATGTTTTGGAAAAAAAAATGCAACTCTCTAATAGTGTATTATTTCATATGGTTGTACCAAAATTTAAAAACAAGGAAAAACTGACCAAGCAGTCACATAAAACAATATTCATAAGGTTAATGCTCTCGTTAAATACATGTGAATCACTCATCACAAAGTCACCATATATTGAGCCTCATTCAATTCGGAGGCGCAAGGTATGGAGGTATAGGCCCGCAGTGTTCGCAAGTTATGGTGCTATTCAATTGCTCAAGGCCGCAAGTTATGGGCTGAAAGTGAAATTCGGAAACCATGACGTTGTATGTAGCATTTGCGAGCTTGAACATGAAGGCCGTAACTCCCGCAATGGAAACAGCCAATGGAAACAGAGATCATCATCATTACGACATAGAAAAATGGTGAGGGCTTCAATTACAAATTACGATCTGACCCACATTCCAGATATAATGCAATATTGCGGCCTTAAAAGATCAAAGACTTGGAGGGGCATTAACTTGCGATTTTCACCATTGCTATGAATAGCAGCCCGGAGCCAGCAAAAAAAAATCCAAAAAGGGCATTATGGCCCCTATTCAACTGAGCAATTGTAAGTTACTGGAGCCTGTAATGTAGTCCGTAAACTAATTTGCTATTCAATTGGAGTATTTTAGCGAGCCACAAATGATCTACTGGTTACAGGCTGAAAATCCCTGCGGTTGTCAGAACCGAAGCTTACACCCCATCTAAGCCTTTCATCTGTCAAGGCTGCAAATGTTACAATCGCTAAAATTGCAAATCACTAATCAATTGCTACAATTACCCAAGCCTGCAATTGGTTTCAAACCCGCAAACGGCAAACGGCGGCCCAAATATTATGGGTCCCAAATGGGACCCGCAAAGGGTTTACGGACTAGTTTGTAACACTGCAAAAGACAATTAAAACACACCAAAAACATAGAACAACTGCGTGTACAGATATTTCCTTCTACACATACACAGAAACATTAGACAACTGCACCTCATACTGACATATGCTCTAATACACAACATTAATACATAAATCCATGTGTTAGGGAACATGAATATCATACATAGCTGTGGCTGGAATCAAACGCAGCATCATTACCTCCACCATTGGCTGCACTAGTGACATGGCTATTACCTCAACGCTACATTAACAGAGGATGGGTATATTGAAGGAAGATCTATGTACAAAATACCAATTGTTTGGTTAAATAATTAATCTGGAGTTTCACAATCATGATACAGTACAAACACACAAACAGTGATAACAGTATAACAATATCATACTTTATTAGATACACAGAGCACATGTTTATATGTATACTAGGGACTTGCCCGTCAAAAAATGACGGCAACAGAATTGTAAGTCAGGGAATGCTTTTTGGCACACAAAGTAAGTGTTTGGTTGTGTGAGAAACTTCAGCGCTCAATGCGAGCCTCGCGCTGAGCGCCTTTGGCGCTCATTGCGAGCCTCTGGGTTGGTGTTTTTTTGGTTGTCAGAGCCCATTTAGCGCTGATTGCAAGGTCCATGCTGATCGCCTTTTGGCGCTCATTGAGAGTCTCTCCCTAGTGTAGCTTTGCTCCTCTGAGCACCCTTGGCGCTCCTTGTGAGCGTTTATTGTGATCCTGTGGTGTAGTGTTTTTTAAAATTTTCTGGATATGTATTTTTTTATGAGAATTAATTAATTTGTGAAATCAAAAATGAATATACTTTACCTATTTGTAATGAATATATGCAGCAATCAATATGCTGAAGAGCTAACAATCTGTTTTGATGTTCCTGTAGCATACAGTGTAGATTTTCAGTCTTGGTGAGCTGAGGTGTAAGTGTCAGCAATGTGTGAAGTGTGTAGTGTAAATAGGCTGCGTGCGCAAGGGGAAACCGTTTGTGTAGCTGTGTAGTTCCGCATTTTGTAATGTGAATGTTAGTATGTGCAAGTTAGTAATGTAAAATGGCGGCGATTGTGTATGTGTTACGCGGGTTTGGATCATTTTGCATCCTTCCTAATAGTGTATTTTATACCTCGTACGTTCCTGTTTAAAAGTTGTATGTGTGTGGCGGTGTTTTGCATGTTTAGGGGTCGTGTAGCCTCATTTTCGTTTTTTTGCGCCATTTTTTCTCTAGCTTAGGGGATTTTCGAGTGGCTAAACTCTGGAAATTGTACTTAATTTGACGTGTAACCTCACTTGCAGATGTCCTGGGTGTCCCCCCTTGCTGTATGTGATGTTTTTGTTTTATTTTTGTTTGTATTTTGTGTGTTTTTTCGTGTTTGGCACTCTCTGCCTAAGTGCTACGGGGTCATAGGAATGAGTGCCTACTGCGCTCATCTCCACCAGCGCAGTGAGCGCCTTTGGCGCTCCCTTCCAAAGTCGTACAGGGTTGTAGGGATGAGCGCCTATGGTGCTCATCTCCACCAGCGCAAGGAGCGCCTATGGCGCACCTGGCCAGCAACTATGGCCCTCACTTTGCGAGGGCCGCAGATGTGGCGGGCTCGCTATGCAAGCCCACAAGCGTTAGCAACAACCCGTATTGCTGAGAACTATATATGTGATGAATATGCATTAATATCATTGGTGTGGTGTGGGCAGACCCCGGGTGGGCAAGAGGCTTTTTATACAAAAAGGGGATACCTAAAAGCGCTAATGTCACAGTGTAGAATAATCATGATGCATAGCACCTACCAGGGTCACATGGGGTCACTACACCACTTCAACCGGAATCTCATGCAAAAAAAGATCATCAGAAATCACTCCATTTAATCGAAGAAACCAGTATTGCGCATAGCACTTGCTTTAGGTTAGCATCTGCTTAAATAGTCAGATGCAATAAATCATGAATAATGTCATACAAATCTATTAGAACACTATTCGATTGACTTCAACACCTCATTTCAACGGCAATCCATATTGAACATCAATTGCTTAAATGTCATACGTAACCATACGTGTACACACTCTGTAGGTAGCCAATAGTATGTCATAAAATAATATTCATTGAGGAGTATTGATGAGGAGGATTTAGGGATGTTCTCGCCTATCTCCTCTGTCTCTTTTGTGCCCGCGCGCCTCCTCTACAACAGCGAGGAGTTGTTGGAGTGAGGGGTGCGTCTACCTGGATTGGTTGTGTAGCATCTGGCATTGGCGATATGGTGTGAAATGAGGAGGCCGCAGGCTCCTGGTTGCGATGGGGTGGAGCCTGTGAAACTGAAGGCTGGAGAGATATGACCTGGCCTTCCGCCAATTGCCTCTCAATGAATCTTGTCTGGTGTTGTCTGTCCCTGTGAAACCTTTGCTCATACTTCTCCATCCTTCAATTGTGCCTACTCAGCTCCCCATATAGCGATCTGATGCTATCGACATGAGTGGTAGCAATTTCATTTTGCATTTCCAGCTGGGATGTCAGTCGTTGCATGAAGGTGACATTGCTCTTGTCCTCCTTCCCTATGTGGTGCATGAGGTTCCTCAAAGTGCATTCTGAGGAGGTTTGAGGTCTCTCACTGGACATACCGGGCATGTCGATGGGCTGTGGTAATGCCAGAGGTGCCAGTGGCTATGGTGTCAGCCATGGCGATAGTGTTGATGTGGCCTGTGGTGTTGGTGTCATCCGTGACGGTGGTGTAGCCCAGGTTTGTTGGGGCCAGGTTTGTGAAGGCCAAGTTTGGAGTGGAGGAGCGGTGGGGTCCGGCCAAGGTATCCATGTCATCTGACCAGGTAGCAGGGGTGGGCCTGCTGATGGTAATCTCCAGTACCAGGACATCTGTGGAGGTGGTGGTGGCTGCTGGCTCCATGACATGTAAGGTGGAGGTGGATGAAATGGCTGAGAATGTGCCCATGATGCGTGTAAGGAACTAATGGGTGGCAATCTTGATGGTGATGGGCCAGCTTCCTGTGATGGTCCTGGGCCCTCTGGAATGTTCTCAGCTTCCTCCACCACCACTTGCAGGGTTGAATGTGGTTCCTCCTCCTATGGAGCCTCCGCCTGTGTCTCTGTGGGTGGGGTACGCCTCCTTGGTACTGAAATGAAAGGACAATAGTGTTTGAGTATTGATTCTCTAAACAATTGTTTGTTATGTGTTTCCATATTTCTGACATCATGGACACTTGTAATTGGCTGTGGTGATTGTTTTACGCAGATAAACATTGATCTGTATCACGAGCATTGGGAATCATGGCTCACATTAATATATGTAATGCTGTGCAGTGTGTGAGACTGACCGATCTGTGACCAATTCTCAGCAATGGTTGTTAGGTTGTCCAGGCTAGGCTAGTACATGACATGCACATTCAGTCTACAGAGTCTGTATCTGCATATGCCGCAGTGTCCCTCATCCCCACTACCTCCCCCCCCTTACTCTTTGTGTGCCTACATCTGGGTGCACATCCCTCTCCCTCCTGCTCTCCTACACCTCCCCTCCCTGACCTGCCTCCTCCTCTCTCTCTCTCCATACCTCTACATCTCCTCCTCTGCTGCTCCGGTGTTCCAGACTCTCTCCTCACTCTCCTCTCTCTGCTCACTCTCCTCTCCTCAATCTCCTTCTCTCTTCCTCCGGTGTTCCCTTCGCTCCCCTCCTCTCCTCTCTCTCTCTCCTCACTCTCCTCCTCCCCTCCTCTACTCTCCTGGAAATTATAAACTTAATATAATTATAATAGTACGTTGAAATACGTCAGGCGTAGGCGTTTACACGCACGTTTGCATCATTACGCACATGTAGTCCACGCAAACCAGGAAGTAATGACATGCAGCAATAGCATTCTGGTTAGGCAGCATGGTGCTATGGGATAGGAGATAAGAAAAACAGTGTAAGTCTCTTATTGAGAGATGAGATAAAAATTCTACATTTCTCTGCCTTAGTTTAGGGTAACTCTTACTGCCACCCATACTGCAAACAGTACCCTACATAAGAAAAGTCCATAAGGTTGGAAATGTTAGTTTCCTTACTCACTTGTAAATATGTGATAATAGAGAATTTTTCTCTTTGATTTCTTAATCATAGAGTGATATTTCCTTCTTTCTAAAAAATCTATAGGACATAATAACATTTGTTTAGGAACCTTTGCTTAACAGTTATCTTAATTGGACTACAACTTCTATGATGCTAAAATAATAAATAATAGTAAAAAAATATGTGTGTATTATAATATGGCTATTGGGGGGGAGTTGTAGCTATGGGGGGTGTAGATGTGCTGTGGCCTCTCACTATGTGTAGGTATTAATCTGTGTGTGTGAATTATGTGATATCAGTAATTATGTGTGTTGTAAAATAAGTGTTAAGATTTCTTAGTAGTCCAAATGTGTCTTGACTTTCTCAGCTACAGCACAGTCAAGGACTTATAGTTTTCGCTGCCTTTTAAACCCATTTCTGTGGCGTTAATTGCCGTTCTCCGGTTCCTATTGGTTAATTGGTCTGTGACAGTATTGCAAATTATGGCCTTGCTTGATTTTGGCGCGCTTTATTGGATCGGATACTCGGAAGCGTTACATATGAAACCAGGGTTTACGGTCTTGAGGCTTTGGCCCTTAACTTTTGGCCATGTTCAATTGAATCACGCTGTAATTGTAGCAAATCTCAAGCCCGCAGGCTTACGGCCTATATAACGCTAACTGGCATTGCAATTGAATAAGTTGCATGTGTTGCAAAAATGTATATAAATTATCAGAGAAAGAAGAAAGGGCAAGTCGTATACTAGTGCTGAATCCTCAGTATACTTTATAGGAGGCTAAAGCTTAAATTTTGGGTACCGTTTCTGTAACCCACAAATAAATACTGATGGGAACATTAAAAATACACTTTATTATTAAATAATCATTAATAATTATAAATACGATTGGTAAAAAAACAAAAATATGCCTTCCCAGGTTATAATGTATTGTTACAACAAGAGTTACCTATAAATCCTATATCCAAATGGAAAGAATACTGTGAATACTTACTCACACTTCTATTTATCCATCCTAGGTATGAGTAAAGTGACCGCACACATAGAAACAATGTGGCTTTCTCACACTAATCACATATATAGTTGTGGATCTTTGCAATATTGGCAACATTTGCGATGGAGGCCGTTGAAGCACGCGGGACTTAGGCTGCAATGAGTGCCAAAGGCTCTCATTGCAGGCCTCACGATGATCACCACAGGCGCTCATCTCCAGCGGTGCAGGTCTTAGGCCGTTTTTCAGCAATCCAAAATCGTCTGAGCATGGAAAAAAATGGCGGACGTAAAACATAAAAAATCTGAAACAGAATGAAAACGAGGCTGAGCAAAGCCAGACACGCGGAACTTAGAAAAGACACAACGGCAAAGACAGCAACACTTACACGAACAACGCCAGGCATGCAGGACTTTGAAAATAAAACAAACGCCATTCAGCGCATAACACGCAAACATTCAGCAGACACACAGAGGAGAAAGACACAGGGAAGGAACAGGAGGGAGATAGTGGAAAGAGACACATGGCATTCCCAAGCACAAAACTTCCAGGTTAACAAACCCTTCAACGAGCGGACCCGTTCAGTAGCCGCAAGGAAAGGCTCGCAATGATCGTCGCGAGCGCGAGAGGTTAACAATGAGCACCGAAGATGATCATTGCAAATCAGGACAGTTGAAGTACACGGGGGAGAGTCCCGCAGGGCTCACGATGAGTACTGCGAGCAGGAGAGGCTCTCAATGAGCGCCAAAGGTGATCATTGCAAAGCAGGAAAGTTGAAGTACACGGGGAGAGGCTTGCAATGAGCGCCGAAGGTGCTCAGACAACCAAAAGTAAATGAGGGCAGAGGCTCGCAATGAGCACCGAAGGCACTCAGAGAACTAAAAGCCTCACATTGTGTGGCGAACAGCATTGCCAGCCTTACAATTTTAATCCTGAAGGCGCTCAGCTCGGGGCTTGCAATGAGCGCTGAAGGTGCTCAGACAACCAAAAGTACATGAGGGGAGAGGCTCGCAATGAGCGCCAATGGTACTCAGAGGACTAAAAGCCTAACATTGTGTGGCGAACAGCATTGCCAGCCTTACAATTTTAATCCCGTTATTTTTGACAGTAAAGTTCCTAGTACTTTTATAAGCCCAGGATCAAGATACTAATGTATCACTATCTTCCAAGTGGCATGTTACTGTACAAAATTAGGATACACTGATCTCTATATATGTTTTAAGTTTGATAAGTCTAGTGCAGGGGTAGTTAAGTTCGGTCCTGTAGGGCCACACAAAGGCCAGGATTTGAAGATATCCCTGCTAGTACAGACACAACTATTGCTTCTTCAGTCATCCTGATTTACTCACCTGTGCACAGAAAGGACATTTTCAAATCCAAGCTGTGTGTTGTTCTTCAGGACAGAACTTGCCTACCCCTGGTCTGGTGTATTCAGTATAAATGGTTTGCACATGGGTTTACGCCACTGTTCGAACAGATTATATTACCTATTAATTCCCAAACATAATAAACTAAAAATGTTATAGTACTAAAATAGGTTTGCTTGTTTTTACCACTTACAGTTATGTACCTTTTATTCCCTCAACACCTTTTATTTCTCAAATACCTTTTATTTCTCAAATACCTTTTATTTCTTAAATATACCACTTTGCATTTTAATATTCTTGGTTTCTTTTCAACAGATTTGCTTTCTGTGTAACATTGGAATCAAATTGTTCCTATTCACTACTAGTTTAGGCTGATATATTGATTTCTTAAAATTATATCTCATGTAGGGAGACCTAGTTCTGGAATCATGTAACATCTATGGGTTGTCCATTCTTACCATGCCCCCACTTTTCCCTTCTCCAAACAGGATTTTTTCCCTTTTTGATATTCAATGTGCAGACATTTAAGTGCCCACTAGGCTAATCATTTCCGGAATCGCAGCACAATGTCCACTTGCTAAAAAAACCTGCCTGACACGTGTTTCGTTGATGCTTCTAGCTTAATGACATTTTCCATGCTTAATTATGCTCCCAAACTCATTGGGCCTCATAGAATTGCAAGCCCGTAGATTGCGTCCTACAGGCCGTATGTCTGCGGGCCTGAAATTTACTACAATTATAGAGCAATTCAATTGAACAAGCCTGCAAGTTACAGGTCAAAAGCCGAAACCGTAAACCAAAAAATCGTATGTAGCATTTCAGAGCGTGAACATGATCAGTTAAACAGCCAATAGAAAATGAGACCGTCATTATTAGGGGTCCGATATGCGATTGGACTCGCAATCTCGCAATGTACAAAATAATAAAAATGAATGAAGGAAATGTTCTAATCCATGTGGGTGGCCTGATATGTATTAACTCATTGATTCTCGAGATTGATATAACACTGAAATAACACATAAAAAAAAATTTGATTGCAGATTTACAAGCTTGAGAGTGTTGTGCAATTAATTCTAATGTCTTTCATCACATTCCCCGTCTTTTAAAGTGCAGAATTGATTTTTTTTATTGCATTTACAGTGCTATGGACATGGGTTAAACCCCTTTGTGAGTCCTTTCTGGTACACGTAGTCAATTTGATCACCTAGATCTTCTGCACCAAGCGGGCTCTTGGCTTACTATAGGTGTATATTACTGAGGAAGCCACGGATATAGCGAAGAAACGCGTATGCCTTTATACATCATCTTATTGATTCATTGGATGCAATTATACCAATAAAAGATTTCTGACCAAAATTACCTTGTAATGTTGTGGCCAAATATATTTAAAGCTAAGAAGTAGATATCAAACTACCCTATAGTATAACCTAATAGTGTAAACTAGCACATACCTGCATTATAGCTACTAGGAAGTGATTCATCACTATGAAGGGAACACCGGTTGAACCAGATTTAACCCCCACCAGATCAGAAGAGGATCTGATGAAAACGCCACTAATACCTCATACTTTTGATGTATAGAAAGGCAACTAACTAAACTTAGCAATGATTACAATATTGTTTAGGAAAAACAAAAAAACATAGCCTTTAATATTTAATTATTATTATTTTACTATTTTCTGTGCCTTGTTTGAGCTTCAACTTTCCCAAAAAATTAGGTCTTGTAAACTAAATAGATTTTCATTAATCTTATTGGAAGTGCTTGCAGTGAGGATTGGCATATCTCAATCAAGACTTCTTAATATTTTCTGCATTGACATTTTTATTTTTGATGTATTTTTGCTCATTATTAAATGCAGTTCTTCAAAAAAGCATATTGTGAGGGACACTTAAAAATAGTATAGTTCCCCTCCATCATGGCTGTTGCTGTACTCCTCCCCGGGCCTCAATGTAATCTGCACAAAAGCACGCAATCACAATCAACACAGATTGAAATTATTATTCAGGCCAGATAATGTGGAGCATGCTCTGTAGGAAAAGGGGGATTATGGCTGCAGTCCCATTATTATGGCTCTCCAAAGTGAGTATACCCCAGGTAATCTGGCCTACATAATTAATTCAGTCTAATTGTTATTGTCTGCATATTTTTGCCCAGATGACAATGAGGGCAGTGGAGGAGGAGTGCGGTAGAGGCCATGATGGAGGGCAAGAATGCTTTTCTTGCTAAAGCCTTTAAATCCTGCCGTTTGCACTTGTATTTTAAGTGTTAATTAATGGTGAAGTAAAAAATAACTTGAACTTGAAAAACACCTACACTGGCCGCTTGTGGCATCCATGATACATTGATGAAGATAGCACGTATGAGAGGGGTGTTTACATTTCTGCATGAGCAGGGCTTGTAGTTAACCTTGGAAGCTGCCTGCTCCAGGCAAGGGAAACAGATAGTGTGTTAAATAGTATCAGTTCCAATTACCCCTCTTTCTTTCCATACCCTGCATCCGCTGTACAGTAGATAAGTACATACCTACAGTCTCCCAGCTATCAGGAAGTTCTGAAAGAGAAGACAAAAAGTAAGATTTTTTTCAAAACATTGATTGTCTGTAGGGAAGATGACCTAACTTGTGCATAATCCATCCTATGCTATGTATGAAAGCTGTGTTATACAGCAGGCATATGCAAGAACAAGCAATGTAAGGTGGCCTAACTCGTGCAAATCCATCCTACGCTATGTATGAAAGCTGTGTTATACAGCAGGCAGATGGAAGAAGGACCTGTGTATAAAATGGCATTGGATTAAAGCGTGCATGGCATTTGTGGGCTCATTTGCATGTCCCACCCATTTTCCCACAGTGTATTGCAACAGCTGTATTTCTTGGAAGAAATATTTTTTTTTACTTATTTTAGATAGATATGAACATAAATGTACTACTTTTTTACATACTTCACAAACATATGAGGCTTTTCTTTTCTATAAAACAGTACACGCATTAATGGTATATCTAAGATTCTGTGTATAACTTTTTATAATCTAACACATTACATTGATTCATTCTATACACATACAGATTTATTTTATTTGAAAATAAAATTTGTTTTCCACTCCCCAGAATTTTCTACATAGGCACAGTGTACCTACCAATACAAACACTGCATTTGGGTACAGTTTTTAACCCTATACTACCCTTCAAACCAACAGCAGCACAGAGATCCACATAGCAATGTCCTCCTTGCTTCCTTGTGCAGGGTAAAAACAAGACAACACATTGTATGATGTTTTGCTACACAATCTGCCATCACAGATTGAAACAATGTTATAACTACCTCTGATTGGTCAAAACATATTATGCTTATTTTTAGGGGCGTTAGCTCTTAAAATCAAATGCTTGCAAACTCAAGAGATTTAGCAAGTTTAATACTGTTAATTTGGGTATTTTTCATGCAGAAAATGTTTTCATACACTGCTGATTCTCCTCTATCAGATGCATTCATAATCCACAAAACTTAAATATGACTTTAGGATTGTAGAGACTTGTTAATAGTCTTTTTTTTTATATTCATTTACAACTAAAGAAGTTGTGCAATACTACTAAGCTGTTTCCCACAACCTTCTCATTGGCAATAAGACAACGTTGCAGGTCTTGGCTTGCAATGAATGACTCTAAAAACCGGCTAACAGAAAATGGGAGTTCACCTAACTTTAAGTTTCTGTGTAAATGAACTATATATAGTGATATGTGAACAAATTGTTTCGCTAGTAAAAGTTGGACATACACAAATTATTAATGCAGGATGGGTGGATGAAACTACTCTCCAAGTTAACACATGCCTCTCCATGAAAACACCTGACGTTGCTCACAAAGATGATATCCAAGCGTCGGTAACAATAATATTGCCACTCCCACAAAATAATGAAAAGTAAGTACACTTCAAGGAGTCACTGTATAATTGCTAGTCATATACAATGACTCACTCGGATTGAAAACAAACTCTTGTGGAAGTCTTGAAGTTCTACAATAGCAGCAATCAAAACACAGATGAACTCATCTATTTATTTTAGTTTGTTTTTTTTATTTTGCTCTGGTTTGTTTTTTTCAAAATATTCTTTATTTTTAGATATAGTGTTGATAGCATTTTGTTGCTATTCGATCCTTCAGTCGTGTCCGACTCGCAGTGACCGTATGGACTGCAGCAGCCAGGCACATTTGTCTGTGTTTCTGGTTGTGCTTATCCATAGGGTTTTCTTGGCAAAGATACTGGAGTGGGTTGCCAGTTGCTTCTCCAGTGGATAACCTCTCTACCATGACCTGCCCATCTTGGGCGATCCAACATGGCGTAGCTCACACAAGGAAGCAAGGAGGACATTGCTTTGTGGATCTGTGTGCTGCTGTTGGCTTGTAGGGTAGTATAGAGTTAAAAACTGTACTAAAATGCAGTGTTTGTATTGGTAGGTACGCTGTGCCTATGTAGTCAACTCTGGGGGAGTGGAAAACAAATTTTATTTTCAAATAAAATAAATCAGTATGTGTATAGAATTAATCAATGTAATGTTTTAGAGTACAACAAGTTATACACAGAGAAACGTAAAACTTCATTGAAGTACACAAGCCCCATGGTCAGTAAGGGGGAAAGGGTGTGGTGTCAATTTCAATCATATCCAGTGATCAGCACTTCTGACGGTTCACTCCCCCCTCCACTGATACGCTAATACACCCCCCCATCATCCACCTGTTTTATGCAAGGTTTTTGCTTCTAGGTCAGTGAGGGGGAAGGAGTGTGGTGTTAATTTCAATCTTATCCAGTGATCATATAAAGGCTGTGGACTTCTGGCTGTTCCCTCCTCCTCCACACACACACACACACACATCATCTACCTCTCAGGATGTCATATAACATACACAAAATGTATTCCTCTAGTCATAAACAGTCTTTAAAAATGTAGATTTTCTCAAAACATGCTAATATTGTTATTTTGGTACATACTTGACCAACGAGTGCCTTTTTTCTTGATCTGCAGTGGCCGTTTAAAGCCAGCAAGACGGTTCCATTCATTACCTCACCAATAATACATGTAATTGGGAGAAATGATACTTCAAACACATGAGTAACTTCAAAAGAGAAGGTTTTGTTTGACTCAAAGGGAAAACATTACATTGATCCACTATACAGAATAAGATGAACGTGAATAACAATGTGTCACATTGTAGCCAAAGTGTCTGAGCGATGTGCCTCATCTTGCATCTTCCCGTAGTAACAAATCAGTATCATAAACAATCAACACGCCCTACTATCCTCTCTAAGTGCTTGTAGTATTTATATGATCCGGTTATGCAATCTCACACTTATTGTAATGCACTTGTCATGGCGGAGTTTATTTGGGCTCTTGCTTTTGATGACCTCACCAAGGAGGAGATTCGGCGCGGCTTAATAATCGGGTTAACACCTGTTGTAATGATATTTGTTTGTGCTAGAACTTATTTGCTTTTCTGTATAGGTTTTGTCACCTGTGATAATGTGCATTAAAGGCATATCTAAGTTTCCTAGATTATGAATGGATCTGATAGAGGAAAATCACTAGTGTATGCGAACATTTTTTTGCATGAAAAACTCCCAAAATAAACATTAATAAACGGACCCTAGAGTTTGTGAATTTCTTCAGCTTTTCAGGCAGTTGATTTTGACAAGGAATGCCCCTGAAAAATGCAAGGTGAATTAGCATAACATTCATAGTTTGTTTTGGCCAATCACAGGCAACTATAACATTGTTGTAATCTCTGGGAAGTCATTTTCTTCAGAGCATCACAGGAGGTATAGTCCCCACCACAAGAAAGCAAGGAGGAGCTCAGATATTGCTGCTGCGGATTCCTGAGTTGTTCTGATGTTGGTTTGAAGGTTAGTATAGTATTAAAAACTGTAGGGCTTCAGTGGTTAGGATTTGGTGCTTTCACCGCTGCGTCCTGGGTTCAATTCCAGTCAGGGAAACAAGAGGTCACAAGAAGCCATGCAGGGTTGGGCTTGGTCAGTACTTGGATGGGAGACCATGTAGGAATACCAGGAGCTGTATGCTGTGGCCCACTGGAAAATGAACTGGTAACCCACTCCAGTATCTCTGCCATGATTACCAAGTGGATCAGCATGACCATGAACATAAAGATGTCCTGGTGGAGAGTCGGAAGTCCATGAGGAGAGTCGGAAATTACTGAACGATGCAAACAAAATGTTTATTATTTTAAAAGGAAACATCTGAGAAAGTAGCAGACAGCATCAGTTGAGAGAACCTCATGGGAAAGAATAATTTCATAAATTATTCATAAATGTTGTGTTTATTCTTTTGCTTTCTAACAACACTATGTCCATTATGAAGTTTAGCAATTCAAATGACCATATAGAAGGAGACAGCCAGCATCTTTAAAGAACCAGCATCATATTTATGGTATGCTATTTTGAAGAACTTTACTTGAAAATGTTTCTTTATTAATTTTTGTTTAAAAGACTGCCAATTGACAATATAATTAATTGGATTGTGAACCTCTCTAGGCTAAACCTCCCTCTCAAGCTTGTTGTTGTTCAGTCCTTCAGTTGTGTTCGACTCTCAGTGACCATATGGACGCAGCATTTCAGGCACATTTGTGTCTGGTTGGGCTCATCCATATGGTTTCCTTGGCAAAGACACCAGAGTGGGTTGCCAGTTTCTTCTCCAATCGACTGCGATTTGTCTGACCTCTCTGTTATGCCCATCTTGGGTACATGGCATAGCTCTCAGATTCAGTGTGGTACACAAGCTCCTTCACCACGATATGGTAGCGATCCAGAAGTAGCCCTCTGAAGCTAAAGACAGCTTAATGTAAGATTCCCTCTAAAGTGCTTTTTGTTCATGGTATAAGTAGCTGCTGAGGTTATTAGTTTGTTACATACATCACAAGCTCTCCCTACACTGTATCAGCAATGTTGGACTGGAATAAAGCTGAAGATAAATATGTTCAAAGATGAGAGGGTCTCCAATCTTTAAAGATAGTGGGAAAACCAGTTATTTTCAGTATAAAAATAACTTTTTAAATAAAAATATATATAGTTATTTATGATAAGAATTATTTATGATGATTTTTACTACTAAAATATGAAAATGAACTATAACAATGGCCTTCAATGGGAATGGGGCAGCTACAACTGCTTGTGTTTATGTTAAGGCTAATAGAAAAGGCTAATGGAAAACTTCCCCTTCTGGATCCCTTTTTATGGTGAAGACGCTTGTGTATTATTATTATTATCGTTTATTTGTAACGCACCAACATATTCCGTAGCGCTATACATAAGTTAAGTTACAGGCAATGACAAGTTCAAGATTAAAAAATTGCAAAGAATGGAGGACCCTGTCTTTGAGCTTGGAATCCGGTGTCCATAGCACTTTCCCCAAAGCACCTTGCAGGATTGAAACTCGCAGACTTACAATCTAAAGGTTGAAGTTTGTATGTGGTACAGTAGGGAGAGAGTAGTGTAGAGCGTGTTAGGGTGGAAGGTTATCAATGAAGCTGAGAGTAGGTGCATAGGAAGTGGAGGGATAAGGGGGACAAATCCCCCCAGATTAAATGAATAGGGGACACAAAAAAACATAAATCCTGTACCAGATTCGGCCATTAGAGAGCACTTTGCAGCAGTATGTCTTTCCCATGAAAGCTTTGACCCATAATTTATGAATATATATATATATATATATACATATATATATCACATATATAGTTCTCAGCAAAACGGGTTATTGCTAACGCTTGCGTGCTCGCATAGCGAGCCCACTGCTGGCAAGGAGCGCCGAAGGTGTAGGCATTCATGCCTACGACCCCGTACGACTTAGGCAGGAAGCGCCAAAGGCGCTCACTGCACTGGTGAAAATGAGCACCGTAGGCGCTGATCCCTACGACTCGCGGGACAACAGTTCTACATAAATCTACAAGACGTGGGACTACAGTTCAAAAAAAATATGACTTAAAAAAAAAAAAATACGACCTGCTGGACTTTGAAAAAAAAAAAATATACATTCCTGCCATGAAGGACTAGAGCTGGGTAACCTGCTCTGCCAACAATATCCAGTGACCCAGGCTTTATCAAATATTTCAATGAGCAAATCACATTTTAAACAAACCATTTTGCAAAGTTGTAGATTACAGTTGGAGCATTACATTGGCCCTTTAATTGGATTAGGGAACATGAAAGTTTTTGGCAAGAACAAAGCTTGAACATGGCAAAGGTTGGCAAGCATTGCTGATCAACCAGTTCAGGGGGACTAGCAGGCTGCCTAATGAAAGTTTGCTCTGGTTTTTGTCTTTAGTTTAAACCATAATCTAACTCACAGTATTGGTGCTACTAACAATATACAAATATATTGATATTTATAAATCACAAAGAGGACAGATAAATAGTGGTTTAAATGTGCACTTAGCATATTAGGAGCTGTGTGCATAAAGCATAAAGCATTTTTTAGTAAAATCTGATTTTTTGAAGACTCTGTATAGATTCCATTTTGTGTTTGTTGCATCACATCCTGAAACTTGTTTGGTGGAAGTGTGTGTTTGTAGTTATCAATGGGGGAGGGGTATGGGAGGAGGGAGCAGGCAGAAATCCAGAATCTTTGCTTGATATTAGAAAAAGACTGACATTTAAATCACTCCCTTTCCCCCAATTTGGCCCAGAAGAATACACCTTATATCATTCGATACAGCTCTCCATAAATGTAAAAACACAACTTCCACCAATGTACTATGGATTACTCAATGGTCCTGCAGAGGCATCTTCCACCAATGTATGATGAATGACTCAATGGTCCTGCAGAGACATCAACATTTCTTGACCCAAACATGGCCCAGTTGGTATGTTAAACCATAATAATTAGACACAGTTCACCTAATGGAGATAATGATTAGACACAGACCACAAATGGCGGTGAAACACGCCACAGAGTTTATTAGTAAACATAAATAAATGAACCAATGAACAAGTGAGGGGAGGAGCATGGCCAGAGGCAGTGGACCCTGCACCCTCGTCCAGGGCCTACTGTGATGGAACAGCCGTACCACCCACCGCAGAGTAGGATCTCCCCTCACCATCCGCCAGAGAGAGACCGCAGGATACCTCATGTGGACTCGACACCCCCCCCCCCCCAAAAAAAACACCATGGCTTCATAAACTCCTTAAAGATCAGCACTGTATGCTCAATTTCAATTTTCATTACGATGAGCCCATCCTTGAGAATAAAACAATTAGCCTCTGAGCCCTTGAGCTCATGTTGCTGCAAAGAAAACTAACTTCTAAGATTAAACACAAATTTGTTCACTTTCCGTCAGGCCTAACCAACTTTGCCACAGTTGTGCAAAGCTGCAACCATGCCTGATGGCTTCTGCATTCCATGAACACAATGCTTGATGGGTGCGTTACTAAGATCGTTACTACCACAAGGATCAGTACAAAGGTAGTAAGTTTGTAGTGCCACTTTCCACCTGCTCCCCCTTCTGGTGTCATTACCTATCCCTGGAACAAGACCATGCCACCTCCAACTAAACCCAAGGCCACGCCTAGCTGTAGGCCATGATTGGCAACCCAAGGCAAAATACCCATACCATCAGATATACAAATGGCCAGTGACCCGCCATCGAAATATATGACCATCCAATTTTCCAAACCACATCCTCCCGAAAATCCCTTGGTAGTGTTTCTGTGGCTGCTGTTATGCAAAACGAGTGGGTTGAAGGCCAGATTCAGAACCCAAACACTGCCTACTGGTCCCCAAATATTTGGAGAATCGTAAGTATGAGAAAACCAACCCTATTTCATGAGAAAGGAAAGGTGCAAACTAGGCACTTGTTCCAAGAAAGCCTTTATACCAACGAAGGGGCATCTCTGTACTCTGAACCACCATATATTTGCAGGTATACAGCCCGCAGTCTACCCTAGTGAATCACACTCCCAGGCCAAATGATAAAGATGAAAACAAAAAAATAACCATAGAAGGGGTACCTAAACTTGGAACAAACTACCAGAAGAACATGCTGACTGATGAAAATGGGCACTATATGAATACATAATCATAAGGCAAGGGACAACCTAGGATCTGCTCTCTCAGTAACATTCCAGAATCGAAGTGGGAAGGATAATAACCAAACTATAGAACTAATTGTACCCTTAATCATAAAAGCGATAAAATTGCCAACACATACCCAATACATTGGGAAAATTAGAGGGAAGACACAGCAGAACCGACAACATGACATTGAAGCTGACTATGAAGCATTGGGTGTATCCCGCAGATGCATAAAGCATTGCCAGAGGACATGATATGCACACAAAAAGAGGGGAAATAACATTATATCCTATCTAACGAACACCACTACTACCGGATGAACACTTCATATGTCATTGTATGAAAATGGACAAATGGATACAAACCAATACCTACCCTTTCTGATAAAAGCCCACATAGGACGTTGGTCCAAGAGTCTACTATGCATGCTAAAATAGACCAGAGGCCTCGGAGTCAGAAACACTATGTTTAATGTGCTACTACTAAATACAGGGAATCCTACCACTCCCCGTACTGATGCTGTGAAGCCCCCAAAAAGACACTAACAATGTATGAATCCCTAACTGGCATTGCTCTTTTCGGCTGGCCTACTCTACTCTGCCCCCCAGATTGCCAACCCCACTAAGTTATGCTAAATACCAATTCACCTGCAGCTGTAGCAACCTGCAGCATCCTAGTGAGTGCAGCAGAATCAAACATAAGCAGGTCGCTAGAAACTTCTTGGAAGGAGACTGCCTTAGAAAAACGCTACTGCCCTTTGCTGCAGAGGAATGCTTGCTGACACAGGAAGATTTGTGCTTGGAACCACATCTTAATCGGCATCTAGAAGACCTGCTGAAGCAAGAGGAACAAGTACTGTCCCCACCTCTGCCTGTTGGGTCTGTGCTCCTGCCAGTGTTTTGGTGTCAAGACCTCATACTGTTTAAACTCTCTCCTTGTAATACATTGCTAACTAATCCTCCTATACTTAGATCAGCTGTTCACTTGGTGTAGTTCGCTGCACAGCGCCTATTGATCCATTGGACCTATCTGTCTAACCAATGCCAGCAGAAAGACCTATGCTGGCCAAGAATGCCTGTATCAAAAGGTCCTATACAATTTATCAAACCCCCACACCCTCAGTTGGGGCAGTAACATGCTAACCTAGGCAAGGGTATTAGGGGACGCCTTTTTGGACAATACATGCGATGCATGTCTAGGTAGTGGGTCTCCTGGGTCAGACTGCACTCTTCAGTCTCCTGTAATATTTCCTTCTGTCTTATGGAACCCTTGCTCTAACGGTTGCTAGATCTATATAAATAAACTGGTTTGGCAGTGTTGAAGCTAATAAAAAAGGGACATAATTTGGGGCCCTCTTCAACCCTTTTACACGGTTAGGCACTCAAATGGAGAGGACTCTACCTGGATGTCACCTTGACCTCAAGAAGCCGCTGTTGCAAGCTGCCTACACAATTTCTGGCGCTGTAGGGCATAAATGTAGGGCGCGTCACACAATTCTCAAGAGACCAGTGGACAACCATTGGACGCAGGCTCACCTGTCTTGGAACCTCTTCCGCAGTCTGGTGCTCCAGCAGCCATTGATCCGGCCCCTGGCTTCCACATGGTGCCTCGTCCCAAGAGGCAGGCCAGGACCCGTGAGAGAAAAACAGCCTACATGCAGGGTCACGAGAGACAGGGAGTCCCTATCTTCACACATGACTAGCTGGGGCATAATGGTGCTGATGGTGCCAAAAGAGCCTATAAATGGCTCTGCCCACAGCTAGCCTCTTCACATTACCATACCCTGGTCCTGCCAGGTCAAGGGGCACCTCCCACCAACCCAGGAGGTCTGGGGTGGTCTACGGATCCCTCCATTTGTTCTAATTAATACCAAGCTGTATGTTTTGTGATCTGCTTAATTATGCTCTTAGTCTGACTTAAAGTTCCCAAATATATATATATATATATATATATATATATATATATTCTCATTGTGCAGTGTCCTTTATCGCTATGCGTCTCACTGATCAAAAAACAAACCCAGACAACATTGTGAAGCTGGTATGATGATTCATTCACTAACTATCACAGAAGCTTTATTAAAGACTTTTCTAAGATTAGAGCAACCAGCAGAGATTTTCTGCAGTTCTGGAGCACAGTATTTTAGGTGTCAGTCCTGCCCTGATTGATGGAATGTACCATGGAAGTCGGAAAGGACTGGTTTCCATTCACCGATTGAAAGAACTTACCCACCATGAGCCTATGACTACTGGCAGATATAGGCTGACTATTACAAACTGTGGTCTTCAAATGTGCATCTCACCAATATATTGTATAAATGCTTCATGTTTTATGCAATAAAATGTGTAGCCTTATAATGCACATCTCAACTATAATCCTCAACTCTCAAAAACTTGGGGGGGGGGGGTTATAGATACCTAAGGACGTGTGTGATCTGAAGACTGATCCACTTTTACTTTTCATTCAATACCACATCAGAGTGAAGGAATATTACAAGATCTCAAATCATCTTCCCTGGATTATCATTACTGTGTTATGTCACAAATATAATATTGATTGGCAAGGCTTTAAATCCTAAACAATTTAGTAGCCAGGAATTTTATATAATCAATTTGAATTTAGCTAAAAAATGTCCAACTTTTCCTAGCAATAATTTGATTTCAAATTCCTGTGCAATTGGGACACTAAACAAAAAGAGTCAGAAGCGCCTATCTGATGACGAACAATACCTAAGTAGGTTTGTTCAATAGGTCTGGTTACTGTAAGGCGTTAAATGCTATAGATTTTTAAAAGTCTAAGGCACAGTGAGCAAGGGGCTTATAGTGGGCTCTAGATGTGGACACCTTGCTTACTGTGCTTTAGGGAGTATAGCTGCACCTAGCTGACGAGGCCCAAGAGACACCGAAATGTACGTCTGGGGTTTGCTGTTTCTCCTGTTCAGGGTAGAATTACCTTGCATTTCAGGGCTGGATCACTCTTTTGAATGAGACCAGACTGATATACTACAGGATATTTCTCCCCGTGAAGGGCACAAGTGAGCTAAAAGAGGTTGCTCTCTGAGTAGGTAACCAGACATATAGAACAAACCTACTTAGTTATTGTTCCTTCTCAGATGTGCACCTCTACTCTTTTTGATTTTTTTCACCTTATGGGTTATAGGGGAACCAGATGTGGACTCCTTACTCACTGTGCCTTATGGAGTACAGCTGCACCTCACTGACGAGACCCACCGAGTCCGAAACGTACGTCTAGGGTTCGCTGTTTCTCCTGTTCAAGGTAGAATTGCCTGATATTCTGGGGCTGGGTCACTCTTTTGAGTGATGCCAAACTGATTTACTACAGGAAATTTCTCCCTGTGAAGGTCACAAGTGACCTAAAGGAGGTTGCTCTCTGAGGGCCTCATTCCATTGTGATTTTCCCAATTGAATAGGGCTCTATATAAATCAAGGAAGAAGTGTACAGTATATTCATGTAAAGCATGCATGTGCCGTTAGCTATAAAAACAAATAGTAATAAAAATAAAGGGAGCACATTTTTAATCGGCTGACGTGAGTACACCACGTTCATTGGTTTTTGGCAGATTATGGAACAACATTGTACCTATAATTCTTGGCGCTCTGTTATATATACTGTTATGGAGGAAATAGACACGGCAATCAAGAGAAGGGCAAGACAAGGGAGGGAGATAGCTAGTGGGAATTAGCAGTGAACAAAAAGGGGGGCCTTTTATTTTAATGATTTAAGATTTGATGAAAGCAGCCTTCACAATTTAAACTTCACATGCAATTATTTTATTTCTTTCAAAAAATGTTCTCCATTTTCAATTGCAGCTCTTCAAAAGAGGTTTTTGTTTTACAGGTGGTCCCCGGGTTACAGACGACCCGACTTACAGACGACCCATACTTGAGAACAAGGCTTTTTGTATGAGTTTGTTTTTATCTTCTGTTGGTTTGAACTAAAAGATAGAACTAAAAAATATGCTATGTGCTTATATAGAGCCCTATTCAATTGGCCAAATTGCAATTGAATGAGGCCCAAAGTAGGTAACCAGACCTAGGGGCCTCATTCAATTGCGATTTGGCCAATTGAATAGGGCTCTAAATAAGCACATAGCATAATTTTTTTTAAAGAAGTTTTTAGTTAGTGAAAACCTTGCTTTTGGATAGATGTTTACTAACTAAAACCTTTAAAAAATATATATGTTATGTGCTTATTTAGAGCCCTATTCAATTGGCCAAATTGCAATTGAATGAGGGCCCTGGAGAACAACTCATCTTAAGGTATTGTTCGTTCTCAGATGAGCACCTCTGACTCTTTTTGTCATATATAATGAAAAATTAGCTTACTGGTTTATGATTGGGTGAACAACAAAATCAAAAGTTGCCGTAAAATGTTTAAACTGGAATAATTTCTCCAAAAGCCCATATAATTCAGCACAATAAAAATACAGTTATGTGTAGTATTATCTATGCATATAATTACTTTATGTGTCAAAGCAATACTACTTTGTATTAGATATAAAACAGAATAACAGCCTCCATTGAATGAATTAACTAAAACCTTTGACCGAAAAATATTCTTTTCAATCTTCAGGGAAAAATCCTATAGTTCATCTAAATGTATTATTCAACCACCCACTAATATTCTATTGTCTGGATGTCGACAGCATAATTAATTACAAATTGAAACTACTATATTGTTAGTTATAAGACTTTGGACAATAGGCCCCGTTGGGGTTTCTAGAAAATTACTACTCCATAATAATAATAATAAAGCTATTGTACATTTTGCTTTTTGAATCGTTCTTATTTAAAGACACCTTTATTGGTACTATGCATAGTGTTCTCATTGCAGTGCAGGAGGCGAGTCGCTGGAATATAACTGGTAACCCAATTCCTGAAATAATGTAATCCTAATAGGAACTTGGTGTTCACAAACAATCCTCTTTAAGTCCTTGATATCACTCAGTGCGCAGAACAGCAAAACACTGTTAAGCTATAAACAAAAGAATTACCATCAATTCCTTAATTCGATCTGTTTTGAGAAGTACCTGTTTTTATCAGATCAATAACAATCGTTGGTGTTAGGCACAATTTTAATGCTAAATTGCCCTTAAATTAATACGTGAGAAATATAGGATTTAGCCCCAGGATATATATTCGCTTCATTTTACGAAAGCACGTTTTGTGTACAATAAGACTTTGTCCGTCTCAGACCAAACCTTTTTATTTTATATACTAAACGTACAGAATGTCCCAAAACAGGTAACATTCATAAAAGCTTTTTGTATTTCCCAGAGTGTAGCATAACAACCTACGTTGGTGTGTACCACGTGAGGGGAAATCACAACAACACGGGTAGTGATATAAATCAAGGAAGAAGTGTACAGTATATTCATGTAAAGCATGCATGTGCCTTTAGCTATAAAAACAAATACTAATAAAAATAAAGGAAGCACATTTTTAATCGGCTGACGTGAGTACACCACGTTCATTGGTTTTTGGCAGATTATGGAACAACATTGTACTTATAATTCTTGGCGCTCTGTTATATATACTGTTATGGAGGAAATAGACAGGGCAATCAAGAGAAGGGCAAGACAAGGAAGGGAGATAGCTAGTGGGAATTAGCAAAGAACAAAAAAGGGGGGCCTTTTATTGTAATAATTTAAGATTTACGTGGGTTAAAGTGCCACTGTGTGTTTAAAAAAAAGCTAAACTTGATAATGAAAGCAGCCTTCACAATTTAAAGTTTTACATGCAATTATTTTTTTTTTCTTTATAAAACATTTTTTCCATTTTTAATTGCAGCTCTTCAAAAGAGGTTTTTGTTGTACAGGTGGTCCCCGGGTTACAGACGACCCATACTTGAGAACGGGCTCCCAAGGCTTTTTGTATGAGTTTGTTTTTATGTTCTGTTGGTTTGAACTAAAAGAGAGAGCACACTAGGTAGTGTAACTTATTATTACAGTACAGGGGTATTATTTTTATTATTAGAATAATATTACACTGTATTATTATTATTACACTAGTAACTTGCCCATCAGAAACGATGGGATAATATTTATTGTGTCTCACCCGCCTCCTCTGTGTCTCTTCCCCCCACTCCCTTACCCTGTGTCTCTTGCCCTTCCCCTGTGTCTCTCCCCCCGTGTCTCTTTTGCCCCTTCACCCTCCCCTGTGTCTTTTTCCCTCCCTCTCCCTCCCCTGTGTCTTTTTCCCTCCCTCTCTCTCCCCTGTGTCTCTTTCCCCTCCTCCATCCCTCTACTGTGTCTCTTTCCGTCCTCCCTCCACTTTGTCTCTTTCCCCCCTTTCCCCCTGTGTCTCTTTCCCCCCACTACCTCCCCTGTATCTCTTCCCCCTCCCATGTGTCTCTTCCCCCTCTCCCCTGTATCTCTTCCCCCCTCCTCCTTCCCCTGTGTCTCTTTTCCCCACTCCCTCCCTGTATCTCCTCCCCCCTACCATGTCTCTTCCCCCATCATGTGTCACTTTTCCCCCTCTCATGTGTCTCTTACCCCCTGTGTCTCTCCCACCTCCCCTGTGTCTCTTCCGCTTCCTCCCTTACGGGTGTCTCTCCCTCCTCCCCTGTATCTTTCCCTCCCCTGTGTCTCTTTCCCCCCTCCCTGTGTCTTTTTCCCTCCTCTCTCCCTCCCTCCCCTGTTTCTTTCTCCCCTCCTCCCTCCCCAGCCCGCATTGCATATGCCACTGCCGCCAGCTGCGTATTGCTTAATAGTTTTCATAGTGCGCATGCCCTCCTGCCTGGAGCGTTTCACACTATGACAACTATTATAGGTGATTTGAGCCATTATAGCATTGTTATTATTATTGTTATTCATCTGGGATCGAAGTTACATACAAATCCGACCTAAAGACTTTCTCAGAAATGTATCCCGTCCATAACCTGGGGACCACCTGTATATATATAAAATGCACATCTTTTAATAAAAGAACTACACAATTTACTTAAAATACCACTGTGGTCATATATTTAAAAAATACTATATATATACTAGCGACTTGCCCGTCAAAAATGACGGGGCAATAAAATTTGAAGCCATGGGAATGCTGTTTGAGACATATTTGAAAGCGTTTTGTACTGTGAGGACCTTTGTCGCTAATTGCGAGGCTTGCGCCGAGCGCCTGAGAGAGATATATATTTCTATGTATATGTAGTTAAGTAATAATGAATGATTTATTCAATAAATTAATTAATTTATAATTAATGATTTATTCAATAAATTAATATACTTTAATTATTTTTTATTTATATATGCAGCGAGCAATAGGCTGAATTGTATTTTGCGTCTGCATAGAATATACATTGTGAGTGTTGGTGCCCTGCTTATAAAGTATATTGAATGTTTGAAGTGTGCATTCTAAATAAGCTGCGTGCGCGAGGTAAAGCCGTTGGTTTATTGTGTAAAGCTGCATTGTATAGTCGTAATGTTATTAATGTGTAACGCGTCTCGTGAGCATTTTCCGGCTTTTGTAATAGTGTATCTTGTAGTTCATAGTGTGATGTGTAAAGTGCTGCGCGGTTTGCAGTGTTTTGCGCGGTCCGGCTGCCATTTTTTTCCTCCCTTAGGCAATTTTCGTGTGGCGAAAATCGTCTAAATCGAGTTAAATTTGCGTTCCACCTCACTCTCAGACAGCTGTTGCCCCATGCTGTCTGTGACGTTTTTGTAGTTTTTTAGGGTGTATTTAGTGTGTTTTTCAGGGTTTTTGTTTGGCCGCTAATCTACATTTTTGCGTCTCGTATTTTTTTTTTTCTAAGTCCCGCGTCTTTTTTTTTTTTTCCAAAGTCCCCCATCTCATAGTTTAACGTCTTGCCTCGCTTCGTGAGGCTCGCATCTGCTAAGTGCTACGGTTTAACGGCAGTTTGCTTTGTTTTGCCAGGCTAGGAGCGATGAGCACCTTTGACACTCATGGGCTAAGTGCTACGGTTTAACAGCTCACCTCGCTTCACGAGGCTTGCATCGATGAGCGTCTTTGGCGCTCATCAGCTAAGTCCTACACATTAATGGCTCGCCTCGCTTTGCGAGGCCCGCAAGCGATAAGCGCCTGTGGCGCTCATTGCCTAAGTCGTACGCACCTCGCAAATTGTGACAATGTCTCCCAGTTTGACAACTATTATATGTGATTTGAGGGTATATTGTCTGCATGTATTCAATATTTTCTTTATATTTATTTTCACCAATACATTGAAAGATATAGAAAATAATTTATTTGTTCTACATAGCACCCAGGCATATTTACAACATATAACTCTCATAACCAGTGTTTTGCCACTGTGCAAATTTTAATAATGAATAAAGACAATGTATGTTCTTATAATGTAATGTGTAAATCCAATTTCCCAAACTGTTGTCCGCTGACCACCAGTGGTCTCTAAGATTTATTCAAGTTATGCATGGAATATGGATGGTAATAAAAAGTATGAAACATCATAAACTAAAAGTCCATAAATAAGTTGTACCATCATATTTTATTGTTTAAAAGTCTACATGTAGGTATAGATTTGTTTAAAAGTCTACATGTAGGTATAGATTTGTTTAAAAGTCTACATGTAGGTATAGATTTATCCTTTCCAGTTGAAGACATAAGCATATAGTCACATGGGGAACATGTTTGGGAATCAGTGGCTTAGAAGACAATAGCACTTAAGTGGATCATGTACAATGCATGTGTCATGCCCAGGGCCTGACTGGACTTTTTTACACTATGGCCTGGGCCTGACTGGCCAGAGTTACCCTGTTTTATTGTTATAGTTATGTATTTTTGTATTCATTATGGTTAAAATGACATATAAATTATGTGTACTGGTGATGACTCACCCTAGCCCCCCCTAAATATAATCACCAGGATGAGATTATAGAGTTTAGCTCATCAGATGTACAGGGTTTCCCAGTAAGCAGGGGCAGTCAATTATGTTACAGTGTTGTTATCTGGTGATAACTCACTCAGCCCCATCTAAATATAATCACAAGGATAAGATTAAGACCTGAGCTCGTCAGATGTACAGGGTTTCCCAGTAAGCAGGGGGGCAGCCTATGGTAAATTAGTCCCTCTTCTATGTACCTAAGGATGGTGCTTACTGTGATTGGCCAGCCAATCTGTGTGCCAGAAAATTGTAAGAAATGTGACAATTAATAAAGGTAGGTCAGCTGTGTTTGGACTTAAATAAAACAAGGTGTAAATGTCATTATGTGCATTAATCTTATTTCAAAGGGATTATATGGTGTTCCTGATATCCTGATGAGGTGTAAAAGGACCGCACAATTCTGGGTACTAAGTCCAATTGAATAGCAGATTGTGACAGTATGTATTGTATTAAATTGCATTTTAATGGGTGAGTCTCTAAACAAGCACTTTATGTGAATCATATAAAACTGTCAGCACCTTTTTCATTTACTTGGCAACAATGATCCTATAATTGTTTTTCAATAACATGGACTTTTTATGTATTTTATGAATGATCTAGTACTTGTGTGAGCGGAGGTACCTTGGTGAGGTCTATTGGTGAGGTCTATAAGGGATACTATCATAAGAGATATGTAGAAAGAAGAAAAACAATACCCCTGTTTAGGATCCATGTTTGATGAAACACATTAGATTTATATGCATTGTGTAACGGAGAAAAAAGTGAAAATATAAAAAATTTCTGAATTTTTAAATTTCTAAAATTTCCGTAATTACCAAATCAGGAAATTTCAACAGTAGTGATTAAAATATGTGTATATATTTCTCTAATTGTTGTTGAAGAAAGACAAAAGATGCATTTTTTCTGTTATTCATAAGTGTTATGACTGGTGGGTTGACGGATTAGCACATGCTCATAGTGATTTATTCAGTTGGATTTAAGATCCAAAGGCATTGCCCTCCAATTGTTTAAATCACTATAATGATGCTAGCCCAAGCCCTGATAACCCTAATCTTGAAATATGTCTATTTTATTGCATGCAAAAAAGACAGTGAGAAAAGGCATGATTAATTGGATCTACCAAAGCTTGTTATGTGATTATCAGAGGAAGTGTTTTGCTTAGATGTTCAAAATCTTCCTTTACACAAAAACTTAAATTAATTTTAACCCGTTCAGTACCAGGGGTTCAGGACATTTTCCTTACCCAGGAGGCCAGAAACATTGGCAATATCTTGCTATTAATTTTTTAAGACACAATTCCTGCCAGCCAATTTATATTTACACATACAAATTAAATATGGATTTTTTTCAGTAGATGTTCAGCTTTCTCTTGATATAAAACTATATTGATTTTTCATTTTACTCGTCTTTAAATGCCAAAATCCTGAAGGCTTTTCTTACCTTGATAAGTACATTATAGACACCCTATACCTACTGTAAAAAGGTTAGTCTATCCCTGTACATTAGCCTGATCCTCTAATATACAGTGCCTTGCAAAAGTATTCACCCCCCTTGGCATTTTTCATATTTTGTTGTCTCACGACCTGGAATTAATATGGATTGCTTGAGGATTTGCATCATTTAATTTATAGAACATGCCCACAACTTTGAAGCTTTTTTATATTTTTATTCTGAAGCAAACAACAAATAGGACAAAATAATAGAAAACGTTAATGTGCATTCACTATTCACCCCCCTAAAGTCGCATTGGATAAGTCTCGATGAGCTTGCCACATCTTACCACTGGGATTTTTGCCCATTCCTCCTTGCAAAACTGCTCCAGCTCCTTCAAGTTGGATGGTTTGCGCTTGTGAACAGCAATCTTTAAGTCTGACCACAGATTTTCTATTGGATTAAGGTCTGGGCTTTGACTTGGCCATTCCATCACATTTACATATGTCCCCTTAAACCACTCAAGTGTTGCTTTAGCAGTGTGTTTGGGGTCATTGTCCTGCAGGAAGGTGAACCTCCATCCTAGCCTCAAATCACCACAGAGTGGTACAGTTTTTGCTCAAGAATATCCCTGTATTTAGCACCATCCATCTTTCCCTCAACTCTGACCAGTTTCCCAGTCCCGGCTGCTGAAAAACATCCCCACAGCTGGTGTTCTTTGGGTTATGTGATGTGTTAGGTTTGCGCCAGACATAGTGTTCTCTTTGATGGATGAAAAGTTCAATTTTAGATTGCACACGGGTGGACATTATTTCATTAATTATGTGACTGAAGGTAATTGGTTGCACCAGAGCTTTTTATGGGCTTCATAACAAAGGGGGTGAATACATACGCACATGACAAATTTCTGTTTTCTATTTCTAAAAAATAGTTTTATGTATATATTGTTCTCATTTCACTTCACCAACTTAGACTATTGTGCTCTGATCCATCACATAAAATTCAGATTAACAAAACATTGAATTTAAGGCTGTAATGTAACAAAATAGGTAAAAAGTCAAGGGGTGAATACTTTTGCAAGGTATATATATATTGTCTCAAAGTACAGACCCTATTGAGTTTAAACATACCCAACATGCTATCTTCCCTAACAACATTCAATCACTATTCTTTGCTAAAAGGCAATATTTTTATAATTTTCCAAAAAAGAATTTCAAATCTACAAATAAAAACTCTCCCAACTTTCCTTCATCCCCAGCTCATCCATCTCTCATTCCAAACTGCTTCCAACCTACTCCTGCCACCCCCTTGTCTCCTTCTGAAACTCCTAAATCTTCTCTTCAAACTCCTAACACCCTATCTCCCCATCTGCCCCAACCACCCTTCTCTACTTTTCTGCCCCAAATCTTCCCTTATATCTCCTTTCTGTCCTCAACCATCACTTTCATCTTATCTTCCCCTTCTTCCCTCAACCTCCCCTCTTCTCTTATCTCTCCTCTCTGCCCCAAACTATCCTGTCTTATCTTTCCCCTCCTGCCCACAACATCTGTATGTGCCCCTCTGCTCCAACCTCCCCATTATTGTTTTCTTCTCCTCTCCTTTTCCTCCTTCCTCTCTCCCCTTCGTTTCTCCCCATACTTCTCTCATCATCATCCTCTCCTCCTTTTGTATCTCCTCTTCTCATCTTCCTCTCCTCCCTTCCCTCCCCCTCTTCCTCCTCTCCTTCCCCTCCTTCTCAACTCCCTGTTCTTTCTCTATTCCCTCCTCTTCCTCTTTGTCCTCTCCCTTTTCCTCTTTTTCTCCTCCTCTTCTTTCTCCTCTTAATCTCAATCCTTATCCTCCCTTCTTCCTTCTCTCCCTCCTCCTCTCTTCCTTCTCTCCCTTCCTCCATCATTGGCGATTCAGTGGGGTGCAGGAACCAGCTGATCGATTCCCCGGCATGCCAAGCACTTCCTCTCTGCCTGGCAGGGAATCCCCAATGAAAAAATATGTAGAAACATTCATTAGATAGGATGTGTTTTACTGTCAGTGTTTTGTCAGATATCTGGTCACTTATTTTGCATTAAAAAAATATTTTCTGTAACGTTATCACGTCTGTGATGGAAAAATGTAGGACTTAATCAACTTTCAAGTCTATCTATTGTTTGTATTGTGCCCAGCTGTGTCTAGATGGATAAATCTCTATTGAGAAGGAAATTAAGGGCATATAAAGAAAAAACTGTTCCAGTAATGATACCAGGCTTTATTTACAAAATATAGCTCTTGTAACCAGTGTTTTGCCGCTGTGCACATTTTGATGAGGAATAAAGAGTTCCTGTATTAAAAGATATAAACTGTCCTAGTGTTTATTAGAATTACACTAAGACATTTATTCAATATAAGAACACTCTGTTCTTCATTTAGATACACTATACAGTTCTAAAAGGCAGTTTTTCCATCCTTATAAATAATTAAATGAATGTCTTTTAGAATATATTATACACAGTTTCTATGTAGTATGATTTATTTTACTCATTCTTTAATCTGCATTTATTCCTATAATGGTCATAAACACAACATGCCCTCAGAGTCACCTGAAAAGTGTGTCTTTGCCACATAAATAATTATCAGAGCACAATCAATAAATATTGTAGTCATGTATTATATATTTGCTTACTGTTAAAATATTATTGTTGTGAAATATTTTAATAGCTCCTTGGATATCCAATGGAAAATGTTATCACAATAACATGACATTTTGTGGAAAAATACAAATATTCTTTTGGAAAATAGTGTATAGTAAAAGGTTGAATTATTAGTTTATTATTTAATAATTAGTAAATTATTATTAATCATGCTGCCCCTATTCTTTGGAACTCCTTGCCTCACTCCACTAGACTATCTTCCTGCCTAAAAAAAACTCAAAAAGTCACTAAAAACACATCTGTTTAAAGAAGCTTATCCCCTTCAGCCTTACCATGCACAACACATCTATCACCCTCTTATATCACACCCAAATCCTTTCCACTGTAAGTTTGCAAGTTTTCAATCTTGTAAGGTGCTTTGGAGAATGCACTTTGTATGTTAGATTGTAAGCTCAAAGACATTGCCCTCCATTACAATGTGTTTATATATATTTTTTGCCTTGTACTTAAATGGCCAGTTAATTCAGTTCAACTTGGGGCATACTACTGTGAAGTACTCCTATAAAACAAGTTTAGAATTTTTGAAATAAGTGCCTTTTTCACAGCAAAAAATCATAAATGAAGTGTCTGTTTAAATGGCAAGTCCCCCAGGCAGCCTGACAGCAAGAGCTCCAGAGCAGAAGCAGAAAGAGGGTTGAATCTTCCCACTGCTAGAAACTCCTAAATATGTTACTTATGGGTTAACTGATGGCTGATTACACTCCTGAATGCAGAGCGAAACCATAGATCTTGTGTTCATGGAGCTTGCACTGGTTGGTGTCGGCATGTGTCGTTAATCATGGAACAGTCAGCAGTGTGCTTATAAATTGACCGAAGACTGCAGATTTTTAGATGTTATTAGTGAAATAACAAAAAAAGAAATAGATCATTTTAACATAGAATCTTGTGCTCTTTCACACCATGAAGAGCACACTTTTAGTGAGGTAAATGGTCCTTTAACCCCTGTATAGCGCTACGGAATATGTTGTTGCACCACATATAAAGGATAATAATAATAATAATAATGATTAATGTACTGTTCTGTCAAAAAATTATCTTCTATTACCCACTTATCTAGCATAACTCTAGACCACAATTACATAAACAAATCCTATTGATAATGTTAATTGATATGTTAATTAGTAATTCCATAACCAAAATCCCAGTGGTAGAACTCCTAGGGGCCATATTCAATTAGCTATTTGCAAATGTTTGAACTCCTAAATTTGGCTTTGGGTGTTTTATTTATAAATGTTTATATGCATTTTATTGTCTTAAGAATTCATTAGTGCCAGTAACTAATATTTGCAGAATATGTAGCAATATTAACAGTGATTTTAAGTGTGTATAAGTTTACGAATTGGGCAATTGAATTGGGCCCCTAGTTAGCTCCAACCCTAACCATTTTAAATTTATTGAATAACCGATCTACCAAATATTCTTAGCAAATAGGTTCAGAGTAACAAAGAAGTGTAAATGCACACCACAATCCATAATAGAGAGTTGATATATATACATACATGACATCAACCAACCTCGATGACTATTGGTCGCTATGGGACAATATCCTTAGAACACAAACTGTTGAATAACAATACCTAGAGTTAGATAATTGAGCTTGAAAGTTAAGTAGTTTAATCATAAATTACCATAAAAGATTCTGCCTCTGTAATACTAATTATGAGCATGACATATTAGTTTAATCATCGGCTTAGAACTATTATCACTTCTGTAATTTCACAAACATGTTTTCTTAATCTATGATGGTTGTTTAACTACTGCAACATATTCATGAATGTCGCTGCCATACTCATCAGATTTATTCACCATTAAACTTGGTACAATATATATTTTAGTTAATTAAATGTAATATCCTGGATTAACCTACAGTGCCATAGATTCAATAAAGTTTACTGAAGGCTACATTTTCCTTTTATCAAACTAGTGAGTTAAGGTGAAGTGGAGATACTATTGTTAACTGACTTGCATTAAAACCAATGGGAACCAAAGCACAATATGCTGCAGTTTACACATTCACTAGGCACACTACGCCTCTTTTTGTTGTAACTTATCATCAGAGTAAATTAAGAGAAAACAGTCCCATGCACTATTGTTCTATACTTTAGATCAATTATTTCTCATACAAAAAAAGTTGAAATGCATGCTTATAAAATGTTGTTGTTCAGTCCTGCCCGACTCTTTGTTATCCTATGAACCACAGCACGCCAGGAGCATCTGTCAACTCTTCTTGTGCTTATCCATCAGGTTATGTTGGCAATGATACTGGAGTGGGTTGCCAGTTGCTTCTCCAGTGGATTGTGACTTGTCTGACCTCTCTGCTATGACCTGCTCATCTTGGGTGACCCTACTTGGCATAGCTTACAACTTCAGTAAAGCACACAAGCCCCTTCACCACTACAAGATAGCGATCCAGAATGGTTGGAGGTTCTACTTTCCTTTTTTCTTTCTTATTATATATATTTTTTTTATTTAATCTTTTATGACACAGTTAGATCACACAACAGATCTATTATTTTGTTCAATATTCATTCCCCAAGATTCACTTAGGTTTGCACAAGCTGTTACTCATATCACTAAAAGTTGCAATGCCTATTTTGTATGAAAAAAAAATGCCTATTGCATCCCCGGCAAATCAATTTGCAGCCCCTGCAAAGCTTAGTGAATCTATGACATTATGTATTGAATGGCATTGGCAGTGCATCTTGCATCTAAATATATATATATACGTTTAAAACATAAAATTTTATACAAATAAATATATATTACACAGATTTTGTTATTGAATCAGTGTCAATCTCTCATTCTATCGTTCTTTTTTCTAGATTGTGATACAAGCCCAGAGTATTGAATGACAGTAATGGAATCAGCTGTGAACTCGGGTCACTAGTTTGTGAATTCCATGTATTCTGTTGTATTTGTAACACATCTGCACTCTGAAAAATGTAGATTAAATACTTACTATCTGAATGACTGCACACATTCAGCGTGAAAACAAATGCAAGCTTTTATGTTTTAGACATTACATCATGTTACCTTGTGTCAACTCCAATGGCCTTATGCAACCCGCTGTAGCCCGCTGTAAATGTCTGATCTCTTAGACCATTAATCAATGCTTATATTTTTACGAATACTTAGCATACATACAATTTTATTTACTTTTTTTTAATTTTAAATGGAATTCTCCATTATAAGATACAGCAAGAAACTTGATTCTTTTTTATTTATTATTGAGTAGAGGTATAATCGGTTTAAAAATCGGCGAAGGCGCTCGTCGCGCATGCGCTAGCCGGTAACTTTTAACATTGCCTGACCAACATTTGTAAGTACGACAACTATATATGTGATATTATGAGTCCTCCTTTGCCCCAGGCTGCTGCTCCGTTATGGGCCCCGGTGCTATATATCTGCTGCACGACCCTAACCATGCACTAAACTCAGACATCAAGGCCGCAATTTAATTCCAAGCCCGTAATTACATGCAACCCGACATTTTTGCTGCGGGTCACCCATTGTTTTACATATATAGATGTATTCAATTGACCAAGGCCCGCAACTACATGCTCCCAGCCCAACACGCAAACCATGAACCCGTACGTAACATTTCAGGGCATGATCATGATAAAGTAAACAAGCCCGTAAGTTACAATTTAGACAGAGCCAATAGTAAATGAGACCGTCAACATGATGTCAGTAAAACATGGATTTTAAACTACAAAGTTAGTGTTTAGACATCCGAAATGCAATCAAACTCGCAATCCAGATATGTATAAATCAATAAAAAATATATAAATCAACTGTTCTAGTTCATGCATGTTCCATGATATGTATTAAGCCCTTAATTCCTAAGATCAATATAACACAGTAATAAAAGTTTTAAAAAATGTTTTTTATTGCAGACTTGCAAGCTTGAGACTGTTGTGCAATTAATTCTAATGCCTTTCATTGCTTTTCCCAGTATTTTTAACTACAGTAGTGTGTTTTTATTTGCCTTTAGCAGTGTTAAGAACCGGTGGTTAACCCCCTTACGAGTGCTTTCAAAGTACTTGCATAATTTTTTGATACATTTCCTATTTACAGGTTTGATGGCTTGTTGAATTGTAATTGAATATCAATTTTGCATCTTTAGCACAGGTTACATTTAGGGCTTGAAACATCAAAGGAGGAGATAGCACAGAGTTAGGTTTTTGACAACCGCAGTGCTTTTGAGCCTGTAACTCGCAAATCGAATGTGAGTTGCTAAATGTGTCCAATTGAATTTCAGTAACATCACTGAATTAGTACTACCTTGAAATTCTTTTGATTTTATATATTCAACAATTAATATTTTTTTCAGGGCTATTTTTAATTGATGAGTTTTATTTAATCCAGGCACTGGAATGCAAAAATAATGTGGCCATTTATTTAGTAAAGAGTCTCAATCATAATTGAGTAGCCATTGTATTAAAATTTTCCAATGTAGAGTGTATTTATGCTAGCTGGTTAGATCTGTAAACCAGATTTTATCTAAAAGAATGGAATTCAGACCCTGGATTTGAACTGTAATCAGACAATGTAAACTACGGTATAGCCGTAAATCTGCTGCGGGAGCTTTTTCTTCTCAAGTTACAACAGTATTCTAAACTTTCACTCCTCCAGATTAGGGCACTCAGCCCACAGCTGTAAATCCTGCCTTAGATGCAACAGATTTCTGTGCAGGGAGCAGCCAAAACAAGCTTTACAGATGAGATGGCGATAGGAGCCGATAGGAAATGGGAACGTCATAAATCTTATAATGAGTGTGCCGTAGCAAGTGCCGTAACTGGCCACAACAATGAAGCATTTATATATATATATATATATATATATATATATATATATATATATATATAAAGTAGTTGTTTTTTATTTATTAATATATTTTGATATTAAAAATCTGTGACAACTGTATTTATAGGTTCAATAAATAAAGATGTATTTATTTTGTGTTAAAATATGATATATTTATAGACAATGCATTAAAGTGTTTGTTTCTAGGCAATGTGGTTTTGTGATGTGTATTATCCCCTTGAGGACTGGGTTGTTTGTTAACCTGTATTTGGTATCATAAAATGGGCTTAATACGAACATATCATAGGTTATAATTACACATACGTTGATATTGCATTGTTAATTGTCAAATAATGTTGAAATTACATAATTTTGTAGTGCTTTTTGTGCTACCCTGCCACTTGAAATGCTGCTGGGGGACTGACTCTGCAAGAGTTCTAAAACTATTTTGCAAGTAGTATCTGGTACGCGTAAATCTTTCTTCTGCTTTTTGCAGTTACGGCAGTGCCCTGATTTGCTAGTGATCCATAAAATCTTATTATCATAGGTTTGGGGTGTCAAAGTCTAACTGAGTAACTCGTAATTTATTGTCAGTGCAAAAAGCAATAGGGATTTATGCCTTGCTTTTTGTCCGTGTTGTGAAGTTCACTTTGAGCAGTGACAGACAAATTTATACAGGGAGTGCAGAATTATTAGGCAAATGAGTATTTTGACCACATCATCCTCTTTATGCATGTTGTCTTACTCCAAGCTGTATAGGCTTGAAAGCCTACTACCAATTAAGCATATTAGGTGATGTGCATCTCTGTAATGAGAAGGGGTGTGGTCTAATGACATCAACACCCTATATCAGGTGTGCATAATTATTAGGCAACTTCCTTTCCTTTGGCAAAATGGGTCAAAAGAAGGACTTGACAGGCTCAGAAAAGTCAAAAATAGTGAGATATCTTGCATAGGGATGCAGCACTCTTAAAATTGCAAAGCTTCTGAAGCGTGATCCTCGAACAATCAAGCGTTTCATTCAAAATAGTCAACAGGGTCGCAAGAAGCGTGTGGAAAAACCAAGGCGCAAAATAACTGCCCATGAACTGAGAAAAGTCAAGCGTGCAGCTGCCACAATGCCACTTGCCACCAGTTTGGCCATATTTCAGAGCTGCAACATCACTGGAGTGCCCAAAAGCACAAGGTGTGCAATACTCAGAGACATGGCCAAGGTAAGAAAGGCTGAAAGACGACCACCACTGAACAAGACACACAAGCTGAAACGTCAAGACTGGGCCAAGAAATATCTCAAGACTGATTTTTCTAAGGTTTTATGGACTGATGAAATGAGAGTGAGTCTTGATGGGCCAGATGGATGGGCCCGTGGCTGGATTGGTAAAGGGCAGAGAGCTCGAGTCCGACTCAGACGCCAGCAAGGTGGAGGTGGAGTACTGGTTTGGGCTGGTATCATCAAAGATGAGGTGTGGGGCCTTTTCGGGTTGAGGATGGAGTCAAGCTCAACTCACAGTCCTACTGCCAGTTCCTGGAAGACACCTTCTTCAAGCAGTGGTACAGGAAGAAGTCTGCATCCTTCAAGAAAAACATGATTTTCATGCAGGACAATGCTCTATCACACGCGTCCAAGTACTCCACAGCGTGGCTGGCAAGAAAGGGTATAAAAGAAGAAAATCTAATGACATGGCTTCCTTGTTCACCTGATCTGAACCCCATTGAGAACCTGTGGTCCATCATCAAATGTGAGATTTACAAGGAGGGAAAACAGTACACCTCTCTGAACAGTGTCTGGGAGGCTGTGGTTGCTGCTGCACGCAATGTTGATGGTGAAAATATCAAAACACTGACAGAATCCATGGATGGCAGGCTTTTGAGTGTCCTTGCAAAGAAAGGTGGCTATATTGGTCACTGATTTGTTTTTGTTTTGTTTTTGAATGTCAGAAATGTATATTTGTGAATGTTGAGATGTTATATTGGTTTCACTGGTAAAAAGAAATAATTGAAATTGGTATATATTTGTTTTTTGTTAAGTTGCCTAATAATTATGCACAGTAATAGTCACCTGCACACACAGATATCCCCCTAAAATAGCTAAAACTAAAAACAAACTAAAAACTACTTCCAAAAATATTCAGCTTTGATATTAATGAGTTTTTTGGGTTCATTGAGAACATGGTTGTTGTTCAATAATAAAATTAATCCTCAAAAATACAACTTGCCTAATAATTCTGCACTCCCTGTATTTGGTAGAATGACTCTACCAAGTTTCACTTCAGAGCAAAACTTGTGTGCTATTCTACTAAACTAAACATTAGAATGGCATATAATGGTTAAAGAATAACAACAAGAGGAGCACTGATCATTATGCCTCCCCCATTATCCTTATTGTGGGTGGAGAACAGCAGCATCAATGTTTGATATTCATTATTGTTTTGTAAATCAATATATATGAATTTATTAATGATCAATGGCAAATTAAGACATCTTGTTAGGTTACTATAGGGATTCTTTAAGTCCCAGATTACTTTGGCTGCAAGTAAAGCAGGACTGAATTGTGAGAGCTTAAAGAGACATGGAACACAACTGCTTTATTTTTTCTCAAACATTTACAAGAGCATATTTGAAACATTGTAGAGTAAAACACAAAAATCTGAGATCAACCAATATACAGTATACTTCTTGTGCAAAGTGTGCTCTGGGTTCAGTTTTAGTACTCGGTATAGGAGCCTCTATTGTGCTACTTCACTGCCGGTTACCACCTCTCCATTATAGAAAGTGCACTGACTGTTCTTTGTGTGTTCAATATCAGTTTATTGTGTCATTTGTTTTTATTAAATTCCATTGTACTCTATGTGCTGACATTATTCTATTTCTTTGAAGTGTGAAATCAATTGATGTGGAAGAGAACAAAACCTCTGAAAGATTTTCTTTGTATTTCAACACTGGAAAATAACTTTGTATCTTTAACATTGCCCTTGAAACTGTATATTAAAGTAACAGCACTTTTTTCAGTTGTAATCTATCTATCCATCCATCCATCTATCTATCTATCTATCTATCTATCTATCTATCTATCTATCTATCTATCTATCTATCTATCCATCTATCTATCTATCTATCTATCTATCTATCTATCTATCTATCTATCTATCTATCTATCCATCCCAGGTAGGATAGGTGAGTCGCAACAGGCAGTGAACAGTGAAGCAGTAAAATATATTTCTAAGAGGCATCTATAGATATTGTGTTTACGAGGGTTCTCAAACCTTAAATCACTTTTGGGGCATGTGTAGGTCCCCTCCTATGGGTGCATAAATATCCCAGATATGATTTAAAGAGATATTACCCACTTGTAACCACATCATAAAAGCATACCTTTTTAAATTAAAAATAATTTAACACACCAATGTCTCAGTGATACTGGTACTGTTATATAATCACTATTAATCAAACGCGTTTCACGTTCTTAATGAAGCTTTCTCAATTATCTTTATATAATTATTACAAATAAATGTGTAGGTACTCACTCAAACTTACTAACCTAGGACATTTGTGCACCAGTAGGAGGGGACCTAGACAGACCCCGTAATTGACATAAGGTTTGAGAACCCATGTAACCACGATATCTACAGATAACTTTTTGAAATATGTTTTACTGCTTCACTGGATTGCCTGTTGCAACTCACCTATCCTTCTTGGGACATTTACCTTCACATCAGTTGATGTATAAGATCGCTGTATATTTACCTACCTTTATGGGGTATTGAAATGTGAGTTGACACACTTTTGTATATACTTTTATTTTCATATATCTAAGTTTCCTGGATTATGAGTGCATCTGATAGAGGAGAATCAGTAGTGTATGGAAAAATGTTTTGGATGACAAAATACCAAAATAAACATTTACAAAATCACCCTGATGTTAGCTAAATTTCTTGAGTTTGCAAGCAGCAGCTTTTGTGAGTTGACACCCCTGAAAATCCCTGCTTAAATAAGCATAACATTTATAATTTGTTTTGGCCAATCACAGACAACTATACATTTTAATACAATGTAACAATCATTGATGGCAGTTTGAGCAGGAAGGAATCATGGGAAGTGTAGTCCCCCTGTAGAAGGACCAGGATGAGTCAGACACTGATCTGTAGATCTCTGCATTGAGCTGCTGCTGGCTTGAAGGTTAGTAAAGAGCTAAAATCCATATTTGATTACAGTGTTTCTATTGTTAGGTATCAGGTGCCTATGTAAGCAGCTTTTGTAAAATAAATCTGTATGTGTATAGAATGACTCCATGTAATGTGTGTTCCTGATATACAGCCTCATTCAATTAGCAGATCGCAACTCACTCGCCGACGGTCGCATGTCTCCGAGTGAGCTGCGAGTTGCGTTTCTCCCCCGTTTCCGGGGGTATTCAATAAGCCATGGCCGAGTCACGCTGCCCGACATCCGAAATCAGAAACCAATGTTTCCATCATAATCCAGCCTGTGTCTGTACCAGCTAATGTGCCCAGCCTGTGTATGTAAGAGTCCAATGTGCCAAGCCTGTTTCTGTACTAGCTAATGTGGCCAGCCTGTGTATGTAAGTACCACATCTTTTTTTTTGCACCGGCCCTCCATGCACTAACTCCGCCACTGGAGAGAAGGGGGAGAGAGGGAGAAAGGAGAGATAAAGGGAGGAGGGAGAGAGAAGCTAACTTGTGCCCTTCACAGGGAGAAATATCCTGTAGTATATCAGTCTTGTCCAACTCAAAAGAGTGACCCAGCCCCGAAATACCAGGCAATTCTACCCTGAACAAAAGAAACAGCAAACTGCAGATGCGTTTCGGCCTTTATGGTCCTCGTCAGTGAGGTGCAGCCTCCCTAAGGCACAGTGAGCAAGGTGTCTGTAACGGAACCCATCACTGTTTTACCCTGTTTTATGGTTATGGTTAAAATATGATCCTACTGTTATACTGTATGTATGTTGGTTTATGCTCTGCAGAATATTAGCCCAGACTATTGCAGACCTTGGCATAATAGATAATCCTATTACAGAGACTCCTCATAAGATAAGGAAGTCTATTGTATAAAGTGTTTTCCGTATGAGAGATAAGAACAAAGGGAAGGATGATCTAATCAATGTCTGATTGTATCAAAGTAGCCAGGTAGCCTCAGGGAGGTGTGACCACACCTATTGTTCTCTCTATGTGTATTGTGTGGCCAAATATGGGCATGTGTATTACCTGTGGCCAAAGAGATGTGTATATATATTTCTGCATATAACAAAATAAAGTGAGTATTATGTGACTCCCAATTGAGTGTCGTCCAATATGGGAGGTTGGGAATGGTTAGACTGTAGTGCTTCTTGGATATTTTACCGTATACCAGCGGAGATATTGGATTCGTGTTCCAACTCTGTTACAGTGTCCATGCCTGGAGTCCCCTATTACCCCCAAGGGTCATTTGCATAAACAAAACTACTAAGTCAGAGGTGCTCTTCAGAGAACGAACTAAACTTAATAGGTTAGTTCTATGGAGATGAGAACCCACTCTGAGAGCAACCTCTTTTAGCTCACTTGTGCCCTTCACAGGGAGAAATATCTTGTAGTATATCAGTCTGGTCCCACTCAAAAGAGTGACCCAGCCCCGAAATACTTACACTTTGTATGAGACTTACATTGAAAAGCACAGGCTGAGCTACCATCGGTGCAACCAAGGCAAGGCACCAAGGCCCCTGGCTTCTGAGGGGCCCATGCAGACATCCTGTGGCTCCCCTGTGGCCCCTGCATCCCTCCCGTGGATCCTGAGGCTCCTTTGAGCTAAAGTCGACAGGAGTTTGGTGGCTGCCGTTTTTCAAAGCAGGTATGCTGGTGGCAGCTGCCTCTACCGGTGAAGCAAAGATGGTCATCTGAAGACTCCAAACCTTTGCTGATGGACAAACAGTTCCTCAAATGCAGGACAACCTGGACTTTCTGACTGAAGCCCTGAACAGGACAATACATATATATATATATATATATATATATATATATATATATATATATATATTCATCAAACAGTGTTAAAAGTATGAATAAGTGGAGTTAAAACATAAAATATCTTGCTTCCTATTTTTTCTATGAAGTGTATTTACCAAGAGGGCATTAACTTTACCTCTGTTTGAAAAATAGCCACTATACAATGAGATAGAAAATGTGGATATTTAACTCCCCTTTTTAACGTTACTTATCTCCACCTTGATAAATATAGCACATAATGTTGATTTCTACGTTGAGTTGGCCCAAAGGAAAACCCTACCCATCTCTCCTGAGTATGGTTTGGATTAAACAGGAGCACCAGACATTTTCAGTAGTCCACAGCCAAGGCTTTAAAAAAAATATAATACAATAGTGTAGTAAAGTGAACACATTTTTAAACAGACTCTATAGTTGATAAAAATAAGTAAAATACCCTATTTGAGGAATTGAATCTCAGCTATGAAAGTGAATATTTATTTAGACTTAGGCCTCTTGAAACTCCATTGGGCATAAGTCAGTTAAGAGTCTATAGTTCTCCTATGAGGAAACTAGGCACAAATGGTCTCAGCCAATCATAAAGATTGTAGAGAGACAATATCCTTGAATATGACTTGTGATTGGTCAATGGGATTTTCATGAAAAAGGAGACAGGAAGGCGGTATGAACCTAACTTCATTAAAGGGCAGCTTTACAGTTTAGAGTTTAGTTGTTGTTTTGTCGTTCAGTCGTGTCCAACTCTCCATTACCCTATGGACTGCAGCACGCCAGGTACATCTGTCAGTCACCGCCTTTCTGAGCTCGATTAAGTTCATGTTCATCGCTTCAATTATCTCATCTATCCATCTCCGGCTCAGACATCACCTTCTTCGTGAGCCTTCAATCTTTCCCAGTATTAGAGTTTTTTCTAGGTAATAGTGTCTTCTCATGATATGGCCAAAATATTTGAGCTTAAACCTTATGATCATAGCTTCCAGTGAACAGTTTGTCTTGATTTCCTAAAGTACTGATTTATTGGATCTTCTGGCAGTCCAAGGGATTCTAAGCAGTTTTTGCCAACACCACAATTCACAGGCAAGTTATGTCTTTACTTTTTACTAGCTTGTCAAGACTTGCCATGGCTTTCCTCCCCAGAAGCAAACATCTTTTAATTTTATGGCTACAGTTACCATCTGAAGAGATCTTGGATCCCTGGAAAATACAATCTGTCACTGCCTCCACTTCTTCCCCATCTATTTTCCAAGAACTGATATTGCCATTTGTCATGATCTTTGTCTTTTTAAAGTTGAGCAGCAGGCCAGCTTTTGCACTTTATTCTTTTACCTGCATTAATAGGTCCTTTAGTTCCTCCTCACTTTCAGCCATCAGAGTTGTATCATCGGTGTATCTGAGATTGTTCATGTTTCTTCCAGAAATACTGATTCCGGCTTTGGACTCAGTCAGCCCAGCCTTACGCATGATCTACTCTGCATATAAGTTGAATAAATAAGGTGACAATATACAACCTTGCTGCGCACCTTTTCATATCTTGAACCATTCTGTTGTCCCATGTTCAGTTTTCACTGTGGCTTCCCCAATTTTCTTGAAGACATCTCTCAGCTTTCCTGTTCTGTTATCTTCTTCTATCTCTTAACATCATTCATTGTAGAAAGTCTCCTAGTCTCTTCTTGCTATCCTCTGGAATTCTGCATCCAGTTGGACAATTATTTTCCTATTACCACTACCGTTCTCGTTCCTGGGCTACTTTGACTTCTTAGTTTTCTTTATTTTGGACATATTCTTTGTTGCTGTTTCCTGGATAATGTTGAAAACTTCAGTCCAGAGTTCTTCAGACATTCTATCTTCCATGTCTAGTCCCTTATATATATTATTTATTTCCACTGCATATTCACAAGGGGTATTATTTATTTAATATGTGCTTGGTCTGATGATTTTCCCTCTTTTCTTCAGTTTGATTCTGAACTTTGCAATAAGAAGCTCATGGTCTGAGCTGCAGTCAGCTCCAGGTCTTGTTTTTGCTGACTGTATAGCGCTCCTCCATCTTTGGCTACAAAGTATAAAGTCAATCTGATTTCTATATTGTGCATCTAGTGATGTCCATGTGTAGAGTCGTCTCAGAGGCTGTTGGAAGAGGATGTTTGCCACGACCAGATAAATATTTTGACAGAATTCTACTAATCTCTGACCTGCTTCATTCTGTACTCCAAGGCCAAACTTCCCAGTAATTTCACATGTCCTTTGGTTCCCTTCATTAGCATTCAAATCTCCTATGATGATAGTAACATCTTTTCTTGTGTTATATCTATGACGTGTTGAAGATATTCATAGAACTGGACAACTTCAGCCTCTTCACCATCTGTGGTTGGAGCATAGACTTGGATCACTATGATGTTAAATGGCTTGCCTTGAATTCAAACTGAAATCATTCTGTCATTTATTGGGTTGTAACCGAGCACTGCTTTGGCCGCCCTTTGATTGACTATGAGGGCTACTCCATTTCTTCTGTAGGATTCTTGCAAGATTTGGTGGTTGTCTTATGTAAAATGTCCCATTCCAGTCCATTTAAGTTCACCAATTCCCAGGATATCAATGTTTAGCCTTGTCATCTCATGTTTGACCACGTCTAGTTTACCTTGGTTCATAGTTCTAATATTCCTGGTTCTATGCTAAATTGTTTTGCAGCAGCAGCCTTTTCTTTCCCCTTCAGACACATCCGCAGCTGGGTGTCCTTTCAGCTTTGGCTCAACCGCTTCATTAGATCTGGTGTTACTTGTACTCACCCTCTGCCCTTCCTCAGTAATGTGGTAGGCACCTTCTGACCTGAGGGGCCCAACTTCCAGTGCCATATTGTTATATCTCTGATTGTACTTGTTGTTAAAGTTTTCTTAGCAAAGTTACTGGAGTGGGTTGCCAGTTCCTTCTCCAGTGGACCGTGATTTGTCTGACCTCTCTGCTATGACTTGCCCATCTTGGGTGACCATTCATGGTATAGCTCACAGCTTCATTGAGGTACAACAAGGTAGCGATCTAGAAGGGGAGTTTAGAGTTTACAACATCTTAAAAGTGTTTTTGTTTGCTTTAGTATACTGATTTATCATTTTTATCTGGTTTTGTTGATACAATGGAGAAAAATAAAATATTGCAGTAACTTTAACTATTGCATACCAAATTCTAACGAGGTAAAACATTTTACAACAGTTGGCAAACCATGTAGCTCTGTTTACTTCAGAGACAATAACAGATGTACCATGTTTTGAAATTAATTATCTGAGATACTATGGTGAGACACCACTAGTACAGTAAGTCCAGACCATGTACTGTCATAAACATGTCTTTGTTTTTAATTAAATGAATGGATAAAAAAATTCATAGAGTAATTAGAGAGAAGCTTCTTGTGTACAATATGTTCCATTTGTGCCAGAAGGCAGTTAAATCATGTTAAACAAGTTTCTGATGAGTGCAGCTGGTCACAAAAATAAACCCCCCAACAAATAACTCCTGTCTATCCAATACAACATATGATTTCTATGTACTTATATTTCTTGAAATACATGGTTTTGATCTGTGTAAATTAGACAGCATAGTTTCTTGAATATAATTACATTTAGGTACATATTTTGTCTAATGTACTATACTAGACCTTCCAAATCAGAATTATGCAACATCCTCTGGTCAAGGCACTAGCCCGTATTCATATTGGGGAGAAATTACTAAGCATTTAAAGTGAGTGAGATGTGCATCCCTGTATTTACTTCACACTTTATCTATGTGTAAGAATTAAATCACAGCCCTTCTCATCTCATCTTAGCAACTAGTAATGCTTAGTAAATAACCCCATAATCCTCTATACAACTGTCTCTCACCATTCCACGCTCAACTTGTATTCAGGGGCGTAGGAATTGTGGTGATAAATATCCCCCCAGAGTTTAAATGAATAGGGAACACAAAAAAGTAGCAAATTAAACTTAATCATGCATTATCAGATTTGGCCTCGAAATCACTATGGAGCAGCATGTCTTTCCCATTAAAGCTTTGACCCATAATTTATTTCATATATATATATATATATATATATATATATATATATATATATGCCCCTGCTTCCTGTCCTGGGAGTAGAGTTGAATTATCTCCCCCAGGTTCCTACGCCCATGCTTGTATCCCTCCTGTGTCCCCATCTCTCTAGTCGGTGAGCTCACAAACTCATATTGGTTGACTGACCCCTAAATTCTACATTGCTGTGTAAAATGTAAGCATTGTAAAAAAATACCTAGAAATAATATACAGCACCATCTTCTAAAACATACTTGACCTTTACTCAACCTTCACATTTACTTAACCTTTTTCTTATATTTTTTAGTGACATTCAGTAATTATTACTTGTATAAATCTTTTTCATAATGCAATATATTCACATAGATTACACTTCATAATTTCGTATTTACTTATCAAACTTGCAAATTATACTATGCAAACTAACAGTACAGTGCACCCTCAATTTAGTGGAGCTACCTCCAATGGACAAGTCTGTGGAATCACGAGGATGTGCAAATGTATGCAAAAAGCAGACTTGTATCCTCATAATGGACCAAGGCCTTGATTATATTGACCCTGGTTAATGTTTACATGTGACCCTGGTTAATTTACATGTGAAAGCACAACTAAAATACACAGTCGGGTCACATTATTATGAATAATATCCAGAATCACTACTGTGCAGCATAGACAGCAGCTAAACAGCGTCATAGTGAGTCAATATGCTGGAAGGTTGCCAACAGTATTTGGAGCCATGCAGACTGCAGTTCATCTGAGAGCAGCTGAAGAGTGCGTGGTGAAGGATCTATATGGCAAATATGGAGATAGAGGTGGTCCCACAGGTGCTAGATGGGGTTCAAGTCTGGGGAATTTGGAGGCCAGGGAAGTACTTGGAAGTCTTTGTTGTGCTCCTCCAACCACTCTAGGACAATTGTTGGAAGAACACAAGCTGGTGGCGGCAGAGTTATGGTCTGGTGAATGTTTTCTTGGCATTGTCTGAGTCCACTCATGCCTCCGGAAGGCACTTTCAACAAACTGGATTACCTATCCATCCTTGCAGATTAAGTGCACCCATAAATGTTGACTGTCTTCCCTGGAGCTGATGGGATCTTCCAGCAGGACAATACAGCCATGTCATACAGCCATAACTGTCCAGGAGTGGTTGGAGGAGAATGACAAAGACTTTCATGTACTTCCCTACCCTCCAAATTCACAGAACTGTGGGACCATCTCGATCGCCATGTTCTCTGTATGGATCTTCCACCCTGCACTCTTCAACAGCTGTTGGGTGCACTACAGTCTGCATGGCTATATACAGAGGGATTGGGATGGAATGAAGTCAAGGCTAGTGTATAGTATGTTCACATTAGTTAGTGGATTGCATTGCTAAGGACACTACTGTGTTTCGTACTTATCATCTCCAAAGTATACATTAGGCAGGCTTCAAGTACGCGATAGAGCAAAATATTAATGATCAATACCCCCTGTGTACAAGTCAGTAAAAGCTACATGTACTTTTTTTTTTGCTTTGGAGCACTGTAAGCTTGCTTGTAAAAAAACCTGCAAGGCAAAAGCAGCCTAGCTGGCATTTTCGCATATGTCATGCAATGAAGGCCAACGTTTGTTGATCACCCATCCATAAATGAGCATGAACGGGTATTTTGGAATAGTGGTGATGCATATGTAGGTGGTATGTATAACAGTTATGTTTCTTTGAGTTTCAATATCTTACAGTGACATTATTTTTATTTCAAGAAGTATTTTGAGACGATATGTAGTATGATACAAGCCCATCTCTATTATAACCTACTAGCGACTTGCCCGTCAAAAAATGACGGCAATAGGTTTGTAAGGGCTGTAAATTTTGTTGGTGTTCAAGATGCTTCGGCGCTCATTGCGAGCCTCGCGATGAGCGCCTTCGGGCGTTCATTGCGAAGTTTTGGTTGTTTCTGTGCTATCATCATTGTTTTTTTTTGCTAATGCTAATGAAATAATTAATAAAATAATGCATCAATATACTTTATCTATTTTGAAGTAATATATGCAGGAAGCATTGTGCAGAAGAGCTGGCAATCTGTTTTGATGTTGCTGCAGCATACAATGTGTGTTTTGAGTCCTGTGGAGCTGCTGTGTATGTGTGAGCAATGTGTGCAGTGTGTATTGTAAAAAGTGTGCGTGCGCAAGCCAAATCTGTTAGAGTAGCTGTGTACTTCCGCATTGTGTAAGTTAATGTTGTAAAATGGCGCCTAATGTGTGGTATGCGTCTATGGCTGATCTGGCGTCCTTGTTCTTGGATGGCGTCCGTCTTTTTCAGAAAATCCGTAGGTGTTTGGTGGTGTTTTGCGTATTTACAGTCCTGTAGCCTTGTTTTCGTTTTTTTCGGCGGCCATTTTTTCTCTTGCTTAGGGGATTTTCGGGTGTCTAAACTCTTGTATTTCAAGTGAAATTGAGGGGTAACTTCAGTTTTCGAGGTCCTGGGTGCCCCCCCTTGCTGTAGGTAAGCTATTTATGTATTTGTTGTGTGTATTTATTGTGTTTTTAATGTTTTCATGTGCGCGGGTTTCGGGAGGTAAGGTTGTATGTTTGCGAGGTTGTAATGGTTTTTTTCTCAGTTCCGCGTCTCGTATTTGTTTCTCGTAAGTCTGTAAATTTTGCGAGGTCCTCAGTTGCTGGCATGGAGCGCTTTTGGCGCTCCATGCCAGCAACTGAGGCCCTCGCTTCATGCATGCTAATAACTATATATGTGATCCTGAGGCCAATAGACAGAATTAAGCAAATATGAATGTCCTCTGCTAGGTAGGTCCCAGGCGCTTCGGGTATCAGGTGTTTCATCTTGTTATGCTCTTCAGACAGAATACTCCAACGATTGGGCAGTCCTTCAAATGTCAATAGCTGAGTCCCCAAGCTGACCGCTTACATCTATTTGACCTAGAGAAGGTCATGTCAGGTGATGGGACTGCAGCAGAAGTACCTCGGTCTCTCTGGGTGGAGCCTAGACCAGTTTCTATTCAGCCAGTCTTCTAGACATATATATTATCTGATGCGGGATGTGAAAAATAACAGATATATCTACATGACAGTGGCAAATTTATTTTATCTTAGTCTAAGCAAAAATAACATTATCATAGTCAAGCCAATTAACTAAAATTGCATGTATCCTTGAAATATATTATAATTATGAGGATTACAAAAGACAACTCTTAATAAACGCAAGATATATTATAAATATTATTATGCATTTAATAAAAATGGAATGTTTTGTGTCTTTGATCTGAAAATATAAGCAATTACATATTGCAGATTCCTCCTGTGATTACCAATAATTATAGTGATCTAATAATTGATTTATCATGCATGCACGACCATACGCTAGGCATTGATGACAGTGTGTTCTGAAGCATGACATCTGAAAATGAGTTTCATTTGATTACTACTGTTTGAAAAGGTTAGAGCTAAATATTAAAATGTCACTCAAACTTGCTCATTGAGGTCAAATATTTTTCTAAGATACTTGTTCAAAGGCTAATAATGATGAAAAGCTATAACATAATACAAATGTATCAACACATACATAATTTAGATTTTTTCCATACCTGTTGATGTTTTTATATGTAAACAGCATGAGAAAAATGTAGACTGTAGGTGCGGAACATAATCCAAATCATAATTTTTATTTATGTCTACGTCACTACCATATTGTTGGCTTTCAACTTAAATTCACAAAATTTCGCAGGAGCTATAAAGTGGTTGTCGGGCAATTTAGTAAATAGACATCACAGCTTTTGGCATATTGCATTGTAGCCCCTGAGAAGCATAGTGAATATATTCTGTAATATGTGAGACAGGATTTCAATATATATTTTCTAAAACACTGGTGGATCAGTCAGAATTACTGCATTACTCACTCACTGGATAATGAATTTATCTGATAGAGGAGAATTAGTAGTGTATGAAAACATTATTTTTTTAACTTGAAAATATCCGAAAATAAACATTAATTAGCTTACTTTGAAGTTAGCAACATTTCCTATGTTTTTTGGCATTTGCATTTGATTGTGTACACCCCTAGAAAACTCCACCTAAATTAGCATAACATTCAAATTCAGAATTAGGCTAATATATTGTATCATTCTTCACCTCACCTTCTGGCATGTGTTAAGTACAAGAACCGCAACAGTTACTCTGGGTTCTGTACCAGAAAGGTCAAAATATGTTTCTTGCTGTATTTCCTGCGGGTATACTGCTGTATTTCCTGTGTGTACCCGGCTTATGTAAGCGTACTGTGGGTGTGAACAGCTGGATTTGACTTTTGCGCAAATAACTTTGTGAGTAAACTGAACTTTTCTATATACAGAGCCTTGTAAAAGTATTCACTGCCCATGACTTTTTACCTGTTTTGTTACATTACAGCCTTAAGTTCAATGTTTTGTTAATCTGAATTTTATGTGATGGATCAGAACACAATAGTCTAAGTTGGTGAAGTGAAATGAGAAAAATATATGCATAAAACTATTTTTTAGAAATAGAAAACAGAAAATTGTCATGTGCAGATGTATTCACCCCCTTTGTTATGAAGCCCATAAAAAGCTCTGGTGCAAGCAATTACCTTCAGAAGTCACATAATTAGTTAAATGATGTTCACCTGTGTGCAATCTAAGTGTCACATGATCTGTCATTACATATACACACCTTTTTTGAAAGACCCCAGAGGCTGCAACACCTAAAAACGAGGCACCACTAACGAAACACTACCATGAAGACCAAGTAACTCTCCAAACAAGTAAGGGACAATGTTGTTGAGAAGTACAAGTCAGGGTTAGGGTATAAAAAAATATCCAAATCTTTGATGATCCCCAGGAGCACCATCAACTCTATCATAACCAAATGGAAAGAACATGGCACAACAGCAAACCTGCCAAGAGACGGACGCCCACCACCCGGGACTTTGAAACTGGTCAGAGTTGAGGGAAAGATGGATGGTGCTAAATACAGGGATATTCTTGAGCAAAACCTGTACCACTCTTTGCGTAATTTGAAGCTAGGACGGAGGTTCACCTTCCAGCAGGACAATGACCCCAAACACTCTGCTAAAGCAGCACTTGAGTGGTTTAAGGGGAAACATGTAAATGTGTTGGAATGGCCTAGTCAAAGCCCAGACCTCAATCCAATAGAAAATCTGTGGTCAGGCTTAAAGATTGCTGTTCAGAAGCGCAAACCATCCAACTTGTAGGAGCTGGAGCAGTTTTGCAAGAAGGAATGTGCAAAAATCCTAGTGGTAAGATGTGGCAAGCTCATAGAGACTTATCCAAAGCGACTTGGAGCTGTGATTGCCGCAAAAGATGGCTCTAAAAACTATTGAGGGTGAATAGTTATGCACATTGACTTTTTTTGTTATTTTGTCCTATTTGTTGTTTGCTTCACATGAATAAAAAAAAAAATAACATCTCCAAAGTTGTGGGCAGGCTCTGTAAATTAAATGATGCAAATCCGCAAACAATCCATGTTAATTCCAGGTTGTGAGGCAACAAAATACGAAAAATGCCAAGGGGGGTGAATACTTTTGCAAAGCACTGTAACACATGATTTCATACACTACTATTTCTCCTCTATCAGATGCATTCATAATCCAGCTCACTTATATATCCCTTTAAAGAAGAGAGAACCTCAATTCACAAGCTATGAGCCCAGTTATTCCCAGGATCCCCCTCAATACTGCTACCCCTTTGGGATTCCCCCTTAATACCTGCTATGCTTGGTTGGGTAGATTTGAAAGGTTGGTTGACATGAAAAATTACAAACATGAGAGAGAAAATACCCTCTTATAATTATTACTAGAGACTTGCCTTTCAAAAAATGACGGGCAATAAAATTGTAAGGCTGGGAATGCTGTTTCGCACACAATGTAAGTTTTTTGGTAGTCTGAGCACCTTCGGCGCTCATTGCAAGCTGAGCGCCTTTGGCGCTTGTTGTGAGCCTCTCCACTCATTTAATTTTGGTGGTGTGAGCACCTTTGGCGCTCATTGCGAACCTCTCCCCTGGTGTACTTTTGCTCCTCTGACCACCCTATGCGCTCATTGTGAGCCCCAGGCTGAGCGCCGCTCGTTTAATTTTGGTGGTGAGAGCACCTTTGGCGCTCATTGCAAGGGCCGCGCTGATCGACATTGGCTCTCATTGCAAGTCTCGCCCCTTGTGTACTTTTGCTCCTCTGAGCACTCTCGGCGGTCATTGTGAGCCCAGTGCTGAACGCCTTTGGCGCTCATTGCGTTCCTCTCCTCTGCTCTACTTTTGGTTCTCTGAGCACCCAGTGCGCTGAATGTGAGCCCCGCGTTGAGCACTTTTGGGGCTCATTGCGTGGCTCGCAATGAGAGCCTTCGGTGTTCATTGCGAGGCTCTCCACTCGTGTAGTTTTGGTGGTCTGAGCACCTTTATCAGTCATTGCAAGGGGCGCGCTGATTGGCTTTGGCACTCATTGCGAGCCTCTCCCCTCATGTACTTTTGGTCCTCTGAGCACCCTCGGCGCTCATCCTCTCCCTGGTCCTTTTTTTATATATATATACAGGGAGTGCAGAATTATTAGGCAAGTTGTATTTTTGAGGATTAATTTTATTATTGAACAACAACCATGTTCTCAATGAACCCAAAAAACTCATTAATATCAAAGCTGAATATTTTTGGAAGTAGTTTTTAGTTTGTTTTTAGTTTTAGCTATTTTAGGGGGATATCTGTCTGTGCAGGTGACTATTACTGTGCATAATTATTAGGCAACTTAACAAAAAAACAATATATACCCATTTCAATTATTTATTTTTACCAGTGAAACCAATATAACATCTCAACATTCACAAATATACATTTCTGACATTCAAAAACAAAACAAAAACAAATCAGTGACCAATATAGCCACCTTTCTTTGCAAGGACACTCGAAAGATTGCCATCCATAGATTTTGTCAGTGTTTTGATCTGTTCACCATCAACATTGCGTGCAGCAGCAACCACAGCCTCCCAGACACTGTTCAGAGAGGTGTACTGTTTTCCCTCCTTGCAAATCTCACATTTGATGATGGACCACAGGTTCTCAATGGGGTTCAGATCAGGTGAACAAGGAGGCCATGTCATTAGATTTTCTTCTTTTATACCCTTTCTTGCCAGCCACACTGTGGAGTACTTGGACGCGTGTGATGGAGCATTGTCCTGCATGAAAATCATGTTTTTTTTGAAGGATGCATACTTCTTTCTGTACCACTGCTTGAAGAAGGTGTCTTCCAGGAACTGGCAGTAGGACTGGGAGTTGAGCTTGACTCCATCCTCAACCCAAAAAGGCCCCACAAGCTCATCTTTGATGATACCAGCCCAAACCAGTACTCCACCTCCACCTTGCTGGCGTCTGAGTCGAACTGGAGCTCTATGCCCTTTACCAATCCAGCCACGGGCCCATCCATCTGGCCCATCAAGACTCACTCTCATTTCATCGGTCCATAAAACCTTAGAAAAATCAGTCTTGAGATATTTCTTGGCCCAGTCTTGACGCTTCAGCTTGTGTGTCTTGATCAGTGGTGGTCGTCTTTCAGCCTTTCTTACCTTGGCCATGTCTCTGAGTATTGCACACCTTGTGCTTTCGGGCACTCCAGTGAGGTTGCAGCTCTGAAATATGGCCAAACTGGTGGCAAGTGGCATCGTGGCAGCTGTACGCTTGACTTTTCTCAGTTCATGGGCAGTTATTTTGCGCCTTGGTTTGTCCACATGCTTCTTGCGACCCTGTTGACTATTTTGAATGAAACGCTTGATTGTTCGATGATCACGCTTCAGAAGCTTTGCCATTTTAAGAGTGCTGCATCCCTCTGCAAGATATCTCACTATTTTTGACTTTTCTGAGCCTGTCAAGTCCTTCTTTTGACCCATTTTGCCAAAGGAAAGGAAGTTGCCTAATAATTATGCACACCTGATATAGGGTGTTGATGTCATTAGACCACACCCCTTCTCATTACAGAGATGCACATCACCTAATATGCTTAATTGGTAGTAGGCTTTCGAGCCTATACAGCTTGGAGTAAGACAACATGCATAAAGAGGATGATGTGGTCAAAATAATCATTTGCCTAATAATTCTGCACTCCCTGTATATCTTTTAATGCTAATTACTTAATTAATGAAATAATAAATTAATATACTTTACCTATTTGTAATGAATATATCCAGCAATCAATATTCTGAAGAGCTAACAATCTGTTAATGATATAAGTAGCAATGCAAGTGAATTTAGGTAAGGCTTATACTTACTGTGATTGACTGGAGGCACAAATCTAGTCAAGGATTTTTCTTACAGTAACTGTTTAGTGCACAGATCTGGTAGTGCCAATATATGGATGCCAGTATGTATGATACATTGATAATTCATCATTTACAGTAAAGCTGAGTCACTAATGCTGTAAAATGACTATGCATATAATATTATTATTCTCTTTGCTTTGACTCAGAGCTTTGCCTGTTAACATCTGGATTAAAGGAACACTATCACGATATCTACAGGGCTTAGATGAGGTTGGATACTGGCAAACAAACTCATGGCTTATTTTCCTTATGTGAAAACAGTTTTGATGTTTAAAGCCAACTTTTATGTGGAAAATCCTAATCTTATGAGAGTTCAACCTTTCTGAAGGAAATCAGAATTTACTACAATAGAGCAAAGCATCAATATCTGTCAAGGTGAGTTCCTACAGCTTGTATAGTTTAATACTTATTGGGTAGATTCTCTGGCTGTGAATGGTGGCAATGGTCATTTTCCCCAAGGCAAATTGCCCTCACAACCTTCTATAAAACATACTGAGCTTCTCAGTGAATCTAAAGGATTTTATAAGGAATTATTTTCTTAATGTGAATACTTTTGTATAATACAGGGGTAGGAAATCTTTTAGAAGTGGGTGTCAAATCTTCTTCAATTTTCTCTATTTTAAGGCATTGTGTGCCAATAACACATTTTAATTTTCTGAAATCTTATATATGATTAACCTGCAGTATGTTAATTAGATATTTGCATACCAATCATATATAAAATTAATTTGAAATACATTTCTTACCCGTTATTTTGATTCCTATAACTTGCTTTTACTTACTGGGTTCCCAATGTACAGAACATATCTGGACACTTTTGGCTTCATAGGTTTCTGAGATGCCACCTCATCCCATGTAATGTAACTCCATCTCAGTAAATTGTCCATATCGTATCATCCTTATCCCACAATCAATATTATATATGGTGCTGCTTTTAGTGCCATAGGCTGCTGACTCCTGGTATAATGTATATCCTCATGGACTCATTTACCTAGCAGGTGTTTAAAAGACCTGGTTCTTATTATGAAATACGTTCTTCTCTGAAAAAAAAAGGCATGCAATAATTAAAAGATTAACATATAATTAATATTCAAACTACTGTTGCAACAATGCTAAGATTTCCTTCTGACAGTTTCTTTATAGGTTGTCGGGGTACTGCACCAGCTGAGTTATGAAACCCTATGAAGAAAAAGATAGTCACTCTAGATAGATTTTCTGCTGAATGTGTCAGTGGGAGTTGTACTATATTACTTGTTTTTTCCAGCAAGTTTTTTTTTTTTTTTTAACCATCAGTTTTTTATTAGGCAATGGTACATCACATTATGAAAATTAAACATTTATATCCAGTAAATACAAGGTACATAAATACAGATTTTTGATGTATTTAATATCTGTTGTCTAAGCCTTGTATCCCATTCTTTTCCAGGAGTAATCCGTTCCCTCTCCGGAAAGCTTTCTACCATTGCCCCCCTTTTTTTTTATTTTTATTTAACACAAATACAACATAAAACATAAAATTATAAGCAGTTCCTTCATCTTTCAACCAGCAGTTGTTTTCATCATCCGCCTTCTCCAGTGCCACCCTTTCTTTTTTTTTTTTTTCATCCATAAGTTTGTATTTTAGTTAGGGTTCCAGCGAGATGCTGTCCGGCTCCATTAGCCAGGGAGCCCATATATCTGTAAATTTTGGAATCGAGTCTTCCAGAAGGTGTGTTATTCGTTCGTTAATTAAAATAAAGTTTATTTTGTTCTTTACTTCCCGGAGACTCAAGTTCGGGGACTTCCACTGTCGAGCAATATGGCTTTTTGTAGCCAGCATCATGAATTGTAGTAGCTTATTTTGATGGGATGTTAAGAGCGAATGTGGAAGGCCTAGTAGGCTGACTTCAATAGATTCATATACTTTAATTTTCAATTTTTTTTGAAGCTAGCTCCTTCCAGCAAGTTTTAATTTAAATATTCTTTATATTGAATGTCAAAGTTCATTGAATACCATGTTTAATAAATATCCTTCACTGTGTATGGGAATCTGCCCTATACTTTAACAAACCACCATATTAATTTAATTTAAAGCCATATCCAAGATTCCTGGATTATAAATGCCTCTGATAGAGGAGAATCAGTAGTGTATGCAAACATTTTTTTGTGATGTTTGCTAAATCTTTTTAGTTTGCAAGCTGAGGTTTTTGTTCAGTTCACACCCCTGTAAATCCCTGCTAAGATTAGCATAACATTTATTATTCATTTTGGCCAATCAGGAGAAAGCAGGTGCATTTGCTTTATACTCTGTGGTTCCTGTGTTGCAAAGCAGCCTGGAATATGTATCAGTGGAATATGTAGCCTCGTTCTCTCTATATCCTTGTGTCCTGATTTAGTTGTAAGCTCAGACCCCACCCAACTATGTGATTCAATCCAGCAGCAAGTACTTCCTTTGAGAGGTCAAACTCTGTACCTGGCTGCTCTCCTCTGTGTACTTGGTTATGTAAGCTACCTGTGGGTGTGCAAAGCTGAATTTTACTTTCCTGTCTAAAATCTTTGTAAGTACACTGAAATTATCTACAGTATATAACAAATATTTTTCTGATAAACTTTCTGTTTCTTACCAAACATTTTAAACCCAGGAAACTTATATATAACTTTAATACATTATATTAAAAAGAACATATGCAGGATGTTTTCAGAATCAAATTTATTATCTAATATATGCAATTATTATCTAATATTTATGCAATTATGTGAAATCTACCATATTGGTTTCTGGTGATCAACATCCTGAGTAGGGAGGAGAATGAAGGACAGAATCAGGTTGAAAGAGCTGAACATTTAGATGTAAAGGATAATTGAATCTAAATGTTAAAAAAAATGTTAGAAAATTGGCCACAGTTGTCCTATAATAACTGCATATACAGTATTAGATGTATATGTATATATAATATTTCAGTCATTTTTGCATTGTGTAGATAGGAGAGAAAGTGGATCTAAACTTATGTATTGTATATATATATATCAAGTCAAGAAAAAATACATATTTGACACAAGCTCTGGGAACTAAATTATAGTCTTCATTCTATAAATGCAGTCAGTCCAACATGTTTATTAGTTAAGACTTAATGCAGAGATGAGGACATATTCCAATATTTTTTTGGCAATACATGCAGCATATTTATACTACAATGTCACCAACTAAATAAAGGCCCAGCCCAGGGGTGTATTAAGGTTTTATGATGCCCCTAGGGCTTTTAGATATGTGCTCCCCACTTGCAGCTCGTCCTTTTCCCTTTCTATATCTTAAATCATAAGGTTATGTGAGTTTATGATATGTCAGAAAGTATCAAGTACACTTAGGTACAGAAATATCACTGCATATATTTCAACACCCATGTCTCAACCTATGGAGCATAATTACTTCTAAAACAAGCCTGAATGTCTGGTACAGTGTTCTTGTAAATACAAGTTATGTGGACTCTAATCTTAGGGTTCTAGAGAAAATTTTAAGAATTATAAAAGTTTTTTTATGTACATTTGGTGGTTGGATTGTGTTGATAAGTTATATTGCAATGGGACATACATGTTCAGTTATAATGTTGTGATGTATTATTTTTTTGAATCTAAAAGTGATTCATTGATTTGTTTAGAGATCACCTGTTAAGACCATCTTTCTAGCTTATTTTGAAGCACTATTGTAGTTTTCCCTTCTGGATCGCTACCTTGTCGTGGTGAAGGGGCTTGTGGACTTCAATGTAGCTGTGAGCGATACCATGACCCCAGATGGGCACCTCATAGTAGACATGTCCAATAAATCGTGGTCCACTAGAGATGGACCTGGCAACCCACTCCAGTATGTTTGCCAATAAAACCATATGGATAAGCACAACCCGAATCATGAATAGATGTGCCTGGTGTGCTGCATCCATATGGTCACGAGAGCCGGACATGACTGACGAAATGAACACACACACATTGTAGTTTAGAGAACATCTTACTTTTGTATGTAACAAACTAACAACATGATCAGCTATGAGCATAAAAACATTTTATAGAAATTGTTAGTTTTAACAGATGTTGCTTGTGTCTATTGGACCTCTAGAGTACAACTTGCTGGTATAGAATCTAAGGGGTTTGTTTTGCAATTTCTTTTCCTATCCATCAGAGGAGGAAAGGGATTTATTGCCTCTTTAGAACAGCGGTTTTGACTCGTTTAACACCCACTCAAAAGCAGGAAGTCGCACTACAAAGTGAATATGTTTTCCATCCTCTGTAACAGCCCCCACATGCTTTGAACAGGAAGGATTACCAGCATGTCAGCCCCTATAAACTAACAAAGTTTGCAAAACTTAGTTACTCAAACAATGCTTAATGTCCTTAGCAAAAAGAGTAGGTTTGCTCTGTAGGTCCTACTCACAGCCAACCTCTTTTAGCTCACTTGTGCCCTTCACACAGAGAAAAATCCTATAATATATTAGTCTGATCTCACTCAAAAGAGTGACCCAGCCCCCAAATACCAGGCAATTCTACCCTGAACAGAAGAAACAGCAAAACCCCGGACATACGTTTCGGCATCTGTGGGCGTCGTCAGTGAGGTGCAGCTGTACTCCCTAAGGCAATGACATTTTCCAGGGTCCCTTTAATTCACAAGCCAGACTAAAAGACTAAAAATTCAGATATGCAATTATTTCTGCTTTGGTGACAATGTTCTAAAAATGAATGTGTTTTTCATGCAAAAAAATGTTTTTAAAGTATAAAACATGCGTGTTTGTTCTACAGTTTTGCTTTAAATAAACAAACCGTTCCTGGGTATTCATATGTGAAAATCATTTTTTTATGACAATAGAACTTCTTATTGAAAACAATATTTGCATGTGGTTTTTCCAAACTAAGAGATTTTATCTTCCTGAATAATACAACAGACGTTGTCTATGTGAGATCAAGGAAGAGTAAAATCCCAGTTCATGTTGAAATACGGAACTATAGACAGAGAACTGCTCTTTCCTTATTGCTTGGTATTGTATTTAAATGAACTTGAGTGTGTTTGATGTTCACCTTGATAGTGTAAAAGCCAAAAGTAGAATAATGTTGCTCAATTCAGGGGTTATTATTGGTTATGTGAATGAAAGTCTTTTAAAGGTTCTGCTTCCAAAGTAAATATTAAAAGTACAGTACAGGTAAATCTCAAAGACTCAACGTGCAAAATGATACGGATAAACCAAACATAATGTTCCCACTTACTTGGAGAAGGGCCATTTAAACTTTACTTTTCTAATATCTTTGTTTTAATGCCTTTGTAGCTAAGTAAACAAACCTATAATTGCATTAATATTTGTACATGTCACAATTTTGGAAAAGTTTAAAGGATCACTGTAGTTCAAGAACAAAAATTGCACTTGTAACAAATTAATAAAAAGAACATACAAACATTTTTTTTGAGGAAAACCTATTTTTTGGAGTGGCTGTTTATGTATAAAAGATTTTGTCTTATCTTTGTTTTATCAATTGCTGATAACTGGAGCATGAAGGTTGTGTATTTCTATCAGAAGAGTAATTTGGAATATGGAGCACAATTTTGGGCACCACTTCATAAAAAGGCCATTTTAGGGCTGGAAAATGTATAGAGAAGGGCAACAAAACTAATAAAGGGAATGGAGGGGCTCAGTTATGAAGAATTTTCTCTAGAGAAAAAGTGTCTAAGAGGGGATATGATTACCTTATATAAATATATCCAGGGTCAGTGTAAGGGAACTTTTTGTGCCAAGGGGTTTTCAACTGACAAGAGGACATCCCTTGAGGTTAGAAGTAAAAAAGATTCCACCTTAAAGAAAAAGAAGGGTCCTTCAGAGTAAGGGTGGTTAATCTGTGGAATTTTCTACCAAAGGAGGCGGTGACTGCAGATTCGATAGTTAACTTTAAAAAGGGATTGGATATATTTTTGAGCAAAAAGGGCATTCAGGGTTATCCTGGTTAATTAGAGAGGGAGAATTGATCCAGGGAGGAATCTGATTGCTAGTATCTGGGGTCAGGAAGGAATTTTATTATTTTATTTTCCTATTTTGAGACAATTGGCAAAGTTTCACTGTTTTTTTCTGTTTGCCTTCCTCTGGATCAATTAACAACTAATCTGCATATTGCAGGTCAGAGGAGATCTGAAAAGATTGAACTTGATGGACTAATTTCTTTTTTCAACCTTAATTACTATGGGCCTCATTCAATTGCGATTTGGCCAATTGAATAGGGCTCTAAATAAGCACATAGCATATTTTTTTTAAATACGTTTTTAGTTAGTGAAGACCTTGCTTTTGGATAGATGTTTACTAACCAAAAACATCTTAAAAAAAATATGTTATGTGCTTATTTAGAGCCTTATTCAATTGGCAAAATTGCAATTGAATGAGGGCCTATGAGCCTTATTCAGTTGGCAAAATCACAATTACTTGGACCTGTAAAGTACCCTGTAAATGTAACTGATATTCCTTTGGCTACTTTTAGAGACTCACATTCCAATCGCGAGTTACATGCTCAAAAGTACTGTGGTTGTCAAAAACGTAACTCTGTCCTATCTAATCCATTGATTTTTCAAGCCCATAAATGTTACCAATGTTAAAGACGCAAAATCCATATTCAATTACAAAAATTCAACAGGCCTACAATTACCTTTAAACCCGTAAATCTCAAATGAATCAAAAAATTCTAGATAGAACTAGATTGGGTTAAACATTTGTTTGTATAACTGCAAAAACAAATAAATGCACACTATTGTACTTTAAAACACTGCTAAAGCAATGAAAGGCATTAGAATAAACTGCACAAAAGTCTCAAGCTCGCAAGTGTGCAATACAAAATAAGTATTTTTAACTTTTATTTCTGTGCTTTATCAATCTCGGGAATCAAGGGGTTAATACATATCATGGAACCCGCATGGACCAGAACAGCTGCTTAATGATTTTTATTGAGTTCTACATTTCTGGATTGTAAGTCTGATCAGAAATGTTACTTCTAAACAATAATTAATTGTAGACTCCATGGCCCTCATTCTATTATGGGCCGTAAATCGACCGCAAAGCTGCGATTCCTTGGGGGGCTCCCGTTACCTTGCAATTCAAATAGACGGCGCCGCAAGGGCGGGTCTGAGGTGCTCCAAGCCCTCTGGACTTTTTCCACGGATATTTGACATAAATTAAAATTAAAATTATTTACTGATTTGAGTGTAGGGGAATGTTGTGCTATGAATGCTAACACCTACAATCACTTTATAGTCTCCTCAGAGTGCAGGATGGCTTTATTATGTGCTTAATTGTGTGCCTGCGGGACCTTTTTGCTGCAAGTAAGCTGCGGCTCGGTTTTTGCCTTGCAGAGAGGGTTCCCGGAGCAATTGAATAGCAACCAGGATTTGCTTGCGGCCGAAACTCTTGCGGCTGTTTAAGATCAAAGGCTTTCCTCCGGCGCGTGCGGCCGCAAGGGATAACAAGGCGCCGGCCGCAAGCCTGCTGGAGCCCCCGGCCGGAAGGGAATAGAATAGGCAAATAGCCTGCGGCCGGTCCTTGCGGCCCCGCATCTCCTACGGCCGATAATAGAATGAGGCCCATGTATTTATGGTGTCATGATGACGGTCTCATTTATTATTGGCTCAAAAAAGTAAGTAAAAAGCAGTGAAAGTGTTTTAGAAGTTTAAAGAACAACAAAATAGAGGTACTCCATCAAAGAACAAACTAACCTTAATAGGTTAGTTCTATGGACATGATAATCCACTCTGAGAGTAGCCTCTTTTAGCTCACTTGTGCCCTTCACAGGGAGAAATATCCTGTAGTATATCAGTCTAGTCTCACTCACTAGAGTGATCCAGCCCCGAAATACCAGGCAATTCTACTTTGAACAGGAGAAACCGCAATCCCCAGACATACGTTTCGGTCTTCATTGGTCCTCGTCAATGAGCTGGCATTAGAATTAATTGCACAAGCTCACAAATCTGCAATAAAAAAATATTTATTTTAAGTTTTATTTCCGTGTTATATCAATCCTGGGATGAAATGGGTTAATACATATCATGGAACTCACATGTACTAGAATAGTTTCTTTATTGACTTTTATTGATTTCTACATTTCTGGATTGCGAGTCCGATTGCAGATCGGACTTCTAAACACTAATTAATTGTAGTTTAAACTCCATGTTTTACTGGCGTCATTATGAAAGTCCAATTTACTATTAGCTCTGTTTAAAATGCAACTTCCGGGTTTGCTTAAATATTGTCAGATCATATGATCACGCCGTCTGAAAGCTTATGAATGGAGGCATGGGTTGCGTTGGAGGCTGTGAGCCTGTAATTGTGGGCTTGAGTCAATACATCTAGATATTTCGAAAAAATGTAATCCGTAGCCAACATTTTGGGTTCCATGTAATTACAGGCTTGCAACTGAATAGGGCCCATTATTTGCATAACTAAATAAAAGGGCTCTGGAAATTAAAAGATTTGTAGTAACTGGAATCTTAGTACTTTCCTCAAGAGAAGTTATGGTAAGTCACTTTTTAGACAGTAAGATGTGATTGAAGTCAAGTCATAAGGTGCAATATACTAGGGCCTAACTTATCAGAAATAAAATGTGGAATAGTGTATAGTCACACTTATGAAGCCCCATGCTAACCAAAACTCAAAAATAATACAGTAGTACAACAAATAATTAATCCATGTATTAATATATATATGCAAATGTAATATAAGAGCATGTATAGTATTTATCTTCTTTTATGGCTCAAACCACTTCACTGGGTGCTTAAATGAATGAAGCATGCTAACAAATATATAAAATATGAAAGCATATAATAGACATATATGACACCTTAAGTAATCTTCGTGACAGCAGATGTACACTCCTTTTATTTCTCAGTTCCAAATGAGCCGCCATTCTGACACTGAGATATTATTTTATGTAGGATGAGCTGTTTGAATTATTGTCTATAGTTGTTACCTTTATGCCTATTTATACTGTTTTCATCTTTGATGGTAAATAACTCCAAATATGGTGGACAGGAATGGAACCAAAGTTTGTCCCCTTGTATAACAACGTGGAAAACTGAACCATTCTTGAAATATTTGCATGGTAATCAGTACAAATTACATCTTAAATTATAACGCAACAAGACTGAGATTAATTATCTGGATTTGAAAGTAATGGTAAATAATGTTAAAGGAACAATATGTTCAACTTTCTATAGGTAACTTGTTTCTGGTAATAGTTTATTTATACATAATAGATATAAATAAATTTATATATAGATGTAATTGATCTACTGTTGAAAATTATGAGGTGCAGTCAAACTTTTTACGTTTTCTGAAAAAGGTTATCCTGAACAGGCCATCCATAAAAGTACAGATTCAAAACTGAGGGGTAACATTAGCAACAAAATGATTTACTGTAACAGAATACAGCATAGATTACCAAAGAGTCAGGGGCGGAGCTACCAGTGGTGCAGGTGGTGCAGTGCACCAGTGCATTTAATTTTCTTTTATTTAGTGTACAGAGGTTGTTATGAGGGGTGGGTGCTGTGTGTAGTGAATGTTGAGTGGGGCTGGGTCCTATGTAGAGATAGTGTATATACACTATGTGTGTGTAGTGTAGGGCCCCCTCACCCTGGCTCCATGCTCATCCTGAAGCTGTGCTGCAGGCAGAGGATCTTTGCGCAGGCAGGGGGTAAGGCAAGGGGTGCTGTTATTGAAAGGAGTCATAGGGAGGAGAGTTGTTATAGGAAGGGTTCTTGAGGTGAGGCACTGTATAAATTGATACTCATGAGGGGCCAGCGCAAAAAAATGTTTACAACACCCCAATTGAGGGGCCCCCAAATACTTTTTGCACCAGGGCCCTCCATTCTCCAGCTCCGCCACTGCAAAGAGTTGTAATATAAGTAGAACAACTTTTCCTATTTTACAATCTGATGAGGTGTTGTCTAATGTATTGATGGAGAAACCAAGTTTTGTGACACACGGAGCGAAAACATTGGGGGACATGTTATCACCTAGGAAGTGATCACTCCAACAAGGTGACACCAAGTGTGGTAAGACACATTGCAGTTATTTTACAATTTAACATTAGAAATCACATATTCGAATTTTTGCTATGTCTATATAAACTTTGTTTGTGGCCACTCATGCTAGTCTATGAGTAAGTATCCAAAGCGATATGAGATACTAAGATGTCTTTCTCAATGACACTCTACTAGTATTTTGATTTTTAATTCATATATCACTGTATTTTTGACAAGCGTGCTGAAGCAGCAATTTTTACTTATTGATCTTCATGTGGAGGCCAGGCCTACGAGAGTGAGTTTTTCACATCAAGAGAAAAAAATGATACTAAAGAAAAGTTTCCCAAACTAATCATAAGATGTGGATACAGATGATGAAAATAGAACATAATCTGTTCAATAATACACTATTTTAACATAAATTCTAGTCTTTCTTGGTTTACATGAGGACTGGTTTGGGGACAACTGGTCAAAACAATATAACTTGTGTAAATTAGAGCGAGAGAGTAAATGGATGGACCTCTTCTGGATCACTATCTTGTCATTGTGAAGGGGCTTGTGTAGATCAATGAAGCTGTGGGCTATACCATGTAGGGTCATCCAAGATGGGCAGGTCATAGCGGACCGGTTAGACAAATCGCAGTCTACTGGAGAAGGAACTAGCAACCGACTCCAGTATCTTTGCCATGAAAACCATATGGATAAGCACAACCAGACACACAGACAGATGTGACTGGCGTGCTGTATCCATATTGTCACAGAGAGTCAGACACGACTGAAGGACTGAACAACATCGTTTCAAAATAGATGGAATACTGATTTGTAATGTGTTTACTTTGCTTCATAGGGGCAGACATACAAGGGAAAAATAAAAGATATAGTGTGTAATGTAATTGTGATGATGTAGGAATTGACGTTAGTTGGGACATTGTGAAAGAGGAAGAAGTTGGAAGCTTAATGAAGACAGATTGGTTTCACGTTTCCCTCTCGATTTATCCACATGCAACACAACAGTGTATTATATCTTACCTGGCTGATGTTCAAGACCTAAAAGCTGGGATAGAGATGTAATCCTTTTACCATTTTCTTCCTGTTCGACTACCGTTGAGTTCCTGACACTTATAGAATTGTTTACTTTCCATTAGGAAATCTGTCCTGAAATGTTCTCCTTATCTTTGAGTTTTACAATCTTATGGTTGCCCAGAAACATTAAATAATTTGGATAACTAGATTTATAACTTTGTTTAATTAATTTTAGATTTTTTTCCAACCTGAACATGTAGGTGAAGGGCTTCAGCAGTGTGAAAATAATATTTTTTATTGTTTTAAAAAAACATATATTGTAATACTATACTTTTACACAAAAGTTTTGCTTGTAAAACAGTTTACAATTATGAATTCTTTGATGGATTTTATTTTTTATTTTGTATTAAATATACAGTATGCTTTCTAGGGTTCCCTGGTGGTCCAGTGGTTAGGATTCGGTGCTTTCACCAAGTCAGTCCTAGTCAGGGAACCAGAGTTGGATGGGAGACCACTTAGGAATACCAGGAGCTCACGCACAGTCAGAAGAAACTGAATGACACAAAAAAGTTAAATACTCACAATTTTAGCACCAATAAAACAAAGGTAACACTTCTAGACTTAATTTTCTTTATATTTAATGTTATAGACATAAAAGATATACAGTGCCTTGCAAAAGTATTCCCCCCCCCCCTTCCCCCTTGGCATTTTTCGTGTTTTGTTGCCTTACAACCTGGAATTAACATGGATTGTTTGAGGATTTGCATAATTTAATTTACAGAACATGCCCACAACTTTGAAGATGTTTATTTTTTATTGTGAAGCAAACAACAAATAGTACAAAATAACAGAAAGAATCAATGTGCATAGAACCACCTTTTGCGGCAATCACAGCTCCAAGTCACTTTGGATAAGTCTCTATGAGCTTGCCACATCTTACCACTGGGATTTTTGCTCATTCTTCCTTGCAAAAATACTACAGCTCCTTCAAGTTGGATGGTTTGCGCTTGTGAACAGCAGTCTTTATTGTAAGTCTGACCACAGATTTTCTATTGGATTGAGATCTGGGCTTTGACTAGGCCATTCCAACACATTTACATGTTTCCACTTAAACCACTCAAGTGTTGCTTTAGCAGTGTATTTGGGGTCATTGAACTGCTGGAAGGTGGAAAAGGTGCTAAAGGTTTTGCTCAAGAATATCCCTGTATTTAGCACCATCCATCTTTCCCTCAACTCTGACCAGTTTCCCAGTCTGGCTACTGAAATGGTGCTGAATGGTGTTCTTTGGGTGAGGTGATGTGTTGGGTTTGCGCCAGACATAGCATTTTCTTTGATGGACAAAAAGTTAAATTTTAGTCTCATCAGACTAGAGCACATTCCACCATACATTTTGGGAGTCTCCCACATGCCTTTTCGCAAACTCAAAACGTGCCATTTAGTTTTTTGCTGAAAGTAATGGCTTTCTTCTGGCCACTCTGCCATAAATCCCAACTCTATGGAGCGTACGGCTTATTGTCGTCCTATGTACAGATACTCCAGTCTCTGCTGTGGAACTCTGCAGCTCCTCCAGGGTTACCATAGGTCTCTGTGCTGCCCCACTGATTAATGCCCTCCTTGCCCGGTCCTTGAGTTTTGGTGGACGGCCATCTCTTGGTAGGTTTGCTGTTGTGCCATGTTCTTTCCATTTGGTTATGATAGATTTGATGGTGCTCTTGGAGATCATCAAAGATTTGGATATTTTTTATAACCTAACCCTGACTTGTACTTCTCAACAATATTGTCCCTTACTTGTTTGGAGTGTTCCTTGGTCTTCATTGTAGTGTTTGGTTAGTGGTTGCTTAGGTGTTGCAGCCTCTGGGGCCTTTCAAAAAAGGTGTGTATATGTAATGACAGATCATGTGACACTTAGATTACACACAGGTGGACATCATTTCACTAATTATGTGACTTCTGAAGGTAATTGGTTTCACCAGAGCTTTTTATGGGCTTCATAACAAAGGGGGTGAATACATATGCACATGTAAATTTTCTGTTTTCTATTTCTAAAAAATAGTTTTATGTATATATATTTTTCATTTCACTTCACCAACTTAGACTATTGTGTTCTGATCCATCACATAAAATTCAGATTAACAAAACATTGAACTTAAGGCTGTAATGTAACAAAATAGGTAAAAAGTCAAGTGGGGTGAATACTTTTGCAAGGCACTGTAAATGATCTAGGTCTCCAAAAGCACTATGGTCTTTGTAGAAGAGTGAATATGGTTCATGTTAATTCATGTTTTACATTTACATTGCTGAATGTCCTTATTCATTGGTAGTGGTGAATGTTTTCCATATACTTAGTTCCTTTAGCTGTTTGCTGGTAAACCATTATAACATTACAAGTATGTGGGAGAGATTGGTTGATTACTTCTAGGTTATAATGAGTAACTCAAACATTATTGTTTATAGTCTTTCTTCTTTAGAGCACTTCTGAAGACCTTTCGAATAAGCCTTTGAGAATTGGAATGTATTTGATGAACAGAGAAATATGTTAAGATTAATTTATGCTGCAAGGGCCAAAAAATGAAATTTATGTGTAACTACTTGAACTTGACATTTAAGTTACACCACTTAGAGCTAGAACTTTCCACCTTACATCACCTAGTAATTTAACATCTTCTTCAATGGTGTAAACTTATAGCGACAAAAGTACATTTGGTAAGAAATAATAATAGCTTCAGAGATACCAACCAGATGGAAAATAACTGTCTTCTAAGTGGCTTCCAAGTTTTACAGTCTTGGAGGTAAGGAAAAAAATATTTTTGCCATAAATGGTTTTGTTTGATTTGGGGAGGGGGAGGCAGGGTTATAGTGGCTAGACAAGAAAGAAGAAAAAATATATACAGTACTAAACAACTTGTTTAATTATACACTAACATTATGAATAAAAAATCCTGTTCTGTCGGAAAATAGATAATCATTTTTGCTTTTAATATTACACTAATAATTTTTCTTTTTTTAGTATTTAGTAATAAATGTGTTTGAATAAGTAGATAATCTCTCGATGATATAACAGTTTATCATTATACATAGTGATTAATTTTACGAATGGTTAATGTTTTCTATCCAATGCTTTACATGAAAAGGAAGCCCCGTTGTCATCATCTGTATCCTAATAATAGGTGGGATTCCTCCTTGATTCATGCTGTACCCCAAATACAGCTAATGGTTGCAGTTTTATTTTTATCCTTAAAATAAATACTTCTGCAGTTCATCCTTTTATGTGAGGAAGTTTCTAAGTAGTCCATCCATGTAAGTAGATCTATTTTCAGGCCTGATTCCGACATCCTTCATCGTGAAATGCTGTTCTTTGTTTTTGATGGTATAAACATTTCTTCAATACATCTTATTGATTTTAATAACAAAGAGCATTCCTCATCATAGAAAAAACCCCACAAGTAACAGCATCTTCTGCCAATACATAACCATACTGAGCCACTTAGAGAATTAGAGACGTGGAGAATCAGACACCTTTAAAGGTACTTGCAAAGCTGGACCAGTCATCACCATTCACTGGAGAGCAAGGTATATTAATAAAATATTGTTCGCTACAGACTTTTAAATCCATGGCTCCTATTTAATTTCAAGCGACTTTCCTATCTGGTAGGGTGCTTTAGGAAAAAGCACTTTATATAAGATTCGAAGCTCGAAGTTGTTAATATTGTATTTTTCCCTGTTTTCTTTCCCTTTACAGCACTATGGAATATGTCGGAACTTTACAAATAAAAGTTAATAATAATAATAATAATTTGTTTTGGCCAATCAGTAGAAAGCAGATACATTTGTATCATATTCTGGGGTTCCTGTGTTGCAAAGCAACTTGGGATATCTAGTCATTCTCTCTCTATATCCTTGTGCTCTGAATCAGTTGTAAGCTCAGACCCCACCCAACCATGTGATTCCATCCTGCAGTAAGTACTTCCTTTGAAAGGTCAAGTTCCATACCTAGCTGGATTTCCTCTGCATACTTAGTTATGTAACCTTCCTGTGGGTGTGCAAAGCTGGAATTTACTCTCCTGCCTATATCTTGGTAAGTACACTGAACTTATCTATATAACACATATTTTTCTGATAATCACTGCCGGTTTCTTACCAAACATTTGAAACCCAGGAAACTTATATATACACTTATTTATACTATATTTAACGTGTCAGGCCCCCTTCAATTGCAATGACTTTGCTGAATAGCAAAAACATTTCACAAACTATACAGTAATATCCTTGGGTGGAGAATGAAGCTGTTTAAAACTTTACATACCCTTTATGGTATTTGACTAGATCCAACAGAGTATTACTTTTTTTCCATAAGAGAGGCAGGGAACAAACTGATTAATATTACTGGTGTCAAGGAACATTTTTTTCTCTATGAAACATAGTTAAAAATGTCTTATTTTGGAGGAAATATGTAAAAGAAATTACAATGTGAGTATCTGACAATTAACATTTAGCAATTTATTGAATTTAATTGGCATATAGTATGTCTTTTTTAAAGTTATGTTATACTAAAATATATAGTAATTGCCGCTTGAGAACATTTGAAAATTTAATTTCTTTGAGTCTCTCTTCACTATAAATTATGAGAACAGATGAAAGCAAAATTGGCTGCTTCCTCTAATTGATGGAATAAATAATCCTTTATAACGACACTTAGACTGGGTAATTATTCATACCCAATTGATTTCTGTGAATAAAGTTTGTTATTAAAGGGATAGCATTTGAAATGTGTTTATGTTTTAAACTTATGAACACCTCTCTGGTGTGTCTAGTAGATATTACAACTATTATTCAACATATTTCTTAAACACTAGTCTGTTCTAAATGTTTCAGCTATAATTATAATTTTTTATTTGTAATTGTTTTATTCTGTTTTCAACTGTTTTTTATGCACCTATCATTTTAGCAGTTTGACACAGTTAATAGATTATACCTATGATACTACAGATTAAATAACCCAATGAAAAAGACACACAAACTTGTATTAAACATTATATACTGTTTATAATGGACTTTTTTTAGACCAAAAAGATAATAAAAGATGATTTTCCCATAACCTTCATACAGTTTGGATGAATCTATGTCATCCCAGGTGTCCCTCAACTCTGCACCTTGATTATGAATGGGACTTTGAGTGAATCTATAATGAATATCTACGTTTTTGATTGAATATGTCATGTTTTCGGGATTATGTGCATGGAAGTGTAGTCTCTGAATCAATATTAGGGTTACTGTCCATCATGGATAAATGGGATGAGGTCAACAAGACAAACTGTCATCAGAACTACAATGAGCATTGTATGTAAATTACATTATTTGACCAGTATTAAGTTCCAGTACTTCCCATTTTAAATCTGGTTTTGTATAGACACCTTTTTTGAGCTTTGTTGTGGCCAGTTGTTTACAGGTCATCAATGTCAGGGTTAAGCAAATGGTCACCAGAACATCTCCAACTTCTTCCATCTTATGGATTGAGGTCTGTGAATTATGATTGTTTACATCTTTAACCCCCCTTCCTGGATCGCTACCATATATGGACTAGGAACTACCAGATGTGCAAGCTGGGTTCCGCAGAGGAAGAGGCACAAGAGATCAAATTGCCAATGTCCGATGGATAATAGAGAAAGCAAGAGAATTCCAGAAAAATATTTAATTCTGCTTCATAGAGTAGAGCGCCTTTGAATTGTGGTGAAAACTGCTTAGAGTCCCTTGGACATCTAATAAATCAGTACTTCAGGGAATCAAGACAAACTGTTCACTGGAAGGTATGGTCATGAGCTAAAACTCAAATGTTTTGGCCATATCATGAGAAGACAGGATTCACTAGAGAAGACTGATACTGGGAAAAATGTAAAGCACTTGAAGAAGAGGGAGGCAAAGGCAGAGATGTATAGATGAGACCATTGAAACAATGAGCTTGATGGAGCTCATAGTGGCAGTAGCTGACAGATGTGCTGGCTGTACAGTGGTCCATAAGGTCACGGAGAGTCAGACATGACTGAACGACTAAACAACAATAACAAAGTACTTTAATCCAAATTGATATAGGGCAGGAATAATTCAAATACTCAAATCTGTGTGGCTGAAATATGATTGACATATATTTCAGCCAATCAGAATCTGCAAAATTAGTATATAAGGTGAAGATGTGCTCAAAAAACTGTTAGTTGACGCTGAAGCTCCATTAGATGCAGTGTTTTTTTTATAAAGTTGCAGGTTTTTTAGGCGGAGGCGCATTTCCTACGAGCCGAAGATGAGGAACAAGGGCTTCAATCAACCGATTCTTCAATGAACACTTATCCAGGCCTGAAGAGTGGGGAAAAGGGCTTTGATGATGGTTGCTGGAGGGTGTTAGGCAAAGTATATTTTATCCCCTTACGTTTTTTTATTTTACATTTTCTGTAATATACTTTTCTGTATTTAGTATTAGGACTATGGTGGTCGTTATAGACTCCCATCAGGGGTAGGGTCCATGAGGGTTCAATATGGATATAGGGCCCATGGTATAGGGGTTAACTTTAGGTGCCATCTGGGTCCACAAGGAGCCCCATGGTATAGTAGTTAATTTTCGGGTCCCAATGGACAACCATGGTTATATTTTAGATTGTGATGGGATTCTTGATAATGTAAGTTTTATGGCAAATTTGCAACTTCAGAAAACTTTAGTATGTTATAGATATAATTAGTGCAAATGTAGAAAGATAAGACATGAGATGGTATTAATACATGTATTTGTGCATGCATATATGATTTGCTATATTTACTTTGGGCCATATTCAATTGCAAGCCCGTAACTCGGAAGCCGATCCAATTGAATGTTTTGTTTGTAATTTAAGAGTCCCTTTTCTACATTCTGGAATACCATAGTGTCCAGAAAGTATTAAAGAGACTCTATCATCACAAAATCATGTATTTTTTACATTATTCTTATGTTGCATTAAGAACTGGCTATACATTGTACAATATATTGTGCCTTATTTGTTTCTAAATGAAACAAAAAATGTTGAGACATTCAGCATTGTATGTGCTGCAATGATATGCAAATGAGCAGCTCTGTAATAATAATAATTTGCTAATGTTTGCTAATCAGTGTCACATTAGGCCTGCTTGTGGCAAAATCAAGATCGCCAAATGTTATCATGCATTAATAACATTAAAAACTGAGCTAATAATACATATCATAAGAAGCTTCACTGTAGCATAACGTGCCAAACAAACAGTGCTGAACATCTCAGCAATGATTTACAGTACAGAAAACAGCTAGTACAAATCTATTGACAGTTTTTATTGCTCTTTAAGGCAAAACCAAGGTGCTCTTGGATACACAATAATTAATAATAACCATAATAAATACCGAATTGTTCTCTGATACTTTTCAAAATCATTTCAAGCCCATTTATATGATCAATAAAATACTGTGGGATATTTTTGTGTTATTTGCCTAGATGATCATAAGTATATGTCATCAATGATTAACAGGACATGGCATGGTTATGTTCCTTTTTTGTACTCAAGCATTGTCCAGAGAATGTATTTATAGCAGATTACTATTATGGGGCCCAGAATAGTAACATACAGGTTTGTTTTTCACATCACTAAGTACTAAGATTGCACTTGAGTTTACCTGATTTTTCCATTTTCATACTAGGGTATAGACTAAGCAAACAAAGGCATTAGAAGCCTCATTGTATATAATCTGTTAGATACATTTCACCTAGGATATATCTTACATGTATTTTCCATAGCTGAGACGTTTCTGCTTCCTCTGATTACATCCTAGAATGAATCACCCCTCACAATAACATTCTTTTGGGAGGAATGAGGATAATAATGACTTTTTACCACAGCTGTACTTGTTCTTTAATTTCCTAAAAAGGAGATCTATGTAACATGCACTCCTCTCATCGGTAATCGTGGCTGAAATGTTTCTTGCACACAAATAATCCTGGCATTCAAGAATGTGTCATACACAAAGACCATGTTGTGTTTGTTTGGGTTACACCATAATATTGTACAATGTTATATCTAGTTCTTGATCTTCTCTCAAGATGGTTTGTATTTTTCTTACTCAAAACATGCATGTTTTCCCCTTTGGTATTCTTTCTATGAAATTGATTTCATATTTAAAATTATTTATTTTAATGATTTTAAAGGACTACTGTAGTTTAAGGAAAAGGGTCTTATATTTGTGCATAACAAACTAACAACACTAGCAACTATGAAAGTTTTGAAAAATCATAGTTTTTAAAAATTCTGTTTACAGGTGGTCCCCAAATTACAGACAACCCGACTTACAGACAACCCATATTTAAGAAGGGCTTCCAAGGCTTTTTATATGAATATGTGCCCGGTGTTCCGTTGTCTATAGGGTCACGGAAAGTCGGACACAACTGAACGACTGAACAACAACAGCAATTATTACCACATATGAACCATTATAGTATTGTTATTATTATTATTATTATTAATATTATTGTTAATTATCAGGGATCCAAGTAACGTTCAAGTCCAATGGAAAGACGTTCTCTGGAACATGTTTCATACTTAGAACGGGGACCGCCTGTATAGAAAGTCTAGTCTTGTGTGGCTTAAGAACATCCACATAGCTTGGTGTCTGAGGATATGTGCTTGTGCTATTTCTCAGTGGGACGAGGGAAGAACAAAATAAATTATCATTGGAACCAATGGTGTATTTCTGCCTAGGACCATGAGACCCAAGCCTAGGACAGCACATATTAAGGGGGCAGCAGGCAGCCTGAAGATGTCTATAAGAGTACTTGACATGTATTGGCATACCATAAATATACATAAACACATATAATAATTTCAGATGTAGCAAGGGTAAAACAGGATAGTAACTGAGGCGTGGGGAGGTGCACACAGATCTGAATGGGCCTAGGGCAGCATAAAACCCTTTTATGTCCGTGATTGGAGATTTCAGTATATGACACCTACCTGATTCCAACACACATGCTTGAAATAAGGGTAGTAGTAAAGTAAATTCCAAACACCTCTCTTACACATGTAACCTTCATCAAAAGTGTCATGGATGTCTCCAGGAACCAGTAGAGGCATATATTTATTTTTAATTAAAATTCTAACTTTAGAATTTTCCTAATTATGACACAAAAATGTTCAATAACATCTATTCCATTATACCGTTTTACTTTAAGCAATAACGGTTCATAGACATATAAGTGAATTGGCATAATAATTTTGGAGTCATATTTACAATGTGAAACCCATCCAAATCCTATGCACACTGACGGACACATTACTTGTTCTAGAGAGAACTGTCTCAAATAGATACAAATGTTTAGCAAATAATGACTACACTGGACATGTTATATATTATATTTGTGTGTACCGTAGAAAACTGACATATATCGCCACCCGAATATACCGCAAGGGTCACGATTTTGGTAGGTGAATGGGTAAAAAGTGCAAGATGCGAATATAACGCAAGGGTTAAAATTCGATACATTATAATATAACTTGATTGGCCATGTCATTTGATTAACCTATAGTATGTACTGCATGCTTGAGACCTCCGCTCCCTCCACCCAGGACTCACAACAACATGGCCGCAGCCTGTGGTAAATGCAGCACTCAGTGCACTGGCTGCAGCAGCAGGATGCACACTAATAAAGACATGACAGCGAGGAGAAGTTTGTTCCTGCATCGGCGGGGAAGACTATAAACTTCAATCAAGAAAAAGAACTGCAGGGAACCAGTTTACAAGTATTTAGAACAGCTGTATCTTGAATATATTGCGATCCTCTGATTATTGGTTAAAATGGGAACATAAAAAACTTGTGGTATACTCGAGTATCTATGGTATCTGACAAAGATCGCTTAAAGGGCCATTTACCTTACAGTGCTCTTCATGGTGTGAAAGAGCACAAGATTGTATGTTAAAATTATCTATTTTTTAATTATATTATTAACAACTTAAAAATATAAAGTTTTAAGTCTGTTTACAGTGTATCAAGCCTACTGACTGTTGCATGATTAATAACAGTCATGCGTATGAGGACACTGATTGATAGCAGTTTTCCCTTAACTCAGGAATGTACAGACCAGTTAACCCAATTCTGACCTGTTTAGGTGATTCCAGCATTCCATGCTCTGTATAGAATGATTTGGTATGGGTTAACTCAATTTACACATTTACATAATACAGGAAATAGTCGGAACAAAACATGACCTCTAGCTTTAAACTATATCTTATTTCGTATGATCTGTTTTAACATACATGAGACACCGGGTTAATAATATTTTGTTTGGAAATTATTATCATTCAGCAATTTATAATTACCTTTGCTAACTGTATAAATGTGTTTTATTTACTAATAACGGCAAACTAACATTTACAGTCTACCTGTGATAAATTCCTATTTCAACAAATAGGCGAAATTAACTTTAGTGTTAATAGATTTTACTAAGTGACAGCAAATAACAAATTATATATTCAGGGACTGTAACTTGCCTATGCTATTTTAAGTTCAATTTAGGAAGCTAAGATAATTACAGCGCTCATCAGCTGTAGTAATTGCTGGTAGGAATGTTCCTATCAGTCAGAGTTCGGGTTTCCATGGTAACAGAGCTAGTAATAATGGCAGTCGGCATAGGGATTCCCAGTTAGAGATATTGAGGGCCCACAGCTGCAAGGAATATCTAAAGGTATTTGCTGTGTAGGCAAGAGTGTCCGAAATGACTCTAATATTAGTCAACATTATTTCTGTAGATAAGCTGTGTTTTTGATGGGACCATTCAGTCAGTAGGTTGGCTTAAAGGGCCACTTGCCTCACTGTACGTGCACTTCATGGTGTGAAAGAACAAGATTGTATGTTAAAATTATCTTTTTTTAAATTACACTAAGAACATAAAATCTAAAAAGTTTTAAATCTCTGTTTATATACAAGTCTTTCTGCCCACTGGTTGTTGCATGAGTAATTAGCAGATGGCAGAGTGTAGCGTGCATTGTGTGAGGCTCTATGGGTGAAGGCTATGATTGATAGCACAACTTTCCCCTGGACCAGTTAACCTATAGCTTTCCTGTTTAGGTGAGTCTAGTATTCCATGCTTCAGTGAAAGATGTGGTAAGGGTAACATTTGTGTTTGCATGTCCTTTTAATTATGCTCTTAGTCTGACTCAAGAGTTTTCAAGCATACATATCATTTTTTTCATTGCACATTGGTCCTTTAATGGTAGCTACTTGTGCTCTCATCTTGGGATATTTCTCAAGAAAATGGGTTTCCACACCTTATATATAGGCTTGGCTTCGCGAACGAAGATGGGTTTCCACATCTATGGGCTCTGAGGAGGCCAATGCGGGACAGGCAGACTCGACCACAGTGGTTGCACGGGAAGGTTTGTTCTTGGTTGGGTGCTGTAGTGACACATTCCAGTGAATGTTGAGGATGGTGCGGAGGCAGCATTGATGAAAGCGCTCAAAAAGGCGTAGGTGGTGGCGGTAGGTAACCCAAGACTCAGGACCGTACAGAAGGGTGGTCAGCACAACAGCTCCATACACATTCACCTTTGTGCACTTTTTTTATTTTTTATATTTTATTGTTTTTTTACATATAAAATATACACTATACAAAAAAACACATATATACAAACATAAACATTCATGTAGCTGCCATTACATTTCATATTGCACAAATGTATTATAATGTAACAGTATACGTTGACCATATCAAACTTTTAGGCAGGTAATTATTCCTGTGCCCTTTGTGTTGACAATACATATTGATCCCATAACGCCCAGTTTGCACAAAGGCCCTTATTTATAGGATTAAATTCAAAATTTTTCATCATAATTTCACAATTATTTTTTATTGTGTTTACTACTTCATTCCATGAGGGAGTTATCGGTTGTTTCCAGTATTTTGTTAAGAGATGTTTACAATCATAAGAATATGAGAGATTAAGAATTTTGCTTTTGGAGCTACCATATTTATATCTAAATGTAATAGGGCCATCTGAGGGGTACCTATTAGATGTTTACCACAGATCTTTGATAGTTCTAGAAAACATTTTAGCCATAGTGTATTGATATTTTCACATTGCCACCATACATGTAGTGTAGAGCCTTGCATACCACATTCTTTCCAGCATAAATCATCTGGTTGAAAATTAAATTTTCCCATAATTTGTAATGTGGTTAGATCCATTAATTTGTTTTTCCAAGCTCTTTTATATAACTTACCGAATGCATCATTTGCCTTTGCCAGTCTGTTGGCAATTTCCTTGTCAACCTTTGCATCCGAGGAGATGATGCAACCCAGGTAGGTAAACGGTTGGACTGTTTTCAGCTTAGACTCGCCAATAATGATGCGAGGAGGACAGTAATCTTCCTGAGGTGCGGGCTGGTGGAGAACTTCAGTCTTCTTTAAACTGACTTCTAGACCAAAGAGCTCGGCATCCTCGGCGAAACAAGATGTAATTTGCTGCAAAGATATGGAAAACGAATGCAGGAACACAGCCCTGCTCCATGCCATTGCTTATTGGGAAGGGCTCAGCTAGGTCATTGTTGTGCCTAACTTGGCCACGCTGGTCTTTGTGCAGCTGGGTGATCATGTTGAGGAACTTGGGAGGACATCCGTTACAGGATTTGCCATAAACCCTTCCTGCTCCCAGTGTCTCTTGTTCTGTTCTCTGAATTTCTCTTGGAGCTGTCTGAGAACAAAAACCATGTAAGTGGTGCTCCTGTTGGCTCTAAAGTCACACTGACTCTCGGGGAGGAGTTCTTCTGCGATAGTGGGCACCAGTCTGTTGAGGAATACTCTTGCAAGGATTTGCATCACCAAGGTCCTGTGGCAGTTTGCCTTGGCGCCAGCAGCAAACAAAGAGCTTATGGAGTTTAGCGTGAAGTGCTGGGCCCCCATGTTGCCAGATCTCAGCTGGGATTCTATCAACTACTGCAGCCTTATCATTTTTTAGCTGCTCAATGGCTTTTACAGTCTCTTTGAAAGTAGCCATTTCATCCAGTTCTGTTTTTATTGTTTTTTGTGGAATGCAACAGAGTGCTGAGACTGAAACTATGCGGTTGGCACGGAATAAGTGGTCAGACCATCGGTTCAGAATCAACGCCTTGTCTGTAAGGAGTGTTTGATCATCTGCACTGCGCAATGGGCTTTGAACCAGATGTGCTTCATAAAACCCTCTGTAGTCACGGACATCTGCGCAACGCTGGGTTGTTTCAGAGAGTTTGGTCCACCACTGGTTCTGAAGTTCTCAAAGTTTTCGTTGGAAGTTGCTGCACACAAGACGGCTGAGCGAGATGTGCTTGATGGGGGAATCTATTTTCCAACAGTAATTCATAGATCTCAGGACTGTATTTCGTCAAACCAGTCTTTGTTTTTCTTCGTAGATAAACCTAGGACCTCTTCAAAGGTCTGCAGGATGCTGGTTTTGAGATGTTCCCATAGAGCATCTGAGGAGGGATCCTTAAAGCATCTGCAATCTTCTAGTCTTGACTGGAGATTCGCCTGGAAGGTGGCCTTTACTTTAGCTGACTGGAGATTACGATCTGTAACTTATTATTTGGGGCTCCTTTCCTCTTTGGTTTAGGATTTAAGTGGAGTCGAAGTTTGCAGCGCACCAGGCGGTGTTCCGTATTACATTCTGCGCTGGGCATCACTCTGGTGAGCAGGACATCTTGAAGGTCTCACTTGTGCACCAGAATATAGTCTATGAGATGCCAGTGCTTGGACCGAGGATGCATCCAGGTTGTCTTTAGTCTGTCCTTCTGCTGGAACATGATATTGGTGATGGTGAGTTTCTGCTCAATGCAAAACTCTAGCAGAAGGCGCTCATTGTCATTGTAGTTTCCAACACCCTGATTGCCATGGACACCTTTCCAAGCTTCTGAATCCTTGCCTACTCTGGCATTGAAGTTGCCGAGAATGATGACCTTGTCGTCTGCAGGGATGTTTGGTACAGAATTGCGCAGGTCGGTGTAAAACCTGTCCTTTTCTGCATGGTCCGCTTGAAGAGTTGGGGCATAGACACTGAAAATTGTAGCATGCTGTTTGCTTTAAAGTGGGATGCGCATAAAAATGATGCGTTCAGAGTGACCCTTTGGCAGTTTATCAAGTTTGGATGCGATATGGTTCCTGACCATGAAGCCCACACCAGAGAGACATTTCTCATTTTCTGGCTTCCCTGACCAGTAGAGGGTATAGCCTGCTCCATGTTCCTGAAGGCTTCCTTCCTCTAGGAGGCGGACTTCACTGAGGTCACCTTAAAGGAGCACTGAACTGTAATATTTGTAGTTGGCTTTTTGAGATCTTGACTTAATAATAACCTAAATTATTTTTTACACATTTTAATATAAATAAGTACATACTTTTTTATTATTGTTTTCAGCCTTCCTTTAATGATGACCAACGTTTTGTCTTTGTAAAAGGATTAGAAGCCTGGAGGGAATGGAAGGAACAATGGATTCAGATAAGATCTGTATTCACTGCTTTTAAAAACATCCTCTCCAAACAACCCTTTGGCAACAGAACTTAATAGCAGAGTAAGACACTATAGGATAATCCTCCCACTCATCCATGACACAGAATCATCTAAATATAAACATATTTATGAGATGTTTTTATGATCCCGTCTTGCTATCTGCTAATATTGTTCTGTTACATGCTTCACAAACATGATCCTTTAATGTTTTTTTGATATTTTGCAAATCAGCAATCAGCACCCCCAACTTTTTAAATCAATGTTCATTTACTAACTTTTTATTGTACAAAATATGGAACAAAATGTGAACACAACATTCAATATGCACAATGCAAGATTGTATTTTCAGTTTGGATTTAACAGATAAAAACAACTTGAAAGCTGCTAAACACATCCATGTGGGTATTTACTAATTACTTGGTTTACTAGAGGTCATGTTTTGTTCCTACTATTTTCTGTATTATGTAAATGTGTCCTTGTTTACCTTGAGTCACAAGGAAAATCCCAATTGATGGTAATGAGAGAGGATATTGTAATCACTTCCTTTTAAGTCATGTTTTTGGCAAAAAATCTGCTGCCTTTTGTTCATTCAGTAAAATACTTCCACAATAGGTGTGTTATAAACACTTCTCATTCATGCTAGTGACATAGAAATATTATTGCTCTAGGGTAGAAATGTGGAACACACAAAATATACAATTTGTTTTCAATTGATGTTAATTATTTCACCACTGGAGAAAGACGCATGAAAACTTACAGACTGGGCTATCAATTTTTTTGTTTATTAAATTCTCCAAGGTCCAAATGTGCTTCTGAAATAGTCAAGGTTCAGAATCCAGACTGTTTATGGATGCACAAACAAAAAAAATAATTTATAATCACTTTCCCTGTAGACTGTAAGCTTGTGAGTTTTCGATCTTGTTAGGTGCTTTAGGGAAAGCACTATGTACGTTTGATTTTAAGCTCAGAGACAGGCCCATCCATTATTTGCAATGTGTTAAAATTGTTTTTGACTTGAACTTTATCCTTGTATGTGTGTGTTTTTTGCGTCACTCAGTCGTGTCTGACTCTCTGTGACCTCCTGAACCGCAACACCCCATTCTGATTGACTTGGTATTCGTAGCAGAGATACTGAAGTGGGTTGCCAGTTTGTTCTCCAGTGGGCCACAGCATACCGCTCCTGGTATTCCTAGGTGGTCTCCCATCAAAGTACTGACCAGGCCCAAACCTGCATGGCTACAGGATGGTGTGACCTCTTTGGTTCCCTGATTGGAATCTAACCCAGGTCGCAGCCATGAAAGCACCAAGTCCTAATCACTAGACCACCAGGGAACCTGGGGTGGTGCTTTACAAAAAAAAGGATAATAATAATAATAATAACAACAACAACAACATTCAGAAGGGTACAGAAGCTATGATTGTGAATGAGACTTTGGAAAAGGCAACTATTTAATTGATAGTTGTTTTCAGGATTTCGAAGCTTCAGGTGGTATAAATGACATACAGTATTTAGTAATGTAGTGAAGGTCTGGAAGAAAGAGTCTGGAGAACCTGATTCAAACCCAGATCTGCTTCTTGACTATCCCTCCCTTGTCATCACTGTTTATATTATATTACCATATAGTATATTATTTATTATAGTACTTACAAAGGGTATGCTAAATACCAAGGCTAATTGCTGTATAACAAGACATAATGAAACAAGGGCATGCTACATTCTACAGGAGAAGAGTAGTAAAGTAAAACAGGAGGTGAGGGATACCAGTAGTAGACTAGTGCCCTATTCTGTATACACTGCATGGACTGACCATGTGCCATGGAGTGAGAGCTAATTGGAAAGTGTGGTAGTGGTGGTGGAAGAAATTCAATTATTATTATTATTATTTACTTGTAGCGCGCCAACATATTCTGTAGCGATATACATGGGTAAGTTCAAGGCAACAATAGCAATATTGACACATTACAAAGAATGTAGGGCCCTGTCTTTGAGCTTAGAATCCGGTGTCCATAGAGCTTCCCCAAAGCGCCATGCAAGACTGAGAACTCACAAACGTACAATCTATGGTTTTGGGTGAGAAGTGTTGTACATGTTAGGGTGGAAAATGATAGACTTCTTTAAACAGATGTGTTTTTAGTGAGGTTTTGAGGCAGGGAGATAGTCTGGGGGAGCGAGGCAAGGAGTTCCATATAAAAGGGTCAGCACGAGAAAAGTCCTGATGGTGAGAGTGAGAGGAGGTGATAAGAAGGGTGGAAAGAAGAAGGTCATTAGCAGTTCGAAGAGGGCAGGTGGCAAAGTATTTGGAGATGTAAGCCAAGATATATGGGGTCCATTATTGTTAAATAAATTAAAGGGCCATGTGTGGGAAAAACCTTATATATATATATATGTGATGTATGTAACAAACTAACAACATTAGCATCTATGTAAACCAATACCATACATAATTTAAGGGTGATATGTTAGTTGTGAAAGGAGAATATTTACTGTGTGCAGTTGAACAATTAGTATGCACAAACAGAGCAATCTCACAATTAAGGTCTTGATTACATAATTCTTGCAATTTTTTTATTTATGATAATCACACTTTTAAAATAACTGAGCAATCAAGTAAGAAATAATTTCAACTATTTCCAGCAACCAATTCCCTATTACACTGGAGTATGGATAACAGGAATAGCCAGAGCCTATCCAAAGCCTGTAATATCATATAGGTTTAGAGAAGGGAATATAATCTGTTTAGGGTTAGGTTAGATTAGGGGTGATGGTTCACCCTAGCCCATATGAGCTCTTAGGGTTAAGGTGGGACTAGTTAGGGATATATTAGGGATTAATAGTCACTCCAACTTCAAAGCACAGTTCCAAATATGGATGGGGCCTAAAGACCCCCTGGTTATGGATCGGGTCCAATACATTTATTACTTTATGTTCTATGGTGAGGGTTTAGGATAAGGGCATCAATGGGCATCTCTTACCTGGTATGGGAAGGTTTTATGATTAATATGTATATAGAGGGATGGGGTGGTGGCAGGAAGTTTGGGCTAGCGCAGGGGTGTCCAAACTCGGTCCTGGAGGGCCGCACCCAGACCTGGATTTGTGAATACCCTTGCTGCAAGCAGGTGAGACTATTGCTTCTTCAATCTTCCTGATTGACCTGTGCACAGAAAGGAAATCCTCAAATCCAGGCCTGGGTGCGGCCCTCCAGGACCGAGTTTGGACACCCCTGGGCTAGCGATTAGTGCATGCTCATTAGTTTTGCGCGTTACAGTTAGGTTAAATTGTTTTAGTGTGTTATGATTGGCTGGTTAGGTTTAGCAAGCAGTTTGGTAGTGAGATAGTTGTGAGGTAGTGCAATAGATAAAATGAATGGAATAGCACAGCTAATTAACTTGAAATCATGCTCGCTTAGCATATTTTGGCACGGGCTACGGAATGGAGGCCTATTCTACTTTTGTTGTTACTTTCAAAAATCTTCTCTTGTTTCAAACAATTTATGTGACTTCAGATGGGGAAGTTTAAATCATCTCAGATCAATCCTTTTTCTTACATAGAAACACAGACCAGTTTGTAATTTCCAAAACAAGTTCTTAGAAATGTCTGTGTGATCAGTGAAAAATAAAAAAAAATTGCAAAGTAGGTAATGGAATATTTATGTCCAAAGGCCACCTAAGTTGATATTAACGTTAAGCTCTCACTCTAAGCAAACTGTTTGGAAATTTCCTAAGTCTTTGCAGAAAATACAAGTGAAGTCATGCATCTCAAGGCTCCATAACAAAGTCAGTGAGCAGCACACAATGTAGTGGACATTACACGGAATACTTTATTGCCTCTAAAGTTTCCACTTCGTAATCATTTGTTAATTTCCAGTCCAAGCAATTAATACATTTACTACAGTTATATAGCAAGTTTTATGCATTGTTATTTAATAATTTATTATGTGTTGGGGAGAGGATGATAAATTGTAGTCATTGCTGCTAAATACATATTGTTAGCCTGTTCGTGAACTTTGGTCCATATGGCTTAGCATATATTTCTTTTTAAGAGCATATATCACAGGAATGAGGAAATGCTGGGAAGTGGAATTATTTGCAAAGGGTGTATTAATTCACCAGAAACAAAGGAATTATAGTGCATACTGCTACACAAATTTTAAATTTAAATATTCAATTGATTCTAACATTGTGTTGACTATATGCAAAATGCAAGCCTGAGTTAAAGGGAATTCACCATCCCAAAATCAAGTTTTGTTGTGTTAATATTTTTTTTTCTAAAGTGGGCCAATCTTGGGATAGCCTATGCTGTTGTTGCTGCAGTTACAGTCAAATGAGTGGCTCACACATATTAATTAGCTACTTTGATGTAGAAATTATAATTACAGTCAGCTAAAATGAAGACCCGCCCATGACAAGCACCATGAGCCACACATTAGCATATTGAGCCGCAAATTAGCATACAGCAGCAGCAAAATCAATCACTATAATAGTTGTGGACCAAGAACGTTGGTTACGATTGCGGGTTTGTCACGCTTTGCAGCCCTCGCATAGCAAAGGAGGCAACTGCGAGTTATGCGAAGCGAGGCGAGCAGTTGAAACACGCAGGACTTAGGCTGCAATGACTTAGCTGCAAATGCGAGCCTCGCAAAGCAAGGCAAGCAGTTGGCACGCAGGACTTACAACCTGTACGACTTTGGACTGAAACACGTACATACACTGTGCACCTCGCAAAAATCCGACTTTAACGGCCGAACCGCGGACCTGGAAAGACCTGAATCTAACAACAAATATGCCTCAAATTCACTTACACACACAGCACAGTGGGAGAGCCAGGGGGCCTGTGAGTCAGCAAGTTAATTTGAGCCATATTTGCCACTTTTTCACGATCAAAAATCACCTAAGCGAGAAAAAAATGGCTGCCGAAAAAATGCAACATAACGAAAACGAGGCAGAAGGACGTAAAACTAGTCCGAATGACGTAAAACGAGCCCTAAGCAGTAACACTTAATGCAAGCCAGTAACACTTAGTCCAAGTCAATAACATTTACCACAAGGCAGTAACACTTAACCCAAGGCAGTAATACAACCCAAGTGAGTAACACTCAAGTGCAATGCCTATAGAGTACACAGGGTGAGAGGCTTGCAATGAGCACCAAAGGCTCTCATTGTGGGGCTCGCAAGGAACACTGAAGGTGATCATTGCAAAACAGGAACGTTGCGGTTCGAAATGAGCTCAGAGGGCCCATAGCCTCGCATTGTGTGGCAAACAGCATTGCCAGGCTTACAATTTTTCCTAGTTCAGGGACAATTAGGTATAGAGAAAAATAGCCAGTTTTAATGCTATTTAAGATGAAATAAACCTTCTGTTGGGGTGACATTATCCTTTTAAAGTTGCTTTATACCCCTCACTCACTGCTTTATTAGGAAATGTTAGTGTTTTTGCTAATTCTCTTGAGTTTGCTAGCAAAGGGTTTTGAAAGTTGACGCCACTGTAAATCCCTACGAAAATTAAATTCAAAACATTTCATAAAGTGGTCCTATAATTATAAAAGCACATTATGTCTTGTGTTAGATGGTATAATGTGTTGTATGTGTGGACATATATATTCTCTGTTTTGGTGGGGAAATTTTTTTAAAATATACCTAGGCTTTTGACTAAATCGGCCTCCATCTAACATTTTGTACACAAGCAATAAAGAACAGAGGTAACATTTGAAACCTAATCTTTAAGAATGGATTTTCGATAAAAAGGCATCACTAAAGAAATTCACTTTTCTTTTCATATGACACTGGTTTGTAATTCAAATACTCCATTAATTCCTTCACTAACCAGTCTTTGAAGCATTCCCTTTTGAAATAGCTTTGGACGCCATATTTTTCATGTCCTGTCTGTCATTGTGCCTCAGTCAGAATATATTTAATTTACATAAATGTCTGTGTCGTTGACTTTAATTTTATGACTAAAGAATGATTTAAAAAAAAAAAAAAAAAAAAAAAGATCATAGCTCTGTTTGAGGATTAACAGCGGAAGTTTGAACCTTTAATCAAATCTAATTACAAAGGATCTAGCTACAATTTATTGAACATGATGAAGACACATGAAGCGCTGTCCTACATAAATTCTTCTTTGGTTGAGTATATTATAACAGGGACTATATAATGGTTCTGTGTAAGAAAACCTGCCCCCATTGACACATTCCCATTAATACTTGTCATGTAAATAGTACAAAGCGTGTCAAGTAATACTTAAAGCTCACCCATAGCTCTTGCTGGATAAGACAATTAATCTCTATGGAATTACAGGGATGTCTGATGATTTGTTTTGTATCATAGTAATAATTGTAAAAATGTGTTCATTTTTGGTATTTTTTTATGCTGTATTTGTTGAATTTTATTTGAAACAAGAAACTCTATGAATTCATTTTCATTTAGTGTCTAATTGCTGCAAATATTTTCAGTATATTCAGTATTTAATTTTTTAGGTCACATCCTTGATAAATCATATTTTTACTGAGAAATGAAATTTAGCTTAAAGGACTATTGTAATGCTCTAGAAAGAGGACCTAGTTATATAATTATACATTGATCATTATCAACTCAAAAATATATAATTCCTATATTATCAATAATGTAGTTTCCGTAGTGTGTAACGCTGTTTTAGCGCATGCGCAATATGGAAAATATAAAGCAATGCACAGCGCGCAGTGTTTGCATTGCACAGGCTCGAGCGGCACTATTCGCGCATGCACAGTGCACAGCATTAGCCGTGCACATGCTTTGCTCATTAATGCACTGCTCCTGCGAGGGGGGGGGGGGGGGAGAGAAAACTGGGGGGGGGGGGGGAGCAGTGGGTGAGAGGGAAAGGGTGGGAGAAAGACTCAGAGGGAGAGACATAGGGGGAGCAATGGGAAAGGATGAGAGAGAGACAGGGGAGGGACAGGGATGGAGAGAGACACAGGGGGGAGAGACAAAGGGGGGGCAGTGGGAGACAGTGGAAGAGAGACAGGGAAGGTAAAGAGGGGGAGAGAGACACAGGAGGGAGAGAAACGTGGGAGACAGGGGTAGAGATACAGGGGGGTAGAGAGACATGGGGGAGGGTGGGAGAGGATGAGAGAAACATGGGGGGGAGAGACAGGGGAGAGGGTGGGAGAGAAACATGGGGGGTGAGAGATAGCGAGAGACATTGGAGGGTGAGAGACATGAGCGGAGAAAGAAGAAGTAGGGGAGGGGGAAGAGAGAAGAAGGATTGAGAGAAAGAAAGAGGGTTGGAGATACAGAAAGAGGGAGAGAGAAGGAGGGAGGGATTGAGAAGGAGGGAGGCATTAACAAGGAGGGAGGGAGAGAGAAAGAGAGAGGGAAAGGGAGAGAGAGAGATAGGGCACATAGAGACAGCACAGAGGGAGGGGCACACAGAGAGAGAGAGAGAGAGAGGGCGCAGAGAGAGAGAGAGAGACAGACCACATCAAATATTATACCATAATTTATGACGGGCAAAAGACTAGTAATTTATAAAAGCCATATTCAACATTAAATTCATTTAAAAGGTTTGGAGTACCAGCCTCCAGGGTGGTTTGTCACAGCTCTGATGTCTTTAAGGTCACAAAGGGATTTAAGAACAATTAGGCTTGATAAGAAAATAAATCATCATGGTCTTAACAGCAAAAGCTCACTGCCAAGAGAAACCTTTTTTGGCCTTTTATTTCTGAAAATGTAGTAGTTCTCAGCTCAACAAAGCCACTTTCCCCCATTGAGGTTACAGTGGGTGGATACCAGCAGCAGCTGAGTATGAAACTTGAAAGTAAGTATAATGTTAGACTTAGTTTTTTTAAATCATTACCTATGAATTTTATGAATGATGAATGCCTAATTAAACATCTAACTCATGTTGTTATGGCATTATAGTAGTCCTTTAACAAAAATATATGTCGTTGTTGTTGATGTTTAGTCGTTCAGTCGCGTCCGACTCTCCGTGACTCTATGGACCGCAGCACTCCAGGTACACCTATCAGTCACTGCCCCTCTGTGCACATCAAGTTCATGTTCATTGCTTCATTGACCCAACATCAGAGTCTTTTCTAGGGAATCCTGCCGTCTCATGATATGCCAAAATCTGGAGCTTCAGCCTCATGATCATACCTTCTAGTTAACAGTTCATCTTGATTTCCTGTAATACTGATTTATTGGATCTTCTTGCAGTCCAAGGGACTCTAAGCAATTTTGCCAACATCACAATTCAAAGGCGTCAATTCTCTGGTGTTCAGCCTTCTTTATGGTCCAGCTCTCACATCCGTATGTTACTACCAGGAATACCATTAGTGATCCATTATTTAAAATGTATAATAATCTGGATGTCATCTGCCACCTTTTAAATATGAAATCAAAACAGATTAACGTCAGTATGTTTACCAGCGGTTTGGCTGCATCTCTCATATAATTGGCAGCAATGCACCTTAAAAATGTAGATAACATTTTAGTTAAATAAATCATAAATAATATAATAAGAAGAAAATTACAACAAATTATTATACAAATCCTCTCAACACTCTCAGTGCCCTTCTCACCCAGTCCTTTCCCCTCCTTGTAGCCATGAAGTGATATGAACTCCTTCTTCACCCCATTCTTCTAAACCAGCATTGTGAGCTCGCAAGTGCTCGGTCCCCATTGGCTTCCATATTGGTTGGGTAGCCTCTAAATGACATGGTAACTATCTCCACCTGTATAGAACAGCGTAAATGTCAGTCTTTTTTAGACCATCGGTTAAATAGTAATCGGTTAAAAATAATTTTAGTCCATCAAGTTAAACCTTTTTAGATCTCTGATCCTTGTAATATACTGATTAATTGTTAAATGATCCAGAGGAAGGTAAACAAAAAAAAAAATTGAAACAATGTCAATAGTCTCATAGGGGGAGAAAAAAAATACTTCCTGACACCAAATGCTGGCAATCAGATTCCTCTCTGGATCAATGTTCCTCCTTCTATAGTTATACAGGATAACCCAAAATGCAATTTTTATTCAAAAATATGTATAGTCCCTTTTTAAAGTTATCTGTTGAATCTGCTGTCCTTTGGTAGAGAGTACCACAGTCTAACTGTGAACCACCATTTTCTTTATTTAACAGTCTTAGCGGTAACCCCGAGCGTGGCTCAGGGTTAATGTTCAGTACCTAAAGAGGCAACCCCAAACCACGCTCGGGATCACACGCATCCGTCTTCCGGGTTCTCTTCTCTGCATGCACCGCCCAGTGTACCAATTTAACAATCGGGGGGCACTGACATGGCCAGACCACCAGGGCGTTTAAGGTGAAAAATTTTCTTTCCTAACCTCAACTCATGTCAGTTGAAAACCACTTGGCATATATACTGTATTTATATAAGGTAATCATATCCCCTCTTAGGCACCTTTTCTAGAGAAAATACATTTAATTTGCTTAGTCTATCTTCATAACTTAGCCCCTCCATTTTACCCTTCTCTGTACTTTAAATATTGCAAATAACTAAAAATAAATGCTTACATAGTAAATAAAAGAAAATTATTTAAAAGGGTAGTTTTATTTAACTAAAAGGAGACACTGCCTTCTCCTGAAAAAAACATCCTGTATCATCGGTCACAGACAGAACATTATGGAGCTGTTAAATGCATTGTCTGATTGAGTTGTTTCTCTTGTCCTAAAATGATTTAAAGAAAAGAGCAGAGGAAGAGAAGTCAACTTGAGCATGTATGAAGAATTATACTATAGAAGCATTTCTGTCAAACACATATAAATCCTTTATCAGTCTACTTAACTTTTATAAGAAATATAACAAAGCTGAATACATAAATTCCCTCTTATAACTCAACTAGCGACTTGCCGGTCAAAAAAATGACGGTCAATTAAATTGAAATGCTGTTTGGCACACAATGATAGGTTTTTGGTCGTCTGAGCACCTTTGGCGCTCATTGCAAGCCCCTCGCTGAGTGCCTCTCCCCTGGTGTACTTTTGCTCCTCTGAAAACCCTCTGCACTCATTGTGAGACCCGCGCTGAGCGCCTTTGGCGCTCATCGCGTGGCTTGCAATGAGCACCCTTGGCGCTCATTGCGAGCCTCTCTGCTCATGTAATTTTGGTGGTGTGACCACCTTTAGCACTCATTGTGAGCCCTGTGCTGAACGCCTTTGGCGCTCATTGCGATCCTCTCCTCTGCTCTACTTTTGGTTCTCTGAGCACCCTGTGCGCAGATTGTGAGCCCCGCGAATTTACCCTTTTACTTGCTTGTGATTTTACTGTTCATTAACCAGAAACTGATTACTTATGACCTTGCTTTAGGTCAGCCTTACGTAAAAATAGATTGGGTTGTTTATTTTACATAAGCTTCATGCATGGATAAATCTGAATATTAAACCTTAAATAAATATCAATGTTTCCTTGAACACTGTTTAGTATAAGACAAATGGTTTTCCATGTGTGTCCATGGTTTCCAATAAACACTCTCCAATATATATATATATATATATATATAGAACCTTTTTAAATATATATATCTATATATTTAGAATTATTGATCTCTGTCTTGATATCTATTGTCTGTTTGTTATTATGTTTTCTGGGTAAAATTAGGTAAAGCATGCATGTAAAGTAAGAGATAAGTAATGCCCAATGGTATACAGTGAATATTAATAGAGGGTTAATATAATATTAATAATTAGAAACTGTTGTAGCCATATGATACATCAGCAATATGGTAGATAGAAATATATGAATCCAGTCCATAATGCTACTCAGAGAAGCAAAATAGTTGGGGTCTCCATTCTAATTTTGAAGGAACAGTTGGATAAATATAGATACCCTACATATGACAGAATGGAAGGAGTAGGGAGTATGACCTAGGAAGGCACAAGGATGGTTACTTCACGTCACTGTTTACTGGTGTAGGGGAGGAGTGCCTAAAAATGTATATAGGGAGGGGTTTACCCGCCCTAGAGCCAGTTGGGATTGGATAAGTGAACTCCCCCCCCCCCTATATATATATACGATAAGTAGTTTGCCATATGGGAATTTTGTGGAGTGTTATCCAATCTGTAGTTGCAGGTATGTTTATGTGTTATTGTAACAGCCGTTTTGGCGGGGTGTGTTCCCTTAATATATTATTTATGCTGGAAAAAGGAGTGGAGATGGCGGTTGTCTGCTTGAGGTACCCATCTACGGGGGTGAGGGCAAGCACCACTGGTATTTTTTTTCTCATAACCTGATGTTAAGGGTATATTATTTATAATAAAGAGCATTGGCCTTATTCTCCAATAAATGTGTGTCTGTGTATTTTTTTTGTGGGTTATTGGTATATGGGTTAATCCAGGTTGACTATACTCAGGTCAGATCAAGGTGGTCACTTATTATTATTATCATCTTTTATTTGTAATGCGCCAATATATTCCATAGTGCTTAACACATTGCAAAGAATGCAGGGCCCGGTTTTTGAGCTTAAAATCAAACTTACATAGTGTTTCTTTCCATAGCACCGACAGTAGGGTCTCTACCAGATGACTGGTGATACCTATATTTAAGGGAGCAAAAGCAAATATGGGGAATTATAGACCAGTAAACCTCACTTCTGTAGTAGGGAAGCTTTTAGAAGGGTTAATAAGGGATAATATACAAGAATATGTCTATTTGAACAGGATTCCGCATGGATGTATGAACAGGAGTCAGCATGGATGTATGAGGGATAGGTCATGTCAAACAAATCGAATTAGTTTCTATGAGGAGGCTAGTAGGAACCTGGATCAAGGCAACTCAGTGGATATAGTCTTTTTGGATTTTGCAAAGGCTTTTGATACAGTGCCACACGGGAGACTATTGTGCAAACTAAGGGATACAGGAATTGCAGTAAATGTCTGCTCATGGATTGAGAGCTGGCTAAAGGACAGAATGTGTTAGTGTCTCCATTTTTGCTGATGACACAAAGTTGTGCAAGGTAATTCAATCAGATAATGATGTACTTTCTCCCAAAGGGATTTACATAAAATAGGGGAATGGGCGGCTAAATGGCAGATGAAATTTAATACGAATAAATGTAAAGTTATGCATCTGGGAAGGAAAAATAGCCATGCAATTTATAATCTTAATGGAGCAAATCTAGGTGTATCGGATATTGAAAGGGATTTGTGAGTGCTTGTGGAAAACCACCTAGGTAACAGTGCTCAATGCCAAGCAGCAGCTGCAAAGGCAAATACAATATTAGCATCTATTAAGAAGGGTATAGAAGCAAGGGAAGCAAATATAATTCTCCCACTATACAAATCTCTAGTACGTCCACATTTGGAATATGGAGTAAATTTTTTGGCACCACTTCATAAAAAGGACATTTTAGAGCTGGAAAAAGTACAGAGGAGGGCAATAAAACTAATAAGGGGAATGGAGGGGCTACGTTATGAAGAAAGACTAACCAAATTAAGCTTATTTTCTCTAGAAAAAAGGCGTCTAAGAAGGATATGATTACCTTATATAAATACATCTAGGGTCAGTATAAAGATTTGTCAAGTGTATTTTTTGTGCCAAGAGGTTTTAAACTGACAAGAGGACATCCTGAGGTTAGAAGTAAAAAGATTCCACCTTAAAGAAAGAAAAGGGTTCTTCACAGTAAGGGTGGTTAATCTGTGGAATTCTCTACCAGAGGAGGTGGTGACAGCGGATTCGATAGATAACTTTGATTGAATTTTTTTGGTCAGGAAATTTACAATGACCAAACTTTCTGTCCTACATCCATCTTAAGCCAGACAAAATAAATCAACTCCCTGTTTTTGCCATATTAGTTATGGTTAGTTAAATATGTGATCAGATGGCATTCACTTCTCGAAGAACATCCACTAAAGGTATGAGACTTAATGCTTGGGGAACATCTTATGTACGGACTATACAACTGTGAATCCTTGCTACTACATTTACATGACATTGTTGAAGTCAAAGGTGGAATGTACTTTCACTGACAGCTCACAGCTTACTTCATTTCTCTGACAAAATAATGTTTTTTGTTTACAACAATGCAATTTAGTCTTTTTGCTATAAATTTTTGGTTTTGTCTACTGTTCCATTTTGGTTATGATGGTTTTTCAAATGCTGCTGGTTTTCCATTTTTCTTGTCATAGAAAGCCACAGAGTTTCTCTTTCTTATCAATTGATGAGCTTCCGTTTGGGCTTAAATTACTTTAATTAATTAACAAGTGTTACTTGAAAATTGCTCTACTCTCATAGAATAATCCAATTAAACCCCAGAAGCAACAAAAGTGTAAAGAATAGGAGAGGGCTGACATGTAAGCTCACAATCTATCACTAATATTGTTGTCGTACTGCAAGTTTGTGTGTAAGGCTTGCAAAGTTTGTGCATGCGTGTATCGGATGCTGAGGTCTGCTATGAGCGCCAAAGGCGCTCAATGCGAGGCTAGCAAGGGAGAGGCAAAAAGAGAGAAGCAGGGGAGAGAAGGTAATAAGTGCGCATACAAAAATTCTAAAATAAAATTGAGAAATAATTTACAGTTGTATTATTTTAGTTCAAGATCTATGGAGGTTATTGTTGTAGGCTATAAGTTCTGTTGTCCAAGCAGGGACCATTTGTTGCCTTCCTGTAAGATTCACTTGTACCTTTATGTCATATTTTTTTGTAATTTCCCTCTGCAAACCTCTATGCAACTCTATTGATTATGCAGTACAAATAAACATATATACCAACACATATAGTCGCAGGTTATTTAATATCAGGCTTGTGTTCATGTTTGATTTTTTCTAATAAGTAACATACAGTGCCTTGCAAAAGTATTCACCCCCTTTACTTTTTACCTATTTTATTACATTACAGCCTTAAATTCATTGTTTTTCTAATTTGAATTTTATGTGATGGATCAGAACACAATAGTCTAAGTTGGTAAAGTGAAATAGGAAAAATAACTAACGTATATACTTGAGTATAAGCCAACCCAAGTATAAGCCGAGGCACCTATTTTACCACAAAATACTGGGAAAACTTAGTGACTCGAATATGAGCCGAGGGTGGGAAATGTGATGCCCCTGTGTCCCTCTTGTGCTCTCCGTGTCCCCTCTTGTGTCTCTTCCCCCCTCTCCCTTCCCTGTGTCTCTCCCCTCTCCCTCCTCTGTGTCTCTTCCCCCTCCCCTCCTCTCCCTTCCCTGTGTCTCTTCCCTCCCTCTCCCTTCCCTGTGTCTCTTTGGCCCCCTCCTCAACTCCCGTCTCATCCTCAACCCCCCTCCTCAACCTCTCTCCTCAACCCCCTCCTCATCCTCAACCCCCTTCCTCATCCACAACCCCCCTCCTCAACCCCCCTCCTCATCCTCCTTCCTCAACCCCCTCCTCAATCCCCCTCCTCACCCTTAACCCCCTCCTCATACTCAACCCCCCTCCTCAACCCCCCTCGTCACGAGGGAGAGGGGGGAAAGAGACATAGGAGAGGGGGAAGAGACACAGGGGTGGAGAGCTACGGGGGGGGGGGAAGAGACACAGGGTGACTTAAGTATAAGCCGAGGGGGCCCTTTTAAGCCTTAAAAAAAGGGCTTAAAAACTCGGCTTATACTCGAGTATATATGATACATAAAACTATTTTTTAGAAATAGAAAACGGAAAATTGGCATGTGCGTATGTATTCACCCCCTTTGTTATGAAGCCCATAAAAAGCTCTGATGCAACCAATTACATTTAGAAGTGACATAATTAGTGAAATGATGTCCACCTGTGTGCTATCTAAGTGTCACATGATCTGTTATTACATATACACACCTTTTTTTCAAATCTATCATAAGCAAATGGAAAGAACATGGCACAACAACAAACCTGCCAAGAGATGGCCGCCCAACAAAATTCACAGACCGGGCAAGGAGGGCATTAATCAGAGAGGCAGCACAGAGACCTAAGGTAACCATGGAGGAGCTGCAGAGGGCTTTATGGCAGAGTGGCCAGAAGAAAGCCATTACTTTCAGCAAAAAACAAAATGGCACATTTTGAGTTTGTGAAAAGGCATGTGGGAGACCCCCAAAATGTATGGAGGAAGGTGCTCTGGTCTGATGAGACTAAAATTTAACTTTTCGGCCATCAAAGAAAACGCTATGTCTAGCGCAAACCCAACGCATCACATCCCCCAAAGAACACCATCCCCACAGTAAAATCTGAGGGTGGGAGCATCATGCTGTGAGGATGTTTTTCAGCAGCTGGGACTGGGAAAGTGGTCAGAGTTGAGGGAAAGATGGAACGTGCTAAATACAAGGATGAGCAAAACCTGTACCGCTTTGTGCCTGATTTGAGGCTAGAATGGAGGTTCACCTTCCAACAGGACAATAATGCCAAACACACTGCTAAAGCAACACATGAGTGGTTTAAGAGGAAACATGTAAATGTGTTGGAATGGCCTAGTCAAAGCCCAGATCTCAATCCAATAGAAAATCTGTGGTCAGACATAAAGATTACTGTTCACAAGCGCAAGCCATCCAACTTGAAGTAGCTGGAGCAGTTTTGCAAGGAGGAATGGGCAGAAATCCCAGTGGTAAGATGTGGCAAGCTCATAGAGACTTATTCAAAGTGACTTGGAGCTGTGATTGCCGCAAAAGGTGGCTCTACAAAGTATTGACTTTTGGGGGGTGAATAGTTATGCACATTGACTTTTTCTGTTATTTTGTCCTAGTTGCTTCACAATAAAAAGAATTAAACATCTTCAAAGTTGTGCGCATGTTCTGTAAATTAAATGATGCAAATCTTCAAACAATCCATGTTAATTCCAGGTTGTGAGGCAACAAAACACAAAAAAATGCCAAGGGGGTGAATACTTTTGCAAGGCACTGTAGTAACATAGCATTTGAGGTTGAAAAAAGACTGTTAGTCCATCAAGTTCAACCTTTTTAGATCTGGTATGATCCTTTTAATATGTGGACTATTTGTTAATAATTGTTAATTGATCCAAACCAAGGCAAACAGAAAAAAACATTGAAACTTTGCCAATTCCCCCTAAGGAAACAAAAAGCAAAATTCCTTCCTGACCCCAGAGACTGGCGATCAAATTTCTCCCTGGATCAATATTCCTTCGCTAGTTATCTAGGATAGCCTTGAATGCCCTCTTTATTCAAAAATATATCTAACCCCTTTTTAAAGTTATCTATCAAATTCGCTGTCTCCACCTCCCTTGGTAGAGAATTCCACAGTTTAACCACCCTAACTGTGAAGAACCCTTTTCTTTCCTTAAGGTGAAATCTTTTTGCCTCTAACCTCAAGGGATGTCCTCTTGTCAGTTGAAAATCTCTTGGTACAAAAAGTTAACTTGACAAAGCCTTATATTGACCCTGGATGTATTTAAATAAGGTAATCATATCCCCTTGTAGACGCCTTTTTTCTAGGGAAAATATGTTTAATTTGGTTAGTCTTTCTTCATAACTTAGCCCATCCATTCCCCTTATTAGTTTTGTTGCCCTTCTCTGTACTTTTTCCAGCTCTAAAATGTCTTTTTTTCTCCATATTCCAAATGAGGGCGTACTAGGGATTTGTATAGTGGCAGAATTATATTTGCTTCCCTTGCTTCTATACCTTTCTTAATACATGCTAATATTTTACTTACCTTTGCAGCTGCTGCTTGGCATTGAGCACTGTTACCTAGGTGGTTGTCCACAAGTACTCCCAAATCCCTTTCAATATCAGATACCCCTAGATTTGCTCCATTAAGATTATAAATTGCATGGCTTTTTTTCCTTCCCAAATGCATAACCTTACATTTACTTGTATTAAATCTCATCTGCCATTTAGCCGCCCATTTCTCTAATTTATGCAAATCCCTTTGTAGGGAAAGTACTTCATTATCTGATTTAATTTCCTTTCACAACTTAGTGTCATCAGCAAAAATGGAGACACTACTTTCGAGTCCTACTTCTATGTCATTAATAAATATGTTTAAAAGGAGAGGACCTAATACTGAACACTGAGGAACTCCACTCACCACATTAGTTCAATCAGAGTATGTTCCATTTACAACAACCCTTTGCTTCCTGTCTTTTAGCCACCTCTCAATCCATGAGCAGATATTTACTACAATTCCTGTATCCCTTAATTTTCTCAATAGTCTCCCATGTGGCACCGTATCAAATGCCTTTGCAAAATCCAAAATGACTACATCCACTGAGTTGCCCTGATCCAAGTCTTGCAGCTTATATCTTACATAGCTGCCTATATAAGTTTAGTACACAATTCATGAATATATTTTCCTAACCTACAGTGGTGTTTTAACTTTTAGCTCATAGAAATATGAAGGGAAATAAAAGTAGATTATTTTTTACATTACAAATCACTTCTCTTTCATTGGGTCAACATGACATTTGTTAGAACAGAAATAAAAAGATTTTAAACTAAACCTCAGGTATCCTTTCTGATAAGTAGGGAAAGTTAGCCAGTGTGTCTCTAGTGTATATGTAAATATCAATAGACTGTGTATATCCTGTATAAATATGCTTTAATAATTTGCTATACAAATAAAGTAAATGTCAAGGCTGCAAAATTAAGAAACTATGCATCCCTTTGAACAAACCTTAAAACACATCAACAATGTGAAGATTAAGAACAAGTTTTTCCAGGCTGGAAAACTGGAAAGAATACAAAATAAATAATAATCCGCCTGTGCCACAAAAGCATTGAAAAAGTATTAATCTTACCTTTATTACTGAGAACTTACAGTGAAAATCTGCAATACCTACTGAAAACTATTTTTCATTACTTCTATGCAGATTATGTTTTATGTTATGATTTATTTATTTCCTATTAAAGAACCACTGGAGTTTTGGAAAACTTAGAAACAAACTAGCATCTATACAAGCCATGGGCATAAAAGCATTTTAGAGAAAGCCTTCAATTTAGCTTACTTTACTTGTGTCATGGGAGCTTTCATCTTGGACTATTTGTCTGCTTGTAGCCTGAGCAGGTGTTGTCCTACTGCAGATTGCACTTCTATTTACTTCTGTTGTCAAGTGTGCTTTTTTAGAGTGCCAGTTCCAGCTAGATATTATTATTTTTATTTGCTTTCTAAATGCAATTTGCCCATTACCAAGTTTAAATCCAAAAGACCATTTTTGACCACAAGGTCCTTTACATTTAATATTATGTGTGCGTAATATTTACAGTCGTATAATTTGAGAAGGGTTCATATGACCTGAGTGAGTAGCTGGTAATATGATTGATCCATCTTCCTTCTTTGGGAAAGAATATTGTATTCTCACTTAGTTCACATATATATTGCAAATGAATATTGGATAATTTAGGTCAATCCAGAGATGTTTCACCTGTTAATCCCATTGAACTTCTAATATAATAGAATACATAAATAATTGTATTTAAATACATTACAATACTCATAGTTGTCTCATACCCATCCCTTTAAAGTCTGAAACCTAAATAAAAATGATCAATAACAAAGGAAGTGTTTTTTTGAACCCATAACATTAAAATACAGATGTTGTAACCACTGAGCCATCAATATAAAAATGCACAAAATGCCCCACTTCTTCACTCACATCCAGTTCTAATTATGTATACATCAAATTAAAATGTGGATGCAAGCCCTCTAATACCCATAATTACAAATGCTTATAGATGCATACATTTAGTAGCAATTTCAAAAAGGAAAACATTTTTTGTATGATTTTAACCCACTAATGATGCAGAGCACATCTAGTGACTTCAGTGACCCTTTAAGCATTGCCCATTATTTTACTCTTTTTCACCAGAAAACTATTTGAGTTTATTATGAAAATGATCTGTTCTTGGACATAACGTCTCCACTCAACTCTCCCTTGGGAGTTGCAGTTTTGCCACAATTTACCATGAATTGATTCAACCTTCCAATGCACTATTTTTCCCCGATCTGAAATTAATTTCGGGATGTAACACGTCTCATCCTACTGAGGCTGGAAACCAAACTCTTTAGAGTTATTTAGCATGAGACCATAACTCTTCTTCTTATAGTCATAATGCCACATCTTCTACCTTCTCTGGACCACACTACAACCATTTTACTAATAATCTAATAATACTACCCCTAATAAAATAGAAAAATAAGTGAGAATAAAATTAGTGCTACGGAATATGTTGGCGCGTAACAAATAAACAATAAGAATAAAATATTTCTATATGTGTCATTTATTATGTGCATTTGTAATGGTATTTTTTGAAGTGTATATTGTATTAAGTATTTAAAATAGAAAAAATCTAATTCATTTTACATTGATATCAGGGTACACTATCTTAAACTTTTAATATAAAGAAGTGGGCTCAGTGATACATACATTTATCTAAATGAATCAAGTATTGTATTTTTCTTTACATTTCCAAGTAATATAACTTATCCTTTGTTTTTCTTGGTAATAATTCTATAAGACAGGTGGTATTTATTTTCACAGTCAATGCTCCCCAGGTTAAATGTATTTGCTGTGTAATCTTGTACAAATTCATGGAAAACTTGTAGTACATGATTTCAAAGGACCTCTACAGACATTATTTATACTTTTATTCAATATCCCATTGATGACATCTCATAATGTGTTCCATATTGCCTTTACATTTGCACACTCTTTGAACATGACATTCCCTAAATCAATCAGCAGGGAAGTTAGAAGTGAACAGACAGAAAACTGTTGGAATCTGCTATGATACATACAATGTTTTATAAGCTTCATGGGTACGTTTAATGGGATATGTTAAAGCAAAACTTTTAAGTCTACATTCATCATCAGCACGCAAAGCAATACAGGAACAATCATAATAATGTATTGATTAATGTATTACTCAAATATAAAAGTTAATTCTCCTTCCACTCACAATCAGGACTTCATCACAGTAAGATTCCGGTATTGTCTTCTGTACCATTTACAGGCCATATTTAATTTTTTTCCCCATTATTCCATGGGATTGGCTGGACTCTGGCGCTGGTTCAGCAGCTTGGTGGTCTTATTTCAGACTACCTGTAGGATATAAATGACCACTCTAGTCAATGCGTTTCCATATTGTCTTTTGATTAACAACACTTGGTAATGTACAAAATGTTAGAAAGTAAACAAGCACTCAGCAATCTGTGACACTCCTTATCAATGTTTATGGTGCTCAGAGGATGACCAGTAACTTGTGTGGTCAAGTGGTGCTTAAAAAGTTATGTTAGACAGTACATTCAATTATGATATAAGTGCATACAGTAGATGATCTTTAATTGTAGCCACATTCCTTCCAGAACATATATGTTAGGTGGGCAGACAGCAAGCTGTGAAATTCCTTATCAATGTTTGTGCTCACAGGATGACCAGTAGCTTCTATGATCAAGTAGTGCTGGCCAATAGGTGCATACAACGTTATGGTGGACAGTACATTCAATTATGGTATAAGTGCATACAGTAGATGATAGATCATCTTCGATTGGAGCCACCATCCTTCCAGAACGTATGTGCTAGGTTGGCAAACAGCAAGCTGTGCAATTCCTTATAACCATTTATAGTGCTCACAGGATGACCAGTAGTTGCTGTGGTCAAGTAGTGCTGAGTTATGCACTAAAACTGCAATGTGGAGTTTCATAGCTTGATTCCCACGTGTGGGTGAAGTGAGGAATGTCAACTGGGAGCTCTATAGAGGAGAGAAGTGGTATATTCATAAATTAGTAATATTGCATTACTTTATATAATATGGCTTAATATGGCTGTTATTATTCTGGCTAAAACTTATCATTTAAAGGGCCACAAATTGTTTTTACCATTATTGTTTTTTCTCATTTTGAAACCCTGTATTGAATTAACTATTATTTATTTGTGTTTGTGTACCACCCTATTCCAACATTTTATTTGTCCAATATTTTTTATATGAAGATTTTTTTTATCCTATCTATCTACATCTACAGCACATTTTCATCCAATTTTATAGAGAAAAAGAACAATCAGATCGGGTGCAAGTTGGTACATGTAGATGATGGGTCATCTTTGATTGGAGCCATAGATACAATTCAAAGCTCTAGTTTCTTGACTTCTAATATCTATCACCATACAAGATGAGTTGAATTGAGCCATATTTGATTGATAAATCCTGGTTAGTGGGTACTGAAAAGATTGAGATACTGCAAAAAGTGGTAACCCAACACCTCAGCAGCTGTAAAGCTTACCTATCCCAGTGATTCACAGAAGATATACAGTAGCATTACATGCAACAAATAAGTACTGCTATGCTATTTTTCCCCCAAACAATGCCTGCATTTCTTTGGAATTTTCTTATAGAATGCAACCCCAAACATTTCCAACATAAGGACTTTGTTAATTAAGGATTATATACTGAGGGCCTTATTCAATTGCGATTTGGCCAATTGAATAGGGCTCTATATAAGCACAGAGCATATTTTTTTACAGAAGTTTTTAGTTAGTGAACTTCTATCCAAAAGCAAGGTCTTCACTAACTAAAAACTTCTGTAAAAAAATATGCTCTGTGCTTATATAGAGCCCTATCCAATTGGCCAAATCACAATTGAATGAGGCCCTGAGTCTAGAAATTTGTTAATACTCTCTCTTCACTCAGCATTATTCATCATACTAAAAATAATGCCGGCGTCTTGTTAGCTTGTGTTGTATTATTGCTTAGTGGTTCTGTGGCGGAACTGGAAAGCAGGAATGTCACTGTATGTGTGTAGCAGTCTTCATTATACTCACATAACCCAATATGTTCTTAAACTCGAAGATGTCCTTTGCCATTGTTGATCCGAATGTGTTAAAATACAATGTTAATGCAAAGTGCCTACACGTCAATATTTTTGTACATCTGTATTTTGTTTTTTTAAACCATGATTCGAAATTATTTTGCTTAAATTGCCAAAAAATATAAACACTGTGGTCAAAAACCATCTGTTGTTGTATAGTAACAGCTGTCTTTTTATCGGGAAAGGATATATTTCTAGTAATGGAGATTTTGTTAATGTCAAAATAAAAGAAAAAAAAAATAGTATTAATCTAAAGTGTTCTACAAAGTTCACATGACGTTTATAATACATTGCTAAGGTATATGAATGTTAAGAGATTAATTGCTACATGCTAACCAAACAAATGCGCGGCGAGAAATATAAATTTAGTTTCAAAGTATTATGTATATAAATATTTTAATATATTTATATAGATGTAAAAATCAAGTGATAAATCATTTTTCAGTGTCTGCTTTTGTGATTTAGGCCTTAATTACATCACCAGCAAAAAAAAACTCGTTAGGCTAATGTACCTTGCTAGGGTTTTTACAAGTTGGTTTATGGATGTGTTATCTGGCCCTTGCAAACAAAAATGTGCATGGATTGTGTTGATCGTAAATATATTTTTCCATATGGTGTTCCATTGGGACTCCCATGATAGAATAAAGGGGTCATTATAGGTAGATGGGTGGATTTTGATGGCCCATCCTAGCTCATATGGGCTCTTTAGTTCTGTCAATATTCTTTATTGGGGGTTAACATTCCCCACCCCAAAGCACCAGGGGGTGGTGGAAGAGGGGCCCAATGACCCCTCATAGTGGATTAGGAGGGGGCATAGGTATTCATTTTTATTTATATTAAACCTTTCCCAGTGTCCTAGTGAGTGGTTACAGATCTTAGACATTACATGGAGAATTTTAGTAAAAGCAATTTGACAAAATAGCACATGAGAAAGTTATAGGTGGCAATAACTCCAAATGCATTACACATTAGGGTTTATCCGGGCAACATGTAATGGCAACAGTATTCTTGTTACGCATAAAAATTAGCGAGGGCCATGAAATCGAGGCCTTAGTTATCAGGTCACAGCTACTGCTGACAAAAAAATGTGCCCTTTATGGGGAGTGTTAAGTGACATTTTAATTAGCAACAACATTCAAAGTGTTATTGCATCAAATAGTAACAAAGTAATAGTTACAAATTTACAATTAATCTAAGTTATATACTGTATATACTTGAGTATAAGCCGACCCGAGTATAAGCCGAGGCACCTATTTTACCACAAAATACTGGGTAAAATGAGTGACTCAAGTATAAGCCGAGGGTGGAAAATGTGCTGCCCCCTGTGTCCCTCTTGTGCCCTCTGTGTCCCCCTCTCTCTCCTGTGTCTCTTCTCCCCTCTCCCTTCCCTGTGTCTCTTCCCCCCTCTCCCTTCCCTGTGTCTCTTCCCCCCTCTCCCTTCCCTGTGTCTCTTCCCCCTCCTCATTCTCAACCTCCCTCCTCAACCCCACTCCTCATCCTCAACCTCCCTCCTCATCATCCCTCCTCATCCTCAACCTCCCTCCTCAACCCCCTCATCCTCAACCCCCTCCTCCTCAACCCCCCCTCCCTCCTCAACCCCCTCATCCTCAACCCCCTCCTCCTCAACCCCCCATCCTCATCCTCAACCCCCCCCATCCTCAACCCCCTCCTCAACCTCAACCCCCCTCCTCATCCTCAACCCCCCTCCTCATCCTCAACCCCCTCCTCAACCTCAACCCCCCTCCTCATTCTCAACCCCCTCCTCAACCTCCCTCCTCAACCTCCCTCCTCAACCTTCCTCCTCATCCTCAGCCCCCCTCCTCATCCTCAACCCCCTCCTCATCCTCAACCCCCCTCCTCATCCTCAACCTCCCTCCTCAACCTCCCTCCCTCCTCAACCTCAACCCCCCATCCTCAACCCCCCACTCAACCTCAACCCCCCATCCTCAACCCCCTCCTCAACCTCCCTCCTCAACCTCCCTCCTCAACCCCCCATCCTCAACCCCCCTCCTCATTCTAACCCCCCCCCCTCATTCTACCCCTCTAAATACCCCCTCTCCCTTTCCCCTCACTTACCTGGAGCGGAGGCTGGAGCAGGAGCTTCAGATGCAGGTAAGTGAGGGGAAAGGGAGGGGGAGTATTTAGAGGGGTAGAATCAGGGGGGGGTTAGAATGAGGAGGGGGTTGAGGATGAGGAGGGGGGAGGGAAAGAGACACGGGGGGTGAGAGAGACACGGGGGGGTAGAGAGACACGGGGGGGTTAGAGAGACGCGGGGGGGGAGTGACTCGAGTATAAGCCGTGGGGCCCTTTTTAGCCTTAAAAAAAGGACTGAAAAACTCGGCTTATACTCGAGTATATACGGTACTTTATACCCATTTTCATATAGTATGCCTCAAATCCAAGACAAAGCTCTGACTCACACAAAATAATTAATCTTAAAGTTCTTGCATGTAGATTCTTTTCATGTAAGTAACACAGAGTTGGGTTCCCTGGTGGTCCAGTGGTTAGGATTCGGTGCTTTCACCACTACGATCTGGTTTGATTCCAGTCAGGGAACCAATGGGTCACACCAACCCGAAGCCATGCCGAGTTTGGTATGGTCAGTACTTGGATTCCACAATACAAAACAGTGAACACAATTAATTAACATTCATCTCGGCCTCTGCATCCTATGAGCAGTGACAAATAAAGTTACAGGAGTAAGAGTTAATGCTTATTGAATAGATCCTTATCAATCGCTTGCAATCACTTCACTGATTTGCTCCTTCAAAAGTCAATCAGATAATAGGAGCACTAATAAAATGTGGGCCGAAGGGAGGATGGAGGGTCTTCAATCTAGAAAGAAGAGGACAGCTTTCTTCTAGCAACAATGATGTGCCTGCTTATCCACAGGTGTGGTATACTATAAAATAATATACCATAGGGGTCCATAGGGACTTCCATGGTAGGGGTCTAATTTAAAGTGCCATGTGAGTCCTTGTGTAGCCCCATGGTTCAATATGGAGGTTCATAAGGAATTCATTTTAGTTTCCAAAAGGTCCATAAGAATGCTATGGTTATAGGATAGAATACCATGGGGTCCAGCAATTAATTTGATTTGTTTATTTAATACATTTTAATACATAAATAACCACAAAACCATTGGTTTTTAATAAATCTACATTTTTTATTAAATGTAAAAGCCTTTAGCATGGAGGATATGTATCACACAATCTTCATTGTTTCACATTACATATCCTAAAATAGTATTCCACTTGTGCTGTCATTTCTAAAAATAACACACTAAACCATTTCTGAGCTCATTAATGCAGTTTTAGCAATTGCTACTGTACATATTCTTTTACCAAAATACAGTAGCTAACAGATGCTTCAGTGTGTCTTAATTTACTGCTTTGACTAATCCAAGTTCCTGCTTGCTGCTTGTGCTTCCTGTTAAACAATGCTACCTATCCAGCAGTAATAAACCTTCAACACTGCAAACATTGAGTTTGACTCTGACCTTTACTTTCTAAGGGCCTCATTCAATTGCGATTTGGCCAATTGAATAGGGCTCTATATAAGCACAATGCATATTTTTTTTACAGCAGGTTTTTGTTGGTGAACTTCTATCCAAAAGTAAGGTCTTAATTAACTAAAAGCTTCTGTAAAAAAATATGCTCTGTGCTTATATAGAGCTCTATCACAATTGAATGAGGCCCTAAGCGTATGCAGTTCCTTCAAACTGGAGCTTTCAGTTTCATCTCAGACTGATAAAGTAAAAAGTTAGATTGTAAGTTTGCGAGTTTTCAATCTTGTGTCAGTGCCTTGGAAACAAGCTCTATGTACATTTGATTTTATGCTCAAAAGCAGGGCCCTCCATTCTTTATAAGGTGTTAAGTTTGTTTGTTGCCATGTACGAAACCCCTGTACAGCGATACAGAATATGTTGGCGCAATATAAATAAAGATAATAATAATAATAATTTAAGTGATTATTTGTTTTTTTTTCTTTTTAAAGGAGCACTTTGGTCCTATATTTTAATATTCTATTCAAGTACAACACATGAAAACAATCAGCAATATTTTGGAATATAAGAATATAATGCAGCTTATTTTATTGCCTTTCATATGCAAGTATGGTGCTGTGAAATCTACCAATTTGAAGCCACATTAAATTCCAAACCCGTTTCTGCAATGTGAGACCCGCAACAGCTGCGGGCTGGAAATTCGAGTTACAGAGCTATTAAATTAGAACATGATGCAAGCTACGGGCTTGAGACGCAAACCCGCAAACCATTTGTTGAAGGTTGAATGCACGGCCATGAACGTAATCAATTAGTCAAATCCGTAATTACGGGTTACAGCAATCGTCAGAATTATGTCATTGAAAAATGGAGGTTGGATTTCAAAGTCTTACAGTTTTCAATTACGAGTTACGATCCGACCCATATTCCAGATGTAATGCAATATTGATAAAGCCTGAAATATGATATTCTATTACATGCAAGTTCCATCATATCTATTAACACATTGATTGCCGACATGGATATAACATGGAAATTACACATGAAATAAAGTATTTTATATTGCCGATTTGCGAGCTTGAGAATCTTGTGCTATTAATTCTAATACCTAACATCACTTTCCCGTTCATTATATTTACAGTAGTGTGTGTATATTTGCATTTAAAGTGCTACGGACTTTACCCCCCTTGCGGGTCCTCTCTAGCACTCGGTTTCTTGTCTCCATTTGTGGACTACGGGCTTGAACACCAGTGAATTAGTTGCAATTTAATAGCATGATTGTAAACGTAGCAGTTACGGGCTTGACAGATGAAAGGATTTGTGGGTGCGCATGTTGAATTCTTGCGTCCCGTAGGGTTTTCTCGTCCCTTACCTAGAAATTGCCCGTGGGTTGCTTTACAAAGCCAATTTAATAGCTGTAAGTCTTGCGGGCTACATTACGATCTACAATTTTACACGTTAGAGAAATTTAATGCGGCTGGGATGGGCAATGGCAATGGGAATGTTGCAGCTAAAACTGCCAATATTTTCGATAGAGATAAAGGGTCATTAGGTAAAGAGCATTAGGACGCACCCACCAGGGAAGTTGCAGAGAAAAAATAAAACAGAACGCTGCAGTAAAGAATAATTGCATATAAAAGTTCAATATGTAAAAGTTGGGTTTACGTATATATTTGTATATGTTTTTGCTTTCTAAACACTGTTTACCAATTATGAAGTCTATTTACTCAATTATCATAGAAACAATTATGCAAATAAATGAATATTCTAGTATTTAAACTTTATCTCCCCATTTAATTGTTAAAAACTAAAATACAAGTTTTACTTTTCTTCCTGTATTTATTCATGAGTGTTGCCAGCAAATCACTTTCTTTTAGTTTACATCTGTTAATGGCACAGCTCTGATTTGGCATAGCATAGCTCATGCATTTAAACAGAAAGTTAGTAGTTGGAGCTTGAAGCCGAGAGCTTGCCAGTGTGTCAGTTTTCTAAAATATTAACATACTAATTTAATTGCTTAGAAGATTAAACCCCTTTATTAGAGAGGGCAAAGATTTATGTGGCTTGTTCATTCTCTCATAATATCCTTACATTCATAATTTCACTGCCACAGTTTTCTTTCTTTTGCTGTCTCGCCATCTTCAACATAAAATATTTTGTTGTAGTTAGGAATGAAGCATTTAAAAAAAACAAAAAACAATTGACAATTGTTTGGCAAATAATGTTAAAAGGACCCAGAATGCACATATTTGTCTTGTGTTCAGAGTAGGTTGGAATTTCCCAAAGAAAGGTTAGCCATGATGGTTGGTTGCAAACAGGATTCCCAGGGGAGAGCATGACTTTCCACATCTTATGCACTAAAGTCCTTCCTGCGGTAACAATGCATGAAAAATCATCTTCTCTGTCTCAGAAGGCAAGAAAAAGTTGGGCTTAGAGTCCTTTCTCAGCAAGGCCATTTGGAACAGGACCCCAGCGAAAACAATATTATTATTACCTTTTTTGGTAACGGACCTACGTATTTTGTAGCTCTGTAGAGGAGTAATAGATATAGAAAAAAAAATACATTATTAAAAACATGGCAAAATGTAGAAGACCCTATTTTTGAGTTTAAAATCTTACATACACGGGGTCTCATTCAAATGCAATTTGACCAATTGAATAGGGCTCTATATAAGCACACAGCATATTTTTTTTACAGAAGTTTTTAGTTAGTGAAGACCTTACTTTTGGATAGAAGTTCACTAACTAAAAACTTATGTAAAAATAATATGCTTTGTGCTTATATAGAGCCCTATTCAATTGGGCAAATCGCATTTGAATGAGGCCCACAGTGCTTTTCTCAAACTTACAATCTAAAAGAATTAATGAAATAAAGGGAGAAAAATTAAAAGGAAGAAACAAGTACTCGGCAAGTAATTGAAAAGAGAGTAGAGGGTTAATTAGTGATTAGGTCCATGGGTGTATCAGCTGTGAAAGATGGAGGTGATAGTGCTGAACCTGCATGATAAACTAAAACAAATCATAGGTGGGGGGTGGACAGGGTAGGAGGGAGGGCATGTTATATGAGTTTAGACAGAAGAGTGGTGGCGAGTGAGGGTCTAGATCTAGAGGTAAAAGAAAACAAGGTAAATAAAACTGGGGGAAAAGCCAATTGGAGAGTTATTCTGTTGAGTGGATGGTATGAGGCCCAGTGACATTGGCAGAAACGACTGCTTAGTGCTGATAGTATATACAGCTAGATGTCTATGTATGCACAAGGCAGATTCCCTGTAACTATGGTGGTCAAATCTGAGACCCATGGGTGCTCTGGTCTACAACCAAGTTTTCCTGACCAATAAACATGGCGGCAGGGTAATAGAAAGCCATGACCGGGCACAACACCTTCCACTATAGGAGCCGAAGCTGCTGCTGAAATATTGGCCCATTTCATTATTGTGTTTCCTGACAATAAGATGTCACTAGCTTATGATTCATACTGAGGTACCTATTGCAAGACTCCAACATTGCATATATACCTGCTTTAAGCTTTTATATAGAAAGGATCACTTTGCGTGTTCTCTTACCCAAGGCAATACTGCCAATTTATAGAATCACATTTTTACTACTTTTATTCTCAGTGTCAATTTAATTGTTATTTGATTATCTCTTAATCTGTTCTATCCCCCCCCCTTATATCTATCCTTTTCCCATCCTTAAACTTTTACCCCCAAACCCAGCAGCCCAAGCAAATGAAAAAATGTATTAAGGGTTTGTTTATTTAATGTAGGCTTTAATATGTTAAAAGACCTCTGTGGTCACATTTTTGACATTTATCGTCTTAAAGATTTACACCATGGTGTTAGAATGTAAATAAAAATAACACTGCCTCTAATGTATTGCTTTTTTATATCACATATATAATTGTCATAACTGCGGATTGCCAATGGTTGTTGCTAACGCTGCGGCCCTCGCAACATTTACGGAGTTACGACACACAAATACGAGACGCGGACTTAGAAAAAAAAAACATTACGACCTCGCAAAAATACGACTTTAACGGCCGACCCGCGCGAACCTGATAACATTAAAAACACAATAAATACACACAACAAACACATAAAATGCTTACCCACAGCAACAGGGGGCACCCAGGACCTCTGCAAGTGAAGTTACACCTCCATTTAAGTCCAAATTACAGAGTTTAGTCACCCAAAAATAACCTAAGCGAGAGAAAAAATGGCCGCAGAAAAAAACGAAAACGAGGCTACAGGACCCTAAAGACGCAAAACACCACCAAACACATACAGATTTTTTCGAAAAATCCGGACGAGATCCAAGAACAAGGACGCTAAATCACCAACAGCCGCGTACCACACATTAGGCGCCATTTTACACTAACTTACAGAATGCAGAAGTACACAGCTACTCTAACGGATTTTCCTCGCGCACGCACACTATTTACACTGCACACATTGCTCACACTTACACGGCAGCTCCACAGCACCGAAAACACACATTGTATGCTGCAGCAACATCAAAACAGATTGTCAGCTCTTCAGCATAATGCTTCCTGCATCTATTACTTCCAAATAGGTAAAGTATATTAATTTATTAAAATATTATTTAGTTCATTACCATACACCAAACATCATTAGCTCACTTACAATGTCATTGCCGTCATTTTTTGACGGGCAATACTTATAATAAGTAAATGGAGAGATCACCTCCTTAGGTGGGCTAAGATTGTGCAGGAAGTTTGTGTCGGCACAAGTGGAAGAACTTCAAGTAATCTCAGCAGGAGTACTGGGAAACTATACTAGTTTACAAGGACATACACACCTCAGTAGTGGCCAGGAAGACACAATAGTAGCCTAATATTCTGTAATTGCAGCCTTGCAGCACTGTCAAGACTGTGTTTGCTGCAGCCAATAAGTCTGGAAGGAGAAAATACTCTCTGCACAGAGCGCTATAACTCAGCAGGTGCTATACCCTGACATACTTATTTGAGTTTATCAAAAGGAGAGCCTGGTATATGTTACAAATATAAGAGAAACTACAAATGTATGCATCAAGGCCACTGCACTACACAAAATAAGACACTTGCCTGTCAATTATGTACCAGACTAAGACTATTTGAGACTGTATAAGCCATGGACATAAAACATTTATTTGTGAAAATCTGAAGACTCTATTTATGAATATTTTCATATTTTTTATAATTACAGGAATCCATTTTGTGTTTGTTACATCACCATCACCTAAGAGATGTATGATAGGGGTGTGCATTTGTAGGGTGGAGGGAGGGTGGGGTGAAGAAAACAGGAAGTCCAGAGCCATTGTTTGATAATAAAATAGGATTGAAATTGACACTGCACCCTTCCTCCTCACTGTCCCAGAAGCAGACACCTTGCATCATTCAATGCAACCACAGATCTCCAGGCTTATTTTTCTAATTAAAAACTATCTATATGACTTCTCCATGATCAATAATGCTCTTAGACTGAAAGTTTTCAAATATGTATTTTTTTCCATTGTGCAATGCTCATTTAATCTTTGCAGCATTAATATATATTGCAAATAAATAGAATAATGGGAACATGCCAAAAAAACTATTAAAATGAATAACTTATTGTGTATACAGAAAAAGGAAATAAATAAACAGTGACATCAAGTAAAAACAAACCCCAGTAAGTTATTAACATGATGGGTTTAGTTAGTTTTCAAGCAAATCCACTAAACATTTTTTTTTTTTTTGCATAAATGTGTCAATGAAGCCAAATATTTAAGGCTGCAACGCCAGCATGGGATTATAATTAATTATAAAAATAGCAGCATATATTACCAAGGAAGGTCCTGTGTACGTTTTGTACATTGTATGTACTGTACACTTTGTAGTGTTCACAGTGAGTCATTTGGCTTATTTGGAATATGCTCCACACCCTAACTTCATACTAAGCTACGTGCACACCTTTCCTATACAGTACTCAATTACTTCAGGCACTATCCAAACATTAATTGTCCTCTTGTTTGAGTGCTTTGCAGATGTGTTTTAATGAAGATAGTTTTACATTGACAATGTGTGGTAATGATACTGAACTTCTATGTTCTTTTATATACATTCTCTATACTTTCCAGCTTTACCTAGATATTAATGGGATATTTCTATTTCAAAACATTCCACATAACACAGTGATAATCCCTAAAAGCTCCCATAAAATTGCACGTATTTTTAATTGGCAAAGGAGAATAGATGAATAAAAATAACTAAAGCCTAATAATTTAAAATATTATGCGTGCAGTACAATGAAAATAAATACTAATTGACAATAGTCATGAAATGTACAATATATATAGGAAAACACTACACAACTGCTATGTATGTGAGCATATATAATTCCATAAAACAGATAAAGGTTCTTTTCATTTTATAAAGGCTCTAAAAACATGTTGACCAATATTCATTCCAGAGCACTGAAATTATGGGGTATCAATGCCCCTTTACATGCATATAAACAGAAAAGTTGGTACAGCTTAAATCCAGGTTTCATGGATTAATACATTTCTGCACTCTATAGGCACTCATAAAACATTTTATTTTTATTAACATCTAAAAATCCCTCTATTGATTATGTTGACATCCCCAGGGGTGTCTACACAGGCCACTGATTCCCACCCAATCAGCATGCAGCATTAGGGGGACCAATTCTAACCCATTATTTACCGGCTGTGTCTTCCTCAGCCAATAGGAGAGCACTGATGTTAACCCTCAAGTCACTGCTGGGGTATGACTCCCTGCTGCTTCCTGTCTGTGCTGTGCTGCTGCCATAGTACCTAACATGCCACACTACATATCTCAGGATGCTTTGCGGCACAAACAGAAACTCCAAGAATTATTTCATATGTTTCAGAAAACCTGATTGGCCAACAAATTATGAAATAAATGCTAATTTAGCCTAGGTTTAGTGGGGGTGTTAACCCTTCTTTTCAACTGTCAGAAATTACAAGATTTGCTTCAAGGTAATTGTTAAAATGTTTATTTTGGCATTTTTTCAAGCAAAACAATGTTTTTATACACTATTAATTCTACTCTATCAGATACAATTATAATCCAGGAAATATAGATATGCATTTAATACTCAATTATTGTAATCCACCTAATGTTACAATATATACAACACTGTGTCTCTTGGAAACTTGATTGCTTTTTAATGGGTACATTTATTGGCCTAGATTCACTAAACATTCATGAAGGGTTACAGTTCAGGACCGGTTATATCTAGTTATATCTCTTGTCGACATTTTGACTTGAAAAGCTTTGTAAAGTAAGCAATGTTATCCTCCATCACAGTTTTAAGAGAAACTGATGGACTCTACCAATATAGACAATTATAATTATTATAAAACAGATGGAAATAAAAGTGCAGTGCAGATCATCCTTGTCAATTTCATATGGTTTAGGATTGAAAAAATGAAGTCATATTTACCAATCATTAGCAATACTACCCAATAAGAAAAAGACATAGCAGTTAGCCTGGAGGGTGAATCAATCACAAACTTCAATATACATGTACTAAAAGAAAATGCAATTGTTTTAAATAGATTTAAGTGATATATTAGTTGTGATTACTTGTAATTTCTCTGTATTTTAGAACCTGTGCTGTGTCCCTTTAAATCAGTTTGCAGAAAAAAATCTGTCAATTGGCAGGTATTTTTAGAGGGCAGAGGAATCCCTTTAAACATAGATTTCCTTTGTAGATAATGAGCCACGGCTTCAATGCCAGACACCTGTAAGTCATTGTGTAGGCGGGTGTGCAAATATGACTGACACTCACACAAGCATTTGTACACTCCTAAGGAAAATATTTTCTTTTTTTTACTAGAAGAAGACAAAAGTAAAGCAATTAAGATACAGAAATGAGAAACAAGTTTCAAGAACTTTACGAGAGTCAAATAATTTGCACTGAGCAATCTATAGTGATAGAAAATGCTGCCATGTAAAATAGGGAAATATGATATATATATATATATAAATAAATATAAGTATATATATATATATATATATATATTTATTTAAACTACCTACTCAAAATATCCACTACATAAGCTAAGGAACCGGCCCCACGCTGATTATAGGCAGTAACCTTGAAACAGCTGTACGTGGGTGGGATTCCTGGCTTGTGTATAATCCAAGCCTAACTTTAATACAGTTGGCATATGCTTAAGGGAAGCAATGTTTCATATTGTTATGGATTGCAAGAGGGTAGCCTTTGTGGGCACAATTGCCTGCTAAGCTTCCCAGAATGCAATGTAATAACAGTATATTCTGGAATTCTGGGCATGAAACAAGTTTTTTTAACTTTTTTTAAACATTCAAATCTTAACGCAGATGTGATATTTATTTCATACTACTACTGTACGGTGGGGGGCTTCTATCGCTCTCTTGCCCACCATATATTAGATGATTGTTGTGGTGAACTACCTATGAATGCCAAGTGGATCATCATGGTGAGTTATTGGACACGACTGAACAATACAACAATACAACAACACAACAGTGCAACAACAGACAGATAAAAATGTATTTTATCCACCTTTATATTAATAGTGAGTTAGGTATAAATAGTCCATGTATGGGTATACCCACTTGAGCATGTGCAGACACAGACTGGATGTGTAAGGGACCACATCTCGGAAAACATGCTACTGAGAAGTGGTATGTGATAGGCTAGGACAATACACTGCACATCCAGCCTTATAGAGTCTGTGTCTGCATGTGCCACGGTGGGCAGACCCGTACATGGACTATTTGTTTGATTGTAGGCACAAAAACAGAACTTTTATTTGTTTACAAATAAAATAAAGTACATAAAAGTAAATAAATACAAACATAGTAACATCCAGAAACCTTCAATTTCCCTTTAATTGTGCTTTTCATCATTTAAAATTAAAACAAATGGAAACAAAAGCACAATATGTTGCAGTGCAGACATCCATAATGCTCACTGCTCCTCTGTTGTATCAGGACAGAGGTAGAGAAAACAGTCCCCCAATATCTATATTTAATATAGTTTTTGTATACTTAGGATCAATTATTTCTCATTAGGAAAAACAAATATTTAAACATTATTTTTTTAAATAAATGCTAGAGCTTTTTGGACTACATTGACCCTTTAAATGTTATATATATATATATATATATATATATATATATATATATATATATATATATTGTCCAGTTGTTAAATTGTCCTGTTTCTGTTGATGAAATAACTCCTGCATATAATAAGGCATTTCCCAAAGTAACGTTAATGTTGTGATAGCTTTCTCAACTGTTTTTTATTAAATAAAATTTCTTGAACAGCATGCCACAAAATACTAATCAGCATACAAACATGTTAGTTGTACCTATCCTGGGAACTATATTATAACATTAGTTGCTTCTATTATAATGAACCAGGAAAATACTTAAAACGATAAATTACACAACTCTTCACTCTATAACTAATATTTCTTGGTTAGGGATATTGAAGTCTCCTGGATTTTACTTGATATATAAAATACCTGTGTATCGGTTTACTTTTGTGTACTTTATTTTAAAAGGAAGGGCCTATAAGCTCTGTTTTTACTGCCTAAAATTAAACCAATATTACCTAACCCTCTGCAGCACATGACAGTAAAGCACAAAAAGCACTACAAAATGAATGACATTTCAACATTATTTGACACTGAATAATCCAATCTAAACATATGCGTAATTACAAAAATATGTTATGTTGGTATTAAGCCCGTTTTATGATATACAATCCAGGGTAACGAACATCCCAGTACTCAAGGGGTTAATACACATCACAAAACCGTATTGCCTATGAACAAATACTCTAATGCATTGTCTACATATAGATCATAATTTAACACAAAATAAAAACATCTTTATTTATTGAAGCTATAAATACAATTGTCACATCTTTTTAATATGAAAATATATTTCTATATAAATAGAAAACAATGACTTTATTTATATTTATCTGGTCCCTTTCTGTAGCTAGCTACGGGCAGCTGTTCCTGCACTTATTATAAAATATATGATGTTCACATGTCCTATTGTCCTAGGGCTGTCTCATCCGTAAAGTTTGGTCCAGCTGCTCCTTGCTCAGACATCTGTTGCGGCAACAGAGCAGGATTTATGGCTCTGAGCTGAGTGCTCTAATCCGGGGGAGTGAAAGATTTACATTAGTGTCGAAGTTAGGGAAAAAAGCTCCTGCAGACTTTTTACAGCAGGCCTAGGGGCCTCATTCAATTGAGATTTGGCCACAGAGCATTTTTTTTTACAGACGTTTTTAGTTAGTGAACTTCTATCCAAAACCAAGGTCTTCACTAACTAAAAACTTCTATAAAAATATGCTCTGTGCTTATATAGAGCCCTATTCAATTGGCCAAATTGCAATTTAATGAGGCCCTTAGGCAGTGGTGGGCAAGTTCTGTCCCGGAGGACTGCACACAAGCCTGGATTTGAAGATATCCTTTCTGTGAACAGGTGAGTCAATCAGGATGACTGAAGAAGTGAGTGACTGTCCTGTGCGTAGCAGGGGTATCATCAAATCCAGGCATGTATGTGGCCCTCCATGCCCACCCCTAGTCTAAGAGAGGGGATTATGATTTGTAGATGCATTGTATTCACACTGTTTATAATATTAAATAAACATTTTCTTGCATGATGGAAAGTGGCTTAAATAGCATACTTTTACTTTATATTGTGCATTACAGCTGCACCTTCACTCGGCTTATCCAATTGAAGGACTTTGGTTTAGTTGTATAGAGTTGGCCAGAATCTCCACAGCCTTTTGACTATTAGCCATATTGTGTAACACTGTATATTTTGAGGGTATTTAGCACACTGCTATCCATATTGGTGGAGAAGGCATGGCCAGTGGTGCAGAGCAGAACACTCCTCTCTGAAGCATACAATTATGTATTTTTATAGCAGGTTAAAAAATAAGATTCCTAAACTTCAAATTAAAGGTCTACTTTAGTCTAGCACATATAAGAGTTGTCGTAATTGCGAGTTTGTCAGTAACGCTATTTTAAAAGTTTTGGCGCTCATTGCGGGCCTCGCAATGAGCGCTGTAGGCCAATTGATTAAAAAATTAACTGACAACCTCACACACGGCACAGGGGAAGAGGCAGGGAGCAGGTAAGTGAGGTTGAAAGCTAATTTGTTCTTCAATTGGCGTCTTTTGGAGGTCTGAAAATGGCTACGTGAGAAAAAAAAATGGCGGCTGTAAAGACGTAATGTGTTTTCAAGGCCGCAAATCAGAGACTATTTCGGGCTTGGGGAAATTGATCAATTTCCCAAGCCTACAAATGGTTTCAGACACGTACAGCACAGAGCAGGGAGAGGGAGAAGAAAGACACAGGGGGGTGGGGGTGGAGGGTGGAAAGAGACACATAGGTGACAGAGGGGGGGGGGGGGAGACACAGAGGAGGGAGATAAGGGGGGAAAAATCACAGGGCAGGGAGAGGGGGCAAAGAGACAGTGGGGCGCAGAGAGGGAGAAAAAGACACAGGGGAAGGAGGGGGAAAAGAGACACAGGGTTGAGAGAATGGTGAGAGTCTCGCAATGAACGCCAAAGGCGCTCATTGCGAGGCATGAAAGCTGTGGGTTGGACGATGCCCGCAATGAGCAGCATAGCCGCTCATTGCGGGCTCACAATGAGTGCCTTTGGTGCTCATCACAAGCCCCGTAAAGTAGAAGGTAGGGAGGCTCGCGATGAGTCCCGAAGGTGCTCATTGCGAAGCATGAAAGTGGTGTGTTGTCTGAGGCAGTCAATGAGCGGATTGCGAGGCCCGTAAAGTAGACGGGGGAGAGGCTCGCTAAGAGCGCCAAAGGCAGCTCATTGCGAGGCATGCAAATTAGAGGGGGCGGAGCCTCTCATTGTGTGGCAAACAGCATTGCCAGGCTTAAAGTTTTATTGCCATCATTTTCAGTTTTTTATAAGGATTATTTGTCCGATAGAGTAGAAAAATACATTAAATTCAGTCAGCGTGGGATTTTTTCTCCTTATCTACCCTGGTATGTCCCAGATAATAGAGGGCCAATTAGCCTTATGGATGTTATTAGTGGGAAAATCCCTTGTCAATGCATCTCTGCAGGTCTCATGCAAGGAAGAAGTTGAAATCAGTGACATCCATGACGTTTCTTTTATTACAAGCTTGGAGAGCACAATACAGATCACAGATCAATACAGAGTCTGCTTTATTACACATGTACTAGCCTCATATAATATTTCCACAAGGGATGGTGAAATGTTTTTTTTAAACACACTTGAAAAGGAAAATGACTACAAAAGTAGAATAGACTAGAAAATGATGACAATATATGTTATTGTATGCAGATTTTGTTTGTCAAAAGAAACATAAGACACAAACTGTTATTTGGTAAGTGAGTTAGTTTTGTAAGGCCTCAGCTTTTGGACAGGTGTCAAGGACATTTTGTCATTAGAATACTTGCAAGACGACCAGTAATATTATAAAGACACACAACCCTATATAACATAAAAGAACTTAATTTTCCTCTACAATGTCTGAACAGCAACACATTGTACTTTCTTTACCACTGTTTTTTAATGTTAATACAATTATTGGATTTACACTTCCTCTGAGTTCACTAGTAAGATAAAGGAGGATCAAACATATTCTTTTTTTACTGCCTGTGTTTTCTTTAAATGTTGATTTTCTTAAATAAATGTATTTTCTGTAGAAAAAAATCATTTTGTGATGTATAAAACATGCTTTTTTTAAATGTTGGACTATAATGGCCCTTCTGGCTCACTATCTTGTCGTGGTGAAGGGACTATGAGCCATACCATGTAGGGTCACTAAGATGGGTCGGTCATAGCAGAGTAGTCAGACAAATCTTGGTCCACTGGAGAAGGAACTGGCAACTCACTCCAGTATCTTTGCCAAAAACTTATGGATAAGCATGACCAGACACAAGATGTGGTTCACAGGGTCACAGAGAGTCGGACATGACAAAACAATAACATGGAAAAGAAACAATACTTTATATTTATGAATGAAAATGTTGGACTCTGTTGTCATTACCTGGATTTTTTATGCAGCCAGAATGTGTCCACTCTATAATTATATTAATTTTGTAATATAGTGTGCTATAATATTTTGGTTGCTATTTTCACAAAATTTTAACTGTATGTCCCTTATTCTCATATTGCTCATTTGTATTACTTGTCTATTTATACTATTTTTTAATATATTCTCAGTTTTCGCAATGTGCCCGTGTTAATATATAGAGAATTTCCAGACTGGAGAATACTGAGGTGAAAGTAAATGTGGACTGACAGACACGGCTCACTGGAGATAACATGCAGAGAGGACAGGAAGCCAGAGAGACACAACAATGAGTAAATTAAATTAATCTGAAATCTGCTGAAACAACAAATTTTATTCTATCTATCCAGTTCTGTGGTTGTCACAAATATGATTTAATACTGTGAAACCAAATTGTTTTGTACAATCTACATTGGAATTATTAAAATATAAATGAAAGTAGGTACATTCATGTATATGTAGAAGTAAAAGATTGAATGTTGCTACATCATTCATGTAAAAAGACTAAATTAACTGCATGAGTTATTTGAGTGATGTGAGATCAGTACATTGATCATTTTATTAGCTATGTAATGCACACTGTCAAAAGGCCACTTGGATCTAGTGTGTTTCATCAGCACCACTCAGGTCAGGAGTGAGAAGTGCTGTACACCCCTCCCACTGCTCTGTCACAGGCTCTGTGTACATAAGATGGATTACTACAGTTACAACAATTATATACTTACTGTACAAGCAGAAGGAGTGTTACAGGAGACCAGAATGGGGGACCTGGGAGGCAGGGGGTTGGGGAGCCCAAACCCCCCCAGGTCCCCATTCTGATCTCCTATAACACTCTTTCTGCTTGTATATCATTGTTGTAACTGTAGTAATCCACCTTAAGTGGACAGAGCCAATGACAGAGCAGTGGGAGGGGTGTACAGCACTTCTCACTCCATACCTGAGTGGGGCGGATGAAACACACTAGATCAGGCCACTTTAGTGATATTATAAGGAGTTCTCTAGATGATAGTTAGGTAGGGCATGATAAGAAAAAAAATATTAAACTGTTGTGTGTGTGTTTGTGTTGTTCCGTTGTGTCCGACTCTCCGTGACCCCATGGGCCGCAACACACCATGCTGATCCACTTGGTATCCATAGCAGAGATACTGGAGTGTGTTGACAGTTCTTTCTTCAGTGGGCCACAGCATACAGCTCCTGGTATTCTTATTTGGTCTCCCATCCAAGTACTGACCAGATCCAACCCTACATGGCTTCAGGGTGGTGTGACCTCTTGGTTCTCTGAGTGGAATTGAACTCAGTTCAGCAGTGAAAGCAACAAATCCTAACAACTGGATGTTTAAACAATGTATGCCAATTTTTCAATTATGCCCCCAGACTGTATAAGCTCCTGATCTCTCCACTTGATCTATCCACCTGCTGAATGAAGTATTGTGACTGGAGTGGACCCCACCTAGGGTGGGAGCGCTACATCAATTGGTACACCAGAGCTGCAGTATCATAGTGGGCAGTGAGTAGAATGTGTGTGTATGCATGGCTAGCAGCTCCGGTTTCACCATTGTCTCCTGGTGATTTGCAGAACTCAAGGTCCCTCGGCCGCTCACTAAAATGTTTTCAATTTGTCACCTTCCCCTGGTAGCTCCACTCCAACCACAAGGCTTCATTCATGGGCGGAGAGATGTGGTGCTTATACAGCCTTCTGGGAGGCATGATTGACAAGTAGCAATTAATTATTTTAATCCACAGTTTAATACAAGTTTTTTTCTTATTAAGCCCTACCTAACTATTCTTTAATAGCCCTTTATGAGACTATTGAAGTGTCCCTTTAAATGGCTAAAAAGGGCAATAAAACTATCAAGTAGAAATGGTGTCCATTTTTTTTTCCATTTTAAACCTCTTGTCACTGTTGTATAATAGTTTTAAAGTGTTCTCCTGTATTTATAGCACTCAAACTGTTTTGTTTACCTTGAGTTGGCATTGGCATACCTTGAGTCGAGATTTCACCTTAAGATTTAATGAGCTTATGGGGAAATGTGCACAGGTTCTGAAGGGCCTTAAATGGCAAATGCCATGTAAATGTGTACATACTGTCTTCACTGCATTTAGAAAAAAATATTTTTTTTATTTTTGAGATTAGAATTTTTAAGAACTTAAAGGAATTAGCTGAAATTGCTGGTTGCAGCAAACAGGGGCAGATCTACCAGTGGTGCAGGTGGAGCAGTGCATTGGGACCCAGTTCACTGGGGGTCCCAGTGCTGTTTAATTCTTTTTATTTTTTTTATGCGTTTCTTTTTTACCGGTGGTGTAGACACCCCCTTAGACCCTCCACCCTGGCCCACACTGGGAGTCCCCTGGGCACCTCCGTTCCTCCATGGCTGCACATTTCTACTGAAGCTCTAAGAGTTGGCAGTGTGGAGCAGTTCAGCACACTGGGGATGTGTATCAAGGAAGAATGTGAGAGCAAGCGCTGCAAAGTATAGGGGGGATGGGTGCTGTGAGGGGAGAGCAAAGGAGATAGAAAAGGGTGCTATGTGAGGTGGGTGCTGAGAGGGCTTGGGTACTGTACAGGGGTGGATGCTGAGAGGATGGCTGCTGACAGGACTTGGTGTGGATGGACGCTAAGAGGGGTGGGTGCGGTGTGGGGGTGATGTTTATATATGTATATTTATGCAGCAATAGGAAAGGGTCTTGGAAAGGTTTGGTGTTATGGGAAGGGTCCCCCCTCTGGGCCCCCCAAAGAGGGGCTTACATTTTTTTTTGCACGAGGGCCCTCCATTCTCTAGCTCCGCCACTGGAAGCAAGGAAAATGTTTTGCCATCTTAGGGTGCTTGTGATTTGTGGTCCTTATAGAACCTGCAGAAGGATGGAAGCTGAAGGAAGCTCTACATGGCTGTTAAATTAGGAGATATAAAAATCTATAAAATATAAAAAAATCCTATACATTTTTTTTGCCACATCATTTTTATTTTAGGGTTACGTGTATTTTGTGTTGTTTGATTACTGTTATACATTTATGCCTTTTGGCTTCCAGTCACATTTATTTATGTAAAGTGTACTTCATGTCACTCCATTGTGATTAGCTTAATTTTTTGCTAGAGGCATTTAATGTACTCAAATAATAAACGCGATAGGGAAAGTAAATGAAACAGGGAGCCAAAAATAACACCAGTACGTGCAACATTTTTGCACACGCGAAGCACAGTAGCACCAATGATAATGTCAGTATTTAAATGACAATAGTCTGTTCCGTCATACTGTATTTTGTTATAAATATATGAAAATGTATTTATGCATGTTTATTATATGCATGTACTTATGTTTATTTCATGTACCGTATGTACTTTTGTACAATTTTATGATCTGTAAACAGCTGCTTACAGAAATACTGCATAGTGGGAAGAGCAGTCCTGGGTAATTTGATATATATGATGGAAAGTTAATGGCAATCCAGACGTAAGCAGTGTCACTAATGACGATCAGCTCTCTAAGGCCAACAAGGCTCCAGATTAATAACGCAGGTAACAAAGAAGTAACAAAAGGTGAATTTGTTAAATGAAACAAAATCTATAAATATTTAACACAGCATATTCAGCATTTGCATTTAAATGTTGCAGATTTTGCTAATATAATTGCTTAGTCTTTATAAAATTTTTAACATTGTTCATGCATAATTAAAAAAGAAACATGTAATTAACATAGACAAATATATAAGATATTTAAATAAGTTATAAAAATAAAAATTGAGTTAATTATCTAGCAAAATACCATTTCAGGTGGGTAGTGTGAGGTTGGTATGGCTCACCATGATCTAGGTCTGAGGGGTCAGATGCAGATGGAAATGGCTTGGCACACCTATTAGTTGGTCATTGGGCTTAGAGTAGCACTGTGGTAATATGTTTTGTCCCACCTCAGGTAGTGGATCTGTGGTAGATCTGCATATTCAAGTGAAGTTCTTCAAAATATTACATTTTAAAAATATGACCACATTTATCCTTTAAGCAATAGAGTTAATGGCTGGCTGAATACTTGCAGTAAGGTAGTAGACAAAAGGTAAATAAGGGTTGGCATGTGTTAAGGAACATGCTCCCATGACACAGGTCCAACATTTCCACATTTGTCTTCCAAAATATCAACAAGAGCAAGTTCATCACACAATTCCTTGAGCAGGACGCTGGTGGCACATGCCGTACCAACTTGGCCAATCCCCACAATGGTCATCTTGTTAGTTAGAATAGATGTCTCATCCCTAGTACTCTGTTCCCCACTCTCTCAACTTTTCTACCCCATTACAGTTTTATTTTCTCCTTCCTTTCTCTATATCTTCTCTCCTCTCATCTCATTGTGTTTTTATCATTAACATTCCCATTCCCCTTATTCTTTCACCCCTCTCCGGCTTTTCACCACCATTCTCACATCCATCTTTTCTATCTTTCTCTCTGCACATATGACTCTTCTTTGCGCCATAAATTGTATTCTATAAGGTGATTTTGAAAATGTGGCCTGGAGCATCAAATGGACTAAATCAAGCCCTGCATCTTGGGAATATTATGAATGTTTGCAACTTATTTTATTAAAATATTGGTCAATAAGTAGCAGAAAATAATCACTTAGTGATTTTAAAATCTATATTCAATACATGTCTGTTGAAAATTGACATAGGAAAGATTTGCAAGTATGTGTCCAAAGCTTAGCAATGGTTGAAGGGAAGTATAAGAGGCCTATTTCTGTCACTTTTCTGTAGTCTATTTGCATGCGCAAATATATTTTGATTAGCCTGGAGATGATATAAGTGAGTATGACATGATAAGCCCTGATTAACACTAATTCTCTAAGCAGCAGTAAGCAATGCATTTTGAATATGGGCTTCATACTAAGTACAATTCATAGGAGCACAGTGAGGGGCTTGTAATTTAGAGATCTAACAGATGCTTTGGGAACTCAGAGATATAACACACATTTGTATGATCAAACCAAATTATGTAATTTAATGCAATGGCATCCCAAAAAATGTATACAGTGCTGAACTTGAAGCAATAAATATTGTGCTACTAGCTTTCCGTGGATTGCACTTAACGCAACCACAGGAAATCAATATATATGACAATCCAAATCCTTATATAGTAAAAGAATCTGGATGAAAAACCAACCATGGCTTTATTAACATTCACCACAGACAGCGTACAGCTCTACATTGTGATTATGTGGAATGGATGTTGCTTCCAATGCTGAATCAGAATACAGGAGTCAGGGTGAACCAGATACTTGTTTTGTGTAGGAGCCAGGATGCTACTTCATTTGCTTCTATAAACCCTGACTAAATCCAGCAATGCAGGGTAAATGTTAAAGGGATATGGAATGCAATTTTTCAATCATGTATGCAACTAAATTTTTTAAGTGATCTTAAAACAGAACTTGTTTAAACATCCTAACTAACGGGATATGCCTCTGTGTACCCAGAGAGTACCTGCATCTGTAGATCTCATTCATACAGATATGTTCCTGTTCATTGGGTGACACGGAAAATCCTTGATGGTAATAATTCTCTCAAAACAATGTATTCTGCTCCAGTATCTCCATTTAGTAAAAATAAAAACATTGTGAAATAATGTACCCTCTTTCAGATTCAACAAAGTAAAAAAGCTTCCTTATGTATTTTAATTTAAGGAATTTACTGCATATATTTTTGAATTACTTTCCCTCCAATGTGAGAATATGTGTATGCATAGACATTACAATTGTTTGCCTTAACACCTTATTGCCAGTACTGTAAGAGATTCAAGAATGGCTTGGCTATATTACCAATGAAATCCTTTCCTACAGTGATTTTACCATTTTGTTGGGGTAAAATAAAAAGGTTTAAAGCACTGTGGGGCTAATACAATGCCTTTCACATTAAATAGGGTGCCCTTTACTGATTTAGGTTGTGGAGCAAAAGAAATCGAAAACATAAAGTGATCCGCTATGTTAATGTTTTAAAGTGTGTATTGTTTTTCTTGGAAAACGTGATTCTAAGAAGAAATATATGATGTTCCATCTTGCAGGAAAGTTTTAGTTAAGGGATAACTATAAGTGCAAAGGCACATCATAGTTGTATCTTGTTTAGTTTTTCAGAAATATATTATGATTATGAATGTTATAATAGGTGAACAAATATGGTTATGTGTTAGAGCCTCTAGAAAAAATGAGAACAGATGTTGTTTTCATGATAGAACTATGTGAAATAATGTTAATAAGATCATATGGGCTTCTATTTTTAAAATGTTATCATGCATTTTAGAAAGTATAATAATGCCAAATATTAAACCATCAAGCTTTTAACATTGGAGCTTAGAGGTTTCACTTTATTGAACTCACTTGCTGGCATCAAAACAGTGACATATCAATGCAAACAGGTGCACCAATATACAAACAGATGCACTCTTATACTGACAGATGTACTCACACACTGCAGATGTACTCTCAAGCTGAATGATATACACTCAATCACTTACAACGCACTCATACACTGACAAATCCACAATCACACAATGATAGATGTACTAATGCACACTTTTTTTTATCTAATACACTAAAAAAGAGATAGACCCACTAACAGAAACATTCATATAATGAAAATTCACTGACAATCACAAGCATTTTTAATATAGTTTATTATCGTCATAACTGATTTTGGGGCCCCTGTACCCAACATGTACCACTGTTATCTGGGACTCTTACACTTACAAAAAAAATCCTTGAAAAAGTCCCCGTGGAGGGACGAAACGGCCTGTTGGCATAATTTTTTGCAACTTTCTGAACCTGGAAACGCTGGAAGTTAAGTACAAACACTCTTTGGAGTGTATCTTTTCCTTTTGTACAAATTATATGGGCTCTACTATCTCTTATTTATGTATTGTTATATATCCAACATCTTTGCTTACTCATAGCTAATAGAGAGTTTATGGAGAACTATATTGGAGAGCTCTAACTACTGAACAGCAAGTATATTGCTATATGTGTGTTGTTTAGCTCATATCCAATAGTGCCATTGTCCTCTTGCAATACTCCATATTACAGTGGACCTGCAGAGCCTTTGATTTATGCTTGTATTTTCTTCCAGTTTATTTAAGTATTTTTCCAGGTATCAGATTTCACTTTTATGTATATCAGTTTTTATATATATATATATATATATATATATATATATATAGATACCACCCTTTTTTATATATCACTGCACTATCCTATGATTATCAGTATATCCTGTATCAACAGGAGTACCAGTATATCCTGATTTATGAGGATCTTGCAGCATAGTCTATGGTATGAATACAGAATATCACCACATATCTTACTACTCATACCTCATATGATTAGAGTATCTATGTATCATATTTATACATTTTAATCGGCGTAGTTTCCGGATCAATAGTATCCAATAAAGTTTTTTCCTTTTTTTTTTAAATAATCTTTTTTGATATATGAAGGGGTGTAAAGCACCGAGGATACTACCTATATAGATCATTATTTTTCTATATTCTACTCTTACACTTACTGCTATGTATGTTAGTGTGACAACAAATAGTTAACTCTGCAGGAATTTGAATGAGTATATGGCTGCCTGGAATGTTTGTCTGGTCAGAGGGGCACTGGAGCATGAAATGGGGTAATACATTTAGCAGAAAACTGTGGTGCTGATGTGGAATTCCCAGATGTTTCTCTACTCCCTAGTCTAGTATAGTCAAAGTGATACGCTTCACCTTGCATCAAAACACAGGTCTGGGATCTGAAGTGACCGGGCCAGATAACCCCAGCTCTTGTATCTGTTGATGGGAGGGAGGTTGTGGCTGATGACCACCTCTAAGGGGTGTGGGTGAGCACTTTCTGTGTTTTATATATCTCTGTAACAATAAAGTGTTCAGTCTTCCATACACTAAATACTGGTGTGGTCTGATCTCTCTGCAGCCCCATGACTGATGTACGGATCTAAATTGCTGGTGTGATGAGATGAGAACAAAGTCACAACCTATAAATGGTCCCTGTAAGTTAAAGCAGGAAAAGTAGGGGTGCATGGACCCCTCAGTTTTTGCATTGTGACAATTATTATTATTATTATTATTATTATTATCATTATTAAAAATACAGAAAATAAGGGCAATCGTAGGAGATCAGTATTAGAGCTATTGACCTTGATGTAGCAGGAGGATATGTTTAAAAGGCAGTTTGTGACATATTTATAGAGGGATATGTCTGGTTCTAAAAGATAGACCTGAGAACCATCTGCATATAAGTGATACTGTAGTCCAAAAATATTTATTAGTATGCCAATGGAGGATGTGTCAATGGAAGACCACAATAGGCCTTGGACTGAAGGGGTGGCGGAGAAGAGGTGCTAGAGTGACTGACACTTGCAGCCCCATTAAATTAGAGCACCGTAAGTGCAACGTGAGACTGGCAACGGCTGTGGGATTGAAATTTGGCCAAGTTACGGCGCTAGTAAATTAGAAGGGGATGCAAGTTACGAGCTTGAGACGCAAACACGTAAACCATTTGTCAGCCGTCAGATTTGTGTCATTGTAGGTGATCAATTGAGCAAACCCGTACTTATGGGTTTAGATGGAGCCAATGGAAACAGAGATTGTCATCATAGGGTCACTGAAAAATGGAGGTTGGATTTCAAAGTCCTACGATCAGACCCACATTCCAGTCATGATGCAATATTAATAAAGCCGCAAATATGATATTCTATTACATGCAAGTTACAGTATATGTATTAACACATTGATTGCTGGGATTGATATAACGCAAAAATATATACATGAAATGAAGTATTTTATTGGTCCGATTTGCGGGCTTGAAAATATTGTACTATTAATTCTAAGACCTAACATCACTTTCCCTTTTAATATAAGTAGAGTAATGTGATTTTATTTACAGTTAAAGTGCTATGTATGGGACTTTACCCCCCTTGCGAGTCCTCCCCAGCACTCGTTGGGCTTTGGGCTATTTTTGTGTGTTACGGGCTTGCTCGTGAGTGACTTAGCATCAATTTAATAGCATGATTGGAATTTTAGCAGTTACGGGCTTGCAGCCCAATTAAATATAGCTGTAGGTCATACTTTCTACAATATGAGCTATGTTTTTTCACGTAGCTCTAATTTAATAGGTCTGTAAATGGTTGATTTAGGATGTGAACAACTTAGGAGAGTATGGATGGTTTGGGGGACAATAAGACGCTCAGTTGTACTGAAGAGAAATGCAGGAGAAGTATTATAGAGAAGTGCCCCTTTTGACTTTATTGTGACCAAACAATGTGTTACTTTTTCTGTGGAGTGTTGGGGCAAAAAGACTTGAGAGGATCAAGTAATGAACAGAAGGATCAGACACTGACAGACACATTTACACTTACACACAGGACCCACATGCAGTCATAGAGACACATTCACACATTATGCACAGATCAATTTACAAACACACTGTCAGGTCCAGTAATATACATGGAATTACTAATACAATGACATGCTTTATTCACACATAGATGCACTATTATTCTGATTTACTCATAAACACTGACAGATCCACCAATGAATTCTAACAGTGTCACTTAAGCTCTGGCAAGAACACACATACTAATGTATTCAATCAGACTGACAATCATATTTCTGGTATATACAGTAGACTCTCAGTTAACCACAACTCAAGCAACCAGAAAAAAAAATACTGTACTTTAAATAAAAATTAAAATGCCAGGAGCCAGGTTGTCATGCCACAAAATGCTTACAGGCACCTTGATTTCATCCACTGTATGTCTCTGCAATTCAGTTTTACCTGAAAGCAGGCATGAGTGACTGAGCCAGTGTTGACGTTACATTCCCCGGGGTCAGCACCGCATCCTCCAGCCAAACGTACCTGTGTGTAAGTGAGGAGTGAAAGCTGCTGCTGCTAGAACAGCCCTCACTGACAAATATACTTATGTGCAGCTAATCTAGGCCTCTTTTATAGTAACTCTCAAGCATCCAGAAACCATATTTATCTGGCATCTACCAATCCTCATGGGTGCCGGGTAACTGATATTCTACTGTATGTAAATGCAAGTGTAGAGCTGTCAATTCATTCTGAGCTCCATACCAGTAGAAAGACTACATAGCAGGTGGCAGTTCAAAGGAGTGACCATACTGGTAATGGTGCTTCATCATACCAATCCTCCATACTGCCAAATTAGAGACAGCCATGAAGGTTTTCCAACATAGTGGCCACATTCAAACACCATCCCAATGATAAATGTTCACTTACACACTGGCAGATGCACTTACATGCTGACAGATGATCTTGCACAGTGATGTAGCCTAAGGACAGGGACCATGTGGTTGAGAGACATAGAAAGAAACCCTTTACACTTATGAATTGCTTTATAGTATAAAAAAATGTCAACGTGTAGGGTCTAAAGAGTCTCGGGATCTCCATATTCAATATGGAAATTAAAGAACAATAAAAAAAACAAAGAATAAAAATGCTAAGCAAACAAAGTCAAATAGTTGACACTTTGTGGACTTGAAGGAGGAGAGTTCAGTACCTTGTTACCTGGTTGCATCTCTCGGGTTGGATCCACACAGATAAAGTGAGCAGATTTTTTTTTTGCATGAGATCCAGAGCCATTTTTAGCATATACATATACATATCTAGCCAAAAGGGCAAGTTCCACCCACACATAATGGTCCATTTTTATGGAAGGGAAAGTGGAAATTTTCAACCAAGTTTAATTAGGCTGTCATTGTAAGGATTGAATAATGTTACTGCAGTTGAAATCTTCCACTTACTTTCAGTAGTGTTAAGGTCAATAAGAGAGATGGAGAAAAAAAAATAAGTTTAACATGAAAATTGCTTACACTGGCCCTTTAAGGATTTCTTAAATGAAAAACCTTAGCTACAGCATTTTTTTTTTAAGTTTAAGAGTTCTGGAACTTGCCTCATTTGCCAATTACTGGTCCATGTTTTTGGAAAAAATGTATTACATAATCAACCTGCAGCTGGACTTGTGAATTATGTCAGCTGTATATTTTTTTCTGCGCTCTCCAGCGTGTCACAGCGATCTTGTAGCAATAAAAGAAAAGTGCTGTAACTTTTACTCATAAATTTTAACGTGGATGAGTAAACAGAAGCAGAATTTATTTCCCCTTTAAATGAGACATCTGTCACAATTAATGGCTGAACAAAATGTGGCACAGAAGTGAGAGCATGACGTATACAGCAGGGTTTCAACACAGTGGCGTAGCAGATACAAAGCACTGCACCTCATATAAGGGCCTGGCCACTCTGACCACCTATATATATATATATATATATATTTATTTTTTTTATTGATCCCTGTAGTCACCTAACTCATATAGAGAAGTTGCAAGGAGGTCCCCAAATTATTTTGCACCGGGGCCTCCTTGCACTAGCTCTGTTGCTGTTCCAAAATACTCATTTGGGAATCAGTCTGCATCACTGCTGTGAGGGGTGTATTTTAGATTGCTCCTAGTCCACAAGATGTTGGTACATGTGGGTAGCAGATTAGGATTTCTGTAATAACGTCCTTCATTACGGTCTACGACAGGGGTATCCAAATTCGGTCCTGGTGGGCCGCACCCAGGCCTGGATTTGTGGATATCCTTGCTGCAAGCAGGTGAGACTATTGCTTGTTCAGTCATCCTGATTGACTCACCTGTGCACAGAAAGGAAATCCTCAAATCCAGTCCTGGGTGCGGCCCTCCAGGACCGAGTTTGGAGACCCCTGGTCTACGACATAATAAAATACACCATTTAATATTGGCTCCATACAGAAAAGATTGCAAATTCAACCCATTCTAACACCCAAACTCAAATGTTAATGCATGAGGATCTATACAATGTAAACTCGGGCTGCAGCTTGCCGTTGCATTTTACATACATGTAGCCCAGCCTGACAAACAGGAACATTTCAATGACACATATTTTCCAGGGATAGATGTCTGAATCAGGGGTCTGTGCCTTGAAATCAGCGACATCTGGGCACCCTAATAGAGACCAAAACATATATACGGGAATTACTGTTGCGCAGAGGAAGCTGCCTGATAGGATTAGAGTGATAAGAAAATGTAAAACCTTCCACTGCAATGACAGAAGGCAGCTAAACTTATTTATTATGCTTCCGAGTGGAGCTCCTTCCACAGAACAACATATACAGTATTGTTAGTTCTTAGACGTGTGTGTCTTTCTATTTTGGCTTTGTGCCCTGTACAGCCACATTTACTATTTGTATGCTGAGTATTGCGCACTTATTGTCTGTTTGCTCAGCTCTGTGCATATACTGTCTGTATGTTAAGCACTTTAAATGCTGAATATTATATACCCACTGTCTTCGTATTTCACGTAAACTCTCAGACACGGTTTCAAAGTAACACATATGGGTACATTGACACAACAGCACAGACAAACTGATATATTAAGTAAAATTAAGTAAATTAAAAAAATTAACTAGTTAATAAAAATGTAAATAGAGTGGTCCCATGTTCCACTTAAGAGTTGACCATTGCCTTGGCTACCATTTAATACTACTGAAGATTTTTTGCTGGCCTCCCCGGTGCAGGCTGCCTAAATATTATTCTGCATGCTTCTTGCAATCATAATACTCTATGATATATTGCGTGTGCACTTATAAACCATAGTATATATAGTATATATACACGTATGAACTGTTTTCTTTTCTTTTCTTTTTTTTTGCATGGTTATTTATTTCCGTAATTTTATTCCATCATTTTTTTGTAATTCTGCAAACCAGCTGAATGGAGTTTACGGACAAAATTTGGGAAACTCTGTATTAGGGCTTGGGGTGAGAGACTGGGACGAGTCCTGGAACAGGTCTCTAGTTTTATGTTATTCTGTTGACAGGATTTGCCATATAACACCAGACAGGAAGATTAATCAAGTGCCCCTTCTCTTGAGCTATACTCATACAGAACACAATGACTGAGGGGAGATAAGGATAGTTCAGGGTTTATGACCAAATTGGCCAAGTGACTTTTACACCGATCTTGTTAATGATCTTAAGGCAGAATGGAGCTGCTGGGGGGGTAGGAGACTGAACAGGGCTGCTTGGGGGTTGTGGGTTGAATGAGGCTTCTGGGGGTGAATGGGGCTGCTGGGGGGTTGGGAGCTGAATGGTGCTGCTGGGGTCTGAATAGTGCTGCTGGGGGTGAATGGTGTTGCTGGGGGTTGGGGCTGAATGGGGCTGCTGGGGGGTGAATGGTTTTCCTAGTGGAATTGTGGGGCTAAATGGTGCTGCTGGGGGGAGTGAATGCTGCTACTGGGGGGTTGTGGGCTGAAAGGTGCTGCTGGGGGTGAATGGGGCTGCTGGGGGTGAATGGTGTTGCTGGGGGAATTGTAGGGCTAAATGGTGCTGCTGGGAGGAGTCAATGATGCAACTGGGGGGTTGTGGGCTGAAAGTTGCTGTTGGTGGTTGGGGGCTGAATAGTGCTGCTAGGGTGAATGGGGCTGCTGAGGGGTGAATGATGTTGCTGTGGAGGGTGGTTGTGGGGATGCTGGGGGGTGGTTGGGGGCTAAATAGTGCTGCTGGGGTAAATAGGGCTGCTGGGGGTGAATGGTGTTGCTGGGTGGGTTTGGTGGCTGAATGTGGCTGCTTGGGGGTGAATGGTGTTGCTGGTGGAATTTTGGGGCTAAATGGTGTTGCTTGGGGGAGTGAATGATGCTACTGGGGGGTTGTGGGCTGAACGGTGCTGTTAGGGGGGTTGGGGGCTGAATAGTTCTGCTGTGGCTAAATCGTGCTGCTGAGCGGAGTAGAGTGAATTGTGGTACCTGGGGAGAGGTGCTGCTAAAGGTGTGTGTGTGTGTGGGGTGTTGCATGGGTCCACTGCACTATAGAAGAGGTATATGTTAACATAAAATATTTTTTACAAGAAAACTTAGTTTAAATATATATATATATATATATATATTTTTTGCACCAGGCCCCTTCATTCATTAGTTCCACCACTGCACTGATACATATGGTGGTCCACAAACACATTGTCACAGAAACAATGACACAAATACACAAAGTCACATTGTACTCAACCATGGCCGGATTACCCATTAGGCCAACTAGGCAGCTGCCTATGGGTACTTTCCTGTGAAAGCCTCCCCTTCTGTAGCTTAAAAGCCTTAAAAATAATTTCTGGCTTAAAAATGAAATACTGCAGTTCACAGACTGACCCAACATCAAATTAATTTAATAAACAAGTAATAGCTTGGTAAATAACTGTTATGGGGACATAGAGAGCTAAATTCAGTGGGGGGGTTGATCCCTTGCTGATTTTGATGGTTTGTCCACTGACAAAGAAATGATCAGTCTACAGTTTTAATGGTAGGTATATTTTAACAGTGAGAGAAAGAATAACAACAACAAAAAAAACTAAGAAAAAACGCATGTCAAAAATGTTATAAATTGATTTGCAGGTCAGTGAGGGAAATAAGTATTTGCTCCCCTATCAATCAGCAAGATTTCTGGCTCCCAGGTGTCTTTTATACAGATAAAAAGCTGAGATTAGGAGCACTCTCTTAAAGGGAGTGCTCCTAATCTCAGCTCATTACATGTAAAAAAGATACCTATTCACAAAAGCAATCAAGCAATCAGATTCCAAACTCTCCACCATGGCTAAGACCAAAGAGCTGTCCAAGAATATCAGGCTGGAATGGGCTACAAGACCATCGGCAAGCAGCTTGGTGAGAAGTTGACAACAGTTGGTGCGATTATTCGCAAGTGGAAGAAACACAAAATAACTGCTAGTCTCCCTCGGTCTGGTGCTCCATGCAAAATCTCACCTTGTGGAGTTTCTGTGATCATGAGAACGGTGAGGAATCAGCCCAGAACTACATGGGAAGATCTAATGATCTTAAGGCAGCTGGGACCATAGTCACAAAGAAAACAATTGGTAACACACTACGCCATGATGGACTGAAATCCTGCAGCGCCTGCAAGGTCCCCCTGCTCAAGAAAGTACATGTACAGGCCGGTCTTGAGTTTGCCAATGAACATCTGAATGATTCAGAGGAGAACTGGGTTAAAGTGTTGTGTTCAGATGAGACCAAAATCGAGCTCTTTGGCATCAACTCAACTCACCGTGCATGGAGGAGGAAGAATGTTGCCTATAACCCAAGCACACAATCCCCACCGTCAAACATGGAGGTGGAAACATTATGCTTTGGGGGTGTTTTTCTGCTGAAGGGGACAGGACAACTGCACAGCATCAAAGGGACGATGGACAGGGCCATGTACCATCAAATATTGGGTGAGAACCTCCTTCCCTCAGCCAGGGCATGAAAATGGGACATGGATGGGTATTCCAGCATGACAATGAGCCAAAACACACAGCCAAGACAACAAAGAAGCACATTAAGGTCCTGTAGTGGCCTAGCCAGTCTCCAGACCTTAATCCCATAGAAAATCTGTGTCGGGAACTGAAGGTTCGAGTTGACAAACATCAGCCTCAAAACCTTAATGACTTGGAGAGGATCTGCAAAGAGGAGTGGTACAAAAACCCTCCTGAAATGTGTGCAAACCTGGTGGCCAACTAGAAGAAATGTCTGACCTCTGGGATTGCCAACAAGGGTTTGTCACCAATTACTAAGTCAAAGGGGTCAAATACGTATTTCCCTCACTGACCTGCAAATCAATTTAGAACTTTTTTGACATGCATTTTTCTCACTGTTAAAATACACCTACCATTAAAATTGCAGACTGATCATTTCTTTGTCAGTGGACAAACATTCAAAATCAGCTGGGGATACTTTTCCCCCCCACTGTACACACAAAGAAAAGGGAAAAATGGGTGTGTGCATATGTTATGCACGAGCTTGCAGGGGCTCCCCCACTTCCCTGTCTAGGGACTACAAAAAGGAAGATTCAGTACTGTACACAACAAGCACTTCCTAGGAAATCAGGAACAGTTCTGTACCTTTACAATGAAGATCTTTTTAGTGATCCAGTTAAGCGTTTCTACTTTGTACTGTCTCTTTAATATCCAAGACTATATTGTATGTAAACTAGACAGATCTAAACAATCTAAAATACAAAATAAAGAGGAAATGCTAGAATTATTGTTTTTTTTGCCAAGTACACAAATGTTAATTCATGAAACCAAATACATATACACATTCTATTATATTATAGCATGTAATTTCTAATTGTATAAAAGCAAATGTACAAAAACAAAGATTATATTATTAGCTGAAGGGTATGAATAAGATGTATAGAGCTCTATATGTGGAACATCATCAGCCAGAGAGGTTCATAACGATCATCTCTGATTAGGAAGATTAATTCTCTATTTAAAAAACCATAAGCCTAATGATAATTAGAACAGAATGAGCAAGATAAAACAAAAATTAAATTAAATTAGCCGTATTACATCAGGAGCGTATTGGATTTCCTTTTTCTTTTTAATTAAAACATGCAAATCTCTAGATACTTAGCGTTTACCTATTTTGTTTGTGACATGCCAGATTACAAAATAATTAAAAGTTGTAAGAAGCCAAGTTGAAAGAAACTGAGCGGGAAAGTGAGGATGGCAGGGGCTGTGAATTGATTCACTGAAGGCTTGATGGCTGTATTATGTGGCACAACTTGCTATTGTAGTCTCAACTAAAGGGCCACCGTAGTTCAAGGAAAGAGGCATTTGTTTGTAAAGTATGCAACAAACTAACAACATCAGCAGCTAAGTAAGCCATGGACATAAAAGCATTTTTTTTACAGAAAATTAGGCTTTTTAAAGATTTTTTATGAGTAGAAGCCTTTATTTTGTGTTTGTTACATCACTACGTAAGTTATGTGACATTTTGAGGATACACAGCTCTTCCCTCCAACTTGTATGGTCAGTACAGTATTACTATTGGCTCGTCTGATATTAGAGGCATTGTGTGTAGATACTAAATCATTATTATTTGGTCATAATGCTGCTGCTTAAAGTCATATGATATAACTTAAAGGGCCATTTACCTCACTGTAAGTGCTCTTCGTGGTGTGAAAGAGCACAAGAATGTATATCAAAATGATCTATTTTATAATTACACAAATAGCTAAAAAAAATCTAAAGTTTTAAGTCTGTTTAAAAACATAGTGTATCCTGCCTACTGAACACAGATAGCTGAGCCGTGCAGTGAAGACAGTGATTGATAGCAATTTTTCCCTGAACTCTGGAACGCACTGACCAGTTAACGCATAACTTACCTGTTTAGGTGATTCCAGCATCCCATGCTCTGCACAGATACATTTGGTAATGGTTAACTCTATTTTTTCTTTTGCTCACTTCATGGAGCTGGAGCTGCGGATTCCGAAGGGGGCAGACTGTGACACATGTAAACACAGGCTTTCCTTATTGAATTCTCAGTGAAAAATGCGCGTATTTAAAACATTAAAAAAGTATTTCAACATGCTTTTAGGAGAACTTTACTCTGATGTGGTACAAATTGTGCTAAATTAAGTGGTCCTTTAAACTTAAGGACCCTGAGACTTGTGAAAAATGCTTTATATATATCTTGGGACTCAGCAAGACAATTATTTTCAAGTTATAACATACTGTGTAATAAGACATATTTCAGTTAACTGGCTACATGTGTAAAATTAACTGTATGTTAATAAGTGCTGTTGTTTAGATTTAATTGAAGCTTCTAAGATGATATTAAAAACATCTTGTGGTTACCCCAGATCCTAGGTAGTCCATCCAGTTGTTAGTTGGTAGGCATTGCATGTTAGTGTTGGCTTTACCAAGCATACACGGTACTATCAATTATTATGGTAATATCTCTACGCATTTCACCCAGTACACGGCTTCCTCATACACTAACACTTCTGGATTTCTCATTAAAAAAAGTCTGGTCACTCCATAATAGGGCTTTCATAAAACAAGATGCAATTTATATTTTTAAAGGACTTATTTCAGCATTACATTGTCTCGTTAGGGCTTAATACAGGGCTGAACGACAAACTAAAATCACAATGAAGTCTTAAGACAGGAAGGCCTGAAATTAAAAATGTTACTGGGAAAGGTCATACTGCGAAGAGTGTTTGCACTGTGCCTTGTCGCCATTTAATGGAAATACTCACGGTAAAATACAATTTACACAAACATCCAGCACACATGCTGAGTGATAAACACAGACAAAGCCTATGTATACATTATAGATGAACTCATTCATATTAAATGTATAGCATTTTGATACATGGTCACCTGTTCAGCTCCCTACACACTGGTATTAATGATTTAGCCCCTATATGTAATCATGCATACACCCATAGTTTTGCTGCAGGATGTGGGGAAGGAATATCACTAATATAGAAAAGCAGTGAAAAATAAATTATAGTCAGGACTGCAAAAAACATTATGCAGTTTAATTTTCTTACTTTTTCGCCTTTAAACCAAGCAGCTTTTCTCCACCTACCTGTGTCTTATCAGGGGGCGTGACAAGCTCTGCAGGGGGCTGGACCTCATGGAGCCTGGAAGCAGGCAGGTATATGATGTCATTGGTTATACCCTATGTTGTAACTGGCTCAGGCTCTGCTGCCCATACAGATTTATTAAAGGTAAAATCTCCTTGTAGGTGTCCCTTTGGCCTTGGCCAGTGACATCACGGGATGGAGCCAACAATTACATGCGTTATTGTAGGCCTACCCTGTTTACTGAGCATGCTCAGTCTGAACCAGACCTTATACTGTTCAGACTTTTTAGTCCAGGCCCAAGTAAGAGCTGGCCACACCCCCTGATAGGTACAGGTAGGAGGAGGAAGCAGCACTGCTTGAAGGGAAAACTGACAATTTTGTATTTATTTTCAATTACATACAGTTTATAATAATCTCTGACCAACAAATAAACAAGTGAGCTTTGCTTGTAAATACGCTACAATGTCAGGCTCCTCCAGTATGAATCAAACTAAATACCACTGGATACTCACTGTGAGACTGAGCATGAAAACATCAACAACCTCCTGAGTAAAAGAGAGGATGAATGACCATCACATCAATTAGATTTAAATTTTTCAAAACTCAACTCATGATACTGCTCTGAACCATCATGTAGAGCAGTCAAAATCAAATAGAAGAGGAGTAAACACTTTTTTTATTTGAAGTTTTTTTTCTAACACTCAAACTGTTTATTTTATGATATATTGAGCTTAGTAATACACGCTCTTAGGTCCCAAAGGACCATAAATTACAAGCTCCCTCCAAGTGCTTTAATATTGCTATATTAAATTGTACATTTTTCCCTATTGTAGTTATAATTTCTAAAGAACCCAGAGGTATAAGTTCACATTTTTGAATGCAGTAGCGTGTAGTGACATTTGAGTGTGGTTGTGATTTTTGGTCATTCCAGAACCTGAAGAAGCTCTATCAGAGAGGACTGTCTGAAAATGTTTTAGATTATTCAAAATCTCTTATAAATAGTAAAATGTGCATCAACCATACTTGTAAACTTACCTTATGTGTAAACATCTGCACAAAGTATCACCTGACCCATTACGAAGGAGTTCTCTATTTATTGATACATATAAGTATTTACTATACAAACAATAAGCATAATAGGCAATAAGATGAATTCAACGATGGCCGAGACAGACATAAACATTTTATTGTCATGTATGACATAAGACATCATTAGTTTGCACTTAACTTTTTTTCTTAACTTTTTTAAACATCTTTTTATAATATTTAAAGAGGAATATTTATTTTGCAGAAGGATACTGTCTATGACATAGAAGGATCATTTCATTTTTATGTACACAGATATTGTCCAAATGGCGTGTCAACAACTTTAACAAAATGGTGTGTAAATAGAATACATTGGAATCTGCTTGGAAAGTTGTACGTGCATGTCGTTTGTGCGCAGCTGTTTTAACAAACATACGTGATTTTTGAACCATGCTAAAAAGTTTAAAATATGACGTACAAAAATATTTTTCCTCTTATGTGCTAAGCAAAGCATTGTCTTCTTTTACAAGGTAGGTCACAGTGAGTTTTTGTAAAAATACATTTTTATCGAAGTCTGGGGCCATGTACTGGTGCCATAAAAATTTTAACTGTGCTGTGCCCATCTTCTCTAAAAGAAGCCAAAGTTTCATCAGGTTCTCCCACCTCAACGTGTTAGAGACCCCTTCAATTATGTTCAGGGCTTCAACCAAAAGGTACAAGGTACATTGAAGATCTACGCCCTTTATGAGGGAGAAGCTGCAACTATCCACCTAAGCCTTCCTCCTGTAGCGGAACCCATCACTGTTTTTCCCTGTTTTATGATTATTATGGTTAAAATATGATCCTACTATATGTATGTTGGTTGATGCTCTGCAGAATATTGTCCCAGACATTTGCAGCTACTTGGCATGGGAGATAATCCTGTTACAGCGACTCCGCATAAGATAAAGGAAGTCTATTGTATACAGTGTTTTCATTCTCAGATAAGAACAAAGAAGTGTAATTGAATCAATGTCTGATTGTATCAAAGTTGCCAGGGAGGTGTGACCCCCCTATTGTTCTCTTTATGTGTATTGTGTGTGGCCAAATATGGGCATGTGTATTACCTGTGGCCAAAGAGATGTATATATATTTCTGTAAAGGTAAATAAAGTCAGTATTCATTTGACTCCCAAATTGTGTGTCGTCCAATATGGGAGGTCGGGAATGGTGAGACTGTAGTGCCTCTTGGATATTTTACCGTATACCAGCGGAGATATTGGACTGCGTGTTCCAGCTCCGTTACATTTGGTGGCAAGTGTCGGAAATTGTTCCCACGGTCAGAAGGACAGCTACAGGAGACACCATTCCGTGGAGTACAAATTAAGGGCAACGCTAGTATCCGTACAGCGCCCCTGGCTACAGCAGGATGGAACCGGCAATATGGGAGGTCGGGAATGGTGAGACTGTAGTGCCTCTTGGATATTTTACCGTATACCAGCGGAGATATTGGACTGCGTGTTCCAGCTCCGTTACACCTCCCTAGGGAGGCAGCTGCCACCAACGTCTAAAGGATCTTTCTGAAGATTTCCCAAACCAGGATGTTAAGAGTAAAGAGTGCTCAGCAAAATCAAATTAAATAATGTGCCAAGTGTCCAAAAATCTGCGCAATCCTGGCCAGAGGGGGCATTGTCACCTTCTCTTCCTGTCCATTAAAGTCTTAGGGAGACCCCTACCATAGATCGATTTTGGCAAAAGTACACATAAACTGCACTCGAACCCGAAAGCTGGGGAAGGAGCCAAAAATATATTGGGCCCCCCACCTGGGCCAAAGGGCCACTGAAAGGGGATCCTAATAAGTAAAAGTGCTGCATGCTGTGCAATGGGTGCCTTGATTAGGGGGTCCTATCAACCTCAATGGCCCAGGCTTCAACCATCTCATTCCTAGATATCAGACCAAGAGCCTCCCTCTATCCCTCTCCCTCTTAATGAAAACATGAGATGATACTACACTTCATCTGAGCTAGATATTTTAATTAGATGCTAAATGTGGTAAGATGGATAAAAAGATGACTCAAAATCCCTCCGTTCTATATCCAGTAAGGAAAGAAAGAAAATCATTCACAGAATTTTCTCAGTAAACAGTGTTCCTACTGCCATTAAGGATTCTGGGTAGTGACATGCAAATGAGGCTTAAAATGTACCAAACTTAGACTCACTTAACATGAGAATACATTTAGGGCTATGGGTAGTACCCACTCACAGACTGCTGTTCCACCCTTGCATGGGCTCATTAGTAAGAGGTTTGTTTTAGCAACTGTGAAATAAGTCTGGAGAGACTCTGATCAGACACTAAATATGTTATGGTGGGTAGAAAGTTATTTGTAAATGTCGGCTCAAAATGTTTTTTTTCCCATGCTTTAATTAATATTCAATATTAAATGACCATCATTCCTTTTTTCTAGATGTTTCTTTAAATAACTAGCTCTGATCAAGCACTGCATTCCTCCTTTGCTACTGAGTCACTCTAGGAGGCTTCTATTTAAATTATGGGGGGCGGTAAATGGCTGTGCACAGAGCTACTTCTGGGCTCACTCACAGAACATGTAGGAACAGTGGGTGCTTACAGTACTAAAGGAGGAATGTACTGGTAATCAAAGCTGCAAATGGAATTAAATGAAATAAATATAAAATGTTGTAAAATAAGTCTTTTTGCATTCTGCCTAAATGGACACAGTAAAGCTCCAGTTAATACTGACTCCCAGGCAAAGCTGCTCCCACTCATTGTTGATTTCATGAGTGGAGGCAAGCAACTGAACTGGAGACTTACATACTCATGATTATAAGTAACTTTACTATTGGTAGTGCTATTCTAAATCAATGAATGGGGAAGATAAATGCGTAATTAAAACCTATAGCTCCTGCTGCTAGAGCATTGCAGTAAAACTCGCCAGGCATGAAAGTGGTTAATAGCAGTCATAGTAAAAATGAGATGACCAAAACTGCTTTGCGATGGCTAGTTATGCAACAGATTGGGTGGTTACCTGGATATTAATTCTTGTTTAATTAACTTTCACCGGTAATATATAGGTGGATATAATAGATAGTAACAACTTCCTTTATTAATGATTGCTATTGTGATTACAGTTTATGTATATTAAATAGCATAACATTATGTATAAAAATAGACAAAGCATAGCTTGTTTTTACACTTGATTTATTTTGTGGGTTAGACGGGTTCCAATCATGTTCATATACTTAAAGGGCCACTGTGGTCATGCAACTTAACAATGTTACCTTTTACATGCAATTATTATTTACCGTGGGACTCCATTTTTCTGACTTGATTGTGTTCACTGCTATGTCAGAAGAGTATGTCCTTATAAAGTAATGCATTTTCATTAATCCTTCTGAAAGCACTGACAGTTCTTGATGCCACATTCCCATTGTGCAGATAGAGACTTCCTCTGCATTTAAAATCATCTTCAACCTCAAGAACTTGGTTAGCAGAAATCAATATGGGAGTTTCCACTGTAGCATAATTGCATAAAAAAGGTAATAAACTAGAGGCTATGTCTCGCATCATAAAATCATTTTGCCTATTTTCACATGAAGTTCTTCAAAAGAGTATATTTTAAATATATTTTAAATATAAGATTGCAATTGCCCTTTTGCACCAATACTTTTTTACTGTACTGTACTAATTCATTGTAATGTATTTGCTAAGGCCATATGTTAAGACTCTGGTGGATTTAGTGCAGATGTCCTACATCCCAACTGTCCCTCGCAGCCCCCCAAATATCAATCTCTTGTATGGGTAATCCTACTGTAGTTTAAGATCATACTAATTTAAAAAAAAACATTCACTTTTCTATCTAGAGCACTTTTCTGCTCAATTGAAGGCTGAAAGGTGGGCTTTTGCCTTTAAGCAGTGGAGAGTGGGCTTGGGAAATGGAATACGAGCTTAGGAACCTTCCACTTGCCCCGCAGATGATCAAAAGTAAATAGTTGCAAGGTAAATTATTAGGCATGCAGAATTCCCCTCTCATTCATCAAACTGTATTTTATTTCTAATGGAAATCTAGAATTTTGTGCATATCAAACTTTTTGAAATATGTGTATCTTGTAGCATACAGCTGTCCTTTAAGGGCACATCCTTCTATACTGACATGGCCCTTTTCTTTCTCTAGTTCCTCACAGGTTCTTTTACAGGAGTCTCTATATTTGCGTTTAGATCTAGATGCATATTAGATATTACTCAAGCAGTTACTATCATTGATGGATAGCATGACACACTAAACAGACATCCTACCCACAGAGAAGCCTCCACACTGCTCCAAACACTTGAAGGAATCTGGCATCCTAGCTGACTTTCTCCATTATAAATCCATGCCACTATCTTATCCCTCTGTCCTCAGCAATCAGAGCTAGTTCTCACAATTAATACCATCCATGTCCTCCAATATCAAATGTCCATGCTCTACCTTCAACAACATTCTCTGCCCACCACTGTCCACTGACCATTTGAAGGCCAATGACCATGCCAACCACATCAAAAGCATATTGCCAATATCAGAAGAGACTATCCCCAAGTCCTTATATTGCTCTTTTTCCTTTATGAAGATGATGAAAGATAAAAACTGTTGTTCTGCCTCACAATTTGCCCCACTGATTGTATGCCATTGCACTAACTACCCTCTCTGTCCGCCATGCATAGCCCAACTCTTAAACATCCACTAATTTCATCCATTCGAAAGAAAACTTATTTTTGACCCACTCTGCCTCTACAACAACTGTCCTGTCTCTTTTCTCCTGCTGGCTTCTACACTATTGAGATGCTGATTTTGAACCTCTTAACCCATTGCCACCTGTGTCGTGGTGAAGGAGCTTAAGATACTTCAATGAAGCATGTAGCATGTAGGGTCACCCAAGATGGGCAGGTCATAGCAGAGAGGTAGCTGGAGAAGGAACTGGCAACACACTCTGGTAATCTTTGCCAAGAAAACCACATGGATAAGCACAAACAGATATGCCTGGCGTGCTGCGTCCATATGGTCACTGAGAGTCGGACACAACTGAAGGACTGAACAACAACAACAACTCATTACCTATCCACTATTGTCTCACACAAGAGACTAGAAAACTTCTAATTCAATCACCCATCTTGTTCTGTCTTAATTACTGTAATTTTACATATTTATCATTATTCTATATATTTATAGCGTCAATATAATCAGTAGTTCTGATTAGGAGATGTGATTCTAGGGTGCTTCGGAGCCCATTTTGACGATGGTAACAGAGTGGATTTTGCATCTTCTGCTGTAGAAGAAAGAAACTATTAGCTTTAGATAATATGATATATCTAAATAACTTTTTTAATAATATGTTTTATCGAGAATTTAAAAAAAATGCACGTTACATGAAAACATATAAAACAAAGATGTACTGTAAAATGAAAAAAAAACATAACGTAATAAGAGGGTGCAACTGAATGTTTTTACACAAATGTAATTTCTTATATAATATAAAATATATTGGAATTAGGATTATAATATTTTTCAACAATGGTTGTGTTTAGTCATACTGACCAGATATTTTGAAATTTGTCAAAATTATCCATTAACCTCTTAGTCAGCATTTCCATACTTAAAGAACCACTGAATTCACAAAAAAAATAGTTAAATCAATATTCTAATTTATAATATATTTGATAGTATTCCTAAAGGTATAATTCTCCTTACTCATGATTCATGCTCTCTTTTTTTCCACAATGGGAGCAGCCATTTTGTTTTTCCTTGTTCCAAAACTTCCATCTTGCTAATACTGACTGGCTGTAGACCGCCCCAGGCCTCCTGGGGTCGGTAGGAGAGCAACGTGACCCGTGCAGGAACGGGAGTAGGGTAGAGTAGGAGTGTCTAGCTGGGGGGCAGGGCCGTGACCCGGGTAGGAGCGGGAGCAGGGTAGGATAGGAGTGGCTAGCTGGGGGGCAGGGCCACCTAGAGGTTTGGCGCCTGTTTTGTCAGTGTGCCCCCAGCTAGCCAAGAAGGCAGATCCCACCCACCCATCCCTTATATATTTTGGAACATAGGTGTTAAATTATTGAAAATTGTAAATATGTGTTCAAAAAAAAAAAAAATAAAAAAAAAAAAAATATATATATATATATATATTTATATATATTTATGTATGAGAAATGGGAAAATATGTGTAAAAAAAAAAAAAAAAAAAATATATATAAATAAATGGAAAAGTACCAATACAATAAGTCGAGTATATTACTCTAATCTGTTTACGTTATTAGCAGTTGTATATGTATTCATTTCAGGCCGAGTTATGATGTGCCTGTATTTCGTTGTTGTCACAGCAAGGCGGTGGTGAGGGGAGTCGCCGGGACAGTGGTAAAGTGGGGGTGATCCTACCCTACGGGGGCACGGATGCTCCATCATGGTAGGCCCTGGACGAGGGTCAGGGCGCAGAGTGTACTGTCTTGGTTCCCAGGCTCCTCCCCTCTCTTGTTTACGTATATTTAATTAATGGGTTTGTTATTACGTGAACTTGGGTTTACCAATAAACGCTGTGGCCAGTATGCACCCCAAGCAAGTTGTTGTGTCTAATTATTTATTGATTAAGGGTTTAGAAAGGATTCTGCATAACAAGATTATTCAGGGAGCAAGTTATACCCAAAATGTCACGCGGACATACTCACTGGGCCTTTCACGGGTCATGTAGTTGCCACAGAGCCCATACATGTTTTATACAGTGTATTTTATACAATATGCCTGGTGATTGTACTTTCACTTGTGGCTTTGCACGATTAAGTAAAATAAATGGGATGAAGAGTGTGCAGGGCCCTTATTGAATATAAATTTGCAAAAGCAGCATTAGCAAGATGGAGGTCTTGCTATCAAGAAAGGGTTGATAATAGCACAATGGCTGCACCCATAGTGGACAATTTAGTAGTGATATACCTTCATTTTAAAAGTGAACTAATAAAGTAATAAAATAAACTTTTTTTAAAGTGAATAAAAATTGATGACATCAGAAGCCTTTTAAAAAAATAATTTTATGAATGATCTTGAATTTCCTTTAAAGGGATATGGATGGTTTCTGGGATATACTAGTGGTATCATACACCTGTGTACCTATTTACTTTTATGCTCATAAACTCTGTTTTACTGCCTAAAATCAAACAAATAGTATCCGCTTGAGTCAGCTCTGCTGTACTTGCTGTGCCTCATACTAACCAATCAGTGACCATCACTGATCAACATTCTGCAACCTGCTGCTGACATGATCCCTGATAGGCTAGAACATTATACTGCAGTCTGTGTCTCTGTATCTGCATATGCTGCAGTGGGCAGACCCATGCAGGAACTATTTGATTTTAGGCAGTAAAAACAAATCTTATGAAAAATTCTTAATAAAATAAAGTACATAAAAGTAAACAGACACATAAGCACAGTCTGCTCCAGTTCTCGTCTTGTTCGGAACTCGACACGTTGTAAAGCGGAAAAACTCTCGACGCTTGCTCAGAAGTCAATGCGCTCGTGACACCCCGCATCCTGTCTTTCAGGAAGTGGAATAAAGTTCTGTACTGTGGCGTAGCATTGTTAGTGCCTTCAAGAGCAATCTGTGCAAGAGTCCAGGAGCATTCTGTGCACAATCCCAAGAGCAGTCTGTGCCTATAATTACCAAAGTGCAGCTTGTGTCTATAATTACCAGAGTAGACTGTGCCTATAAGAACCAAATTGCAGCCTGTGTCTATAAGAACCAAAATGTAGCCTGTGCTTACAAAAAAAATATCTTTTATGTGATATGATTGTTTTTTATTTTATTTATGTCTGTTTAGTTTTAAGGTTTGTGTCCAAAAACAAGACCATCAGTTCAAATAAAATGTGAAAAATCTGGGCTAAGGAACTGATTATTTCAATTTACCTTGATTCCTATAGGAAATGCTTGGTTGGAACTCATCCTGCCATCCGGAGCGGATTAATGACGAGAACCGAGCTACCACTGTATATTATATACCTAGTAAAATCCAGGAACCTTCCATATCCCTTTAAACTCTTTCTAGACTGGCAGAAAATATTACAAATCACCAGTGGCTAAATAAACCTATAAAAAATTCATAAGAAAACAAAACTCCTGCCATAAAAGGTTTATATGTCCTGCAGACTGTTTTTGAATTGTAGCATCTTGGATAGATAACTCTAGGATTATTTCTGCACAGCAGTCGCCGGATTGGTAAATATTTTGGAATTATAAAAGGATCTTACAGTAGCCTGAAATGTTTCTCTCTTGAACTTTCCCCGTACAGCCCAGGGAGTTGTAAATAGCAGACAGCCATCTGCTATTATAATCAAATTATCTGACTTCCAGACCACTTGTAATTGCTTCTGGGTAAGTCTGCAAGTACAATATGATCTTCACCAATGCTGCAAAGATGTATTCAGATTTCCTTTAGAAATGACAGTGATATATGACATTGCTAATCTCTTTGTGCTGATAGAGAGGAAACCTTCCATTAAACAATAACAATTTCCATCTTGCAAGAAGGAGAAATGTTTCCGTTAAGTATAGCAGAGTACATTATGACTTATTTTATTAAAAATCTGATCACGGCCTATTGTGTATTTCCAGTTTCATAAGCAATTTACCGTACTTTTTTTTGGTCTACTATAGTTTAGAAAACATAAAAATATATTTTTAGAATAAATCTACTGCATTACAGAAAATAATATATATATATACAATATTATGTCAGTAGTATTAATGTGATGTTTTTTTATTAATGGATTAACTATTTATATAAAATAGTAAAAAAAATGCTTATGAAATATTTGTGTGTGTGTTTTGTGCAAATTTGCAATTATATATGTGTATGAATTCCAAATTTACATTTTTAACTTTACCTTTAGGCTAACATTCACTTAGCTTTGAAGAGGCCACAAAATGGTTTGCTGGCTGCAACCTTGGTGAAGCACTTTGTAGACACTGTAGTGGTTAGAAAATGTTGGCCATAGACTTAATCTCTAAGTAACTTGCTACTTTCATCATAAAAAAAAGCTCTATAAACTAATTTCACTGTAGTGTATAGGTGTGGGAACTTTCCTGTTATGTCCCCACCAGTGGCATCCAGTGGCAGCCAGATGGCACAATGGTGGGGCATCAAGACTTTGTTTAATTTGTTCTTAGGGTAAGGGTTAGTATTTAGGTTTAGGGTTGGAGTTAGAGTTAGGGTTTAGGGTTAGGGTTTAGGGTTAGGGTAGTGGCAGATGATAAGCTTTACCTAGTAAAGTAGTGGCAAGCACATTTTAACCCCAATCCTAACACTCACACTAAAGACAAATTCAACAAAGTCTCTACTGGTTGCTGCATGCCACTGCGCTGGCGGGGGCATAAAAGGAAAGATTCCAGCAGTGTTATAATGATAGGGTCATGATGCAAAGAAAGCCATGTAATAATGGTCTTGGTTATAAGAGTGAAAATATATTTAATTATTTAATTAACTGGGGTAAGCAAGAAGCTTTAACAGGATATGAATGGGCTATGCTGGCTTAAATGACTTTAGGTTAAGTGAGTTTATGCTGGTTTAAGTAGTTTAAAGAGCCTCTTTAGTCCTGTATTTAAAATGTATTCTATGAAGACCTCCATTTGATAATGTTAAAGTATTTTTTTAATAAAAAAGAAATACATTAGTCTTTACATTACTACCTTGTCTTAAATACTGTCGCCAAGGAATCTACTGCTTTGGTTTCTGATTGTCTACTTCCTGAAGTGGGTAGAAACATAAGACCCTATTTTATTAGAAGCTGCAAATGTCTCAAATTCGTAATTTTAGCTGCAAGTGATTTTTTTCTCTAAATGTTTAGATGTATTCTGTTGACTCGCAAATTATCCTCCTTAAGGCCTGCCTTTTTAAGTATGCTTTCAGGGGGCGTGATCATATGATCTGACAATAATTAAGCAATCCCGTAATTTACTTCTTAAACACAGCCAATAGTAAATCATAAAACATAAATACTAAGTCATCATGACGTAAGTAAAACATGGAAGCTACACGTAATATGCAATCGGGGGCTACAAATTAATTAGTGGCAATCATCACATATAATAGTTGTCAAACTACGAATCGTCGTCACGCTTTGCAAGCTCGCGTAGCGAACGACACAGTTCTTGCGAGCTCGCGAAGCGAGCTTGCAAGAACTGCGTCCCTCGCGAAGCAAGGTCGGAAGGTGGAGGACGCATTTGTGGAGGTGGAGGCTCTACGGCGCCTCACATGCGGTTACAAACACCCACACAAGTGGCACTGCAGGAAATTTACGTACTTAGCAGACAAAAATACAAGACGCAGGACTTAGAAAATAAACCATTACGACCTCCTAAAAATACAACCTTAAAGGCCGATCAACTGTCAAAACACAATAAACACACACAAAAAAGACATAAAAGCTTACCCACAGCAAGGGGGGGGGCGGGGGGGGCGCGCACCCAGGACCTCTGCAAGTTTAGTTACACCTTAATTTAAGTCCAAATTAACGAGTTTAGACACACGGAAAACCCCTAAGAGAGAGAAAAAAATGGCTGCAGAAAAAAATGTTTACTACCCGTACATTTTCCTTCTCAAATTTGATATTTTTATGAGTTCCAATTCCAAATTAATTTGCAAGTGATCAGTAAAGTCTCAAATGAACTGTGAGTTTGTGTAAAACTCATAATATTACGAATGTCATAAAATCCTTGGGAAAGCTTGCCGTTATTTGCACGCTTGGCTTTGTTTCATATATTACAGGTAGCTCACTTGTTGTTGTTGTTGTTTAGTTGTTCAGTCGCGTCCGACTCTCTGTGACTCTATGGACCACAGCACGCAAGGTGCATCTCTCAGTCACTGGCCCTCTGAGCTCCATCAAGTTCATGTTCATTGCTTCAGTGACCTCATCTATCCATCACCGCCTCTGTCATCCCCTTCTTCTTGTGCCTTCATTCTTTTCCAGCCACAGAGTCTTTTCTAGGGAATCATGCCGTCTCATGATATGGCCAAAATATTTGAGCTTCAGCCTCACTATCATACCTTCTAGTGAACAGTTTGTCTTGATTACCTGAAGTATTGATTTATTGGATCTTCTTGCAGTCCAAGGGACTCTAAGCAGTGTTCTCCAACACCACAATTCAAAGGTGTCAATTATACGGCGCTCAGATTTCTTTATGGTCCAGCTCTCACATCTGTATGTTACTACTGGAAATACCATAGTTCGAACTATGCAGACCTTTGTTGATAGTTTAATATCTTTACTTCTTACTAGCTTGTACAAGCTTGTCATAGCTTTCCTCCCCAGAAGCAAACATCTTTTAATTTCATGAATACAGTCACCATCTGCAGAGATCTTGGATCCAAGATAAATAAAATCTGTCTCTGCCTCTACTTCTATGTCTATATATTCTACGTCTATTTGCCAGGAAGGGAGATTGCCGTTTGCCATGATCTTTGTCTTTTTAAAATTGAGCAGCAGGCCAATTCTTTTACCCTCATCAATAAGTCCTTTAGTTCCTCCTCACTTTCAGCCATCAGAGTAGTATCATCGGCGTATCTGATGTTGTTGGTATTCCTTCCAGCAATATTGATTCCGGCTTTGGATTCATCCAGTCCAGCCTTACGCATGATGTACTCCGGGGATAAGTTGAATAAATATATTATATATATATATACAATATTCAACCTTGTCGCACTCCTTTTCCGATCTTGAACATGTTCCGTTCTGACCGTGGCTTCATGGTCGACATACAGATTCTTTAGGAGGAGGATGAGATGATCTGGTACTACCATCTCTTTAAGGACATGCCACATCTTGTTGTGATCCACAGTCAAAGGTTTTAGAGTAGCTCACTTGTATAGCTAAGTAAAGTTACTTACCGCTTCTTAGTGGTGTAACTTATGAAAATAGGAGCCCTATGGGCTCAATTACATGACTCTGGTAAGAAATACTACAAATTAAAATCCCCTGTAAACATGATGTCCATAACAACCCCTTGTGTAATCCATACCGACTGATCATTACATTTGATGTGTTTCTTGTTCTACAAATGTTTCAAGCGAAAGAGAGATTACATGGATCCCATAAAAAAATATAGCGAATCCTACATGTGTAATGCCACGCTGGAGCTTACAGTGACCCTAAACCCCCTGGACACCCTCAACATCCAGGCTCAGTCCCTTCCTTCCAACCCCTTGTGCTTTGGGGTTGGGGCCCATTAACCCCTAATGTCCTTCCACCTACCTTTAATACATACTGAGTGCCCCATTGCAACCTCCCATGGGGGTCACTATAGACCGCATGCCATCTATATATAATGTACCCTATTGGGGCCCCTTTGAACCGCCATGGGACCTCTATCTATCTTGATGAGGGTTCTTTATTACATCTAAAATAAACCCCTTAACCATTTATAGATAGTAGCTTCTGAAACTTTCAATGTCTCCTTCCATGTTAGGACGTAGAACCAATCATCCTTCTATATATAACAGTGCCGGAATCATCCTTTAAGATAGATAGATCGATAGATAGATAAATAGATAGATAGATAGATAGATAGATAGATAGATAGATAGATAGATGAATGGGCAGATAACATATTTTATTATTTGATTGCTTAGGTTTTATGTTCACTTGTACAGTTTCCCTAACTGGATAACATTTATGACATTATCCATCAGCAATGTTACTCTTGCCAAGGCTGTAAGCCTCCCTACAGCAAAAAGCTTCCAGTGCTGTCACAATTCCAGAGGTAAAAGCTGGCTCTCTGGGACTTTCATTTCCTCTATCTTTCCAGCCCTAGGCAACAAAACCATCAATAAATATTTTCTTGGCACATAGTTGTTGGAGATATTGCAGTTTTTGCTAATTGCCACAACTGAAGAGAATTGAAATCTAAATGCTGGCCAGTGTCATATTGATTTTCACATGTAGAAAGCTCATTTCTGCATGACATAGTGCTTTGTTTTAAAGTACATGCGTTTTGCTGCCACCACAAAAACTATCATCTTTGTATAAATTATAAAAGGTTTTTTTAATCCTAAAATAACTGCAGGCTTTGGAAACATTTACCAAAAGCAGAGGTGCTACAGTGTACCTTTTCAGGTTCCATCTTAAAAAGCATTAAAGATTAACGATACATGGTACTATCCATTTTTCTCTAAAATAAATAATGTATAAGATATTCACCATTGTTTAAGCTGATGAGTGGTTCTATCTGCTAATCAGTAGCTCTGACTGCTTAATAAATATGGAGGAGAGGATCTAACTTCAAAATAACTCTTGTTATTGCTTGTTCCACCACTGAAACCATCAAGCATACTGTGGAAATAACTAACACTTTGAAGCAGCTGATTAGTATTTGGGGACAGTTCATTTACATAATACTGCCACACAAACAATGCTGAATATCTTAAGATTTATTTACTTTAGCTAGTTTTTCATCTTCTTTAAAAATAATGATGTTGCCTAAGACCTATATCCCAACAGAAAGGTTAATTTATCCGCATAAAGTCTGCATATTTAAAGAGACGTGGAGCTGAAAAGGTCCTAATGTGTTTACAAGGCTTGCTGCAGAGTGTGCCCCATTCCTATTCTCAGTTACAGGTACATGTAAATTAATTGGATTTAGCTACAGTAAATATCAGTTTAAGATTTTTTAAGGTATTCATTGGAGGACAGAGTCACATTTTACATATGTTTTCTGAAAAAAATAAGTAGAGTCATAGTATCTCAATAAAAGCAATGCAGTCCGGGGATCGACCATTTAAAGTCTGTGGACAGTTTGAGATATAGATTTTTGTAATAACTGCTATTGAGTAATTTGCAGAGTCAGTCTTATCAACTGGATTAGATATGGATTATTGACCAATTTTATGAATAGTTACGATCTTTTAAAGAATAAAATGCTTTAACGTGTGTACATGCAGGGATTCATGCATCAGTATATTTGTACATATACGGTATATTGGTACAGGAGGACATGAGGGTCCTGCTCTCATCAGAGTTTGTAATCTAAGAGGTAATGGGGAGGAATAGACAAGCAGTGGTGAGACTGATTAATGGTGGAAAGAGGTGAGAGAAAAGGAACAGATAGGCTTGTTTGAAGTGAATTGTAGAATTAAATTAAGAATATGCTGCTCAGGATTTGGATGACTACCGGAGAGCCTAGTGAAGCAAGATAAGGATTTCCAGAGAGTGGGGACTGCTGTTAAAGAATCTTTGGAGCAGGTAGTGATTGGTTGAAGAGTAGCACAATTCATGGGTAGTATGGAGAGAGTGAATCTGGAGATCTGACATGTAGGGAGGTGCAGTACATTTAAACACTTTGAAAGGAAGGCTTATGGTTTAACATTTTATTCTTCTCTATTATCTCTGTAATCTAGTTCTGGTGGCTTCTCCTTCTGCCGGCTCCGCCTCTCCTGGGTCACAAGAGCAAGGGGGGCCTGGGTGAGAGTGCAGGAGGCCGAGCGATGCGGTGGTGGCCTGGTGGAAGAAAGCACGGGGCTGGGGGACACTGAGGGAGCATGGGGGAAGGGGACAGGAGGGCCACTGGTGGTGGGAGACAGGTGGAGGCATTTTTGCAGCCACCAAAGAAGTTGAGAGACTCTTCGATCATATTGTTTTAAATTTACTTAAATGTCTTAACTTTTTTTTAAAATAAATTTTGAATCCTCAGTGTAATTATCATGTAAAATGTACACTATGCTATTAAAAAGCCAACAAGCTAACAACTTGTCTGCATCTAGAAACAAAGCCTCAAGTTGCACAAACAGGTTATACTGACATGGTTTTGTCAAAATGGAAAAAAGTTGAACTGTGAGTAGACACTGTGAAGATATTTTCTACATACAAAGTTTTTATAATTATAAAATATCAAATGTTATATTTAAAACTAAAAATTAGCAATTATACAAAAAGGGATATTCATGGCAATATTAGTAATTAATGGAAAAGGTTAGAACAACACAAATATTAATTAGCTCTTTCTATAATTACTCTTTTATGGTCATGATAATTTAGCTATTTATAAAACTGCAAATACAAAATCTGGATAAGGAGCATTTACATATCTCCACATTTTATCATCTCCGATATTTTTTTTCTTTTTTGAATTTGAAATAAAAAAAACATATTGATATAAATTGTTTTTGCAGCCAGAGACAGTTGTAGTGACGTTTTGCCTTTGGGTTTTTATCTTGGCATAGTTAGCACCAAAACTAAATCCAGCAGGATACAGATATGAAAGATGGCAGCATGCTAGGGAGCACACAGGCAAAAAGGGGGTGAGAAGTTTGATGGCTTGTTAAAACTAAGTGAAGTATAACATTTACATCAGGGGTCATCAACCTTTTAATACCTACCGGACCCTTTTGATGGTAAAATTTCCTTACAGACCACTGGTGCTGCAGTGACTCATTTTACCCTGTCTACATAAATCAAATGACCCCAGTTTTCTATCACCCTGTACTTACTAGATCTGGTCCTGACTGCTGTCCCTAGGATCTCTCACCAGCTCTCCAACCAGCCAAGCTGCAGGTCTTCGGTGTCAGCGACACCACCTATCGATGACCTCGCTGTTCACCATGAACGCTTGAATCGCCCCCTAGTGGGCGGTAGGGACTAGGTTGACTGCCACTGATTTAGATGATAATTATATTAGAAAGGAAGAAAATGCATTAAAAAAAAAACAGTAGTTAAAACATTTTTATAAAATAAAAAAGTTTTTTTTGTATATCAGTTGCTCCTAAAAATGTTTTCGGCTGCTAACATACACCCTTTCTGTAAAAAAAAATCTTAGGGTTTGGTTGGCTCCTTTCCTGCTGTATAAATGTGTATAATAGAGATCTCACATGTTCCTATGATTGCATATAACTTGGAAAGTTTTGGTCAAAAATACGATAACATAATGTGTTTTAGTATAGACTTTCCATTTAATTTGAGATCTCTAAACTGTAGATATTGTAACTGAACTGTTTAGTGAGTGATGTTTTCCATCACTGTGTCTACTATAAACACCACTTTTTATATTGCTGTTGCTCCGTGAAATTTGAATGCCTTGATAGGACGTCTGCTTCTTGCGCTATTCAGCCATGAAGTGGATGGCTGAATTTAATTAAAAACAGAGAGAATATTGAGCAAAATAAAAGAGCTGAAATGCAGCTACAACATTAATGCTTAGGTTTGCTGTAACAATTTGTTACATTGTACATTTCAATTTAATTCCATATTAAAATCTCTACTAAGCTAATCATGAATTGTTCATGGTTCATTAACTTTTGCAATCATGGGTTAACTGATTATTATTTTGTATGTTTTCTATTTTATGCTCTCAGAGTGGGTTATCGTGTCCACAGAACTAACCTATTAAGGTTAGTTTGTTCTCTGATTAAGCACCTCTATTTTGTTTTTTTTTGTTTATTCAAACGACCCTTAGGGACTAGTCTCCCTAAGGGTGATAGGGGAATCCAGATGTGGACCCCTTGCTCACTATGCATTAGGGAGTTATCAGCTACACCTCACTGACGAGGCCCAAAGAAGGCCAAAATGTATGTGTGGGGTTTTCTGTTTCTCCTGTTCAGAGTAGAATTGTCTGGTATTTCGGGGCTGGACCACTCTAGTGAGTGGGACCAGATGGATATACTACAGGATATTTCTCCCTGTGAAGAGTACAAGTGAGCTAAAAGAGGTTGCTCTCAGAGTGGATTATCATGGCTATAGAACTAACCTATTAAGGTTGGTTCGTTCTCTGATGAGCACCTCTATTTTGTTTTTTTAGTTTATTCAAATGACCCTTAAGGATTAGTCTCCCTAAGGGTGATAGGGGAATTCAGATGTGGACTTCTTGCTCACTGTGCCTTAGGGAGTTATCAGCTACACATCACTGACAAGGCCCAATGAAGGCCGAAACGTAAGTCTGGGGTTTGCTGTTCCTCCTGTTCAGGGTAAAATTGCCTGGTATTTCAGGGCTGGACCGCTCTAGTAAGTGGGACCAGACTGATATACTACAGGTTATTTCTCCCTGTGAAGGGCACAAGTGAGCTAAAAGAGGTTGCTCTCAGAGTGGATTATCATGTCCACAGAACTCACCTATTAAGGTTAATTTGTTCTCTGATTGAGCCCCTCTATTCTCTTTTTGTTTATTCAAATGACCCTAAGGGTCATAGGGAATAATTCAATTGAATAATTCAGTCAACCCATAAAAACAACCTATTTTTTATTACATGACAATTATTTTTTTTTTCTTTTCTGTCAAACAATAATGAACAATAATTGTTTTTTTAATAACATGTCCCAAAATTAGAAAAAGTAATTGATTTTTTTTCAAAAAATCTTTTTTATTACATTGAATTTCTATACTTTTATATTTTATAAACTCATGAACAATATCTTCATATAAATTTTAACCTTTTTTTTCATATACATGAATCTCATAACAATGTACAAACCATTTATTAACCTGTCTGGTTGCATTTTATTTATACAATCAGACTAAATATATTTTATATACTAAACCAATTTACACATGTATAAATGTCCAAAAATTACAAACCTATCACACCTACATGTTAAATTAATACATTTTCACAAATGTTGTCCATTCCACATAGTGTCTATATATACAGACTATTGCAGTGGTTCCCAAACCGGTCCTCAAGGCTCCCCATACAGGTATTAATTCAATGTAACACTGTGTGAACACAGTTGAGGCAATTATTGATGAACACGCAATGTAGCCTATAATTGCCTCACCTGTGTTTACACATTGTAACATTGGAATCCCTACCTGTAAGTGGATCCTTGAGGACCGTTTTGTGAACCACTGGTCTATTGTAATCCCTTTTGTATAAGCTTTCTGTTTTTTTGATGAAAACTTTAGTTTCAGATGGATTTGTGCATCTTGAAAATACAACATGGTTGGCCATGGGCAAATACTGGTTCCTCTATAAACAGGCCAACAGACTTAAAAGTTTGGCCTTGGGATTGGGATTTTGCCTTGGGATGTTCATGGCAAATGCCATTTTGATAGGAAATTGTCTCCTTTGAAGTACAAAGGGCAAACTACTCTCATTTGGAGCCAAATCTTTTCTTGGTATGAAAACTCTTTCTTCTTTATGGCCACCATTCAGAATTTCAGCATGTATGAAATGTTCTCTTAAATCCTGAACAATTAATCTGATCCCATTACAAAGTTTTTTGGGGTTCATGTTTCTCAGTATCATGACAATTGCCCATTTTTTCAGGTGCAAAATATGTGATGGCATTCCAGATGGAGTTAATGAATTAATAAATTCAATTGCAAAGTTTGTCTCACTTTGTTTGTCATCAGCAAGAACACAATCAGCACTGCAATAACTTTTTTGTTGCATCTCTTAATTCTAATATTTAATTATTCATAAGCAATGCATCTTTATTTTTTAATGTTAATATGATGTTGTTTGCCAGCTCAAAGTAATCTTCGTTAGTTATTCCATTTTGGAATATAGCTGATATTAGTGAATCTTTGCAAATCATTTCAGATGGAATTTTCACTGTATCATCAGGTAAATTACTTATTCCCACTGTTTTTCCTTGCCCAATTTTATTTGGCCAATCATTGAATTCATTTTGGCCTTCAGATCTCATATGTATTTCTAATCTTAGGTGTGTAAATAGTTTCCATAGTGAACCTGCCTTTATACATGTTTCTACAATCTCAGTCCGATTTCCATGAACAACAACAGGTACTGTTGACCTGGCAGATGAAAAGTTGCACAACTTAATCCATGACATAGACATATTTCTTGAATTTCCATTAATGCTTTTAATTCTGCAATGGACTCATTGTAACGTTTTAAAAAGTCTTCACACATATTTAATTTAAATGTGTCCCACAAAGCTAATGCATTAGTAACCTTAAAAAATATGCAAATGAATGCAAACTGTTCCCTCATCTGCCGTGGCATTTGACATAGTGCTGTTTCTTCTAGACATCTTTCCCATTCTGTATCATCTGCCAGGAGGTTTCTTTGTCGCTCATCTAATTGAAATGTATCATAAACGATGTTATTAACAGTTTTCAAGTGTTCAAAACAGTGTGCCCCCAAGAAGATTTAAAAGGAGTAAACGTAAGCAGAAACATTCAATGTCTCTTGGACTTACAGTATAAATTATTGGAATAATTTAATTACCACACCTTTGTCTCTTTTTCCATAAGCCAGGAAAACATAATGATATGGAATCTCATTGTATAAGAATTCCCTTGCCTCCATGTCTTTAGAATTTAATGTAAACCAAGCAGTTAGTGTGGTTTCTCAATGTTCATTTTGTTTCAGAGCATTTTCTTCATTGCCACTATTAAAATAAACTAATTGTCTTTGTGGCAAATGTACAGCTAATCGATATACTGCATGTGACTGATCATGCATTTCAAATCTCAGAAGCCGCCACATTGCTTCTGGCGCACTTACATAGCGAGCATCTACATGAGAAGCTAGTTCATCATGTAGTTACTCATTGTCTTCTTCATTTGGTTCACTTTTCACCACCACAATTGCTGCATCTTATCCTTTGTAAATATATTTGAAGGTATATTTAAAGGTATATATAAGTTAGTTGGGTTATGAATGCATTCTGTAGAATGCATCATAACCCACCTAGCAAAAAATGTTTGCATGAAAACATGCAAACCGTTTTTGCAATATAATATAATATGTGCTGGGGGTGATTTAGACACCCCAGAAACTGTGATTTGCATAAAAGATATCTCATTTTTAATGAGAAATCCATTATGCAGCACATGCACATGCTGGTTTTCTTGAAGAATTACCAGAATATGTGCATGTGGAAGGCCTCTTTTTTTATTCTATAGTATAAACATAAGCCAAACACTTTCCGAATAAATGACTGATGGTTATGTCATGTATTAATGCTGTTAACTTAATTTTGAAGACTCTAGCCACTAACAGCCTTATTAAATTGCGATTTGGCAAATTTAAAAGGGTTCTATTTAAGCACGTAGCATATTTTCTTTACATAATTATTTAGTTAGTTGGATAGAAGTTCACTGTAGCGGAACCCATCACTGTTTTAAACTGTTTTATGATTTTTATGGTTAAAATATGATCCTACTATATGTATGTTGGTTGATGTTCTACAGAATATATTGGCTCAGAATATTAGCCAGACTTTTGCAGACCTAGGCTAATAGATAATCCTGTTACAGAGATTCAAGAGATAAGAAAGTTGTAAAGGATCCTTGCATTTTCCAAAGTGTTTTCATTCTCTGATAAGAACAAAGAAGAATGATCTAATTAATGTCTGATTGTATCCAAGTTGCCAGGGAGGTGTGACTCACCTATTGTCCTATATGTGTATTGTGTGGGGGATATGTGCAATGTCTGTGTGTTATGTGTAAAAACATACTTTTACTAACTTTTGAACCCCTGGTCTGATTCATGCCATTTTTTAATATGTTGTTCCCCTGGGTGAGAGATATTGAATGGTGCGGGACTTAAAGGTGTACCCCCTGTATTTGGGGTACATCCAGAATGTGGTTAAAATTGTGTCTGTTTTAATTGTGTTACCTGTTATCTGAGGGGAGGAGACGTGGGGGTTGAACCATGTAGATAATTGGCTGTTGTGATAATTATGTGGGTGTAGCCCTTCAGAGGGCACCATTGCATAAAAGGAGATTCCCTGTTATTAAAATATAGTTCCTCTTGACCCTTCAAAACGTAGCCTCGTCTCCTTATTTGAGGGGATCGCTATCATACTGGGGATTGCTATGCTTCTGCATACTCCCTTGAGCTGTAACTACTGAACGCTTGTTCCTGATGTACTATCCTTGGAGTCTGTGGTGGTTTTGGTGTCCGGTGCGGTGCTTGTAGGCCTCGACGCAAGCTAGGACGCATCCATCAACGGAGGTACCCGGTCGGGGTGCCAGGAGATCCGTTACATTGGTGGCAGCGGTGGGATGGCGTCCTAGTAAGAGGAAAAGCAGCACGGAGACACCGGTAACGTTTGGAGTTACAAATTGAGGGCAACGCTAGTATCCGTACAGCGCCCCTGGCTACAGCAGGATGGAACCGGCTAGTTTTCAGACAGCGTTCCATCATGAGGAGGAGGAGGCGGCCGTGGACTACAGGGATGCAGACAGAAAGGAACTCATGGTTACAGTACCTCGTATTACCCCACAGAATGAGTTTGGAAGAGAACTCCAAAGCAGACTGGCCTTTTTCCCAGGTACGCTTCCCATAAAAACCTTGGAATGGTTAATGACAGATGTACACAAATACATAATGGAAAAGCAGCGGGCACGGGAGCGGTCCATCTTGGGAGCTGCTAACCCACCTCCCACCATTAACCCCGCCCAAGCACTGCGTCCGGGTGGTGGGAACTACCAAACCCCTCCACGGTACATCAGGTGCCACACGTGTAACCAGCAGGGCCACATGCAGAGAGACTGTCCCAGAAACAGAAACCGCTCCACGTGGAATACTCCAACTAATTCCACCCCCCAGCGGCAGTGTGTACCCCAGGGGGCAGAAGGTGTCGTCCTTCCTCCCCAGCGACAGGGTATACCCCAGGGAGCTGAAGGTGTCGTCCTTCCTCCCCAGCGACAGTGTGTACCCCAGGGAGCTGAAGGTGTCATCCTTCCTCCCCAGCAGCAGTGTGTACCCCAGGGGGCCGAAGGTGTCGTTCTTCCCCCCCAGCGGCAGTGTGTACCCCAGGGAGCCGAAGGTGTCGTCCTTCCTCCCCAGCGGCAGTGTGTTCCCCAGGGAGCCGAAGGTGTCGTCCTTCCTCCCCAGCGGCAGTGTGTACCCCAGGGAGCTGAAGGTGTCGTCCTTCCTTCCCAGTGGCAGTGTGTACCACAGGGAGCTGAAGGTGTCGTCCTTCCTCCCCAGCAGCAGTGTGTACCCCAGGGGGCCGTAGGTGTCGTCCTTCCTCCCCAGCGGCAGTGTGTACCCCAGGGGGCAGAAGGTGTCGTCCTTTCCCCCCAGCGGCAGTGTGAACCCCAGGGGGCAGAAGGTGTCGTCCTTCCCCCTCAGCGGCAGTGTGAACCCCAGGGGGCAGAAGGTGTCGTCCTTCCCCCCAAGCGGCATTGTGTACCCCAGGGAGCAGAAGGTGTCGACCTTCCTCCACAGCGGCAGTGGGAACCCCAGGGGGCATAAAGTGGTCGTCCTTCCCCCCCAGCGGCAGTGTGAAACACAGGGGGCAGAAGGTGTCGTCCTTCCCCCCCAGCGACAGTTTACCCTAACCAGGGGAGACACCAATCTCCCAGACAGCGCAGATGGGACCGTGGTCTCTGCGCCCACAGCTTGTCCAGATCCCCAACTACCGTCACTGGGACAACCGGAGGAGGGGGTAAGTACAAATTCCCCTCCCCAGCTAACTTCTAATGTGGCCCCAGGGTTAACAGAGGAAATGTTAACCCCCACTGACCCCCACGTTTCCCTGGCTACTGAGCCGGAATATGTCCCAAGTACCCCAGCAGAAGAGCTGACAGCGGGGCAGAGTGCAGTCGGCCTCTGCCCTCCCTTTGTCCCTTGTACAGAGCAGGATGTCCTGCAGGTTATACCAGCAGAAGAGCTGGCATCAGGGCAGAGTGCCGCTGGCCTCTGCCCCTCAAGTCCCCTCAGCGTGTTGCCCCATCACCACAGCAAAATATCCAGGTACCTGGTTAGACTTCCCCCCAAAGGAGAGATGTGTGACGAAGTGCCCTTCGCCACTTTGGCTTGGAGAGGACTGTTTGCCAGCCTCCTGCCCTGCGACTATGGCCCTGGTACATATTGCCCTTTGGAACCAGTGTTCGGCCATACCAGAGTGTAAGTCACTCATTCTGGCCCTTTACATACAGGGGGGTCATTCTGTACTTGCCCTGTGTGAACCATGATACCCCAGATAACTGTGCCATGAAGCCCATTCATATAATGAAAGACTATGGGAAAGACTTTAGCTACATGGCAATTGAACTGTGTGAAGAGGATCTGAGCGCTATTTGGTAGTTTTGTGCGCTCAGATCCCAGCTATCTGGGGATATGGGAAATGTGAGTAAATGTGAATTGCAGTAATGCTGATGGGTTGTCAAACTAGAGAATTGACCAACAAATACTTTTGTCCGGACATCCCCAGGCCGATCTGTTGGGATCAGACCGTGTATGCCGGCTTATGGTCACGGGGGAGGTGTGTAGCGGAACCCATCACTGTTTTAAACTGTTTTATGATTATTATGGTTAAAATATGATCCTACTATATGTATGTTGGTTGATGTTCTACAGAATATATTGGCTCAGAATATTAGCCAGACTTTTGCAGACCTAGGCTAATAGATAATCCTGTTACAGAGATTCAAGAGATAAGAAAGTTGTAAAGGATCCTTGCATTTTCCAAAGTGTTTTCATTCTCTGATAAGAACAAAGAAGAATGATCTAATTAATGTCTGATTGTATCCAAGTTGCCAGGGAGGTGTGACTCACCTATTGTCCTATATGTGTATTGTGTGGGGGATATGTGCAATGTCTGTGTGTTATGTGTAAAAACATACTTTTACTAACTTTTGAGCCCCTGGTCTGATTCATGCCATTTTTTAATATGTTGTTCCCCTGGGTGAGAGATATTGAATGGTGCGGGACTTAAAGGTGTACCCCCTGTATTTGGGGTACATCCAGAATGTGGTTAAAATTGTGTCTGTTTTAATTGTGTTACCTGTTATCTGAGGGGAGGAGACGTGGGGGTTGAACCATGTAGATAATTGGCTGTTGTGATAATTATGTGGGTGTAGCCCTTCAGAGGGCACCATTGCATAAAAGGAGATTCCCTGTTATCAAAATATAGTTCCTCTTGACCCTTCAAAACGTAGCCTCGTCTCGTTATTTGAGGGGATCGCTATCATACTGGGGATTGCTATTCTTCTGCATACTCCCTTGAGCTGTAACTACTGAACGCTTTTTCCTGATGTACTATCCTTGGAGTCTGTGGTGGTTTTGGTGTCCGGTGCGGTGCTTGTAGGCCTCGACGCAAGCTAGGACGCATCCATCAACGGAGGTACCCGGTCGGGGTGCCAGGAGATCCGTTACATTCACTAACTAAAAACTTCTGTTAAAGAAAACATGCTGTGTGCTTAAATAGAGCCCTTTTAAATTTGCCGAATCACAATTTAATAAGGCTGTAAGTCTGGTCTATCAGTAGCAGGTTTGTCTATTTTTTAAATTATCAACAATCTCTGGCCATTGTGAATTACATGTAAATGTAATAAATAAATCTGGTTTTCCAAATTTAGTTACAATAACCATAGCATCATTGTATTTTTATTGCATATTGCGAGGAGATCCATGGAAAGAAGATGGTAAAATGATGGCTTTGCCAGCTGGAAAATCTCTGTTTGTAGCTACCTCAGCGACATAATCCATAAGACCACAATACTGTTCAACACGTAGTTTCTTTTGTTGATATTTTTTAAAATTTTAATAATGAGCCTCTACTTGCAGATATGAATCAGTGATCTATTGTTGTGTCAGTTTTCCACAATATAAAATTGGATTATATCCATCTCAAATTGCAGTTTGAGCAACTTTAAATTCAAGCATGGAAATATTATTTCTGACACGTACTTTACTATTTGGATACCTTTAAAGTATTCATTTTGTTTGCCATCCTGCTTCACCTTTGGGGGAAAAAATTGGATATGTCATTGGATCCAAATTGGTACTTAAGATATTAATGTTAATTTAAGGTTGCTCTTTATTTCTTGGATATATTCTAATATCCCTTTGAAAAAGGTGGTTCCCCCACATCATTTTAAAAAACCATTGCAACCTCATTACTTGTGGGTTATTTATAACAGCGTTTATCACAATTGTGTTCTCTTCTAAGAACCATTTTGACTCTTAGGATTGACAACTGATATTGTTCAGCATGAATGCGTTGTTCTTGTTCTACTTCTGACAATTTTTTATAAGCTTGAGTGTACAGGTTTTTGGCCATAATTATATCAAGCTTTTGAAAAGCAGTGGCTACGTATTTTTTATTTTTGGAAAGCTTCATACGTTGTTCAACAGCTCCCATTGTATCTAGGACATATTGTTGAGCAAATTTTCTTTGCTCTCCTTCTTCAGGGTGTAAATGTAAAGTGGTAAATGTGCCCTTGTATTTTAAAGCAGTAAGGTCCATGTGCTGCAACATTAGCGGCTAATTTTGCCCCCATGGATGCAAATGAAATGGCACTATTATAAGATCTTATGTTTTGATTGAAATTTTGATAATTTAGGAAATTAGGGTCACTCATTATACTTTTTAAATATGTTGGAAACTCTGGTCTTTCTGGCAGTCTTACCTTTCCTTTTTGACAGCAACTAATAAACTCCCCATCTCTCTATCTTTCCGGTTGAAAATGATATGCACTACAAAACTGACAATCCACATTCATCAAACCACAATTATGAGGCTCTACTGTTAAAGATCTAAATAATATACTATCCTGACTACATGTATCACTATTCCTATCTATATCCATATCACTCTGGTTACCATATTGTTCACATGTATTATCTATTTTTTTGTGTGCATTCGTCGCTCTCTGTTTTCTTTTCTGTATCAGATTCTGACGTTCTTCTTCTCTTATCTTCTCTTGGTCTCAGGTGACAGTCGATCTCTCCATCTTTGTTTGCATTCCCTTGCCAGACGTTGTTTATATTCTTTGGTGTGTTCTTGACTCGCAGACATTTTATTCTATAATTTTAAATATAAATGTAATGTTAAAGGATATGACTATTAGAACTTGTAAATCTTACTAATGTGCTTAGTTACCTTACCTTATGTTGTAATGGATTGACAATTGCAACTTCCGTTTTTCTTGTCTCTACTGTTTTTTTCCACTTCTCATTCTCTTCAAATTAATAATCTATTTAATTATGAATTAATTTGCTCATAGTATAATTTTTTTTTAATTTTCAATAATAAAAGGAATTATAAAAATTATTTAAGAAATTAATATACTGTACCTCTTTGTTTTAAATAGAAGACTGTAAATGCATGCAGAGCTAACAGTCTCTCTTCTGTGAAGTCCACTGCAGCAAATATTCCTGTGTCATTGTAAAAATGACAGACACCTGCAAAGTGTAAAATCATATAAAAATAATTACTATAAAATATACTACTTACTATAAGGTAATATAATTAATTTATGACTAATTAATTAATTAATTAACAAATAATAATATTTTAGCAATGTTCTGTAGTTTGCAGAATTCAAAAACCTAAAGAGCTACCAATGTCTTTACATATTATGCAACACAACATATGAAATAGACCATAAAGTAATCTAAATGATTATGATTACTAAATTAATTAATTATTAAATAATTATCTATTAGCTATTATCTTAAATTATCAGCAATGAACAATCTAAAGAGCTAACAATCGCTCCGTCAATTACGTTATCCAAAAATATATTTATTTCCATGTTATTTTTAATAATCAATTAATTAATTAATAAATAATTATACTTCAACTCTTATGTGTAAAGTTCAGAGCTGGAATTCCTAAATACGTAACAATTTCTTCTGAAATTATGACCACAGAAAATGTCCAGTGACACTGTTCATCATCTGAGGAGAAAGTGAGAAACTTCTGGCAACTGTCCAGTATATATAGCCAACAGTCTTCAGACAAAACCGTTGGTTTAAGCGGGAAAGGCACTGTCCATACTCTATTTAGCTTGTTTGCCGTAATTTTTTGACATCCTGCGAGCTTCGGCGTTCACAGCAAGCCTCTATTCCCGCTCTATTTTCCTATTTATGGCCTTTTTTACACTCATGACGTCCTGCGGGCTTCGGCGTTTACAGCGAGCCTCTATTCCCGCTCTATTTTCCTATTTATGGCCTTGTTTTAAAAGTTACGTCTTTATGGCCGCCATTTTGTTCCTGCAAAAAACGGCAATTGAATTAAAAATTAACTTGCAACCTTACTTACTGGCTCCCTGCCTCTCCCCCTGTGCTGTGTGTGAGGTTTTAAGTAAATTTTTTAATTAATTGGTGTGTTTTGGGTGTCTGCCTGTGGTTCGCTAGTTACGTGCTTGAGAAAATGGCGGCTGTTAAAACCATATTTTTTTTTAATTGTGTGTCGAGCTAAAAGTTGTGCGGGCCACGTGATGAGAGCCTGTGGGACTCATTGCGGGCCTCGGCAAGAGCACCTTTGGAGCTCATGCCAAGTCAAACTTGTGCTGGCCTCGCCATGAGCGCCTGCTGCGCTCATGGCGAGCACAAGACATGTGGGCCTCGCAATGAGCTCCTGTAGGACTCATTGCAGGCCTCGGCCGAGCCTAAGTTGTGCTGGACTCGCAATGAGCCGAGCTTAAGTCGTGCTGGCCTCACGATGAGTGCCGAGACATTTTGTAAATTGTGTGGGCCTTGCGATGCAAATGAAAATGTCAGGTGAGGAGCCAGAAGAAAAAGAAGAGAGAGAGAGAGAGCGAGAGTAGATGGGAGTGGGACTTGCAGAAGTGTTTCTGCTCATGAACTTTAGAAGAGGGAGGAGATAGTGACTGGAGGAAGGAGAGTAGCTCATGGGAGCATAAAAGAGGACAAAGAGAGAATGGAAGGGGATACGGTTATATTGGAGACATGATGTGTTTTAATAATTTCACTTATTAATAATTTTAGTTGTATTGTTCCTCAGTGACCCTTGACTTGGTAAAAATATGTTTACGAAACAAAATTAAAGAAATATTACCATTAAACATAAAAGAGACTGATTATAGTGGTTTCATTGAACAGGGAACTACACTTAAAAAAGCTAAATGTCTTTAGAATGTGAAAAATACCTTTTATGTACAATTATGCTGCTCTAGGTTTTGCCATTTCGATTTCTACTGATCAACTTCATTAGGTATGAGGAGACTATAATTGTTTATTTTATTTTCTAAACCTATTTAAAATTCATTTTTTTAAGTTTTCTCCACTATGGTCCTATAAATATAAATAATATATTTATTTCACAAATAAATCTAAGCCATTGCAGTCTTGAGAGCTCAGCATTAAAAAAAGAAAATACTCAGAAAATGATGATTTTGGATAGTGATATGGAAATGAGGGAACCATTGTACTTCTTGGAAAATATATATATATATATAAAATATGCATATATAAATATGCTGCTTTTGAAACTTTGGCTCTTGTATTTATTTTTCGGCAGCAAATTCCATCTGGATTAAGACCCAAGTAATTTTATCATTATAGTGTGTGAGCTCATCACAGGCTTCCTCATGTTTCAGTAATTATGGAATTTTATAAAGGCCACAAACACTCAACATATTTTATAGTAACCAGTCTACTATCTTAAGTGCATTGGAATTAATGTTAAAGTCTTTAGCTTTATAAGAGAGAAAAATAGTATTTTTCTTGACTTTAAATATAAACTAAACTATCCCACAAAAGGAAAATTCTATATCCAAGGACTTTCCTCCTGGCAGCATTACTGTGGAAATCAGAATGAGAAAATCTGCAAGAAAACAAAAAACTAACTTCTCACACTGAAGAAAGTATAAAAAATACAAAGAAAATATGAGTGGCGCCTGTGAGTTTTTTTTCACAGCCTTCAAAACAGATTATATTGAAAAAAATATGCTCCATACTTCTTGGTAGAGTAAAGAAGTCTTGATGATAATAACATATTTCTCCTATAATTTTTACATGGTTTGCTTTTTACATTTGATATAATTATGAGTATAATTTAGTTTGTCTCTGCCTCCATCCTGGAAATTTTCTATGGCTACCCGTAGCTGCAGGTCACAGGTGTGCAAAATGGCAGCCTCTTAATATAGAGGGAAAGGAGAAGTACCAGTAGCCGAGAAACAGTTATTCTGTGGATTTTTTACAAATAAGTGAAGTCTAAATTTAAATGAAATCTACATTGGAGATGACTGAATTAATTAAATAAACCTAGTTAAAACTAGTCATGTAAGTCATAAACATACTATGTACTAATGATTCCCATATAGAAAAGGTCACTTGCATAGATTACTTTCAAGTTTTAAGTATAGGTTGCAATGTGTATTGATAAAAGGGAGATATGGGTTTGAGTGCTGTAGGTCTCGGTAATTTCCAGAAAATCCATCCAATTGAGGGTTGAGTGTAGGGTATTTGTTAGGGAATGTAATCTGTTCCACTCTTAAAGGTCCACAACATTTAAAAGAAAACAGTATTAAACACACAATATTAGAAGGTGAAGGGTAAGAACATGAGAAAATGTGAAATATGTTTCAAGAATCTTGTCTTGTTTCATGACTCCATGATAGCTATGAGTGAAGGGAGGTGTGGAGGAGAAGGTAGAGGTGAAGAGATTTGTTATATCAGTGGATCTTGTTGAAGTTGACCTTCTTCAACTGCACATGCTCAGAAGCAGATATTTTACAGCAATAATTGCAAACTTGCTCCTTCATTTCACACATACAACCTTCACCAAAGAGCCTGGAATGGCTCCAGGGGCATCACAATTTTTTGTTTTTAATTGAAAGCTAGCTTTACATTTTTTCCCACTGATAGTGGGTTTAATGACTAATTCTCTGCATCCAGCTGACTTTTTTGGCCTGCCACAGATGTGCTAAGCTTTCTACTTCATCATGTTTCTGGGTTAAGTAAATAGCTTCTGATCCCTTTCTATTCCAGTCCATAGAGGTGATTATCAGTTTTCCACACCAAAGGAAGAATTGGCGAGTAAGCTTTAGCGCATCCATATATTTAATAATCGTTTTTTGTAGCACATTTGTATGTGCTGGTGTGAATGGGTCAAACAATTGCACCATAGCTTTATCACACTTGAAATCACCAACAAGCTCAATATACTAAAAACTGGGCTTTATATTCTCATTTTTTCAAAGAACAGGATATGTAATTAATTATGGGATATTATTATGACAGTTAATAGACCCATGCTGTCTTCCTATTATGGTAATTATTGGTAATTAATCTTTACGTAACCTTATTCATTTTCCAGACCTTTGCTGATTATATAGCCCCTACTATGTTTCGGGATAAAACATGGCATTGGGAGAGTTGTTCGTCTTAATCACATTTTATCTAAATTATTAGATTTTTATTCCTCTCAGCTTGAACATTTATGCATGCACCTGATATATACAATCAATGCATACATTGTTAAAAATACTTTTAATGTAAGATTACACAGTCCCTCCTATATTCAGGGAGGATCAATGATATAGGGAGAGTAGCTTGCCTTAAACATCTGTGTTTTATATAATCTTTGCACTAACATGTTACATTTTTATTCCTCTCAGTTCTAAACATTTGCCCATGAACTTGATATATAGATTCCTTTATTGTTTAAAATACTTTTAATGAAAGATAAAGCATTTGACCTTTTTACTTTTTCTTTACTCCTACCTTCTTTTTTTGTTAATCCAAAAGTAAAGTATTGTTATGTAATCCTTCATATATTTGGTAAAATTACTGTTTTTAGAATGTTGTATATCTGAGAACCAAGCAAAGATACCATTTGTTTATAACATATTCCATACCCTGCATAGTACCACCGGCGTGTAATTACTTGGTTAACTAAGTGGGAGATAAATGTATTCTTCTATATATTTTTTGAAAGCTATACACATTATAGGTTGGCAAGTGTCAACATGATAACCTAAAGTGCTCTATATATAGTCTAATTGGAGAAAGTAAATGTACCTTGATGTGACACAGACCTGTATGTTTTCCTTCATTATTGTAAAGCCTCACCTATTGTATTGTTTGATCCACCCAAATACAGAATAAAAAAAGGATAATGCATTTCCTGTTTTGTGTGTTTGGTTCTGGGTGTTATTCATTAAGTCTGTGTTGTCATTTCTAAGAAGACAAGAGTACCCAAAATAACTTCAAGTAACCTATGATTGGGTACTGAATGTGCAATGCACTTCTAGCTATAGTAGAATAGAGAGGATGTCTTGAAAGAATGAATGTCATTTGGCCTCTTTTTCAGCAGATCTTTAAGAAACAAAATGGATAGGAAGAGTTTTTGGAGTGGTGAAAAGTTACATTATTTGGTAAAAAAACAATGACAGAGGAACTAGAGCCATCATGGATATAAAAATAGCATAGAAAATAATTCATTGGAAATTTCAGACACTGTAAACGTCATAATAACGCTATGTATTTCCAAGCAATGCATTCTCGTATTATAGCAGGTTCCCAGAACTATACCATTAACCAATCTTCACATAGGTATTTATTGTTCTGTCCAATAGCTACATTGCCATGGAAAACGTATTATTATAAATACAATCTAAATAATATATATAAAACAAAGCTGCACCTAATTTCAGGGAGTTGATATATAGAGCAGTGCCCTCAAAACTATATTGGTGTCTACTGTTAGATCTGCTATTGATGCCAAGTAAACTTTGTAGCAAAAAGGCATACACCCTTTTAGATGAAAGAATCATTTTTGACCAGGGTGTTTGAACTAGTGGGAGAGCCATGTGTACAATTGGTTAACAGGTTTAAATGAGACTGGGAAGACTATTGACCCAATGTTAGTATGGCTACCAAAAAAATGGAAAGGACACCACTGATATAGAAGGATATTGTATTGATTGATGTTAGTAATCATTAAGGTATGACATTTATAATCCTGCTTTATTGCCACTTCACTCACTAATGGAGAGAAAATAATACATAAAATAGCCTCCTTAAACATACTAATGTGAGGCTCACACAATATAAGAAACCTCTACAGCCATCTCATATATTGTCAGCAGATTATATAGTTTCAGAATACAAAATGTTTGGAAATTAAGTACTGACTGATATTCGTCACACAAAAAAGTAATGATCAAAGTGCTGGTACATCAAATTTCCTGGTACAGATGAAAGGTCTGGTGTGGGTGAGCAAACAAAAAAATTCCAAAATCGTGCAAAAACCTGGAAGGATTGTGACATTATTCATATCTTCCAGGCACCATATGCAATATGTTCTTTGTCATACAAGTTCACCTTTTTCTATATTGATGTGCATACTGTTTTTGCCATGTATGCAGTCCTCTTTCAATTGAGTTTTCAAATCTTTGTATTTAAATTTTGATACACTGAATTTACGGAATAAAATTAAGATTTGCGTTATGTTTACTATTAGATAGAAATGTTATATATTTCACTAAAGAAAATCACAGAGCAACTTCCTGTAGGAATACCCTCCCATCATGCTACAGAACACCTGGCAGTCCGAGAAAGAAGCAGAATCTCAAAATGTAAGAAAGTATTTAAATGTTTTTATGCTGGCTTATATAATATTATTATTATTATTATCTTTATTTATATCGCGCCAACATATTCCGTAGCGCTGTACAGGGGTTGAGTACATAGCAGAAAACAAATTAAACACCTTGTAAAGAATGGAGGGCCCTGTTTTTGAGCATAAAATCAAATGTACATAGAGCTTGTTTCCAAGGCACTGACACAAGATTGAAAACTCGCAAACTTACAATCTAAGGGTAATAGCCAAACCATTATATCTAATTTTTCAAGACCCACTCAACATAGGGTCGGTGCCAGGTGAATGGAGAAAAGGAGATGTGATACCTATATTTAAAAAGGAAGCAAGAGCAAATCCAGGGAATTATAGACCTGGACCTGTAAACCTCATTTCTGTAGTGTGAAAGCTTTTAGAAGGATTAATAAGGGATAATATACATGAATATATCCATGTAAGCAAGATCATAAGTAGTATCAACATGGATTTATGAGAAATAGGTCACGTCAAATAAATCTAATTTGTATCTATGAGAACTTAAACATCAGTAGATGTATTCTTTTTGGATTCTGCAAAGTCTTTTGATACAGTGCCACATGGGAGACTATTGTGCAAACTAAGGTATACAGGAATTGCAGTAAATATCTGCTCATGGATTGAGAGCTGGATAAAATACAGGAAGCAAAGGGTGGTAAATGGAACATACTCAGATTGGACTAATGTGGTAAGTGTGGTTCCTCAGGGTTCAGTATTAGGTCCTCTCCTTTTTAATATATGAATTAATGATTTAGAAGTAGACTGGAATGTAAGGTCTCCAATTTATAAAAATGACATTTTAGAGCTAGAAAGGGTACAGAGAAGGGCTAAAAAATGCTTAAGGGCAATGGAGAGTTATGAAGAAAGACTGACCAAATTAAACTTATTTTCTTAAGAAGAAAGGCACATAAGAGGGGATATAATTACCGTATACAAATAAATCAAGTGTAAATATAAGTCTTTGTCAGGGTAACTTTTTGTGCCAGGAGGTTTTCAGCTGACAAGAGGACACCCCTAGAGGTTAAAAGAAAAAAGATTCCACCTTAAAGAAAAAAAAAGTGTTTTTTTTTCCTTCACCTATATCAATTAACAATTAAACCACATGTTACAAGCATCAGAGGAGATCTAAACAGGTTGAACTAAAATGTGTTTTTCAACCTCAATTACTATTTCACTATGTTCTACAAATGTAACTAAAAAGTATAATTTTCATTAGTGTGGAATTTCTTTCTTGGGCTGCTCTAGCACTGGTTTATTGTGGGTTGGTGGATCGTCTAACGGAGGCACTGACCGGCAGAAGGTCAGGTGCCTGGTTAGACTTCCCCCCAAAGGGGAGATGTGTGACGAAATGCCCTTCGCCACTTTGTCTTGGAGAGGACTGTTTGCCAGCCTCCTGCCCTGCGACTATGGCCCTGGGACATATTGCCCTTTAAACACAGTGTTCGGCGATAACATAGTTAAAGAAATTAAATACTACCAAGTACCAAGTGCAAGATACCTATAATTTGCTTTGCTTGGTAATCACACTGAGTTGCTCATGAATATTAATGTACAATTATTGAAATACTATCTTCTAGATGAAATGGCTTTACTAGTTGCTGTATTGATTAGGGGGAAATTAGTCTGCTGATATTGGATTTTTTTTTTGCTGTGTGTATTTACAGAGATAGGTAAATTGCCTATTTCTGTTATTATTAATCTGTATTGCGGGAAATAGAAAAAATATTTAAAGTCCTCTGCAATTATATCTGTTTCTATATGGGTCTCTGAATAACTAAACTTGAAATTGGACAGAATGTTTTTAGAACTTCAACTGGATGGAAAAATCTGATTTAAACTAAAAAATGGAGCTAGATCATACTTACTTTGCAAAAAATGTGATTGCATTTATAATTTTATTTATTTTTATTTTTCTCATAAAATTTTAGATCAGAAATACTTTGTTTACAGATTTACACCAAGTGTTACTGAAGGGATATATTTGTACACATCTAAAAATGACTCAACTAAAATAGAATATTGCTAAATTAGTTCCAGGAGCAGTTAATGTCCTTGATTTCTGGCTTAAAATTGTCCGGGCTGTTTAAAGCACCCTGTAATTTAGTTAAGTATAGGTTATTCAAGGTGTCTGTAAAACACAGAAGAAAAGAATTTAACAATAAAAAGCTACACATTTTCCAAAGAAGCAAACTAGAGGAATACTAAATATACCTACTATACATTTTTGCAACATCAGCTATTGGTCGATTTAATGGAATAATCAATATCTCTATTTAAAACCCTATAACTCAGTATATATTTAGAAATAGTCAGCGTTCTTCTCATGGCCATTTCTCTGTAAAAGTATTTAGCATTTCTTTTTATGTAGGGAAAGATAAGCACTAAAACTTTGAAGTTATGCTTTAAACTGATAATTGGTTACGTGTAATAGTTAATGGTTATAAAAAGTAATTTTAGAACAAAGTACATTTCAAAGAATTTTCTTATCACTTGTTTTGTACACATATGTTAGCCTTATATATAATTCAGATGCAAAACACAGGTCCTTGTAGTTATATTAAATGCAAGCATTACAATAAATAACACTTATTTGTACTATGTATGCGTGTATTTTTGTGATTAACAGTATATAGCCATTTACGGTAGCTTTCATAAAAATTTGGTGAATAATGTAGCTTCCAAATAACATTAATTGGAGTGTTAGGGCACTGATAACAATAATTAGTTTCACATTAACTTCATTAAACTTTCCTATTGAGTTAAAAAAAAAATATATGGAAAAATGTATGTTATATATGTACTGTATATATATATATATATATAAATGTGTGTGTGTTTATAGCACAAAATGTCAAAAGAATATTATGTTTTTATTGCATTCTAAAAATTCTGGGTGTCAACATGCAAAGAGGTATATAATTATATACCCACGTGCATTATCATGTATATACAGTACATCACAACCTTTAAAGGCACATGGAAGGTTTCTCAGAAATAAAGTACATAAATGTATATGGATGCAAAGGTATATTATATTCCTAGTGAAATCCAGAACCTGTCTGGATTGTATATAATTTTAAAAATGTAAAGATTGTGTTTCTTTTTTTTATTGATTTATAAAATTATTTTACACATTATCAAATTCAGTTATTCAGAAGATGATATAGAAAAATATTGACCACAGTCCGTTGAAAGACCATAGAAATTCAAGAAAACAGTCACTTGTTTGTCAAGTATGTATCACACTAATAATATTAGCAACTGTGTAAAAAATTTTGGGGGACATCTGAATCTTTCAAGATTCTGTTTATGGGAAAGGGAATCCATTTTCTATGTGTCTCAGGATTTACCCACCATACCCAATAGCCTAAAGCAGTGGTGGGCAGCTTGGTCCTTTGAGGGCCTCCCTTTGAGGGCCTCCAAAAGTCCAGGATGTCCAGATCTGTCTGTTGTCTATTCAAGTTCCATCTGCTTTATCATACCTGAGTTACTCAATTTCATTTCTTCTGATTGATAACTTGTGCTCCGTTAGGGAGATTTAAAAATACTGGACTGTTGGAGGCCCTCATAAGAGAGTATAAACTTCAGAATTTTGACTCTAATATACAATGCCCTGCTCATGATCACACCTTTCCTCCTTTCTAATGACCTCATCCCACTCCCATCTATAGTAATTCTATCCTAGGCTCTTTTGGACTATTTTTCATAGCTTTTAAGCATTCTTGAAAATCCCACCATTAGAGAGAAGCCTACCTACAACTTACATATATCACCTGGCCTGCTTGCTCAGTGTTCACCATGACACATCGCCACCTCCTCCAACTTTCTATTGTTTATTTATATTCCCCACATTTTTTATATCACTTGACCACCAATCTCCTTTAGTATGCAACCTCTCAAGAGCAGCAACCTCCACTCCTTCTGTTTAAATGGCATTGTAATGTTTCATGAGTATTCCTAAAATTAGTTTTCCTGTGTAAAATGTTGGAGCTTTATAAATAAAATTGATTAACCATAATAATAAAATTTCCCCTTGAGGTCTATGGACATGCCTTTAAAACAACCTGTGTAGGGACATTATAGCGATTATAAGCTAGTGCTGCCTTCAATTATTTGATGTGACCATGTTAGTGTATAAATAGTGTTAACTCTTAACTTTTGAGTTCTTTTCTTGTAATGTTCTTCTTGTATGCTTGATGTAAATATTTGCGGTTGAGACCTTAAATATATTAAATCCTAATGTAAAGTTCAGCATTTATTCACCTTTGTTACTTCAAGAGCAGATGTTTACCTTTCATGTTTATATGTACATTGCTATCTTTTTCTCATTGAATCTTTATCTGTCTTCTTGGTAGGCCATTGCGCTGATAATTTTTGTAATCAAAGTTATTCATAAATATTTTGGCAGACAGGACATTTTCCATCCTTTCCCTATCTTATGAGAGTTTTCCCACCTGGAACTGTTAGGGCCCTTAAGATATTTTCCATTATTTAACTTTCCATTCACTTCTTGGAGGGTAGTTACTTTTAACAAAGCTGCCGACTTCAGTCCTGGTGTGGTTTTCGTGACAAACATGTCACTTGTTTTGCAGATGCAGTAAGAACTAATGGTAAATATGATTGAAAACAACATTTTACAAGGTGAAGGTGTCCATGGTTTCTTTTTATAAAAATATAATATAACATAATATATAATATAATATAATAAAATAAACGTAATTTTATTTGGAACTTGTCCTTTAGGTTTAGGTAGAACTTTAAGCATCTACTTGCTATTGTTGTTGCTCAGTCATTCAGTTGTGTCCGACTCTCAATGACCATATGGATACAGCATGCCAGGCACATCTGTCTGTGATTCTGGTTGTGCTTATCCATATGGTATTTTTGGCAAAGATACTGGATTGGGTTGCCAATTCCTTCTCCAGTGGACAGCAATTTGTCTGTCCTCTCTGCTATGACCTGCCCATCTTGGTTGATGTACACAAGCCCCTTCACCATAACAAGTTAGCAACCCAGAGTGGGCTGCTTGCTATTATTAGAACATTATTTTAGTTCATTAGCTAGACTGGTAAAGTTGATCACTTTATCAGATCAAACACCCCTCATGTTTTGCCTATTTTCATTTATTTTCAATAATGACTATCCCTGGCTATTTCTGTGAAATGTGCATAAATGATCGTGATAACAGTCACTTTCCATTGCTCATTAGAGAAAATAAAAACATTAGTACATTGTTTTCTATCATAAAAATGCCCTAATTGTATGTTGGTATGTTCCCAGACTTGTAAATTACATTTTAAAAAAAATCAAACTAAAAAATACAGTTTTCCTATATTAAATTAAAAAACAAATGACATGTTTTTATATGTTTTTAATAGTAAATCCCTAAATTTAGCAATTTAGCATTCTGAAATACCAAACTCAGAACACATCTGACATGTACTTGTTTATTACTTTTTTTACATTCTGTTTCCCCTCCCAAAGCTGTGGATACATCACTTACCTTTCAATAAAACTGCCTTTTTATTTTAATTTAAGAGCTTCTTCAGAATTTAATCTGCAAAGTTAGAAGCATTGCAAATTATTTATGCAAATAAGTGATTGTTACAAAACTATTCCATTGAATTTTCAAACTACTTCCTTTCTTGATCTATACAAAAACATGTTGGTATATATATTCATTGCATATTCTAGCTTGATATAATAAAATTAACAAATAGTCCATTTTCTCTCCATGAAATCAACAAAGCATCTAAAAAGAAAAGATGCAGTGTACTAACCCACCAAAATTGTAACCCACCAAATGTAAATTGTATCAAAGCCAAGCCCAAATGCTTGATCTATTCTCAAAGGATTTACAGCTCTATTATACAACTCCCAACTGCTATGCCATGACTTGAAAGGGGGTTAAACATTAATAAAAATGAATGTGGGAGAAGTTTGACCCCCTCCATCTATGCCTCACCATTGCCTCATCTTTACAATGAGTCCTGGCATTCCTTGGGACCACATTAACACCTGGGGCCCTCCTTTTCCCTACCTCCTTGTGCATTTAGATTGGTTGCTCATTAACTTGTCATTAACCCACTTACCTCTCCTAAATACACAATAAGTGCCTCATGGGAGTCCTAATGGACGCCCATAGTGAATGTCCCCTTTAGAGGTCCTTATGGACCCAGCTAAAACACCTCGTAGGGGAACTCAGGGCATCAGAGGTTGCAAACTCAGTCCAAGCTTACTGCTTATTTAAAAATAATAGCCTCTGTTACATCACGTTGATTAAGATAAAAAAACACACCAAGAAAGACACAGGTAGGCATTCCCTTTGTTGAAATCTCCCACTCAGACAATACCATTGGTTAGTATGTCAGAGTCAGAGTGAGACTTTTACATCCTGTATCTGTGAAATGCAAGCAAGAATAAACACAACAAGACTTCCCCCATAAATCCCCCCTGTTATTGGGGGTCTGAACTCTTAGTGTAATTTCCTCACCCCATCACCAGAACATAATCCCCCTTCCTGTCACCTGATACACAAGAGCTGGGGTTATCTGGTTAGGTCACTCATATCCCAGACCTTTGCTGTTAGGTGAAGTGCAAAACTTTATGACTATTTGAGTCCAAAGAGTATATGCCCGGCCGTTCTCAGGGGCCATATGTATTCTTGTAGAAGCTTTACCCTTTGCTGTCCCACCAACAAATATGGCAGAAAATGAATCTCCGCTAGTTACAGGTGAGATAACATTATTACAGAGCATATAACATGGTAGAGTAACCCCAACATTAATTATTGTGGCCCACACTACAAACCAAAAACAAAACATCACAGCCCCACAACAACTCTCATGTCCATTTTAATAGGCTTTGATATTAGCAACCCAGTGTGACAGACTTCAAAATAGCAGGGTTGCTTGTGGGTTCAGAGGAGCCCCAAAATCAGCCATGACACTGTACTTTAGGATGACATTTATATTTGTGAAATATGCAAGAAACTAACAATATCAGCAGTTGTGTAAGCCACAAACATAAAAACATTTTAAAAGAAAAGCTATTTTTAAGAAATTCTGCTTGTATTAAAAGCTCACCATGCCTGGCTTTAGAATTTACTACTAGCTTGGAGCTTGAGGGTGTCTGCTTATTCATTGATCTGTGAAGAAAGTGGGAGGAGGAGGAAAAGGAGAATTGTTATGTTATTGTGGTTGTGTGTTTTGTGTTTGGTATCTAACACCTACATTTCTCCCAAACATACTCAGACGCAGAAAGTTTCTAGGTAAACTGCAAACTCTACTCTTGCAGAAATGTAGACACCCCTTTCTCATATATAGAATGATCACCAAAGCATCATGATTGCCACCAGGGACCAGCAGACGCATCAACATATATTATTTTCCCAGCCTTATCACCTTGTTTGTGGCTAATTTGAGGTCACCCTAAACTAAAGCTCTGCTACCGAGGTATTGTCACAATACATCATTCAGAGTATACTGCCTGGGGCATGATTTAAAAAAGAAGTAATTCATCTTATAAATGCCTTACCAAACTCTACCTAGCTATTTCTTTATAACACCACTATAGGGGTCCTTTAAGAAAACGGCGAGTTGCAGAGAGTTAGCTTCAATGTACTTGTCATGTAACCTGCTTCATATACTTGCATCCTTGCAGAATAGGCAACTGTGCTCACTCATCAGATTATAATTGGATAAGCAAATCATCCAGTTCACTAATTACTTGTGGTCGCTGTTTGTAAATCTATTATTGACTTTTGGAGAGAAAGCTCGAGCAATCTACCTTAACAGAGTTGTTTACATGTAAAGCAACTCAAACTGTATCACTATATTTACTAAAGAAGGTGAACTTTATACTTTATAACTTTGCGTTAGTTATTCCCTCCATCATTTTTTATTTTATCGTTAAATACACTTGAATCCTGTGTGTATCTAATGTGTTATGGATTGTATAGTAATCTCATCAATTGCATTAAAAAGATTTGCTACCCTTCTATTTTACTCCGTAAGCTACTTGCGGTGAAATAGATTAATTAAGTCTGTAATTTCATTGGGAAAATGGTGAACTGGAATGGAAGCCATGTAAAGTGTTCAGTACAGTGGCAGAATACACCCATTGTATTAGTAACCCAGTATTTGAGTGGGCCTTAAATCTGCAATATACATGTGTACTATAAAACCATTGGAACTACAGATATATGTACTCAGTTAGCTGGAGACTCTACAACATTGGTTGAAGATTTTGTCTTGACGTCTATGGCAGTTCACTAATACTAACACAATTATACAGAACAACTTAAAACAAAGTATTGGAATCCGATATTTATTGAAAGTAATGAGCTCTACAGTGCTTTATTCCTATACTACTAATCTACTCTCCAATATTATGATTACAAAAATAACACACGCCAACTAAAACATGGATGAACAATTAAAGGTCATAAACCTTATAATAATCATAATCATTATAATCCTCATTTATATAAGAAGGAAAACAAACTGTAACCTGTATTTAGGCTGTGTCACTAAGCATATTACTGTACAGATCATAGATTATTTGCAGTACATGATTACATTATCCTCTGCTGAGCTGTCTAGGTGGCTTTGTAACTTGCATAACATGAGATAATATGATAGTGAGCACTGACTGAAAATGTGGAGGTTTCTTGTTAAAATTCAGAATATAAAAAAATAATTCAAAAAAAGAATTATATTATCTAAAAGATAATTAAAATAATAAAATAATTAACAATTAATTAATCAAACCCAGGTCACAGCAGTGAAAGCACTGACTCCTAACCACTGGACCACCAGGAAACCCTATTAACTTACTTACTGCTCCTAAATAAATAAGTGCCTAATGGGAATATCAATGGACCCCAATAGTGTATGTCCTCTTTGGTACAATTGGTGTGGAATCAAATACAAAATTACTACATAAATAACCTAAATATCAATATTGAATTAAATACAAAGTAATGGGCTTTAATGTGTGCCCTAACACAGGGAGAAATTAATATTATTTCATAAGGTAATAAAAAATTCCTTCAACAACTAGCAGAATTCACTCGCAAGTTAATATTATTACTGTGGATACAAAAGAAGCTTCCATTGTTTTGTTGACAATTAACAAATTAGGAATATTATTTAATATGGATTGGATGGAAACTTGATATCATAAAGAGAATTTGACTTTTCACGTGCATCGGGCTCATACGTAACTAAGTACCTTATCAACAGCTCCTAAAGAACAAATAATATATCAATTACTATATACCTTCTGTTATTCTATGGAGACTCTTCATGGTGCCCAATTAATATATGAAGACCAGATCTGTCCACATACCGTTTATGCATTTACTTTGGATACTGATTTTGTAGTGTCCCTACATTAACCATTGCAGATCCCGATTGGGACACCTGCTGCATTTAAAAATTTAAATCCCTTGCCGCGGGTCCTGCCCTTCAGGGGTCCCGATCGGGAACCCCGCCTCATGGGAGTTTGATTTAGGAGCAGTGGGGAGGATACGTAAGGGCTTTGCAAGGCCTTGAGACACCTGCTTGCTCCAAGTAAGCTGTAGTTGACTTTTAGCCATTTACGGGCTTGACGGAGTGTTAGCAAGGGGGAATCAGAGCAATTGAATAACGATTTGCGATTTTAGCCTTGCGGCTTTGAAAGATCAAAGGCTTTGAGGGAAGTAACTAGCAATTTGACAAATCACAATGGGTTGGTAGGGATCATGGGTCAGAACAAGTAATTCGATCGGAGGCCGCAGTCGGAAGGCAATTGAATAGCAGAGTAACGTGCGACTTAGATTTCTAAAACTAGCAATTGAATGAGGCCCTTAGTTCAGAAACCATCTGGACATTAAGAAACGTATAGAACATGATGAACATGAAATGCTTTATACAACACAAGCCCGCATGTAAGAGACCCAGTTCACTTTCTTATTTATGTGTCAATGGCAATATGAATCAGTAATGAATGTAACTAGATTAAAGAATTTTAAGTGGAACATAATGCTGTCCCTCATGATTTGCCTTTAAGTACAGCAGTAAGTAGTTGAGATAACAGAATCGGAGGCAAGGATACAGTACCATGAGATTTAGACTACTACTCAATATTGTGAACGCTAAGCAAACCCTCATGTTGTTTTACTAACCACACCAACTACTACTTTTCTACTGAAGTATGCCAACCATCGATAAATCTATGACATTATTACTAACTAGCGACTTGCCCGTCAAAAATGACGGCAAGACAATTTTAAGCCTGGCAATGGTGTTTGTCACACATTGCGGGCCTCTCCCCCTCTATTTTACTGGCCTCGCGATGAGTGCCTTTGGTGCTCATCACAGGCCTTGCAATGAGCTCCTTCGGAAATGGCACAAAAATAAATGTCATTTCCTGCCGATTTGCGAGCTTGAGTGCAATTAATTCTAAAGTCTACCATTACTTTCCCCGTTATTTACAGTGCAGGATTGATCTTTTATTTGCATTTACAGTGCTACGAATTGGTGTTTAACCACCTTGCGGGTCCTCTCGAGCACATGTAGGATTTCCTCCTCCATTTGCGGTTTACGAGTGTGATTACGTTTGTGAGCTTGGGAAAATTGAGCGATTGTATAATGATTTGCGATTTTAGCCTTGCAAAAGTAAAAGATCAAAGGCTTTTGAAGGCTGTAAGTTACGTGTTTGACTGACGCAATATTTTCAAGCCCATAACTCGTAACCCAATTGGAGCCTGCAACAAGATGCCACTTGACCTCACTTACGGGCTCCTGGATCTCAAATTCGGTCAATTGAATGTGGCCCATTATCTCAACACTTCTGTTATATATCCCAAACATCCAGTTTAATTTCTATCAAAATATGCACATTTATTATGACTTTTTTAGTTATTTTTTAAAAAAACATTTATTGAATAAACAATATGTAATAAAAAATCAATTAGGTAAAGTTTCCTGTGTGTAACAATATGTAAACAATATAAAATAATAATTAAATAAATAATAATAATAATAATATTAATAGAAAACAAAGGTAAAATACATAGCGCATAAATAATTAAATACAAAGGGTGCTATTACTTATGATCTGGATTATGGTGTACATTCACAATGGGCTCCATTTCCTATGGGGAAACTGCCATTCTTGTCTCTTCATAACCCTGTATCATTTCTATATGAATAAAACAGAAATAAGGATTAGGAGCAGAGTAATGGACCTGCCGTCGGAGGGTGACACCAGGTATAAAGGATATCTCTTTGGGATAGTTTGGCTGGGGTGGACAAATTGTTCCTAACAGGAGAGCCACCGTCCAGGAATTTGCAATCTCTCTCTTTGAGCCCAGTTGGATCAATCAGTATGTTTGAAACTTAGTAAGTCACCCTGGCTGATCCTGAATACACATGTAGAGAGATACTGAAATCCTGGACTGTTGGCAGTCCTTGTATGAGCACCATTGTCACCATTGAATTGTTTGTTTGTTTAGTCGTTCAGTTGTGTCTGACTCTCCCAATGGACTGCAGCATGCCAGGCACATCTGTCAGTCACTGCCCCTCTGAGCTCCATCAAGCTCATGCTCCTTGTTTCAATTACCTCATCTATCCATCTCCGCTTCTGCTGGCCCCCTATTTCTGTGCCTTCAATCTTTCCCAACATTAGAGTCTTCTCTAGGGAATCCTATCTAATGCCTGCGAGTGAGTTGCGGGTTGGATTTTCTCTTTCATTTTCCATTTACTGGTGTGAATATATTTGCGGGCTTGGGGAAATTAAGCAATTGAATAGCGATTTATGATTTTAGCATTGCGTAAGTGACAAATCAGAGGCTTCTGGAGGCTGTAAGTTACGAGTTTGATCGGCACCATTTTTTCAAGGTCGTAACTTGGATGCCGTTCCAAGCCCGGCAAAAGACGCCAATTGAATTGCAAATTAGCTTGCAACCTCACTTATGGGCCATCAGATCTCAAATTTACTCATTTGAATGGAGCTCTTATTTTTTAGGGTATTTTAAAGCTAGCACTCTGCACTATCCAATGACTGAGCCCCGCTGTACCCTAACAGTAACAGCAGACGGGAGGAGGTTTAAGTGAAGGAGCAATTTACAAATACATATTTTCAGTGACACAAAAGTGAACTTCTCCTTGGTATCTTGTGATTGCTGGCAAAAAATAATTATATGCAGACATACTGAGCAAATTACAGGATTTGTAAGAATAATATACATTATATATTCGGTTAATGATTCTGTTAACCATATGATAATGTCTCGCTAGTATATTACACAGTGTAATTTAGTGGACTGTACTTTGCTGAATCTACCAGTTAAAACAGATTTATTGATTTTGTGATGAAAGCTCATTGAATGACTAAAATAGAGCCAGCGTTAAATGTAAAAGACTTCTGCCAGGCAAAGATAATAGAAGACAATTGCACAGTATAAATTGTATTTAGTATCTTTTCTCCTATAATATTAAAGGCGATAAATAATTATGTTTTTGCAAATCTATGTATTTTTTCCCTTTCTGAAATTTTTCTTTTTTTCCATTATAATACTGACAATATATATATATATATATATATATATATATATATATATATATATATATATATATATATATATATATATATCAATTAAATAAACTGTTTTAAAGGACAAATAAGATTTCATGGAAAGGATGAAAAATATATATGCATGTGAAAGCGTGACTAAGAGCATAAATTGGGAAATATATAAAAAACTAGAGCCTGATTCAATTGAGCTCTCGCTTGATCCAGTAACACGTAAGTGAGGTTGCAAGTTAATTTGCTATTCAATTGGCATGTTTTTGCGGGCTTACGAGTTACGGGCGTGAAAAAATTAAGATGTTAAACCTGTAACTTACTCCCTTTGAACCACATTCAATTGCCAGACCGCAACTCGATCGCTGTAGGTGTTTAACCTCTCTAGCACTCGTGGGATTTTCCCGTTCTTTTGCCATTTACTGGTGTGAAAACATTTGCGGGCTTGGGGAAGTTGAGCAATTGAATAGCGATTGTAGCCTTGTGAAAGTGACAGATCAAAGGCTTCTGGAGGCTGTAAGTTACGGGTTTAACCATCCCCATTTTTTCAAGGCCGTAACTCGTAAGCCGTTTGGAGCCCGCAAAAAGATGCCAATTGAATAGCAAATTATTTTGTGACCTCACTTACGCCCGAAACCTCAATTAAATGGGGGCCTTTGATCTTCCACTTTCGCAAGAGTTACGATGGCTAAAGTCGCAAATCGCTATTCACTACTGCAATTTAAATAACAAACATATAGATAGATAGATAGATAGATAGATAGATAGATAGATAGATAGATAGATAGATAGATAGATAGATAGATAGACAGATAGACAGATAGACAGACAGATGCCAATACAACAATCTTCTAGCCACAAATATACAAATAATACACAATGTACACATTATCTTAACAACATTAAAAAACATTGAAACATCCTACAGATAAATTAAATAAAGTGCATAGACAGGAGAGCCCGTAAATGTATACTTTGATATAATATTCTGTGGAAAAATACATAAATCATTATCAGGTGTCATTAAAAGTTTGAAGGAATGAACAGAAGATAATGTATGCAAATAACAGAAAAGGAAGTAAGTATTTACTGCATAAAGGAGAAATTGCACATAAGCAGCATGTGTCATTAATTAGTGATAATGTATTTCCTTAATTGGTTTATGATTCCTGATGCTTACACATGTGACATCTGTCAGGTGTATTTCCTAAGCCTTTGTATACATACTTGTCCTTGGATACATTTTTATTAGGAATATATATATATATATATATATATATATATATATATATATACTGTATATACATGCACACATATGTATTCATCATATATTATAATTGTCTTTGCGTGGTGCGCACGACTTAGGCGATGAGCGCCAAAATCGCTCATCGCCTGCGAGCCTCGCATAGCGAGGCGAGCCGTTCACTTGCTGCACTTAGACGATGAGTGGCAAGGTGAGCCATTAAGGCACTAACACACACAGCACTTGGGCGATGAGCTTTGCAAGCTTTGCGTAGTGAGGCGAGCCGTTAACTCGCAGCACTTAGGCGATGATCGCCAAAGGCGCTCATCGGGTGCGAGCCTCGTATAGTGAGGCGAGCAGTTAAGGCACTACAACTCACAGCACTTGGCCGATGAGCGCAGAAGGCGCTCATTGCCTGACTTATTAAATTGCCATTCGTCAAATTGAGTAGGGCTCGATATATGACATATAGCATCTTTAAAAAAAAAAGTTTTAACTTGCTGAAGAGCTAGCTTTTGCATACAAGTTCACTAACTAAATACTTCTGTAAAAAAAAAAAAACCCATGTGCTTATATAGAGCCATAATCAATTGAACCATTGGCAATTTAATAAGGCTATTAGGCTGCAAGCAGTTGATGAACGTGCGACTTAGAAAAAAAATCCATTACGAACGCAAAACATCGAAAAAAAAATATGAATAAAAAAATTTACTAGGTAGGAAAAATACGAAGTTAACGGCCAAAAATCAAAATACACGAAAAACACCAAAAAAAAGAAAACAAAAAACAATAAATACCTCACACACAGCACGGGGGAACAGCCAGGACGTCTGGAAGTGAGGGGGAACGCAAATTTAAGTAGATTTTAAAGAGTTTCAGCAATCGGCTAAGCAAAAAAAAATTGGCGGACAAAAAAATGAAAACAAAGCTACATGACCCTGGACCGCGCAACACACCGCCAATTGCGTACCACTTTCACACAGGAATGTACGAAATACACTACTACAAAGGACGCCAAATTCTCCCGAACCGCGTAGCACATACACAAACGACACTACTTTACACTCCGAACTTGCACATCTACACTAGAACTTTACACAAATAAACCAACGGTTTGCCCTCGCGCATGCAGCCTACTTCTAATGCACAGTTGGGACATTCATAAAAAGATCTCCACAGGCCAGCAACAGTACAACTGGACATTACATGAAAAAAGATTGTTAGCTCTTTAGCCTATTGATTGATGGATATATTAATTACAAATAGGTAAAGTATATTAATTCATTAAGTAACTAATTAATTGATTATTATTTACAAAAATAGTGACATATGTATCTGTCTTTGTGGTGAGCGCAGACGCTGCTCAGAGCAGCAAAAGTACAACAGAGGAGAGGCTCGAAATGAGCGCCAAAGGCACTCATTGCGAGCCATGCGATGAGCACCAAAGGCGCTCAGCACGAGGCTCGCAATGAGCGCTGAAGGTCCTCACAGTGCAAAAACATTCACATTGGGTGGCAAACAGCATTGCCATGGCTTAAAATTTTATTGACCGTCATTTTTTGACAGGCAAGTCGCTAGTATATATATACAATATATACAGTATCTCACATGAGTTATTTTGAGGGGGCAGCAAATGTACACTGTTATACAGGCTGCACATTTACTACTTTACATTGCAGCAGAGGGACATTTCTCCAGTGTTGTCACTTGAAGAGATATAATAAAATATTCACAAAAATGTGAAGGGTGTATTCACTTTTGTGAAATACTGTATATATATATATATATATATATATATATATATATATATATATGTATGTATAAACAAATATTTATTTATATATAAAGTTTAGATAGATATCTCTTTGTTTATACAGAATGTATGCATTTTGCATATATAGAATAAAGAATAGAAAATAAATGTTTTAGTGCATTCCCAAAATAAATAACTTAAAAATAAAACATGTTTCTTTTCCTTTTTTATATAAGTACTTATTTATTTTTGTATAGATATAAAAAAAAATCCAAGAAAACTGCATTAGCTATGGTCGCCTGTAAAGTAAATGTAACCTTTAAATAAATAGGTTGACAAGGGCTGCAGTTTTCTTGGATTTTTTTTATATCTATACATAAATTAATAAGTACATTTATAAAATAACCAAATCAACTCATTTAGTTAAAGGTTACATTTATTTTACAGGCAACCATAACTAATCCGCATATCCTATGGGTGTTTCCTTTCAGCTGGGATTATCTTTTTAATATCTATAGTTTTTTTTCCATAACTCGTAATGTCTATGTAGGATAAGTACACACACACACATATATGTACCTGACTAGAGGTCTAAAAGGGCCAAAAAAAAACATAAAGTTTACATGAAAATCGCCTATAAACTGTTTTTATGTTTGTTTGGTCGTTCAGTCGGGTCCTACTCTCTGTGATCTTATGGACCACAGCACTCGTGGCACATCTTTTGTCTGGTTGTGCTCATCCATAAGGTTTTCTTGGCAAACATACTGGAGTGGGTTGCCAGTTCCTTCTCCAGTTGACCACTATTTGTCTGACCTCTCTATGAAAGGTTGTCCATCTTGAGTGACCCTATATGATATACCACACAGCTTCATTTAACTACGCAAGCCGCTTCACCAAGACAAGGTTTTGATCCAGAAGGGGCTATAAAATGTAGGAAAGGTAAATTTTACTAGAGGGGTGAAGCTTTATTTTTGTGGTGGGGAAAATAATTCTGCGCTTAACTAGAAAGTGAGCAAAATCCTTGAATGTGGACAGAATAATGGGGATAATGATAAGGGGTGAAGATCTATTAATGTGTTTATGTTGAATGCATATGTATACTCAAGACTCTAATGAAGAAACTATGAACTAGAGAGTCTTACTGTGTTCGAAGGTCTGGAACGATTGAGGTATAATTAACTTAAGTGAGTTTGAAGGACTAAATTGAAGATACAATGAAGGATGGTATTCTTACCACTTAAAGATTAAAATGATGGGGTTTGGATTGATCAGTGGTTTAATTTTAAATATAATAAAAGTTCTTTGAAATAATTAAAAAAACTTGAATAAAATATATTTTTAATTTTAATAAAGGAAATTAATTTAATTTTTATTGTGCGTTAAAATTTGTGTACAAATATTGTGATTTAGTCATAGGATTGAGGAGGTAAATAGTACTGATGAATGATTGAGAGTGAATAATTAAATTATGACAAGTCATGAATATATATAAATCACATATTAGAATTTTCCAACTGCGCAATGTCGTCATGCTTTGCATTGTGCGTACGAATTAGGCGATGAGCGCCAAAGGCCTCATGTATCGAGGTGAGTAGTTGAGGCATTGAATCAAGTCGTGGGACTTAGAAAAAAAAAATCCTCTCCCTCCCCTATGTCTCTCTTTCCTTCTTCCTCTCCTTACCCAGTGTCTCTCTTTCCCTCCTCCTCTCCCTCCCCTGTGTCTCTCTTCCCCTCCTCCTCTCCCTCCCCTGTGTCTCTATCCACTCCTCCTCTCCCTCTACTGTGTCTCTCTTCTTCTTCTCCTCTCCTTACCCTATGTCTCTTTTTCCCTCCTGCTCTCCCTCCCCTGTGTCTCTCTTCCCCTCCTGCTCTCCCTCCCCTGTGTCTCTCTTCCCCTACTCCTCTCCCTCATTGCCTGCGAGCCAAAATTACAAAATGGTGAATTTAGAAAAAAAATACCTGAGGCTGCAAAACAACGCAGTAACCGCCCGAACCGTGCAAATCAAAAACACACAAAAAATAAGTAAATAAATAAGTAAAAACACTCACACACAGCATGGGGGGACAGCCAGGACGTCTGGAAGTGAGGTTACATGCAAATTTAAGCCAGATTTCAACAGTTCTGGCATTTGAAAATCGGTAAAGCAAGAAACAAAATGGTGGCCGGAAAAAATTAAAACAAGGGTCGACGACCCCGAACCGCGTAAAACACTGCCAGCCACGTACAACTTTGCCAGAGACATCTGAGTAAGTAAATACACAGCCTCATTCAATTTCCAGCTCAGGACCCCCACATTAACCACTTGCTGCGGGGGTCCGATCGTGACCCCCACTGCATTTAAAAGGTGTAAATTCCCTGCTGCGGGTCCTTAAAGGGCGATACAGACCCTCATAAGCCTCTATTTAACCTCATCAGTCCCATAAGGGTATATAAAGACCCTCATGGGGCAGTTAGAACCTTAACATTAACCCCATAAGTGCCCACACTACACTGCACTACCCCTCCAATAAACCATTCAATATAAACTAACCCCGCTCTACCCTAACCTATTAACACCTACACTACCTACCTACCCCCTATCAAACCACCCCACTACTTACAGAAAATAATAAAACCTAGCTCACAAAAAATAATAAAACCTAAATCACAGAAAATAATAAAACCTACGTTGCAGACAATAAAAAAGCTACATTACAGAAAATAAAAAAAGCTACATTACAAAAATAAAAATGCTACATAACAACCCCCCCACTACAGAAAATAAAAAAGTATTACACACCTGAAAAGTAAATACATACAAAATATATACATCACATTGCAATACAATAAATACAAATAAAATACAATACCCTCTATCTACAATACAATACCCCCTATCTAGAATACAATACCCCCTATCTAAATACAATACCCTCTCTCTAAAATACAATACCCCTATCTAAATACAATACCCTCTATCTAAAATACAATACCCACTATCTGAATACAATACCCTCTATCTAAAATACAATACCCCCTATCTAAAACAATACCCTCTATCTAAAATACAATACCCACTATCTAAATACAATACCCTCTATCTAAAATACAATACCCCTATCTAAATACAATACCATCTATCTAAAATACAATACCCCCTATCTAAAACAATACCCTCTATCTAAAATACAACACCCAGTATCTAAATACAATACCCTCTATCTAAAATACAATACCCCTATCTAAATATAATACCCTCTATCTAAAATACAATACCCACTATCTAAAATACAATACCCTCTATCTAAAATGCATAATCCCTACATAACCCCTATATAACCCCTAACATATATTAAATGCGATCTACATAAACAAACGCTAAATCTAACCTAAAATAGAATAAATAAGACCACTTACCTTTGCAGATGTCCCTTCAGATCGCCCCCATAGGAACCCCCCCCCCCATCAAATTAGTACATAACACTACATAGGAAAAATAAACATTCTAAATATTCTAAATATTCAACTCACCTTTCCAGCATGTCCCCGTCCTTCTTATTGTCTTCTCTGGCGCGGCCCCTGTTAAAAATAAACATTACATTAGTACACATGAATACACACACAAAATAAAATAGAATAAACTTTATATACATTCAACTTACCTCTGGACAATGGTCCCGTGCTCCTCCTCTTCTGCCCCGGCTGGGCCCTTGAGGAATACGCACTCTAAAAAAATAAATAAAATGATGCTCCGCACTCGTGGAGCTTCCCGACGCTAGTGAGGCCCCTTGAGCCTCTTCTGGAAGAAAATTGGCAATGGCACCTTCTGATTGGCTGAAACGGCTGGCAATCAAAGTTCAGCCAATGAGAAGGCTCAAAGGTGTGAGCCAATCAGAATAGGATACACCCCTAAATCCCATTCTGATTGGCTAATGGACCTGTAAATCTTTTTTAAACCAATCAGAAGGCTATATTGCCTTCAGCCAATCACAATGGGATACACCCCCATGGGGTGATTAGCTGAAGGCATCTGAACCTTTTGATTGGCTGCAGTCTGATTGACAGATTGACATAGGTACTGTTAGGGTTAAATGTGTACTGTTAGGATTAAATAGGCTCAAGGTTGAGGTAATGGGGTATAGTTAGGGTTCATAGTGTAGTGCTTACACTTTGTGTCATGAGGGTCCTGGATGACCCTCATGGCACTTATAGTGTTATTCCATGGTTTAATTAGTGTTCTATAGGGGCCTGTATAGTTGAGGCACCCAGTACACTCCCATTATGTGACAAACAGCATTTCAACACTTTTTTATTGCCCCGTCATTTTGGACGGGCAAGTCGCTAGCATATATATAATAACTGAATGAGTTTTGGAAGACCTGGCTTAGTGGATAGAGAAGCTTAATTCATTGCTACTGCTACATGGTCGCTTTATCCTTTATTGAATCTGGGCAAGTTTAATACAATAGCAATTTATAATAGATATTTTTATAACATGCCCACAAAATGATATACAATATGGGTCATGATTTGCATCAATGAACAGTGACTGGCTAAAATTCTATACTTGGAGCATTGTAAGAGACTAAATACGGTAACCTAAGTCCACCTAAAATCCTTCCAATGAAAACTTTCCTCTACTATATGTTCAGTTTTTTTAGTCTTTTTATAAATCATTGTTCTTAACTGTTGTGATTTGTTACCATTTAGTTACTTTTATTACCCGGTACATTACGTTTGTTACAAGATACTGTATATAATAAAAAAATGTTCATGATGCTTCTGAGCACTCACCAAATATAAAAAATAAAATCATTTGCAACAGTAATCCTATTGAAAATGATGTAAATGCAATTGGGAATTTTCAATCACTAATTCTTTAACAAGTAATTATCTTACTTCTGAAATACACAATACACATACGTCTTTGATAATAATTCAGCTTTCAAAGAAATAAAAAAAAGTTGGTCTCTAAATTCAAAATATTAATTCTATGTAATATAAAATACCATAAATTGTGAATAATAATAATTTACAATCTCATTCTGCTGTAAAACTACTTTCCTACGGGACTGAAATGTATTATTAAAGAAGTCATAACTTATTTATAAAGTGCAAACATCTCTTTTTCTCAGAAATGAATTTCGATTCTTTACATTAATAATTCTATTGTTTGCTAACAGGGAATAAAATATAACGGCTTCATTTAAACAAGAAATGTGCAATTCTAACCCAATCTGTCAGGTTAGTTATCAGAATGGCATACTTGTGAGAGGGAGCTAATTTGCTCTGTTACAATGGGTGCAATTTGCTGTAGTAGTGTTATTGATCGGAGTCCAAAATATGTTAAAATATAAATAGTGATAAAGATTCCTCTTTGTCCAGCTATCATGACAAATTATGTGATTAATCAGAATACAAAAGAAGAAACAGTCAGAGGTGCTCAATCTGAGAACAAATTAATGCAAGTGGTTAGTTTTATGGGCATGGTTGCCCCCTCAGAGAGCAGACTCTTTTTGCTCACTTGTGCGGTTAACATGGAAGAAATATCCTATAGCATTATTACCCCAAAGAGTGACCCAGCCCCGAAATAGCAGGCAATTCTCTGAACAGGAGAAACAGCAAACACCAGACATACGTTTCGGCTTTTTTTGGGCTTTGTCGGTAGCTGTACTCCCTAAAACACAGTGAGGAAGGAGTCCAGCGTCTGTAGCCACTATGACCTTTAGGGAGATCAAACCCCAAGAATCATCTGCATACTGTATAAAGAGATAAAAAACAAAGTCAGAGGATCTCAATCTAAGAACGAACGGACCCAAGTGGGTTAGTTCTGTGGGCATGATAGCCCACTCAGAGAGCAGCCTTTTTTCTCACTTGCGCCTTTCACAATCAGAATAAGACAAAAACAAGTGTATACATTGCCATTAACATTTTGGCAAATAGTTCACAAAAGATATTTTACTGATGCTGAATCTATTTAATCCAATAATAAACCTGGATTAGGCCTAACCTCTCCCTTGGAGCATGAGAGCAGTGAATATACACATATGAACTACAGGACAGACACACTCTTGGTATCTCTCTCTCCAAATATGGTGGACAAAACAACCAGAGAAAAAGGAAGACGTCCGTAATAAAATAGTCCTTGAAGAAATACTCTTGAAAATAATTGAAATATTTTAATACGTAACAAATATAATAAAGTCCTTATGTCATTACACTTAATATGTGATTATCCTGCAGTGGAATCTATCATTTTATTTTGGCTGTATCTACTTATTGAGGTAGGAGTAGGCTGACTTCAGAGAAAGCTTTTATTTGCACAGTGGGAATGGGAAGTTAAAATTGTCAGTGCTTTCGGACAGGACTAGTGGAAATGTCAGCACAGTGTTTATTTAAAGGGGCGTTGAAGTTTCTGGATTTCACTAGGGAAATAATATACCTATGTATTTATTTACTTTATGTACTTTATTTTATTTTATTTTATAAGTTCTTAAAAACTCAATTTTATCAGCCTAAATCATTCAATACACAGAAGTGCAGTGTTTGAAATTAGTCTGTCAGTGACCTCTCTCAAGTAGCATGTTGCAGAATGTTGCCACTAATTGATTACTATGAGACTGTGAACCGCTGTACTTAGAAGTACACTATCTTCATGAGCTGCAGAAGCGAGAAACTAGTTAGGAACTATTTGTACGATTCCAGGCAGAAAACAGAGGTTTTATATTCCTAGTGAAATCCAGAAACCTTCCACGTCCTGTTGAAAAGGCAGAATGATTGGAGGTATAAATAAAGCATGCACCTCTTTTAAGCATATCTATTTGATATATATATATATATATATAATTTTTTTTATAAATATATATATATATATATATATTTACATACATCGAGGCATTTGTGGGCACATTTGCATGTCCCAGCTTAGCTTCCCAGAATGCAGTGTAATACCTGTTTTTCTTGGAGTTCTTAGCTAACTTGTTTTAGACATTCAAATGTGAACCCAGATGTACTATTTATTTACTATAAATATAAATATATATATATATATATATATATATATATCACATATAATAGTTGTCAAACTGCGATTCGTCGTCACGCTTGCGACAAATCACAGTTTGACAACACTGATTGCGCAAAGGGCCGAGCATGCGCTTTGCGCAATGGCCCGAGCATGCGCATTGTGGTGCGCCGACACCAAGGAGGAGAGAGAGAGGAGGAGGAAGAGGGGAGACACACAGGGAAGGAGGGGGAAGACACAGAGGAGGGGGGGGGACACAGAGGAGGAGGGAGAGATACAGGGGAGGGAGTGGAGGGGGGAAAAGACACAGGGGAGGGGGGAGACACACAGGGGTGGGAGAGGAGGGGGGAGAGACACAGGGGAATGAGAGGGGGAGAGACACAGAGGAGGGGGAGACACAGGAGAGTGAGAGGAGGGGGAGAGACACAGGGAGTGAGAGGAAGGGGGAGAGACAAAAAGTAGTGAGAGGAGGGGGGAGACACAGGAATGAGAATGGGGGGGCAGAGAAAAAGGGGAGTGAGAGGAGGGGGAAGAGACACAGGGGAGGAGGGCGAGACAAACAGGGGAGGGAGAGGAGGGGGGAGAGACACAGAGGAGGGAGAGGGGGGAGAGACACAGGGGAGGGGGAGACACACAAGGGTGGGAGAGGAGGGGGTAGAGACACAGGGGAGGGAGAGGAATGGGAGAGACACAGGGGAGGGAGAGGAGGGGGAAGAGATGCAGGGGAGGAAAATTGGGGGAACAGACACAAGGGAGGGGGGAAGAAACACAGGGGGGAAAGAGACACGGGGAAAGAGACACAGGGGGGAAGAGAGACACAGGGGGGAAGAGAGACACAGAGGAGGGAGGGGGGCAAGAGACACAGGAAAGGGAGAGGGAGGCAAGAGACACAGGGGAGGGAGGGGGCAAGAGAAACAGGGCAGGGAGAGGTGGGGAAAGAGAAAGGGCGGAGGGGGGAAAACACAGGGGGGGAGAGGGGATAAAAACATGTGGGGGAAGGAGACACATGGGAGGGAGAGGAGAGGGGAAAGGAGACACAAGGGAGCGAGAGGAGGGGGAAAATGAGACACAAGGGAGGAAGGCCGAAGGCGTTCATCACAAGGTTAGTGATGAGCGCCGAAGGCGCTCATCGCGAGTCCAGTAAAGTAGAGGGGGAGAGGCTCCCATTGTGTGGCAAACAGCATTGCCAGGATTCACATTTTATTGCCGGCATTTTTGATAGGCAAGTTGCTAGTATATATATATATATATATATATATATATATATATATATATATATAGTGAAACTATGAAACTATTTAAGGGATGCATTCTTCTTTAGTCTGACTATAGCAAACTGTAAAATGTTATATATTTAGTTATTAAGAGGTAATACATAAATATGAAACAATATATGTAATTGTCCATTGCTTTAAATTTCAGCAATTCTTAATAAAAAAAATAGCTAATCATTTATTTAAAGAATAACATTTCATCTTGTTCCTTGAGTTTTAAAGGAAACAGATCTACATCGAAATCGCTCTTTAGTGACCTATTGATATTTACTTCATGTTACACACGGTTTACTTGGAAAGTCAATCTTGTATACTAAAGGAGTTTTTCTTGCAGCAAATAGTCTAAATAAACATAAATACAACTCATCTGGGAACTTAGGATAGATTAGCAAATATTAAAGCTACAATACATGAAAGATTTATATTTACACATTCAAAGCACTATGCTTCATAATTAAAAGGCAGCTGTTATTCTTGAATATAAGGGGAAATCATGGTTAAACATCAGTATAAACAACTTTCATATTCACTGTAATGAAAAGTGTAATATTTAATGAGAAAATCTTGAAAATCACTAATATTCCCCTCGTCTTGAATGTGCTGCTGCACCCTTCATTTTTTAAAGTCTTTACCATTGGAGGCCAAGTGCAATAAAGTTAGCCTTACTAATCCAAGGTGGCCTTTATCATTTAGCATGACTAATTGCATTTTAATTAGGAATTTTAAAACAGAAACAGGACAATCACTAAGCGGTTGATACAATGGCTTAGATCAGGGGTTGTCAACCTTTTAACACCTACCTCCCACTATTGATGGTAAAATTTCCTTACCACCCACCGGTGCCACAGTAACTCAATTTATCCCAGCTATGTATCGCCCTGTTCTTACTACCGGTAGATAGTGATCCGTCCTGACTGCTGTCCCTGGGCTCTGTCACCAGCTCTCCAACCAACCAATCGTGGTGCTGCAGGTCTCCGGCATGTGATGTCACTCGTCAGCAACGCCACCTAGCGATTACCCCACCGCCCACCATAAAAAGCTTGAATCGCCCACTGGTGGGCGGTAGGGACCAGGTTGATTACTGGCTTATACAAACTAAAACTTCACAGGGATGGTCAGAAGCAAAACCAGGAATTACAACCTTTTTTTCTGTCACAGTCTTCACTAACCTCTCATCCCATCTAGACTTGTCACCATCAGGGGAATCGAAGGCTGTTTTTGGTTCTAATTAAATAATTGGCCATGATCACCATCATGTTGTACACTTAAGACATTTTTCCTATAAACCCACCACAAAGCCACTATTTAATACTGCTATCTGAAGCAGGAGGAAATGCCTAATGTCCTGATTTTAATACAATTTATAGTTTTTGGGGACAACATTTTTTTTTGAATATTTTCATTCTTCTATTATATCTGCCACTAGTGGCTAATATCTACTTACTGTAAAATCTTGGCAATATGTGGCTGATATACTATATTACATCTGTTTTATAGAACAAGACTGCCATCAGAAAATGTGGGGTCCTTCACACATGTAAAGGCTAGGCTCTAATTTTTGGTAGATATATCCCTGTGTATGTTCTGTAGCGCTTCTCCAGTGTAATTTGGTATACTTTTTAAAAATGGCTGGTGGTGATATTGGGGGAAATATTCAATTTGAATCACTGGTTCAATTAGATTTTAATATTTAAATATATGTGTCTCGGCCGATGTGCAGCTTTTCTCGTGGACAACACAGTTCACTGATGTGTATATTTACTGGATAAAAAAGAAGAAGGGTAGGGGAGAGATAGCTCACCAATCCCTAGTGCAGATGACCACGATGTAACAATCCTGGTTCCCACATAAATATCAATAGATAGAGGTGCAACTCTCACCTTGTATAACCTCATACAATGAGGTATAGTCGGTGCTTCCCAATCCGTTATACGACTGGTACTCCTTGTTCTACTGTTGTTCCGTTAGGCTCCTCAAAATCCACAATAGATGTAAATAGATGGTATAAAATTACAACCATGTCCAGACTATATTTTCATATGTAAATTTATTAGTGTTCAAAATATTAAAAAAGCTGAACAGACGCGTTTCGTCACTCTGAATTGTGGTAATTGAAAGGCTCCCCAAACACAAATGTGCACCTTTTCCAAAGCTACCAAGGTTTCCAAGTACAGTACATGTATTTGTGGAATAAAAATGTAATAAAAATAAAAACAAAATAATCCCCACACATAAAGCATAGATATCAAATGATTATAAACTGCAAAAAAAAATAAAACAAGTCTACATTGAAGAGTCCAATAATCATGAAATAATCAATATAAAAGTGAAATTCATAGACATGACAACCAAAAATATATTATATATTATGTTATATTATTAATTATTCTCAAGAAAAACTATGTTTTAGATTATTTATAACACCATTCCTACGTAAATATATTATTACAGATAAAATATAATTATTTAACCTTGAATGGGTTGAATAAAAGTACATTTTTTAAGGTTATTTCCCTGGGTCAGAGTGGAAATAAAGGGTTTTCTATCTACTCATTTTTTTGATAATATTATTAATTATACCTAAAAAAAAATCTAGGGTTTAGAGATCCTTTTCAAACTTTTTTACAAGTATCAGTTTTTATTGTGATCTTGAGAACACAGTGAATGCCGACTTACACAGGTTCATAAATGAAGAGTGTCAAGCTTGAACATACAACCAGTTTACAACCATATGCCAATATGTGCATGTTCAGATAGGTTACACACATGTATTTAGGCTATGGAGCCTTTAGGACCCTCTTTCTTATGGGGCCCCATACAATAAAGTAGTAATTAAATAGAAATCAGAGAGTGTACTGCAAATATAATGCAGCTGTAAACATATCTGAAGCATTTACAACTCTTTAGTTGTACTGATCAATGAATTATACTATAATTCTGTAAAAAGTATACAGTATATTATCAGCAAATATTATTATTCATTTTTTAACATTTGTCAGTATTTCCTGTATTACTATGTGCATGCGTATTATTGAGATAACTTGTTTTGTTGACTGTAAAACTTCATAGAATGAGACAAATGACATACATTACTCCACAATGTAGAAATATATATTTAGTTACCAATGACAAATGTCAAAAAAAATGGGCCAGGATAACAAATACTAGAGATAAAAAGCCATATGCGAAAGTGTACTATGATTACGATAGATGTTTCTCACCATGCAGAGTATTACTGAGTACATTTATATTTCTGGTTTTGTTAAGCTTGATTTCACCCATGAGAGTGCCCTATTTGCTTTTAAAATTGATCACACTTTACGTATGTAAAGTAGCTCAAGCTTGAAGGCATTGTGGATAAAACATGCAAGTGGCCATCCTTTCTCATTATCCAAATGATTTTCCTGATGAATAGCAGGCGCCGCGCCTCTTGTTTGTGAAACGCAATGTTCATCACTATTGATTCTGCATAATGTTGTTAGGAGCAGGGTGGAAGCTATGGTGCAGATTTTTTTGGCAACCGATAGAAGACCAAACAACATTAAAAAATAATAAGAAACCACTTGCATATTGCCAGTTTATAAATACATGTATAGAATATTTAGAGTTCAAATCCAATTCTTTCCAACGTCTCATCATGGCTGACTGCACTTGCTTAGAGATTGTTAGAGGTGAGTTGCAATGTATGCAGAAAAATTTCCTAGACTACTGTTAGACTAGCAGCCAGTGATGTAATTAGACTGTGTACTATGGAAAGGCCATCTAAGTGCATGCAACCCCTTCCCATAGACAAACAAATCTAAACACGTAACTTGGTTTGCAAACATTTAAACATGCGTCAACTAACAAAAAACATGGTTCACTTAAAAAATCAGTTTCCAGGGTACTGAAATGACTCAAAAAAACATTTGAATTAATAATTTAAAATATTATTTTTACTGTAGTTTGTAGTTTAACTTTCCCTTTGTGATCAAATGGTAATTTTGTGCTAATGAATTACCATTGGAAGCAATCAATATTATATTGCATTTGGGGTTACAGAGATTCCTTATAAAGGTTGGACGGGTCAGGCTGAGGGCTGACACAGCACGTAATGCAGTCCATAAATGTTACTGATATTCAGTTGGATAAATGTAGCTACTAGCAATCCATTTGCGATTTACAGGCTCAAAAGCACTGCTGTTACAAGCCCGCAAATGAAGAAGAAAAATTGATATTCAACCCGCAATTACGTTCTACTCCGTACATGGCAAATGAATCAAGAAATTCTACAATTCTACTAGATAGGACTCGGATGTGGGCTAAACACCTGTTCGTAACACTGCAAAAGCAAATGAGCACACACTACTGTACTTAATAATACTGGGAAAGCAATGAAAAGCATTAGAATTAATTGCACAACAGTCTCAAGCTCACAAATCTGCAATAAAAATGTATTTTCTTTATGTTTTATTTCCGTGTTATATAGTTCTGTGGGTTAATACATGTCATGGAAACTGCATGGATTAGAACACTTTCTTTATTGATTTTTATTGATTTCAACATTTCTGGAATGCGTGTCTGATTGCATATCGGACTTCTAAACACTAATTAATTGTAGTTTAAGCTCTATATTTTACTGACGTCATGATGACGGTCTCATTTACTATTGGCTCTATCTAAAAAGTAACTGACAGGCTTGCTTAAATATTGTCAGATCATATGATCACGCCTCCTGAAAGCTTAGTAACAGAGGCATGGGTTGTGTGTGGAGGCTGTGAGCCTATAATTGCGGGCTTGAGTAAATTGAATACATCTAGATATTTAGAAAAAATTTAACCTGCAGCCAAAATATCGGGTGCCATGTAATTATGGTCTTGGAACTGAATAGGGCCCATTGTCTGTTTGTTGTTAGATTGATCACCTAAATGCCAAACTTGTCAAAAATAGTAGTTATGATAAAAAGACTTAAGGACAGACATGGCATCACTAATAATTACATTTTACCTGGCAATTAAACTAATAGAACAAGGTGGAGGAGTAATAGATAATACTTATCTGGATTTCAGGAAGACCTTTGACGCAGTTTTGCATAGATAACTAAAGGATCAATTACAATGTTTACAATATGACTCTTAAGTAATGATAAGACATTGTTTGTGTAGGTGAATGAGGATTGTAAATCAAGACGTATATTCAGGCAGAGGGCAAGTTGCAGAGGGAATGCCTCACTCAAATGTGATAGGGCTCAATCCAATTAAGAGAATGGGGTTCCTGCAATGGTGAAGAAAAATTAAAAAAAATATAGTGAAGAAAAATAAATCAAACACAGTAAGAGATTGCATCAATCTCAGAGGTTAAGTAGTACTGCATGAGGATATTTGTAAACCTAAGAGCACAAGGGTCCCCTTAAAATTGTATGATGTGGATCAGCAGGTCTCAGTCTAGTAAATATTCCACTCTTGCCTTATGTGTGCTAATTATATTGATTTTACATGGATTATCACTGCTGTTTTAAAAACAATTGCAAGTATGAAAGTGACTTGAATGTGGGATATGATTGTCCCACAACGTATGTCCATATCACATAACCACCACTTTGATAAAGACTGCTAGACACATAGATGTGTCCTACACTCTTCTCTCTCACAAAATTAAGTAATCCTAATTTGATTTTGTCATCGATAGATCCTCTGTATCTTTCATCTAGTTCCTTTAAATGAATTGTAATATTTGGCATATGATACTAAATCGTTGACTTGATAAGTTATTTGTTGAAGGACAGTTGACAGATGGATGTAGTACATGTAGTATATATACTGGAATTGCAAGTTACCTCACTCATGCATATGTATGTGCACTAGTGTTAGTGCCAATGAGTCTGACTAGGTCTGAATAAGTTTTTGTAAAGAGTGTAATTGCCAACGGTCTGAGTAAATAAATGCCTTGTTATTCTAGACAGAAGTCTCAAAAATCTATTTTAAGGTATATCTAAGTTTCCCTGTATTTAACTTTTTCTAATCTAACACATGCTGCTTATATCAGACTCACACATTGCATGGAGTCATTCTATACACATAGCGATTTATTTTATTTAAATAAATTATTTTCCACACCCATAGAGCTGCTTACATAGGCACAGTGTACCTACCAATAGAAATATTGCATTTGGGTATGGTTTTAAAACCTATAGTAATCTTTAAGCCAACAGCAGCATAGTGCAGAGATCTACATAGGAATGTATGAGATTTTCCTTGCTTTCTTGTGCAGGACTACACATTCCATGAAGCTTTGCTGCACTAACTGACTTCGCAGATTGAAACCGTGTTATAGCTAGCTGCGGGTTATTGGCCAAAATTAATTATGAATTTTAGCAGGGATTTTCATGGCTTTTAACTCTCAAAATCAACTGCTGGCAAACTCAATAGATTTAGCAAACTTTAGAGTAAGTTTAATAATGTTTATTTTGGTATATCCTGTGCAAAAAATGCTTTCCTACACTATTGATTCTCTGCATTAATAATCCATGAAAGGTAAATCTGCCTTTAAAATCAAATTGATTGCAACTGGGACACACAAACTCAACTCCAGTAGATAAGAGACATTTTAGTCATTAATTCCTTTTTTTTAATGGATTCCTTTATTATAAATTGTGATAATTTGTAAAAAACAGGGAATAATGATAATTGTAGGTGCATTTGCAATAAAAATGTAAAATTAATTATTTAGATATATGTTCATCATCACCACTTAGCAATCCTGAAGGGGACCAGGGGAACATACTCCAACTAATTTACTCTAACCCATCAGGAAGGGCCGCAAAAACATATGGAGGCTGTGCAGAGGCACGTGGATCAACAGCCAAATCACCTCCATCAGGGATAATCGCTGCTGGGCCCATCCTGGAAAGTTCCACGCCATAGCTGTTACCCATGTGCCAAGATGTATACCCATTCCCATTTGGTGACCTCCCATTACGTTTTGCTATTAATCAATTTACATTATCACCTGTCATATTGTTATCAGGACTTCAGGGGAATGTTGATACTCCACAGTATCACAAATTGGACTTTGTATGTGTATTAATCCTTTATCATTCTCATATATAAGATATATTATTATATGATATCTAATGCAATTATTATTATTATAATTTTTATGGAGGAATTGACTCTGCTGGGTTTTGAACCCTGGTCTCCAGGCTGCTATACCTCTTCCCTACCACTGCGCCAGCCTGCCTCTTGCAGATTTGCCTGAGATCTGATACCTTGACTCTAAAAGCAATGCAATCAGTGACAACTCTCTTTAGCTGTGTCTGGTCAGCTGTCTGGTTCTTGGCCTATATAAGGCACTTCCTGTCTCTGTATCCTTGCCAGATTATTGTGTGGTTTCTGATCACTTCAATAAAGCTTGTTCCTGTTTCACCTACAAATTGCTGATCTGGATTATTGCTGACCTTGGCTGCTGGTCTCTACAACCTTGTGATTCCATATCATTACAATTGCATAGTAACTAGGGCTCATTAGTTTACAGATATAGGAATGTAGCACAAATGTGATGTATGTGGATGCCCCAAAACCCAAACCATTGAAAACACAGTGACACAGTGATAACGGTATAACAAAGCTTTATTTCATACACAGAGCACAATCAGAAATGGACAAGACTACATTAATATCATGGTTGTGGTGTGGGCAGATCCCGGGGCAGATTTCCCACAAGAGGCTTGTGGGAAAAAGAAGATACCTAAAGGCGGTAATGTCATAGTCTAGAATTAGAATGATGCATAACACCTACCAGGGTCACCTGTGGTCACTACACCACTGCAACTTGAATTGGATGAAAAAAAAGGATCATCAGAAATCACTCCATTTAATTGAAGAAACCATTAATGTGCAGAGCCCTTATAACGTGTCTATATCTGCTCAATGAAACAGATGCTTAAACCTCTGGACTGTGTAATCCAATCCAGTTTCACACATACATTGTGGTGACAAAACAAAAATTTGAAAAAAAGTGGTCAACAAAAAAATGCGGAGGAGGATGTAAAAAAATAATCAACATGCACGTACAGTGCAAAATACTGTAACTGTAGCAATATACCAACTCATCTGATTCCCATCTGCAAGCATTACTATTAGCTAGTTCTCAGGACAATGACCATTAATAAAGATGTGTCATCTCACATGTTTAACTGTGACCAGCGTCAGTGGTAAGGGTGTACTATCACCTTCATAATATAATATTATTCATCAACATTGATATCACATCCATCAGCTATACAGCTGTTCGCACATGTTAACTCATACTCATGATATCAGCAATAGAGGAAAATACCAATTAATACGGAGAGGACACAAAGGTCAGAAGCCAGATTCAATGTTACTTACATCAGACCCAAGGATCTGTTCTCGGTATTGAGGTCAGGATCGCATGCATCACTATTGCATATATCAATGCTGGCTGTCATTAACATGCCATTGTGTGACTCTGCAAGTCCACCGCCATAGCGGTATTAGTCTACATTTAAGCTAACAACAATCATGTCTTAGATATCTGGCTATATGATAGCTTCAGAATTGTGGGAGCTACATGTTAAGGGGGGCTATCATTGAAGGAATGTCTACCTGAGAGGCACTGTGAAAACCTTACACTTAATACATTTCCTTCACAATGCTTGCAGATGCAGAAGATGCCTTCATGGACCTGAATTGTACATAAAACAAAACAAAAAATAAAACAAATAAGGCCCTAAAAAAGATAGGGGCTGTAGCATCTCCTCTCAACAACATTCCTCAGTGACCATCAATTGGTGACATGTTATACAGAACCCTACGTGTCCACAGAGAAGAGGATCATGCACCATGTGATGGGAGGTAGCCATCTGCATACAAAACATCACCGTCACATAGGCCAAGATCCAAGACTCTGAAGCAAGGCTAGATTAGGTTAACATTGTGACCAATAGACTGGCACTGAGGAGTGATGTTGAGAAGGCACAAACATCTGTGTAGCCCCTTCTGGGTGGAGGAGGCGGGGCTAGGGAACAGAGCACCTCACATAGCGTCTGCTGTCACCCCCTGGAATGTGCTTTAGTGCACCCCAATCCTGAGCAGTCCAGCCATAGTATTCTGTCATTAGGTGGTGCCTCCTCTCCTCCCTATTGCACCTGGCCAGGCTGTGCATTGTCAGAGATGCTGGCCTGGATCCCCAGGAGATGCTGACACATGAGGGCCAGAAGCTCGGACTGCGCAGCCTGGTTTGGTGTTGGGGAAGGAGGTCATAGTGGCGTTGCCTAGTTAGGAGTTGGCGGTGGTGTCCGAGGGAGGAGGGTCTGTGGCCCAGCTAAAGCCTTATGCTGTGTGTGTGTTGGGGGGGGGGGGGGGGAGGTGGTGGCTGGTGCAAATGTTCCATCCAGTGGGAGGGACCTAGCGACATGCTCAGTCTTTGGAGGTGGAGAATAGTGGGGTCAAATCCTGGTGGTGTGGCCGGTGGTCCTGATGGTGACCCCACTAGCCATATGACATCCTCCTACTCCAAACCAGGGCCCTCTGTCTTTTTCTTTCCTCCTCCACCTGCGCCGGTTCCTGCTGGCGGGGACTTTCTCCTGCACTTCCTGCTCCGATGGAGCCAACACCCCAGCCTCTGGCTCACCACTGGACCCAGACCTCCTTGATGCCGAAAGGGAGAAAATAAAGGTATATGTTATCAACCTTTCAACCCCCTGCAAGGATCACGGTGCGGCCACAGATGGCACCAAGGAGGACCACATTCTCCTGGTGCATGTAATTGTGGGCCCTGTGCTTGCTCTTAGCCTCTTGCCCTCCTGACTGTGGACGGGGATCCTCATCTCCCTGACCTGTCCCTCAGGCCTGTACCTCTTCTGAAATACCATCCCCCCGGGAATCATGCCCCAACCCCTCTGTCCCTCATCTAAGTGTGCCCGGTGCTAGGGCCATCCTGCCACCACCCACCTCCTTCTCTGCGCCCTCCTCCTGCTCCTCCACCGCCACTACCAACCTCCTCCTCCTCACCTCCATTCCTCTCCTCCTCCTCGCCTCCACTCCTCTCCTGCACTCTCCAGGGCCACCTCTCTCCTCCTCGCCTCTCCTCATCTCCTCCGCCCCCCGTCCACTCCTCTCTTCTCCCTTCATTATAATCCCAAAAATAATATAACGATAAATCAATAAAAGTTTGGCTGAATATGTATGATGTGTGTGTTAAGGGTATTTAATAACTGTTGGGGGATGGGGGGGAGTGTTTGGAGTGACCTAGCTCTATGTGTCCCTATGTGTGTACTTTCATTATGTGTATTGCTATTATGTGTAATCTGTAAATATGTGTCAACAAGGATTAAATGTAAAATCGGGAATAGTATAATAGAAGTAAACAAAACCACAAATCACTGCTCTCAAAATTCTCCTTCTCTCTCTCTATCACTGAAAAACCTTCAGCTCCGGGACCTGTGTGCTACTTAATCAGAAAATACAACACAATCAACGCATGGGCGGGTGGAACATAACTTTATAATCTACCTCTGTCAATCAATCGGCTGGACCGCTTTCTATTGGATGAGGGGCCTGTGTCTCACTAAGTTATACCGTGATTGAATCACAACAGCGGACCACATCTCGGCCAGCGCAATCACAGTTTGTGACCGCGGGAGTGCTTTATGGGCTTGAGGCTTTGGCCCGTAACTCGTGCCCGGCTGAATTGAATAGCATCGTAATCGAAGCCGAACAGGAGCCCGCAACACACCCACAGACATACGGCCTACATCGCTCGAGTTGTGGGCTTGCAATTGAATCGGGCTCGTACAATTGCTCAATTGAATGAGGATCTTACAATCTAAATAAAGGATTTGTTTTTTAAGAACTCTAACATTTCACCGTGAAGTAAATTATGCCCTATATTGTGCCTCAATTGCTTACTAACTTCGGGCCATATTCAATTGAGGCTTCGGGCGATCGGGTAGCCCGTAAGGGAGGTTAATTTGCCCGTAAGGGAAGTTAATTTGCTTTTTAATTGGCGTCTTTTTGCGGGCTCCAAACAAATTAGGAGTTACGGCCTTGAAATTTTTTTTATGTTGAAACCTGTAACTTACATCCTCCCAAAGCCTTTGACTTTTCACTTTCGCAAGAGTTAGGATGGCTAAAATCGCAAATCGCTATTCAATTGCTCAATTTCTCCAAGCCTGCAAATGTTTTCACACCCCTAAATGGCAAAAGAAGGAAAAAATCCTACGAGTGCAAGAAAAGGACCCGCAAGGGGGTTAAAAACCAATTTGTAGTACTGCAAATGCAAATAAAAATCAATACTGCACTGAAAATAAAGGGAAAAGTGATGATAGACATTAGAATTAATTGCATAACAGTCTTAAGGCCGCAAATCGGCAGGAAATGTAATTTATTTTTATGTTTCATTTCAGGGTTAAATCGATCTCGGGTATCAATGAGTTAATACATATCAGGCCACCCATATGGACTAGAACAGTATTGGCATTCATTTTTAAAATTCTTTATTTTGCGGGTTTGCGAGTCTGATCGCATATCGAACCCCCAAACCTAATTGATTGACATGTAACCTCCATGTTTTACTGCCGTAATAATGACGGTCTCATTTTCTATTGGCTGATTCGAAATGGGAGGTTACAGGGCTTGCTTAATTGATCATGATCCCGCCCTGAACTGCTATGAACCAGTGCATGGTTTACGGTTTCAGCTTTTGGCCTGTAACTTGCGGGCTTGAGCAACTGAATAGCATCATAATCGGAGATGAACGGGAGCCCGCAACACACCCGCAGACATATGTCCATCTGAGATCGAGTTGCGGGCTTGGAATTGAATGTGGCTCTATGTTCAGTATCCTATATGCAACTGATGTCAAAGTTTTAGCATTTTTTCAGCTAAGTGCAATCCATAAAAGAACATTATTACAGTACATTTGTTGTGACTATTTATTGAACATGAACATGTTCCTAACTTCCATTGTAGTAAGCCTTTATCTATGGAATAATTTGTCAGTCAGCGGATGCAGTAAATTAATGTATTTATTCACTGCATTATTAATTTGCGGAGTAGTGAATGTTGACTCCTAAGAAAACAATTATTGCAAGGTGATTAAAGTTTAATTAACCCTTTTCAACACAATGAGCTACAATATGTTCCTTTTAGTTTCTTAGAAATTACAGTACACTGAATCCAGGTTGGAATAATTATTTTTTCCTTTTATATGCACAGGAAACCATGACAGATATGATAAGCCAAGACAACAAAATTCAAACCAAATGGATGTAACAACTTTACCGGTCCCTTAGTTCATACCACATGCAATGCACATGGCTGCTGATTTATACATATTGTAATAGCAAATGGGTTCAGAGGTAAAATATATGCACAGTCCATAACAGGCAATGCTGAACATAATACATCGCTCTACCCCTAGTGCCCAATTATTTTAACCATAATAACAAAATATTAAAGTGAGTAAAATATAAGAAAGTTTCATTTAAAGATGAAGATTTAAACACCCTATTAAAAGTCGTATTGTGCATTATGTAGAGATAAAATGATTACTGGGTATTTTTATACTATCCGTGAGGAATGATAATCCGGTAGAATAAAGGAGCAGATCTTTTGTAATATAAAGATAACAAGTGAAGTAAATATGATATATTCTATGGATAACCAAGAGGGAATAAATTCAATCTTTCAGACCACTTAGGTCTCTTCACAATCTTAAAAAAAAATCTTCACTAGTCTGTTAATTGAAGTGATTATATTTTATATATATGATGGAGATTGTCACATGATTTAACTAAGCATTACATCCATACATACTGAAATCCTTGGAGATGTCAAATCTTGTATATGCTCTGTAGGATGAAATATGGAAATGGATGTTCTCCATAACTTCTCCGACACTCAACCTTTTATTACATCTAGCCTAAGATTATCTAGAATGGAAATGTATTGGATGCATATCCCATGATACCAATGTTCCCAATATACATTTTGTTTTTACAAACGAGATTTCTTTGGTGAGGATGCCTTTGGTCCAGTGACATAAATAGGCCATTCCGAGGTTGTGTGTCCAATCTGAAGAAGCAGTGGTTGGTGAGTAGGTTATGGTGGGAAGGTACTCAGAGAACAAAAGGGTAACAAAATATATTTTGGGGACATGGTTGATTTCCTCAAAATAAACTAACTTGGTAGAACTCCATTATTTTTAATATATACTGAAAAAAAGAGTCCACGGGGCAGCAGAATTATAAACTTTGTACATTTTGACCGGAGAATCACCTGCCCAAACACCCACATTTGCAAAATCTATTAGATAAATATTCTACTTGAAAACATTGCTTTCTTTCCCAAGCAAGCAACTCTTTATTTTCTCAAAACCACTATGTTTGACTGAAATTGGTTAGACCTTGCCTTTACTGAAAGTTTGTTGTTAATGGTTCAAAGATCTTGTGTCAACACCAAAAACCCTGTTGCATCCATTGACGTATTTGTTAAGTTGCACGCAAAAATAAGGAAAGGAAAATAATATTTCCTTCCACAGGTTGCACTTATTTGCTTACATATGCTATACGATGTTGAAAGATTTTGAAAAAATAATGTATATTTCAAAAGAAATGAGAAAAGTAATTACATAATATAGTCAAAAAATGCTAATTTTGCTGGTTTTTAGTGGATAAACGATTCCTTGACTAAGGTTAAATCATAAAACAATGCAAAATACATTCAGTGCATCTCTAGATTGTATAGACTTGAGAGCAGAGACTTTAATTCTGTAACACAAAGTGTCGGAAGTTTTATTGTACTTTATTGTATTTTTATACGATTATGCTTTGTTTTTTCTCTTGCATTATAAAAAATTAAATACTATTAGTAATTGTAACAGAACCCATTACTGTTTTACCCTGTTTTATGGTTATGGTTAAAATATGATCACATTGCTGTACTGTAGATATGTTGTTTTATGTTCTATAGAATATATTGGCTCAGAATATTACAGCTACTAGGCTAATAGATAATCCTATTACAGAGACTCCTCATAAGATAAGGAAGTCTATCGTATAAAGTGTTTTCATTATGAGACATAAGAACAAAGAGAAGTATATTCTGATCAATGTCTGATTGTATCAAAGTAGCCAGGTAGCCTCAGGGAGGTGTGACCACACCTATTGTCTCTCTATGTGTATTGTGTGGCCAAATATGGGGGATGTGTATTGCCTGTGGAAAGAGATGTGTATATATATTTCTGCATAAAAAAATAAAGACAGTATTCTTTGACTCCCAATTGAGTGTCGTCCAATATGGGAGGTTGGGGCTTGTGAGAATGCAGTGTTTCTTGGATATTTTACCGTATACCAGCGGAGATACTGGACTTCGTGTTCCAACTCTGTTACAGTAATAATCCAGGTAGCAACTATTAATGTACACCATAAAACATCAGTATATACCTCCATATACCACTGGATAACCATGGCACCATTATTTGAGTTAATTAAACTTGACAGAAACTAAGACCCGTTGCCCATGTACTCTTCTTCTGATCTATTTTTAGGTTTTAAAATAGATAGGAAAATGGCCACATTAGATGAGTCAACCATCTTATCTGCAGACAAAATCTACTGTATGTTTCTACACCGAAAAATATAAAACACAGATTTTGTTTAGACTGCATCAATAAGCACTGTAAGTACACAGATGATCATAAATTACATACAATACATGATGCCATTAACCTACACTGTAATGATCTGGCCTTGCAGGATACCTAATATGATTTATTCTTAAGTGACAAAAAATGCAATATGCACCATACTGCTGGTATAGTACAGGATAATTAATTAATACCTATATATTTTCATGCTGTGTGTTATAGACACATCTCTAGGCCATGGTAGAAAGCATGATATTAAAGTAATTTTTTTCAATAAAATATTGTTTACTAAATTATGTACATACAACTGTATATTATGATATTTCAAGTCCTTAAGAGTTTACTGACCATATAGAGGTTAAGGAACTAATAGAGTCAAATGTACAGTATTTCCATTAGGATGTCAACATGCATTCGTCACAGATGGATAGAATAAAATATTGTGTGCTATATTTATATATATATTCATTTAAATAATGTATTTATTTATGTAGCTGTAATATACACACTATTTTTACTGTGATATGTTGGTGTATTATCTCTTTAATATATAATCATAGAGCAGTGAGTATAAGAATGGGATGCACAAAAAGAAAAGTATTAGTTTATTACACACGTTGGTTTATACATTTATTACATCACACTATATCTATATATTTAAGGGAACATAGAGATATTCAAAGACCAGTCAGTATATTACTGTACCCATTAAGTTCCAAGAATGGAAAAAGTATTATTGAAGCATTGAAGTAATGCTTTATAAATGCATCAATAAGTTAATAAGCTTAATTGCCCAAATGTAGTACCACATGTTCTCATCAATTAAAGGCATACTTAAGTTTCATCTGATAGAGAAGAATCAGCAGTGTATGGAAACCATATTGTTGCATGAAAAATATACCAAAATAAACATTATTAAACTTACCCTAAAGTTTGCTAAATATCTTGAGTTTGCTAGCAGTTTATTTTGAGAGTTAATAACCCAGAAAATCCCTGATAAAATTAGCATTAATTTCAAAATTAATTTTGGCCAGTCAAAGGCAGGTACAACAGTCTCTGCAGCAAAGCATCATAGGATGTGTATGCTTAGTTTAAACTGTCTCCTCCCTTGAATGATGCAACTTACCAGGGCTACTATAGCTTCCTGAATTGTTTCTGCTGTTGGATTGAAGGTTAGTACAGGGTTAAAAAGTGTACTTGAATGCAGTGTTTCTATTGGTTAGTACAGGGTGCCAATGTGCCCCTGAGGGCGTGAAAAACAATTTTCTTTTTAAATAAAATAAATCTTTATGTGTATAGAGTGACTCAATGTGATGTCTGTTTCTGATATAAGCAGCAGGTGTTAGATTAGAAAAAGGTAAAAACAGAGAAACTTCAATATACCGTTAAAAATTTGTCTCAGAAAGGCTGTCCACAAATACCATGTTAATTCACTCGCGCCACCTCCTTTGAAGCAATAAGATTCACTGTAACAAATTCCAGTTTAGCAAATGATGTTTCAGTCTAGATAACTATATAGTAAAAAAATAAAACAATATAAGTAGTTCAGATTATTTGTTTATCTCCAATAGTGAACTGCAGAGCAACTGGTATTATTATTATTTCAGTAAACTGATAAGCCAAATAATAACAGCCTTAATATTTGTATAGAAAGCGTCAGTTGCCTTAAATTGTATTATTATGTGATTTAAATCCAGTGCTCATACATATTTAAAATCATTCACCGGAGAAAGCATCATGTTCGCAAAATGCATTAAATATAATTAAGTTTAAGTAAACAATGCATGTTTGGTTTACCCTAACGGTAATCTTATGGTTTCAGCTATTGATCTTACTGTTGTGTGGAAAATAAAAAGCACTATACTGGAATTATTAACTGCATGTTAGTATAAATAAATAAACTGTGCCTTCATACCTGCCTACAAACCATGGTAATTTCCCTATATAAATGAATAAAAGTGGTAGTCAGAATATATTATTTTATATTACACAATTTTGTAAAAAAATAGAAATTTATATTTTTATTTAAATAGTTCTATTTATGTGAATTGTATATAATGGTACCTTTTTTTAAGAAAATAAATCAATAGTCTAACAACAGATCTTTCACATTTAGCTATAATTTATATGATAAAATATTAATGAACTTATAAATCCATCTTTACTGGATACATTTTTTCAAACAAATTTGTCAGAAGCTAGTAAATAAGAAAAGCATTTTCCTTTTTCCCATTTTTTTATGGTCAGGACTTTAGTTTTCAGCTATTACTTTAGATAATACACTCCTGTTGTTCATTATATATGACATGTTTCCATTAATTACATGACCCAGCAAAGTTCATTTAGTGCTATACCCCACATAACTGAGTGCACCCCTTAACCTTTGCTAAGCAATAATGAGACAAGAAACCAGGTTGGGAGTACAACGGGCCACAACAATTTATTTATTACAGTTAACAATATAATCAAACCGTAACAAAAAGGAGGAGGAGCCTTGCCAGTGGTGCCGCCCGGGGCCCCAATACTGTGACTTAAGCCACACTTGGGCTTTCTTTTTTTTTTTTTTTAAATACTTACTTACATTACATTAACCATACATAATCCATAACATACTGAATCTATTACATATACATATTATATATATATATATATATATATATATATTTTTTTTTTTTCTTTAACAACATACTATAAAAGGCGGAAGGGAGAGTATCCTCAAGATGACTGGCCAAAGAATTGTGAAATTGCTCGCTTGTGTGCCTTGCCGCACCATTCCTCCACCCACGGCTTGCCCATCTGCCTACCTCGAACCAATCAGCATCCAGGCTCCGCCGGGTCAAGGGGCACACCATATGTGCCCCAGGGAACCTGGGCCTGCGTCCTTGCCCTTCAAAAACAGCCTTCATAGTGCCTTTGATCATATGTGCTGGCAAGTATGAAAGTGGGTATACTGTGTATATTATATGTGCTGAAATAACTTTTATCCTTTGTATTTTCTTGTTTTGTAGTTTATCTTTGTTGATTGACTATGTCAGGTGGACAACGTATCAATAATGAATTCATAGTTAAGTGACAAAACTGCTTTCTATGTTTTTCTATGTCATCTTTGGTTGATTAGTCACAATGCAAAAACTCAAATCCCTTGGTCTATATCAGGGGTAGGCAAGTTCAGTACCAGAGGGCCACACACATGCCTGGATTTGAAGATGTCCTTTCTTTGCACAGGTGAGTCAATCAGGATGACTGAAAAAGTGACTGACTCACCTGTGCTCAGAAGCGATATCCTCAAATACAGGCCTGTGTGTGGCCTTCCAGGACCGAATTTGTGCACCCCTGGTCGATATCAGACTTAGTCAACTGTGAAAACGACCCCCTTCATAATGATATCAGTACACTTGGCCAGATTACTCATTAGGCAAACTAGGCTTCCCTGTGAGGGGCTCCCATATTTTTAGCTTAAAACCCCCTACAAAATACATTTGTGGCTTGAAAACAAAATACAGCAGTTCACAGAAAAATATAAATAATATGGTCCACCATCAAATGCATTTAATAAACAAGTAATAGCTTGGCTTGTATATGAGTGGCTATGTTGCTAAAATGTTATGGGGAAATGTCTGTGATTTGCTCACACAGCAAGAGAACAATGTGCATGCACAGAAAAGGGAAAAATGGGTGCGTGCATACTTTGCTCACACACGCAAAGGGGCTCCTCCACTTTACTGCCCAGGGGCTCCAAAAGGGTAGATCCGGCACGGTCAATACATATTGCTTTTCGAGTGACATCACTTTATCCAATAAATACAAAGCTTCACTATCTTACATTAATATGTTTTGTAAGTAAACTAAATTATTTCGTTTTTTTTAAATAAATAAATAAATACATAAATAAATATTTATTTCATGTGCATCCTATCCTTATCCATCCTTTTTGTCTACTAATTTTATCTAAGAAGTAGTTGCCATAACCTCCAATGCCAATCAGCTGCTGGTCCAACTTATAGAATTAAACTTAGAGATACTATATGTATCATGACTATACGTTTGTAATGTGCACCTGGGACCTTGAGTAAAGAGAAAAACTGCATGAACATATGTTAGTAGACAATAGTCAGTGAAGGATTTTAAGAATTTGTGATGGCTGTTTTCTTTTAAAGCATCCTTCATAGTCCTATATTTATAATATAATCTTTTGAAGAACTACCATTAATAATGGCTTAAATGTTTTTTTATGTAACAAATAAAGTGAGACAGTCTTCAATATGTTAATTATTATATGCAGTTATGTTGCAGGAGGATTCACTATTTTTGGTGACCTATTCCTGAAAGTGGGGAGGGGCCTTTGCGTATACAGAATTGTTTATCTGCTGCAGCTGAAATGCAACAAACCACAATCCAATTGCTTTTAATACAACTAATGACAATCTCATTATTTTACTGGATCCCTTAGTCATAGCAATAGCTGTCCACAGTAAACATAATATAATAGTTAAGGATCCAAATCTACATAAACTATTTTCTCTGATTGAGCACCTCTATTTTTTTTTGCTTTTTGCTTTGTTTATTCAAATGACTAGTAGGACTTAGTCTCCCTAAGGCTGATAGGGTGCTCCAGAGATGGACCCCTTCCTCACTGTGCCTTATGGAGTTCAGTTACACCTTTCTGACAAGGCCCAAGAGAGGCCGGAGCGTACATCTGGGGTTTGCTGTTTTTCCTGTTCAGGGTAGAATTGCCTGGTATTTCGGGGCTGGGTCACTCTAGTGAGTGGGACCAGACTGATATACTACAGGATATTTCTCACTGTGAAGGGCACAAGTGAGCTAAAAGAGGTTGCTCTGAGAGTGGCCTATCATGTCCATAGGACTAACCTCTTATGGTTAGTTTGTTCTCTGATTGAGTACCTCTATTTTGTTTCTTTATCTAAAACTATTTTGTCAAAATAATTTAAAAGAACATACCGTAAAGACTAACGTTACATTAGCAAACAAGCATTCAGTCTAAGATTACACCTAAAAGTTAATAAGCTATTATTATTAATAATGCAGAATGGTGCACATGTCAATATAAGTTGGGTTTCTGTCAACACTGAAATAAAAGTAAAAGCATCATGTTATTTTAATTTCATAAGGCTGTAACTTTGCTATTGCTTTATGACTATTTCAGGATACATTGGCGTATTCCGTAAACATCCTAAAACGTCTATTAACAGATAACAATTACTTACAAATCAATCATGCTTGAAACTAAAAAGGCATTCATCAGGCATACCTCTGTATGTTATCTCATTGGACAAAACTAATTTTCATTACAGGGAATTGCCCTCTACTTATCCAAACATTCAAAGCATTTTATTTTTATATTACAGCAATGAAACAGATTGACCAACCAACCACCACCTGCTCATCAATAATTTGGTGTATTATTATGAGCAAATCCTTAAAAAAAAAAATCTGCCTTTGTACACAAAATAAATATTTCTTATGAATTATTTTATGACTGTAAATTCCCTTTGACCTATATCAAAAACAGAACTACATTATCTATTTTTTGCAGAAAATGTGATTGTAGATAAAATCATATTTAGTCTCATGTGACCTTTCTGAACTTAATCAAAATTCACAAAGGTCACCATAATGATAAATGTTCAATTTTGAATACTACAGTAAATTAAATATTCTTATAGTTATGGTCTTATTAGAAGAATTTCCTCCTCAGTACTCAATATTCATATAAAAAATCATCATATTACATACCAGCAAAATGTTGCTTTGTGGCACAACAGATTTATTTGTTAAGTGCATATGATAGCGATTATTCAGTTAAGCATCTGAAAGACTGCAATATCAATGTAAGCTCATAATATATATATATATATATATATATATATATATATATATATATATATATATATAGTAGTTTAGTAATTATTAATTCATATATATATACATAGAATAATAATGAGTATTGCAATATAATTTGATACCTTTTGTATTGGACAAACGTCTTATTTATAATGACGAGCTTCCGAGAGGCTTAACCTCCCTTTATCAAGTCTGAAGCAATACTAACATGAGATGGAACCCTCAGTTTGAATAAAAACAGCAGATGCAGATAGAGTGGAGACAGCATTTGACATCATCAAGTAAATACATATATGGGGAATATACATGAAAAAGCAGAGCACTGTAGTCCACAGTAATATCTTTCCTGTTGGACAAACACCTCACTAAGAGAGCTAAGTATGTTATAGTATAAGAAGAAAAAAAATATCACATGAAGTTCTGATAATGTGTTAGAAAGCCCAAGTCTATATTAAGTCCTGTGTTTTTAGAGTTGAAGAATGTGATCATCTTTATTTCGAATACTTTTCTCTCTTGGATGCTTTTAAATTTTCCTCTGAGTATTTTGACTTTTAAGTTTTGGATGGAGTGATCATTCTGGCTAAAATGGTGTCCGACTGGGCTACAATAACTGTCTTCATTATGTTTTCTTATTGAATGCCTGTGTAAATTCATCCTTAAATGCATTTTTTGGCCGGTTTCTCCAATGTAACAGCCTGTGTCACATAAAGTGCATTGTATCATATAAACCACATTTGACGATGTTCATGAATATGATCGTTTGATGTTATAGGTTTTGTTGTTATGTGTGGCTGTATCATCATTACAAATGTGTTGGCATAATTTACAGGCACGTTTGTTACAAGGTTTAGTTCCATTTTTTGTATTTAGTTGTTCATTGGCCAATTTTCTGCTGACAAGTTTCTGTTTCAGGTTTGGTGGTTGTTTAAATGCAAGGATGGGAGGTTAAGCTTCTCGAAAGCTCGTCATTATAAATAAGACGTTTGTCCAATTTAAAAGGTATAAAATTATATTGCAATACTCATTATTAATCTATGTATATATATATATATATATGGATTAATAATTACTAAATTACTAAATTACTGGACATTCACGGCTGCTTCACTCTTCAATTATATATATATATATATATATATATATATATATATATATATATATATATATATATATATATATATAAATAAATAATAAAAACAATTAAAAAATAAATGCTTCAACTCAATCATGCCTACAGTTATCAGGCATGTATAAGAGAATAATTTATTCATTGCCATTTTAAATTAAAGTGTTTGAAAAAATAGTAAAAAAGCAATATATATATCTGCCTTAAATTACATTTATTAAGAAGTGTCTAGAAAATTCCTTATTCATGTTTGTTTAGCATTTTTACATTCAGATGCATAGAAAAAACATAATTATATATGAAGATTCCGATTTGCTCATAGGACACATTTTAATTTAAGTTCAAGTTATTGTATTGTTTGTTCAAAGTTTATTTTTTTCATCATTTTTTCCTTTCTTTACATTTTTATAATATGTGTTGTAAAACATTGATATTTTAAAATTAAACTCAATGTTGTTATTTGCAACATAAGATCTCAACCAGTATTGTTTATTGTATCAAGATTATATTATAAACCTTCTTACAACCTTTCAATTTGGAAATAATATACCCTGCATAAAAAACTATTTCCTTCTTAAACATTGTAAAACTTTATTAAGCAAAATGTTTGTAACAACACTGGCTTTGTTTGACAATAAAAATATTGAAACAAAAAAATAAAATAAAAAAAACAACAAATAAAACATAATCTTGTGAGTGTACTCAGGGGTGTTTCTCAGGACATTGTGCCATCTTCTAGAGGGGAGAAAAAAATCCTGCATCTTTCCCAGCATAATGAAAGCGTTATACTTCATAAACCTAATTTTTTATAAAAAATATAGCAAAAACATTATTGTAATTTTAAAAACATAATATCTTAATATATGAAAAACTGGGTTTACAGTTTCCCTTTAAACTGTAAAACTCAATAATCTGTCCATTTGTGTTTACTCTTGCAACACCCAATATATATATATATATATAGCAACTAAAAGTTGAGGTTTAGTGATCAGTGTTGTGCACCCTTATCATTGATCATTCACTTCTGCCTTCAATACTGATTTATCACAGACCCTATCAGACCAAGGTCTGTCATATAATAAACCTGGCACTTCGGACATGCTGGATTAGAATCACAGCGCATTGGAGCATAGTATCGCCTATGATAGTTTCCGTAGTGCGCATGCGCCCGGTCTGGAGCATTACACACTACGGGAAACTATTATAGGTGATATGTACAGTATAAATATATTATTTAATAAAGTGATTTGCTACACGTTGTAAGTGCAATGCTATGTAACAGTGTACTCATGTAAAATATATACCTGACATGTTATGATTATATATGTTTATATTTATTTTTGTGGCCACATTTGTGTGTCCCAGCTCAACTTCCCAGAATGCAGTGTAATAACTGTTTTTCTCGGAATTCTGAGCTGGAAGCAGGTTTTTTAACTTGCTTTAGACATTCAGGTGTGAACACAGATGTACTTTTTATTTACTGTACTACTGTACGGTGGAGGGCTTCTATCGCTCTTTTGCCCACCATATTATAAATGATTGTTGTGGGGAACTACCTATTCATAAAGTCCACAACACAAGCTGAGATCCTGCTCCATGCTGATGATAGTCAGTAAGCTTGAAACAGCTGTACATGGATTGGATACTCAGCCTGTGTTTAATCCAACCTTGTGTGTCCCAGCTCAACCTCCCAGAATGCAGTGTAATAACGGTATTCTGCGCTGGAAGCAGGTTTTTTAACTTGCTTTAGACATTCAGGTGTGAACACAGATGTACTTTTTATTTACTATATATATATATATATATATATATAGTTACTGGAGTGCAGGCACAACTCAGAATAGACTAGGGTGGTGTGACCTCTTGGTTCCCTGACTGGAATCGGACCCAGGTCACAGTGGTAAAAGCACCAAATTCTAACCACTGGGTAATCGGAGAACACATCAGAATAGGCCTAGGGCAGCATAAAACCTTAATTCTCCCCTCATTTCAAATGCATTTCCTCTTCTATGTAGTCATAATTATGCATCAACCTGTTACAGAATTGTACCTGCAAGGTTACCCAAGTTCAGGTATTATTTACATTGTATAATGCTGTAGTGTTTCCAGGATATTTTGGTTCTCACACACAATCGTCATGGAACACTGATTACCGCCCCATGCCACCTGCAACTGAGACTAATGCTTTTAGTAATAATCTATTGGCTCTGCTACAAAGTGAAATGAATTAAGAGCTCTTTGGAAATCCTTTTGACACACATGGTTTGACCTTTCTGTTTGACTCCCAGTACCATTAAGGTCTAACATGCATCTTGTTTAAAAACATCCTCTGTACACTTACACATGAGCCATTGCTTTTTCCTTCTATTTTCACCTTGAGATGGTCATTATCTGAGTGATGCTTCACTTCCATTTTTAGCCCACTATTCCATATAAATAGATTTGCTTTTGTCATATTACATCACTTTAAGTACGTCCTATAGTTGGAACAGTGAAAAGAGAAAAAATAAACCCATTTTACCAGAAAATCTGCTCTTCATAAATAATTTCCAGCGTCACTCAAAATGACAGCACTCATAATGTATCCTAATATAACACACAAGCCATCTGTAATTATAACATACGAGATGATAGAACGATGTTTGTGTAATTACTATGTTGATATACATTAAGAGCGTACAGCGTTTAGTTCTGTTGACATATTTACAATTTACTCTTTGGAAGAATCACACTTAATATAGGCAAAATGGTTTTAGAATGTAAAAAAAAAAAAAAAGTACAACGTCTTATTTATTACCTTTTATGTGCAATTACCCCCTTCTGGATCGCTTCCTTGTTGTGGTGAAGGGGCTTGTGTACTTCAATGAATCTGTAAGCTATACTATGTAGGCAGTGATGGAGCTAGTGAATAGAGGGCCCCAGTGCAAAAAAAAAAAAATGACCCCCAGGCAATTATTTTTATGTTGTGCCCCCCTTATTAACTCAGTACAACCCGGCCCTCTCAACCAGAGCCTCCTTGGGCCCACCAGAACAAATGGCTCCATACCTTGCATTCTCAGACAATTGGTGGAATAATATGTATATATATATATATATATATATATATATATATATATATATATAGAGTGAGGTAGCTGTGAATGTCCAGAAATCCAGTTGAATAATCAGAGTATTGCAGTTAATAGTGACACCTTTTTTATTGGACAAACATATTCATAATAAAGCAACAAGCTTTCGAGAGATAATGCCTCTATTTATCAAGTCAAAAAGTGATACCGATACAAGTATGAACTAAAAACAGTAAACGGAAAGAGATGAAAAAAAAAACAATTGGAAAAACAAGAAAGACAAAATTCATTGGCCAGAGTTAAATGAGAAATAGATGAGCATTGTGAATAATGTCCTGATAGGTCAGTAAGTCTATAGATCATGTTGTAGATAAGAACACAGCAGAGTAAAATAAAGAGCAATACATTTCAGTATAGCATGTAGCTTACCAAAACAGTAATAGAAGCGGGGGAGGTAAGTGGAATATGTGAGCTATAATACATTAAGATAGTGGGCCAGAAAGCCTAAGACGATGTTAATGCCCAAATCCTTTGTATTCAAAAATTGAATCATTTTTTATTCAAAAATTTCCCCCTGTTGGATAGTTCTGAAATTCCCTCTGAGTACTTTTATTTTGAGGTTTTGGATGGAGTGATTCTCCTGGGTGAAATGGTGTCCAACTGGAGTACAGTAACTGTCTTCATGGTGCTTTTTGATGGAGCTTTGGTGGAGGTTCATTCTCATGTGTAGTTTATGGCTGGTTTGCCCAATGTAGCACCCCCTTTCACATACAGTACATTGTATAATGTATCCATCATGTTTCCACCCCAAATCCCCCAATTATATGTGACCATGGATAATGAGTGAACCGATCACATGCTACCCAATATAATCTACCATGAGTGCCCACAAAGATTTGTGTCTTGTTAGTGGATACTATGACCACCCACTAAGGTTATTAACATTATTAGAAAGTGGTTGATCACAATGCTTGATCACAGGCTATCAATCAGTAATGTAGGAAGGGGGGTGCACTGGGGGCTGAGCGCCACGGGTGTCACCTCTTTCGGGGTGGCAAAAAAGCTCCCTCCTGCCTTCAACCGCACATTCTCCTGGCACCCCGTTCCTGCTTTCTGCTAGTGTCTGCTGGCAGGGAGAGGAGCCATCAGAGGGAAGAGCCAGCAGACCGGCAGCACGGAGCAGGAGCAGAAGATAAGAGAGAGTGGAGATGCATGGAGAGGGAGAAGGAGGCACGGGGGGAGAGAAGGAGACATAGAGAGAGGGAGAGGCATGGGGGGGAGAGGAGACATGGAGGGAGAGGCATGGGGGGAGGGAGAGGCATCATGGGAGCGGAGGAGACATGGCGGGAGAGACATGGGGAAGAGAGGCAAAGGGGAAAAGAGAGACACATGGAGGGAAAAAGGGAAGGGGGAGACATGGAGGGAGAGGGGGAAACATGGGGGAGAGGGGGAGACATTGGTGAGAGAAGGAGACACGGAGGGAAGGGGGAGGCATGGGGAGAAGGAGAGACATGGGGGAGAGAAGGAGGCATGAAGGGAGGGAGAGACATGGGGAAGAGAGGCAAAGGGGAAAAAGCGAGACACATGGAGGGAAAAAGGGAAGGGGGGGCATGGAGGGAGAGGGGGAAACATGGGGGGAGAGGGAAAGACATGGGGAAGAGGAAGACATGGATGTAAAGGGAGAGGCATGGGGAGAGAGGCAAAGCAGAAAGATGAAGACACATGGAGGGAGAGAGAGGTAAGGGGGAGACATGGAGGGAAAGAGGAGACATTGGGGGAGAAGGGGAGACATGGGAGAGAGGGAGAAAGGAAAGGAGGAGACATGAAGGGAGATGGGAACATGGAGGAGTGGGAGGCATGGGGGAGAAAGGGAGACATGGGGGAGGGGGAGAGACATGGGGGAAAGAGGGAGACACATGGAGGGAGTGAGAGGCAGGGGGAGACATGGAGGGAGAGTAGGAGACATGGGGAGATGGATGCATGGAGAGAGAGGGAGAGGAATGGGGTAGAGAAGCAAGGGGAAAGAAGGAGACACATGGAGAGAGAGAGATGCAGAGAGAGGGAGAGAAAGAGGGGGAGATAGAGAAAGAGAGAGGGATAGAATGAGAGGGGGAAGAGAGAGGGGAAAGGAGAGAAAGAAAGGGGGAGAGAGAGTGGGGGGATAGGGAGAGAAAGAATGCAGAGAGAGTGAGGGGATAGAGAGGGGGAGGGAGAGAGAAGGGGAGAGAAAGTGAGGGGGAGAAGAGAGAGCGAAAGAGAGGTATTTGAGAGAGAGGGGTTGGAAAGTGGGAGAGAGAGGGGAGAGAGAAAGAGAGTGAAGGGAGGGGAATAGCAAGAGAGACATGGAGAGAAAGGGAGAGGAGAGAAAGAGGGAGAGGAAGAGGGAGAAAGAGAGGGGAGATATAGAGAAGGGGGAGTGTGAGAAAACTCGGGGATAGCCCTGGGCGGCAAAAGCTCTAGCTACGCCACTGCTATCAATTAAACAGAATTTGGGCTGTAGTCTTCTTTGATTGCTTAACATTAATCAATCAGATTTTTAGGATTTCAATTGCTTGAATGACAATTTATCTGCACTGAAGAGAGGGATAAGGGCTTCGTAGTCAGGATGTTCAAGGGCCCATATACCAAGTCTAAAGAGAGGATCTAGAAAATTGCTTGACAAAGCTGGAATGAAAGTATAAAATAACTCTTTAATTTTTTTACAGAGCTTTTTATTTTATTTTATTGAGTACTTTATATATTTTGTATTCTGCAACTCATCTCATAACATAGGATTAAAAGGATATGAAAGGTTTCTGGATTTTACCAGGTATGTAATATACCTATGTATTTATTTACTTTTACTTATTTTATCGGAAAGCTCTGTTTTTACTGCCTAAACAAATAGTTCCTGCTTGGGTCTGCTTAATCAGCGTATGAAGAGACAGGCTCATCTCTTGAAGTATATTGTCCTAACCTATCAGGGACCATGTCTCAGAAAACATGCTACAACTTGCTGCTGAGAAGTGGTCCCTGATAAGCTAAAGCACTACACTGCACATCCAGCCCTAAAGTGTCTGTGTCTGCATATGATGAAGTATGCAGACCCATTAATTTGTTTTGACAGCAAAACAGAGCTGCTAAGTGTTTCTTAATAAAACAAAATGCAAAAAGTAAATAAATACATAGATATATTACATACTTAGTAAAATCCAAGACACTTTGTATATTACACACCTAGTAAAATCCAAGACACTTTGATATCCCTTTAAGGGTTGGGGACACTAGGGCAATAAAGGTTCTTATGGAGCATCATGAGAAATAGGGGTAAGGGGGTTAAGAACTGAGAGGGGCAAGTGGTAGATAGGGTTAAATGGGGACAATGTTTTTTTCTTGTCAATGACTGCCCTTTCAAACTCCCTCAAGCTCAAGATATGCACAAAATATTTGAGCTTTAGCCTTATGATCAAACTTTCCAGTGAACAGTTTGGTTTGATTTCCTGTAGTATTGATTAACTGGATCTTCTTGCAGTCTAAGGCACTCTAAGAAGTTTTCTCCGGCACCAACATTCAAAGGCGTCAATTCTATGTTGCTCAGCCTTCTTTATGGTTCTAGCTCTCACATATGTATGTTACTACTGGGAATACCATATTTCTAACTATGAGGACCTTTAGTGATAGTATAATCACTTTATTTTTAATAGATTTCCTTCCCAGAAACAATTGTCTTTTAATTTCATGGTCACCATGTGCAGAGATCTTGGAGCCCAGGAAAATAAAATTTGTCACTGCCTCCACTTCTTCCCCATCTATTTGACAGAAACTGAGATTGCTGTTTGCCATGATCTTTGTCTTTTTAACATTAAGTGCAGGCCAACTTTTGCACACTCTTCTTTCTCTCTCATCATTACTTTCAGCCATCAGAGTAGTATCACCCGTATATATACTGTAAGATTGTTGATAGTTGTCCCAGCAATTTTAACTCTGGCTTTTGATTTGTACATCTCGGTGTTAATTAGTGATATATTATGCATATAAGTTGAATAAACAATGTGAGAATATTAAAACCTTGATTTACTCCTTTCTCAATATTAAACCATTCGGTTGTTCCGTGTTCAGTTCTGACCGTGGCTTTTGGTCCACATACAGATTCCTCAGGAGCCAGATGAGATGATCTAGTACTTCCATCTCTTTAAGAGCTTGAAACGTTTTGTTGTGATACACAAGTCAAAGGCTTTAGAATAGTCAATGAATTACAGGTAAATGTTAGCAATCTAGGGGATGTTAGCAGTTTTATATCTTGTGCCTCTGCCTTCGAAACTCGGCTTGGACATCTGGTAGCTTCCGGTCCCTATATTGTTGAGTCGAGCTTGCAGGAGTTTAAGCATTAACGTGCTAGCATGTGAAACAAATTCAACTGTTAATAATAATGATAATGATAAACTGATAATTGGGCACTCTTCGTCACTGCCATTTTGGGATTGGGATGTAGACTGGCCTTTTCCATTCTACTGGCAACTGTTAAGTTTTCCAAATTTGTTGGCATAAGGCAAGCAACACTTTCACAGCATCATCTTGTAGGATTTTGAACAGGTCATCTGGGATTTCATTAATTCCTGCAGCCTCGTAATCAGCAAGGCTTCCTAGAGCCCATCTCGCTTCACTCTCCGAGATGTCTGGCTCCAGCATATTGGACAACTATTGGGGTTATCCATGCTGTTAAAATCATTCCTGTATAAATCTTCTGTGTGTTCCTGACCCTTCTTCTTTATCTGATCTGCTTCTGTTAAGTCACTACCATTTCTGTATTTTATCATAAACACTCTCTGGGTATTGGGAAGTCCTCGGACCCCCAAAATGTATTTCATATTTACCATGAGTAGGGGCTTGGATTAGGGGTCATAATTCCCGGAATACTCTATTTATTGTGTGATCACAGCAGGGAAGGGGTGGTAGGAGGAAGTAAAGGCTAATGTTTTTTTAACATTAGTCGATTGAGTTCATGTTAGTTTCTAGTGTTACAGTTAGTTTAGCATGTACTCGTTTTAGAGTATTCTGATTGGATGTAGTGCACTTAGCGATTGCTACTTAATGAATAGGATACAATGTAATAGGGTCAGTGATCAGTCAGCATTTTCGCAAGGCTCATGTAATCTAGGCCTACGAATCCAGCCAAAGAAGAGCATCAGTTCCAACCTAGACATACACTTGGGTTTCAAATGGATCACAATAAAGTATAATGAAGCACGTCACAGCCCGATACTTAGCGAGTGTTGTGCGGTGAGTTCTCAGGTAACTTGGCATCATTCATCATATGACTACAATCAGCAAACTATTGCTTAAACCTAAAATATTGCAGTACATATAAATATAGTTAACATTATTTGAAAATAACAAATTCTTATTTTATCATAACAAAAAAAATGTCCTGACAGGTTAAACAAAAACAAAATGAATACACTAAACTTTGTCACATCTTTTTACCCTTGGTTCAAAATATACCTGACCTATTTCATAGTATGTTGAAACGATGGGCAGAGTATAATAATAAACAAGAGGTTTTCAACTGACAAGGGGACATCCTTTGAGATTAGAAGTAAAAAGATTTCACCTTAAAAAAAGAAAAAAGAATAAGGGTGGTTAATATGTGGAATTCTTTACCAAAGGAGGTGGTAACAGCGGATTCGATAGATAACTTTAAAAAGGGATTGGCTATATATTTAAATAAAAAAGTAATCAAGGGCTATCCTGGGTAAATAGAGAGGGAGTATTGATCTAGGGAGGAATCCAATCAACAGTATCAGCGGTAAGGAAGGAATTTTATATTTTTTTCCCTGTTGAGACAATTGCAAAGTTTCACATTTTTTTTTTTCTGTTTGCCTACCTCTGGATAAATTAACAAAAAAATCTGCGTATTGCAGATCAGAGGAGATCTAAAAAGGTTTAGCTTGATGGACTAAAGTATTTTTTAACTTAAATTACTATGTAACTATGTAACATTGTGGTACTAATCTACCTATTTTATGTAAGGCTAAAATAAAGATATAGAGAATAAGCTAAAGAAACCAAAAACATAATAAAGAACATATAAAAAACACATAAAGAGTGACTTTTTAAGTTAATAAGATTTTTGTTGTAACTGGAGGATATACATACCGTAATACAAATATGCAACATTTAACTATTTTGTGCTGTTTTCTTTTTTGTTTATATATTATTGTTTGTTTTTGATTTATGATCTGTATGTATAACAAGAAATAATAAAATACACTTAAAAAAAAAATATGTACTTGACAATTAAGACACATGTTTATCTGTAAATAGTAAGCTGGAACATTGTTTCCTGTATTATTCCGTAGGAACAATACAGGGCCAAATGTTTAAAATGTAATTTTTTCGTTGCTTTTAGAATACAAAACAGTTATAATATTTTTGCTTTAAACAATTCTAGTATATTTTGTCACAAATATTTGGAGTGAATAGTAAAGTTGGATTAATGCATTATGATATCTTAATATGATAGACCACTTACTTTTTATGAATGGAATGGAAATAATTTGTGTATTTTTTTGTAACTTTTAACTCATCTGTTATAGTTAGTTCAGAAATAATTCACTTGAGCATCTGTGGGGCATCCTCAAATGGAAGTTGGGGGAGTGCAAGGTCTCGAACATCCACCAGCTCCACGATGTCATGATGGAGAAGTGAAAGAGGACTCCAGTGGCAACCTGTGAAGCTCTGGTGAACTCCATGCCCATGAGAGTTAAGGCAGTGCTGGAAAATAATGGTGGCCACACAAAATATTGACACTTTGGGCCCAATTTGGACATTTCCACTTAGGGGTGTACTCACTTTTGTTACCAACGGTTGGCTGTGTGTTGAGTTATTTTGAGGGGACAGCAAATGTACACTGTTATACAGGCTATACACTTACTACTTTACATTCTCCCAGCCCAGCCTCAACTGCCTCTCTCAATTGCTTAGCAACCCTTAAAGGCCAAACGCAGCTGAGTTGCTTAGACTGTTATAGGAGTTTTTTTAACCTTATCGGTTCATTTGGGAAAGAGGGCTCTGCAGACTCTGCTACTCATATATACTCTGTGTATAACCCCGTTGCAACATGGAAAAGAAAAGTGCTTAGTATCACATAAAATAGTTGTGGTAATTGCGAGTTGTCATCATGCAATGTTAAAAGTCACGGGCCAAAGGCCCAAAAGTTATGGGTTTGCCGGGGACTGCAATGAGCGCCATGTGCGGCAAAGCCAGGTAATGTGAGCCTTGCTATGCACGGCTTCTCTCTCTCCTTCCCTCCTTCTGTGTCTTCTCCCTACCTCTTCTCTGCTTCTCTCTCCTCTCTGTGAGCCTCGCAATGAGCACCTTCGGCACCCATTGCAGGCCTCGCAATGAGCACGAATTAGCGCCCACAAATGATGGGATAATATTGGATTTTTCTCTCCCCCCATGTCTCTTCCCACACTCCCTCCCCTGTGTCTCTTTCCTCCCTCTCCATCCCGTGTCTCTCCCTCTCCCTCCCCTGTGTCTCTTTGCACCCCTCTCCCTCTCCTGTGTCTCTTCTTCCCCTCCCTCCCCTGCATCTCTTTGCCCTGCTCATTCTCCCCTCTGTCTCTTCCCCCCTCTCACCCCTGTGTTTCTCTCCCTCCTGTGTCTCTTTGCCCCCCACCATCCCCTCTCCCTCCCCTGTGTCTCATTTCCCCCCCTCTCCCTCTGCTGTCTCTCTTTGCCCCCATCTCCCTTCTGCGCCCATTGCGGTCCCCCCTCCCCTCCCTTCAGCACCCATTGCGAGCTTTGGCATGCGCTATGCGCAAACCCTCAACTTTGCGGGCCTCTCCCCCCTCCTGCGCCCATTGCAGGCTTCGCAATGAGTGACTTTGGCACTCATTGCGGGCTTCTTCCCCCTCTACCTTCTGCGTCCATTGCGGTCCTCGCAATCGGCACCTTCGGCGCTCATTGCAGGCCATGGCATGTCCTGTGTGCATGCGCAAACTCGCAACTTTGCGAGCTTTACACACAAATTTGTAGTAAGACAACTACATATGTGATAATTAGCAAATAAAAAAAGTTGTTAATGTTGATACATGAAATTGCTATGGAATATTACAATGACTAATAATTACCTCAGTGATAAGAATATTTGAGGTATATCATACATATATGCATCACTATAAGGAACTGGCCGCTCAGTCCTGTATTTCTGCCATGAAAGCCATGTGGATCAGCATCACCATGGACATAAAGATGTTCCTGGTGTGCTGTGGTCCATGAGGTCACAGAGAGTCGGACACAACTAAACAACTCAATAACAACAAAAATAAAAAAATTGGTTGAAGTAATATTCCCCATTATAAAAAGGAAAAATCAAATAGCAAACAGATCTGTTATTTGTAAGATCACATTGTAATTGTTGAATTCATTCAAACCTTTGGGTCTAATACAATTCAGGTAATATATGCATCACTTTTTTTACAGGAGGAGATCATCTCTAATTGTATTAATTCCAGACCTATCAATATAGATCAATATCAAGAGTTTTACATCATTACTGTAGACTCTCAGAAAATATTCTGCTACACTGGTTAATTTTTTGCCCTTTATTCCTTTTCTGCATTTCTAATATTTCCATTATGTTTCAACACCTTCATCTCAAGTTCCGTTTGCCCAACATACAGAAACTTACATTCATATTGTACACAATACTCCAGATGTTTTACATTTGATAAATGAGTGTTTAAGATTTGATTTCCCAAATGTTTTTAATCATATAACTGTGCTTTCAATGACAACCTGGGTAAGAACCCCTTAACCCACAGGAGTAAGAACCGCTGATTGCTGGTGGCTTGGACTGAAATTAGATGTAATGACTATACTTGTTTGGCACCAATGTTGGAGCCACCTCTGAAACTTACAGATTAACTATCTCCCAAGATTGCTTTTAAATCCAAGTCATTATGGAGAATATGCCGATATATATTGACAATTTTCTATAAAACAGTCCTATGGTCATTATAATCCAAAGTCAACCTGAATTGATCATTCTTAATTCTAATCTTATTGAGTAATAATTACTCCCTTGGAGTAATATTAGCTCTGAGGCAGGGGCTCGTCTGTTATTTTACTATATCCTCTTTGAACCAGTCTTTCAGATAATAACACTGCATGCTAATTAACTTGCTCTACAGTAGAGCATTTTTACTGGTTCATTCAAATTCTCCAATTGGTAATGACATGAGAGTTGATCTTGAGTTGGCACTATCTTGGTGCAAAATATTTTTGTTGCTGTACTTGCAATGTAAAACAAATATAATGTGAGCTTCCTGATCCTTGGTGATTGTTAACACAATTAAGACTAAATTCAGTTGTCAATTTAATATTCAGTTGATTATCATTCAATTTAGTTAAATATTCTGTCAATAATCCTGATACACCTCCCATAAAAAGAATACATCATCAATGTATCTTGCCATGTGGAGATATGGGTCAGGTAATGACACAATGTATTATTAAATACAAACTTGTTTCCCTACGGCCTTAGAAAGCTCTGCATGGATTGGGCACAGACTGCCCCATAATCATGCCCCTCACCAGCAAATAAAAAGTAAATTGTATCTGAGAATGAAATTAAATAGCTGGATAATAAATATATTATGTTCACAACAGTCAGACGAGAAAAAAAATACTCAACCGCTTGGTTGCCCAGTTATTGTCTAATACTAGTATATATTGATGTGGTAACAAACATAGTATTGTCATTAACCCAATCATATTATCCACATGCTATGGTAAATGTGTTAGGTACTCTGTGAATCTGAAGTCTGCAGATTTTTAGCAAAGACTTAGATAGATATTACTGGCCTTCCATGTGGTTTCTTTAAGTTTTTATATATTTTAGGAAGAAAGTATAATGTATCTACTTTTACATTATTAGAATTGTTTTCCTCCTTTGGTGAGATTATTAAGTCATTTGAGGAGTCATTATATCATTATAGATAACTAGTGACTTGCCCATCAAAAATGACGGCAATAAAAAGTGAAGCCTGGCAATGCTGTTTGCCACACAATGAGAGCCTCTGCCCCTCTACTTTACTAGCCTTGCAATGAGTGCCTTTGGAGCTCATCACAGGCCTGGCAATATGCACCTTCGGCGCTAATCATGGGCTCCTCAATGAGCGCCTTCGGCTCATCATGGGCATCGCAATGAGCGCCTCCCCCCATCTCTCCCATAGTCTACTTTATTGTCCTCGCGATGAGTGCCTTTGGCGCTCATTACGAGCCTCGCAATGAGTGCCTTTGGAGCTCATTGCAAGTCTGTCCCCCTGTCTACTACCTCCCTGTCTCATTTTCCCACTCCTCTCCCTCCCTTGTGTCTCCCCTCCTCTCCCTCCCTTGTATCTCCTCCCCCCTTTGTTTTACCTCCCTCTCATGTCTCTATCCCCTCCCCTGTGTCTCTTTCCCCCCTCTCCCTCCCATGCATCTCTTTCCCCCTCCCGTGTCTCTATCCCCCCTCTCCCTCCCCTGTGTCTGTTCCCCCCTGCCCTGTGTCACTTTCCCCCATGCCCCCCCTCCCCCTGTGTCTGTTCCCCCTTCCTCTTGTCTCTTCCCCCCTTCCTCGTGTCTCTTCCACCCCCATTTCCCTCCCCTGTGTCTCTTCCCCCTCCTCTCACTCTCCCGTGTCTCTTTCCCCCTTCCCTGTGTCTCTTTCCCCCCTCTCCCCCTTTGTCTCTTTCCCTCTGTCTCCCCCCCTGTGTCTCTTCCCCCCGTGTATCTTTCCTCCCCTCTCACCGTGTCTCTTCCACCCCGTGTCTCTTCCCCCCTCTCCCCGTGTCTCTTTCCCCCCTCTCCACTATGTTTCTTTCCCCCTCCCCCATGTCTCTTTCCCCCCTCTCCCTCTCATGAGTCTCTTTCCCCCTCCCCTGTGTCTCTTACCCCCTCTCTCTCTCTGTTTCTCTCCCCCCTGTGTCTCTCCCCCTCCCTCTGCGTCTCTTCCTCTCTCCCTCTGTGCCTCTTCCCATCACTCTCCGTGGATCTCCCCCCCTCCCTCTGTTTCTCTTTCCCCCTCTCCCTCTGTGTCTCTTCCCCCCTCCCTCTGTGTCTCTTCCCCCTCCTCCCTCTGTGTCTCTTCCCTCTCCTTATGTGCCGCACATTGCGCAGTCGCGGCTGACACATGATTCTCGTCGTTTGGCCGCCTTATCTCAAAAATGTTTTTTTCTAAGTCCCGCGTCTCATATTTTTTTTTCTAAGTCCCTCGTCTCATATTTTAATGGCTCGCCTCGCGAGGCTCACATCGGCTAAGTGCTACGGTTTAATCGCCATTAAACGCTCATCGCCTAAGTCGGACGCACCTCGCAAAGCGTGACGACGTCTCGCAGTTTGATAACTATTATATGTGATTTCCATCTTAGGAGTACCGTATTTATCGGCGTATAACACACACTTTTTCTCCCTGAAAATAGGGGGCAAATGATGTGTGCGTGTTATATGACGATATAATGTTAAGGGCCCGTGTCTCTCTACCCCCCTCTGTGTCTCTCTAACCCCCTGTGTCTCTCTAACCCCCATGTCTCTTTCCCTCCCCCTCCTCATCCTCAACCCCCCCTCCTTATTCTAAACCCCCCTCCTCAACCTAAACCCCCCTCCTTAACGTAAACCCCCCTCCTCAACGTAAACCCCCCTAAATACCTCCCCCTCTCCCTTGAGGAGGGGGTTTAAGGAGGGGGGTTGAGGAGGGAGGATGAGGATGAGGAGGGGGGTTGAGGAGGGGGTTGAGGATGAGGAGGGAGGTTGAGGATGAGGAGGGAGGTTGAGGAGGGGGTTGAGGAGGAGGGTTGAGGTTGAAGATGGGGTTGAGGATAAGGGGTTTGAGGAATGAGGATGAGGATGGAGGGGTTGAGGAGGGGGTTTGAGTAGGAAGGTTGAGGAGGGGGTTGAGGATGGAGGGGTTGAGGAGGGAGGATGAGGAGGAGTTTGAGGATGAGGAGGGGGGTTGAGGATGAGGAAGGGGGTTGAGGAGGGGGGTTGAGGATGAGGAGGGAGGTTGAGGATGAGGAGGGAGGTTGAGGATGAGGAGGGAGGTTGAAGAGGGGGATTGAGGTTGAGGAGGGGGGTTGAGGTTGAGGAGGGGGTTGAGGTTGAGGATAGGGATTGAGGAAGAGGATGAGGATGGGGGGTTGAGGAGGGAGGTTTAGGAGGGGGTTGAGGAGGAGGATGAGGAGGGAGGATGAGGAGGGAAGTTGAGGAGGGGGTTGAGGAGGGAGGTTGAGGATGAGGAGGGAGGTTGAGGACGGGGGTTGAGGTTGAGGTTGAGGAGGGGGTTGAGGAGGAGCAGCGATTTCTGAGTAAACTTTTGTAAAAACATATAATATCCAAGTTTCTTTGTTAAAACAGTTTCTTTTACTGTCATTTTACGTTATTTACCTTATAAGTGTTAATAATATTAATTAAAACAAAGTTCTGAGCTACCCTTATTTTGCTTCAAAGTTCTTTATTTGAAATTTAGTTTTTTTTTCCTGAAATTTCCTTCCTAAAATGAGGTGCGTGTTATACGCCGGTGCGTGTTATATGCCGATAAATACGGTAATTTACCGCAAAGTGTAAATTTAGATTTACATGGACAAGATATATGAATGATTTATTCTTTTTTATGGAAAGGATCTCAGGAAATCTTGACAGAATCTTTAACTTAACTGACTGATAAAATTCATATTAAAAATTCATACTAAAATTGTATATTAAAAATGTATATTAAATTGACAGCTGAATTAAGTCCTTTTCTGTTAACCTTTTGATATCATAATTTCCAAAGCTAGGAAATGCCATGCTGTAATTGGTTTACATTGCAAAAATACAGGACAAACAATCATGATGGTGCCACCCAAGAGCAATTCTCAAGTCATCTCCAGTTGTAGACTTTTTAAGGACCAAAACATCTGTACTCTCCTGTAGAGCATCTTGATAAGCATGCAATGTTATTATCTAAAAGACTGGTTCTAAGAGGATATAGTAAAAAATCTATCAGATGAGACCCTGCCTCAGAGCTAAACATACTTTAAGGGGTGATGTATTACGGTACTCAAGTCCCATTCTGGATTGCTACCTTGCCATACCATGCTACTGTATACCATGTAGGGTCATCCAAGTTGGGCAGGTCATAGCAGAGAGGTGAGACAAATTGTGATCCACTGGAGAAATAACTGGCAAACAACTCCAGTATTTTTGCCAAGAAAACCTTATGGATAAGCTCAACCTGAAACATCGTGCTGTGGTCCATAGGGTCATGGAAACTCAGAGACTACTGAATGACTAAACAAATTACACAAGAATGTACAATGAAGGATGATCAATCCAGACTTTTTCCTTCGATCCGCATAAATCTCTGGATAAAAAACCAAATAAAACATTAATTGTATACATCTGATATATGATATTGTTTATGTGTAAGCCACTTTGTCTTTGAGTTGCCAAAGACAACATTTGTGTTACTGCTAGCAACATCACATATGCCAGAGACATCTGACCTATAATATTCCCTTATAATAATAATAACTCCAATACTGCTGCTGGTAATAGTAACTCCAGTGCTTCTTTGATTCAAGGGATCAAGTTATGTAGTTGTGTTACGGTTTCCATTTTGGAAACAAATATTTCAATGTGCCTGACTCATACACATCATGAGTGCTGCCCACCATTCTCTTTCAATGAACGAGCGTCTGTTTGTGAAAACAGGTAGCTCTGCTGTACTACCAATTGTGAGCATGTATTTGCATATTCTCTGTAATGACTTGGATTTAGCTGCAGTCTTGGGAGACAAAGAGGCTATAAGTTTCCAAGGTGGCTCCAAGATTGGTGACAAACTAGTGCGCAGTGATTACATCCAAATTCTGCCTAAACCACCAGGGGTTTTCTTATTTCTGTGGTTATTGCAAACCTTGTCACATGACTAAAAACTTATATGAATATGATAGATGTGGGAAATCACACTCTGTATGCTCATCTATTGAGTGTAGTACATTGAGAGTATTTTATTGTTTACAAGGCAAATGTAAATTACACTATGTTGGGAATACTAAATGTAAGATGAGAAAGAGGGTGTTGGAAAATACCAGAATTATTGGAAATGCAGGACAGGAACAAACAAAAGTCCATCAATATTAACAACTTTATTTGCAAATTATTTTATATAATGTATATTTTTCGTATTCATAAGGGATTTTATTAACCATCACATTGTTTTTTTTTTAAAAATCATTATCTATGTATTTATTATTTTCATTCTTACACTTTTATTGTGGAATCACTCTACACGTTTCATATAGAGCAGATATCAATTAGTCCAACTGATAATTATATGGTTACTTTATGATAAGTATCATATATAAATTACCCTCTCAAATTGTTTCAGTGCCCCTATACTACATTCATATCATGCACATTAATTATTAATGTTTTAGTATATTGCTCCTATCACATAGTGTTGTTCTTCATCACAACATAGATATTTATTCTGTGTCACCTTGCTTCTTTTATCACATTTTATGGCTCTTGTAAACGTCATTTGACTTTTTTCTTAACAGTATTAGACAATTTAGAGGAATGGAAGGAACTGTGGATTGAGATAAGCTATCAATTCAGTTATAGACAAAGGTTGTCACTGTAATTAGGCAGTTGGCAACATTAGGATAACCCTCCTTATCAAGCTAAAGCAGACTAGCAGGCCAAGATGGAATCCATCATGGCACACAGAGAGTTCCTTGCGAGTGAGGTGAGACTTATCCAATGTCAACCTGTGGCTTTTATTACTCAAGTATGAAGAAATGCTCTATTGGACGGGGTCTAATTTCACTACTGAGACTCGATTTCCTGAAGTTGGAGTATTCTTTGTTTATAAAGGAAGTATTTATCTACACAACGGGAATATGTAGGTAGAACATCCTGTATAATCAAAGACCCCTTCCACCTCAAGAACATAGTTCTAAAGCTTTCTGTAGAAATAATGGGAAGTTTATTGGTTTTTCTATGAAAGTAACATATTAAGCTGACAAATGGATGAGCAGGGTAAAGAATAATCTCATATAAACCCTAATAATGCAAAGCCTGTGTTTATGTTTTACTTTCTAAAAACATTTCCCATTATCAAGTATTCAAAAGAACATATAGCATAGAATTGTCATCAGTGGTCCTTTAATTATATCACAATGTTTGCCATTTGATAAATAACTATCAGAAAATAAAGTTATTAAGTGCTTTATAATAATTGAGTAGATTGTAGTTTTATTTTTTAGACAGCTGTAGAATGTGATTTCTTTACTATTAAATGTATATTTAAGACTCTTGTTTTGTCTTTTGTTCTGACATCTGTGAAAGTATATAGGCTTTATGAAAAAGAAGACAGAATATGATTACTTACAGAGAAAGCAATATGATGAGCAATGGCTATTATAGAGAAAGAATCATTTACGATCACTACCGAAAATGCCTAACTGTTCACTGAATGCAATCAACCATATGTATTTGTATGACTAATTAACTTCTTTTAATTATGTGTTTTCTAGTGCACAAAATATATAATCTCCTTTAACCACTTACATATCTCACTGGAACTCTGGTTCTGAGCTTTACTATCCAGGAAAACCAGGTAGTGTACACATATATGCGAAAACGCACATCGGAGTGAGCGATACTGTCCAGCCAAGCAACCTGCCCTAGGTTATGAGTATGCTCTTGGCCTTACCTCATTGGGAGGTTCCCATACACTAATTTAGTATTTAAAAAACAGCCTTAATTTATATGCAACTGTGTAGTCAATAAATAATATTATACCACCATGAATGCACAATATGCTCTTTAGCTGTCCATACATACATTTTAATGGCACGCCGCCTTTTGTGTGCGCCAACAAAGGCACCCTCCCACACCTACGCAGAGTGAGGGTGAGTACTGGGGGAGAGAGACATGGGGTTAGAGGGTGGGTACTAGGGGGAGAGACAGAGTGAGTATTGGGGAGAAAGAGAGCTGGGGAGAGAGAGTGAGTACCGGAGAGACAGAGGTTAAGCTGGAGAAGGAGGGGGAGGAGAGGGAGTGCAGAGAGGCGAGCCGGTGTGGGTGAGCGCATTTGTCAGCCTTTGTGGGAGCGCACGAGACGTTGCGCACGTCTCATGCGCCCAAAAGTCGTGCTACCCATTTTAAGAGATGTATTTGGTTGTTCCCAAATGTATGTCTTTATTGTTGAGGTGCAAAGTAATTTTGATATTAGTCAGGTGGGAGTGCAGAAGACTTTAAATGTCATCCTGAAGCATTTGGCAAGTTATTTCAAGTTATTCCTTGGAACTCCTTGCGTTGCTCCACTAGACCATCCTCCTGCCTCAAATCCTTCAAAATCTCACTAAAAACGCATCTGTTTAAAGAAGCGTGTCATCTTCTGCCTTACTATGTGCAATATATTGAACCTAACCTTTCTATACCTCATCCATACTCTCTAGACCAGGGGTGGGCAAGTTAGGTCCTGGAGGGCCACACGCAAGCGTGGATTTGAATATATTCTTTCTGTGCACAGGAGAGTCAATCAAGATGACTGAAGAAAGGATTGACCCACCTTTCCGCAGCAGTGATATAATCAAATCCAGGCATGTGTGTTTCCCTCCAGGACTGAAATTGCCCTACTCTAGACTGTAAGTTTGCGAGTTTTTAATCATGTTTTGTGCTTTAGGGAAAGCACTTTGTATGGTTTATTTTTAGCTCAATAACAGGTCCCTCCATTCTTTTGTAACTGTATAGCGGTACAGAATATGTTGGTGCAAATAAGTGTTAATAATAATAATAATAATAATAATAACAATAATAATAAAATAAAAACAAAATTCAATAACATGATATAGGATAAAAAAAGGAAAGACTGTTTCAGACACTGCATACCTGGTCAAAGAATCTGCACCAAACCTCCAGCCATGCAAAGGCATTCCTAGATTGACTTTATTCATGCCAATAAAAGGAAATAAGTGACTGTGACTGCTAAGGCACTGTAGATCCCATGGTTGTTTCATACAGTTTGTACCCGTTCTTTATTTATTTTACCCTGTGATCTCAATTATAATTATTTAAATAAATGCAGAGAGTAAGCTTTTAGATCCAATAGCTAAATTCCCCACCAGAAGAGGTATTGGAAAATATACCTGGGCTACTGGAACCTGACTAGTAGTCAGTACCATTTTTTGATGCTAGAATATAAAATCATGTCCTAAATCTTGGTGAATGTCATACATAATTAATGCAATAGCATATTGCATGGTCAACATTCAAATGTTTGTAATAATTTATAATATTTTATGTCTTTTTAATTCTAGTTCTTGACTGTTAGACTAAATTGTGCTTTAAACCGATGCCCCCAGGAAACTGATTGCTTAGATTTCTATCACCTTTCCATCGATAACTTTATGTGTACTTCTGACCATATGCCATGAAAACAATGGCACATACATATAACCTTAGCACAGCAGTTATTACAAACAGAATAGTTTTGTATCTATAAACGCATGACATTAAAACTGGTCTAATATATGTGAATGCTGTTAACATGAATCAAAATTTGGCCAGTTTATGTTTTGATTGACCACTAAGCAATTCATAGAGAGGACCACATATTATTTTTCACATGCGCCTTCCATTCAGTAAATGAGTCACTGAATGGCCAGATTATTCAAATTGTTTTCTGGATTATGAATGCATCTGATAGAGAAGAATCAGTCGTGCATTAAAACATTTTTTTGCATGAAATAATCCCACATTTTAACATTAACAAACTCATCCTAACATACATACAAATGTCTTCAGTTTTATTACATTGATTTTGAGACGGAATGTCCCTTGAAAACCTTAGTTAAATTAGCATAAAATGTATAATTCGTTCTGGCCAATCACAGGCAGCTATAATATTGTTTCAATGATTGGGAATTCAGTCTGTGCTATAAAACATCATGGAATATGTCGTTTTGTTTTCTTCAGCACAAGGAAGCAAGGAGGAGCTTTGGCATTGCTATGTGTATTTCTGCGATGTGCTGCTTTTGGCTTGAAGTTTAGCATAGGGTTAAAAAGTGTACCCAAATGCAGTTTTTCTATTGGGAGGTACCTGATTCATATGTGGGCACTTAGTGGGGTGTGGAAACCAATTAAAAAAATATATAATAAATGTGTCTGTGTATAGAATGACTCAATGTAAGGTGTGTCACTGATATAAGCAGCATGTGTTAGATTAGAGAAACCTCCATATACCTTTAATAGATACGTCTCCTGTACAGGTGCAATTAATACAGGTGTCCTTATCTACAAAGAGGATGTAATGCTGTTGTGCATCCTTTTCCAGGTAAACTCAAGTAGTTGTAAATGACGTGGGCACCAGGATTCATTTACAGTTGAACTTTTGACTTTAACGCTTAAGTTAATTTGTTCAGCATGGTATTTACAAACATGGTTGTGATGACAACCTAAGCAAATGCTCGTCTGACGTTCACATTCAAATGGTTTGTTTGCAAACAAATAAGAGTTCCACCTGCGGAGTGCACGCTTACGTCAATTCAACCACCTCAAGGAAATTGGCAGTGTGAGGAGCTAGACAGGACACATTGTTTGACAGTTGTGACCTTTAAAAGAGTACATATGATTAAAGAAGCGTTAATAATTTTACTTACGTTAATATATTATTTTTTTAGGGACTTGGATTTGTTATGAAACCTTCAAGTTTACAATATTTATATGTTAAAGGTGCTTAAAGGTTTCCCTGTTGTTACCTTTTTCTAATCTAACACATGCTGCTTATATATATATAAAAATTGGTTTCCACACCCCCAGAGCTGCTTACATGGGCACCTGGTACTAGCCAATAGAAACACTGCACTCAAGTATGGTTTATAAGCCTATACTAAACTTCAGGCCAACAGCAGAACAATGCAAAAACCCACAGCAGTAATCTCTGAGTTTATGCTTGTGGTGGAGACTACACATCCCAGGATGCTTTGCAGAAACTGACTTCCCTGAGATTGCAGCAATGTTATAGCTGCATGTGATTGGCTAAAATAAATTATGAATTTTATGCTAATTTAGCTTGGATTTTCCTTGACAAAATCAATTGCCATAAAAGCTGAAGAAATTTGCAAAGTGTAGGGTAAGTTTATTAAAGTTTATGTTGGGATTTTTTTCATGCATCAGATGCATTCATAATCCAGGACACTTAAATAAGCCTTTAAATGATTAAGTGAGCTGTATAGACCATGAAGAGAAGTATAAAAATGTGTATTGAGCAAGTGGAGCAATTTTGGTGCAAACTTTGTATTAATAACAAAACATGTTGAACAGTAATTTTTATTTAACCACATTTCCTACACTTTTAGATGGACCTTAGAGGAGTGAGAAGAATAAGGGATAGTGATGAAACTAATATGGTGAGAACTATTGATGAACGGATGGCTTCCACAGAGCGGAAACCAGACATCCTGTTTTTTGTGTGAACTGAGAGTGTATGGAGATACTTTAAGGTTTGCATAAAATGGAGGGGAGCGGGGAACAGTTTACATAAAGCTTATAATATTTACAATAAGTGAATGGAATTTGAAAGGGAATAGCACAAGAAAATGGATGTGGATAGAGATAGGGCAAAGGAGCACGGCCGCTGACAGGGTGTCAAAGGGGAAAGGAAAACGTGAATTAAATATTACAAAATGGGAATCCAGAGTGGACAGGTTGGCAGGGAGGGTTGCAGAAAATAAAATACTTTGTTGTAGGCAGATAAATAGGTGAAACATTTTTTTGGTTAAACATAAAGGATGCCAACTCATCATTACTGAATTAACAATACTACATATACTGAAGTAACACTACGAACTATAACTATATATACTGAAGTAACACTATATTACAATTTTAGTGGCTCTTAACAATGGCGGAGCTATTGCTGGTGCAGCAGGTGCAAAGCACAACTAGATAGTGGCCTACTGCTCCAGTAGCAGCCTTGGGTAAAGAGAAACTCGATTTATTAGGGAAGAGGAGCAGATACATATTTTTAATAGGTTATCTGATCACCCTGGGGTAATAAGACTAACTACATATATTTTTTTGGCTTTTTTATTTATCCTCAGGGACACCTATCATATAGATAGGGGGCCACCACATTATTCTGCATCAGGACCAATCACTTGCTCTGCCACTGTGTTATTATTATTATTATATATTTTTCCACTCTATTAAATATGTCTTGTTTTCCATGGATTCAGATATCATCCACAATCCAATATGTATATAAGGGGCCTACTTAGGTTTTATGTTGACTGATGCCCGTTTGGTTTTGTACCCCACTCCTCCAAGCCCCAGTTACTATTATTACTTTTCCTTTGCTACGTCACAAATCAAAGTTGTATGTGTGCTTTATTTAGAAGCAAGACATGATGCTTAAGGCTAGATTCATTACATTTTTCTTTAAGGACTTAGATTTGAATGCACTCAACAGTAAGTAGTGATCACCATCTCTGCAAAGATATCCCTCTGATACAAACATGGCCACTACAAGCCTATTAAAGAGTGCAGGACTAAATCACGCCCTCGACAAATACGCGCGCATACGACAGATGAGTGCAGCAGCAGTCCAAAGCGCGCACACGACAAAACCGCGCATGTGGATAGATAGAGACAACAGGAACAGGTGAGAAGAGAGTGGAAAGAGAGAAACCACCGACAGAAGAGAGCAGAGAGGAGAGAGAGTCCTCCAGGGACAGAGAGAGAGACCACCAGGGAAAGGTAAGGCAAAGGAGAGAGAGACTGTTAGGGACAGCTGAGACAGATGGGAAAGAGAGTAACCACCAAGGACACAGACTGAGAGAACACCAGGAACAATAGTGGAAAGGGGGAGAGATGTGACAGGACTTGCGCACTATTGACGGGGGCGCTTTTGTCTGTGCGCACATGCATCGGCGCGCATTTGTCGGCTCGCATTTGTCAGGCGTGCTACTGAAGCCGCCAGGATCAAGTGAGAGACAGAGAACACTAGGGACAGGTGAGACCAGATGGGAGTGAATGGGAGACCACTAGGGATAGGTGAGAGAAAGAGTAAGTGATAGGAAAAGAAGGGGTTAAATGAGAGAACAAATATGAGAAGCAGAAGCTAAAAAGAGAGGAGTGGGAATAAAGAGTCAGGGAAGGGGTTAAATGGGAGGGGGATGATAGGAAAAGGGAGAGCGGTGGGTGAAGACATGGGGATTAGAGGGGAAGAGAGAGAAGACAGGAGCTGAAGGAGAGAGGCTGAGAGCATGGTGGGCAATAGATGGGTAACATGAGAGACATGGAGTTAGGGGGTGATATGAGAGACAGTAAGAGAGAGGGGAAATAGGAGAGAGAGCAGGGAGAAACATGGAGTTAGGGGGTGATATGAGAGACAGAAAGAGAGAAGGGGGATGCAGAGATAATAGGAGAGAGAGACGGGGAGCGGGGTAATAGGAAACAGATGAGGAAATAGATAATGAGAGGGGTAATAGCAGAGAGGGGGAGTGGGGGTAATAGCAGAGACGGGGAGTGGGGGTAATAGGAGAGAGATCGGGAGCAGGGGTAATAGGAGAGTGATGGTGGAGCAGGGGTAAAAGGAGAGAGATGGGGGAGCGGTGGTAATAGGAGTGATGCAGGCTTCAGTCATGGTTCCTATATGACAGTACAGATGCCTCCTCAGCACCCTGGTACACAAATGCCCCCTCAGAACCCCTGATGCACAGATGCCCCCTCAGCCCCCTTACCAATGACACATAACTTGACACTGTGAGAAGTCTGGTGGTCACTCCCTCGTTGTAATGTTCGCTCTTTTGTTGGCTCACATTTGACGGGGCTTTCCATGCAGCGCTCAATTGACGGCGCGCAATTGTCGACGCTCTTACGTCTATAGACTGGGTGCCTGCTAATTACGATACGATGGGAAACTGTTTTAATGTCAACATTGATTACATTTCATTCTAGAAAAAACAATTATGAAATACTGGGGATACTGCAGTCTTATATGTTCAGTACTCATCTTAAAAAAACAGAACTGAAAATGGACCAAAAAAAATATAATGTTTAAAAAAATATAAATAACCTTCATTTTATTAATTATTATATGCAACGTGACAGGTATATTTACAGATAGTAATATCACTGCAAATACCATATTTATCTGCGTATAACACGCAACGGTGTATAACACGCACTTATTTTAAGAAGGAAATTTCAGGGGAAAAAAACTTACATTTCAAATAAAGAACTCTAAAGCAAAATAAGGGTAGGTCAGAACTTTTTTTTATTAATATTATTAACACTTATAAGGTAAATAACGTAAAATGACAGTAAAAGCAACTGTTTTAACGTGCCGGGTCAAGAAGAAACAGAGGCCGGAGCAGAAGCAGGTAAGTGAGGGGAAAGGGGGAGGTATTTAGGGGGGTTTAGAATGAGGAGGGGGGGTTGAGGATGAGGAGGGGGGAGGGAAAGAGACACGGTCCTTAACATTATATCGGTGTATAACACGCACACATCATTTGCCCCCTATTTTCAGGGAGAAAAATTGCGTGTTATATGCCGATAAATACGGTAGATATTTTGCCAATGCTGATATTATTCCAAGGCACATCATGGCATCTTAAGGCAGTCTGCTACCCCATAATAATGTTATGCCCTAGCCATGGGTGTAGGAGGCAAAGAAAATCTGTGGGGGGGTACCGCATATAGTATAAAAATACGACACAACTGCTTCTCCCCTAGCCCTGGGCCTTCTAGACCAAGCTTGAAACACACCAATACTGTATATAAAGTTCTGTGTAAAATATAAAATACTTACTTTAAGAGTCTACTATTTAAAAGGAAATGTTGGGGCTAATAATTTTCCTTATTAGGTGTAATAATACAGTTGCTAAGAAAATATACATTAAGCATGGAATTAGAGTTTTAGATTTATGTACATATCACTATATAATATCTATAAAATGCTACCAAATACAATAACTGTCAATCTACAACATAAAACCAATTAACTTTGGAATTATATGACCTCTGTAGTGATTAATAGTCAAAATGTATGCCATTTATAATAAATGTTTTGATTAAGGGTTAATAAATATTTTCCCATTCTGGATCGCTACCTTGTTGTGATGAAGGGGCTTGTGTACCTCAATGAAGCTGTGTGTTATACCATGTAGGGTCATGGCAGAGAGGTCAGACAAATTGCGGTCCACTGGGTAAGGAACTGGCAACCAACTCAGAATCTTTGCCAAGAAAACATATGGATAAGCACAACCAGAGACATATGTGCCTGGCATGCTGTGGTTCATATGCATACAGAGAGTCAGACACAACTGAATGACTTAACAACAATATATATTTTAAAATGGGAAAATTTGGAAGAATAAGTTACAATAACTTGTTAACAGCTATGTATTTCAAAGCTTTAGGACATTATTTTCAGGAACATTGTACATTGTATGACAAGAAGTTGATCTGAGCCACACATTCTGCAAATCTCTCTTCCCCAAGCAGGAGTTAACTTGCCTGCTCAAGTAATTAACTGTAATTGGGCAGCCCATATTTAAGACTGCTCCTGGAGTATTGGAGAGGCTGCTTATAGACTGATTGTCTGCAGTATGTCTGAGCTGGAAAAAGAGACACACATCGAGACAGCAACCTGCAACTTATGACCACTTGGAGCAGAATGGAAGTATAAAGAAATTTACAGGGCGGTGATTTTACAAACTATTGGACTGTTTGTTTTGCTCCATCCAGGTTTAGCTGGACAAGAGCTGGTTAGTGAGGAAACTGTTTAAAGTAGGGCTTCAGTGGAAGCAAGGGCTATTGTTTTTATTGATTTGTTTTGTTTGCTATTTTTACATCACTGGATACATTTTTAATAAAACTTAGAAAAATACATACAACCAACTTGTATTGTGTGCCTCCATCAAAGTGCCTGAAACACGAGCAGAAACCCAGAGGAGACTGTTAACTTGTCACAATTGTTTTCAGGGGCACAATGTGCAAAGTATGTTTCAGTTTAATATCCAGTAACTGTTAAAACTGTTTTAATGTCAACATTGATTACATTTCATTCTCGAAAAAATGTTCAGAATTCAATTGCGTTGACGTCAGTTGTCACAGCGCTGAGAGCAATAAACACTAATAACAGCATGCTTTAGAAGTAGGACATACATTTCTTTCATTTTTAAGTGTGTGTCAGTAATTTACTAAAATTAGAAAGGAATCAAGTGTGTTCTTAAACATGGCACATAAATTGCCCCACATTCATAAAGGGACATGGAAGGTTTAAATGGTGTTTACATATGCAAATAAGAACCTAGGTGGCGTATTTTAACATTCAAAACTCCTCCATGTCCCTTTAAAATAGAAAAACATTAAAAATATATTTTTTGTGTTTTTTTCTCTAAAAGGTCTCCAATGCTTATATTGTATTGACAGATAGAACAGTTATCTGGAAAAGGGCAGCAACCAAAGTTCATTTGTGCCATTCTTTTAATTTTAATTCTTTACAATTAAAATAATTTCTTATTATATAAAATATTAGATATATATTATGAATCTTGTGAAGCCAAAATAATGTATCCATGTTGCCAAGTTTGGAACCCCGGGCCCATGTTCTGGGCCTACATCTGTTCCACATCAGTCTAATCCTAGCACCAAGCCTAAACTAACTAATCATCCTATAAATAATGAATCTTATGTTCTCATACTTTATTTGACAATTTGATGGAATATACTTTTAAAAGACCACTTAGTTCAATTTATAATATGCTACTATTATGTGCAATTATGGTGCAGTGGGAGCTGACAATGAAGCATTTCTAGGCAATGATAAAATTAACATACTAATTAAACAGACATTTCTATGGTGATGGAGCTCTTGTAAATGGAATAGCTAGTAACAGCTTGGGGTGTCTTTGATTTGATCATGCAGACTTTCCTGCTCAAGTAATTAACTGCAATTGGGAAGCCGTTATTTAAGACTGCTCCTGGAGTATTGGAGAGGCTGCTTATAGACTGATTGTCTGCAGTATGTCTGAGCTGGAAAAAGAGACACACAGCGAGACAGCAACCTGCAACTTATGACCACTTGGAGCAGAATGGAAACCTGGAAGTAAAAAGAAATTTACAGGCCGGTAGTCTTACAAACTATTGGACTGTTTGTTTTGCTCCACCCAGGTTTAGCTGGACGAGAGCTGCTTAGTGAGGATGCACAATATAGTGCTATAAAATCACACTGGATCATATAAGCCTGTCATTAGGAAGCTGTGTATATGTATGGCTCCGGTGGTGGAGCGAGTGAATAAGGGATCCCAGTGAAAAATAATTTGGGACAACTTCTCTATACACTGTAGATGTCTGTAAAGGATCAATAAAGAAGACACAATATATATATATAGGTGGTCAAATCAGCCCTAAAGTGATCAGATCACCTTTCTAAGAGAGCTGTTTTACTCGAGGTAACAGAGAGCCCAGACACTCTGTAGGCTCCAATGCTTTAAACCTGCTGCACCAGCAGTACATCTGCCACTGCATATCTCAAAGTGAAGGTGATGGGCAGCAAGCTGTGCATTGTCGCTTTTTTTGATGGATTGCAGCCAAGTGGTTCGTGTTGGCTGCAATATTGTTTTGTATCTTGAGCGGCAGTGCATCTAAACATGCAACAATATATATCACTATGGAGGGCATTGTCTCTGTCTACTGAAATGTGTTGCTGCAAATAAACCAATATGCCCTTACAGTCCTCCTATTATATCCACCTGAAAACTTAAATCAATGAACTTTACAAGTTTTGCATCATTATGCTTATACTTTAGTTGCATTTCCTGGACATTTTGTAAATTATTTTAACATCTTAAATGATATCTCTGGGGCCATTTTATGCTCCCTTGAAGAACTATACTTAATACTGGGCAAAATGGTTAAAAAAACACAGCTTTTATTTTATTACCTATTGTAGGCAGTTGTGATGCAATGGGATGCTCATCTTTTGTTTCTCCTGATCTGATTCTGCAGGTGGGAGGAAAACATGAATGGAGAGAAAACATTTTTAATGGAAATATGACAATTCAAAATGTTAGTCCTTTTAATATGACTAATGGAAATGTATTTTTTTGTAAGCACACCTTAGGATTCCCTGATGGTCCAGTGGTTATGATTTGGTGCTTTCACTGCTGCAAACTGGGTTCAATTCCAAACAGGGAACCAAAAGGTCACACCACCCTGAAGCCATGCAGGGTTGGGACAATTCAGTAATTGGATGGGAGACCACTTAGGAATACTAGGAGCCGTATTTTGTGGCCTACTGGAGAAGGAACTGGCAACCTTCTCCAGTATCTTTGACATGGATCAGCATGGTGTTATGGTCTGTGAGGTCACGGAGAGTCACCCACAACCGAATGACACAAAGCAAAAAGCACACCTTTGCAAGCTAATGCATTAGATCAAACAGTCGAGTCAAAAAATGCAATGGAAAACTGCTGTAAAGAATAATGGATATACAATGTTTTGCCCGCTAACAAGTCAGTTTCGCACATAGCATGCCCCATGTATCATCCACAAACAGCATTCCATAGGGATAAACCAAACCATTTTAGGCTTTTTACTCTGTAATAAAAAGGTTGCGTTTCAAAGCACTGAAATATATGTCACTTGAAGAATTATGAGTGGTTGTTTGTCTAAACTAAGGCAGTACTCATTTGTGTCTGTTTTTTAAAACTTAATGTTTACTTTTATTTTCAGTGCATTCTTTTGAATACCAGAGAATGCGGCTTGGCACAAATTGACAGGGAAAATTTATAGAACTGTAGGAAGTAAGGGAAATTCACCACATCAAAGGGAAAAAAGAAATGTTTCTCACATTACGGTAAGGGCTGTTAGATTCTCATATATTGTGTTCTACAGTAAAGACAAATCTTAGATGGAAAATTAAAGAATATTGTAGTCACATATTTTCAACTTGATAAGGAGCAATTACAGAGCCTCATTTATTTGAGCTTTCGGGAGATCCAGGCTCAGAAATGTAGCCCGCAAGCTATTTTGCTATTCAATTGGCATTTTTTTTGCTGGCTCGGATCGAGTTATGGGCTTCGGCCTCTGATTCACTGCGATGGTTCACATCGCAGGTTAATGCCCCTTCAAGCCTTTGATCTTTCATGGCTGCAAGAGTTGCAAAATGCTAAAATCGCAAATTGCTATTCAATTGCTCTGATTCCCCCTCCCAAAGCAAGCCGTTAAGCCTGCAAATGGCAAAAGTCAAACCACAAGTCATGGGTACCAAGGAGGACTCGCAATGGGCTTAATGACATGTCTAGAGCACTTTAAATGCACATATACACACCCTACTGTACTGTGAAAGTGATGTTAGGTCTTAGAATTAATAGCACAAAATTCTCAGGCTCGCAAATCAGCAAAGAAAAAAACTTTATTTCATGCTTAATATCCGTGTTATATCGATCCCGGCAATCAATGTGTTAATACATATAATGGAACTCGCATGTAATAGAATATCATATTTATGGCTTTATTAATATTGCATTATATCAGGAATGTGGGTCTGATCGTAACTCGTAATTGAAGCCCGTAGGACTTTGAAATCCAACCTCCATTTTTCATTGAAGTAATGACGATGATCTCTGTTTCCATTGGCAGTTTCTAATCGGGAGTTACGGTCTTGCTTCATTGATCATGTTTAAGCTCGCAAATGCTACATGCTGTATGGTTTGCAATGTGCGCTATCGAGCCGGGGCTTGCGGGCTTGGCCAATTGAATAGCACCATAAGTTGTGGATGCTGCGGGCCGCAGCAGGCCCGCAGACTTACGGCCTACATCCAGCGACTTGCGTGCTTGCAAGTGAGACTCACAGTCTTTATATTATTATTATATACAATTATTTTAATGTGAGAGCCACCATCTTTGGTAGTTTATTTGTTTTTACAAAAGTGAGGCTACATAGAATGCAAATGTTTCATTCCCTCCCTGTGCCCATTCTCACTTTTGCTCTTTTACACTCTTTGTAGGTTATATATTGTCACCTTATTTATTCAACTTATACATGAATACATCATGCGTAAGGCCGGACTGGACGGATCTAAAGCTGGAATTAATATTGCCGGGATAAACATCAACAACCTCAGATATGCAGATGATACTACTCTGATGGCTGAAAGTGAGGAGGAAATAAAGGACATGTTTATGAGGGAGAAAGAAGAGAGTGCAAAATCTGGCCTGCTGCTCAATGTAAAAAAGGTGAAGATCATGACAAATGGCAATCTTAGTTCCTGGCAAATAGACAGGGAAGAAGCACACATTTTATTTTCCTGGGCTCTAAGGATTCTGTAGATGGTGAACGCGGCCATGAAGTTAAAAAAATATTTGCTTCTGGAGAGAAAAGCTATGGCAAAAAGTAAAGATATTAAATGTGAAGATCAACAAAGGTCATTGCCACAACTGGATGGACAGCTAGACATTGTGTGAATATAGTTACTGTTATGGTTTCTTGGTTATAATGCATGGGCTGTTATTGATGTACGGTGGCGATATGGCTGTTGTAATGGACACAGTAAAATGTGTGTCACAGGCTCTAAGTTATGTTATCAAGGCCTTACCGGCTCTAGTAGGATTTATTATCAGTTAGAATAATGGGGGACCTGCTAGCCCCTCATTGTGGTTAATCAATTTTCCATATGCATGTATCAGCCATGTTGTTTAGCCGGGTGCCATTGTTACTGTTTCGTGACCCCGGGATGCATAAACTCTCAGGTGTCTTAACACAAATTACTAAAACTCAAACTCAACCTCCCTGCCCTAAACAGACCCTGGGGAGTTTATTGCCCTCAAGAGGGAACCATAACAAACAGACATAGAACAAGAAATAAAGAGTATTGATAAAAAAAAGTGTAATCTCAACAAGGGAACTTTCAGACCCCTTCCTGGAAATCGGGAAACCGTTGGGGGGAGATTAAACAATCCTTGATTGCCCAAGAGGGAGTGGACTTTATTGGTCGAGGGTTTTTATTTTGTGGGGAATGGTTACCGTGGCTGTCTGATGCACTAACTAAAGGTTTGGATTACATCTTGTACCAGGTGCTTTCCTGATTAAAATTAAATTAAAAAACTCCCAGGTTTTCAGTTTAAATATACATAAGTAAAGTGTATGTTTATTCTGAGGGAATATAATAATTATGAGCACTGGAATCATTGATACGGATACTGCCTTCAATTCTGCTTCTAGCCACTGCTGAACGTGCTTCCTGGGTACCTGTGGTGGTTGCATGCGGTCCTAGGATACATTCCTGCTAACAGGGATTCTGAAATAACCCCATGACCTACTGCGTGAGATTGATCTAGGATATTTCTGGGCCCAACCAAGCAGTCGGTCATCACAGTCCTAATAAGTTGGACAGATGTGCCTGGCTTGCTGTGGTCCATAGCTTCAGTTGGAGAGTTGGACATGACTGAATGACTGAACAACAACAGCAACTCTTTGCCCACTATACTGAAACAGAGTCAAAATTAACATTAGATGATATTTAACCCTAAACACGTGTGGTGCTTCCCTAAACACCCAATCCTCTCTATTCCGCACATTGACAGTAAAATACCTAATCACTTTGCCACCATGCTCCATGACTTTTCTCCCTAAAGCCACCCAGAATGCACAAAATCTAGTGTCTGGCTGTTTGAACATTCCTACAACTAACCGAAAAGTACTTGTATGCTTTCCTCTAATTGCTAGCAGTTCTGCTTATTCCCAATTAAAGCACAGTAGTATTTTTGAGACAAACACATTATCGAAATTAAAATAAATACACAAGAAATAGTACCTTAAAAAAATATTTAAAACTATGGTATTCCCATCAGCAACATAAGGACGTGAGAGTTGGACCATAATGAAGGCTGAGTGCCGTATGATTGACATGTTTGAATTGTGGCGTTGAAGAAAACTGATTAGAGGTCCTTGGACTTCAAGAAGATCTAATCAATCCATACTACAGGAAGTCAAGACAAACTGTTCACTGGAAGGTATGCTCATGAGGTTAAAGCTCAGATATCATGAGAAGACAAGATTCCATAAAGAAGGCCTTGATGCTGGGAAAATTGAAGGCACACAAATAAGGGGACGGCTGGTGGATAGATGAGATAATTGGAGCAATGATCATGAGCTTGAGGGAGCTCAGAGGAGCAGTAGCTGATAGATGTGCCTGGCATGCTGTGGTCCTTAGAGTCACAGAGAAATGCGACTGAATACAACTGAATGACTAAACAACAATAACCTTAAATAGCTTTTCTTAAGTCTCCCTGTTGGTCTAGTGGTAGCTAATGGTTGAACTATAGTCTAGCGTACCCTATTTCTTATGCTGGGTTCTTCTTCTGTCTCTCTCCATCTGATAATGGAGTTTGTGATATAAAATTGATGTCATTATGATCTCACCCTAAAAATCCTCACATTTTAGTGAATATAGCCTATTGTGTATTTTGCCAAGATATATGCCTAAATTATAACCATAAAAGTATGCTTGAAGTTTCCCTCTATTTTCATTCAATAACAATAAAAATGTCTAAAATTGTAATCTGCTCAAGTCAAAAATCAACATTGCAAAAAACAAGCCAACAAGAGCACAAACAAAAAGCAAAAATATGAGGAAAAAAGCTAACTAAAAAACATTTAAAGATTAAAGCTAAAAGTAGGCCACTATTCTTGCAAATATCAGACATGAGTTTAATGTTTAAGTTGTTTTTTTTCTTTATGTGCCATAAGCTACAAAGTCGAGTGATCAGTCTTTAAACGTCTGTGAACAGTTCCTATCACTTTTCATTCCCTGTTTCATGTCTAATCTTGGCGTAGTATTTTGATGGACATGTTAATCTGGCTGGTTTGATTGCCCTGTATGCCAAAAACTATTAGTTCAGTTTCACTAAATGTAACACATTTCCCCTTAAGAATATAGCAAAATCTATCAGTTTGAAGAAGACCACCTGTTTAATCCAACAACCTTGAACCAATGTGTGTAATTGGCTGAATACTGTAGTCAGTTTTTTGACAAAAAGGATGTCTTACACTTTTGCGATGCCCATATTTCCCAAATGTGTTGTGATATCTACTTATGTTCTGCTATGTTTGCTATTGTTGTAAGATATCAAATGCTGTGATTTAGTTACATATGTATATTTGTTCTTATAAAGCCCAAAATATGAATTTGGCAAAATGCAATTCAATACAAATATTGATAAAACAAAACTAAACTAAGAGCCAAACAAGAAATTAAGTCTATATTCTGTAGATATTATTATATTGTACGGCAGCCAGGTGATGGACCAACTTTCATGGCTTTATAAGCAGTAAAGATCAGTAAAGGCACATTTTCAATGTATTAGCTTTTTAAAAACACTGAAAAAAGCAAATTTTCCCTTGATCTATAGGCTTTAACCTATATATCACATTTTCACAAATTATGCCATTTAAGCTGCGAAGCCTGAAGAAGCTAAAGAAAAGCGTGTTGCCATATTTGTAAAAGATAGGAGTTGCACCACCTCAAACATGGGGGGAAATCAGCAATTTTCAGTATAAGTTTTTTCAGAAACATAATATTATTCCCCATAAAATGAAAAGCAACCCTTATTAATTTGTATTATTTTGAACTTATGAGTGCTGGACCATTAAATGCATATAATTGAATGGATTCCATCAGCCCTTTTAAATTCCCTCAACGCGTAAAACTGCAGCCCGTAACGTAGGCCACAAGCCGCCGACGACTTGCGGGGTAAGGGCATGAAAAGGCTACTGGCCGTTGAAATTTGAACTGCGCGCCCGCAAATCCTTTGATCTGTCAAGCCTGTAACTGTTATGTTTCCAATCACGCTATTAAATTGCAAAAATTCACTGGCGTTTAAGCCTGTAACCCGCAAATGGAGCCAAGAAGCCAACGGGTACCAGAGGGGACCTGCAAGGGGGTAAAGTCTAATCCGTAGCACTGTAAATGCAAATCTACACACACTAATGTACTTAGAATAAAAGGGAAAGTGATGTTAGGTATTAGAATAAAAAGCACAACATTCTCAAGCTCGCAAATCTGCAATATAAAATACTTAGTTTCTGTGTTATATTGATCCCCGTAATCAGTGTGTTAATACATATAATGAAACTTGCATGGACTAGAATATCATATTTACGGCTTTATCAATATTGCATCATTTCTGGAATGTGGGTTCGATTGCAACTCGTTATTGAAGCCCGTAAGACTTTGAAATCCAACCTTAATTTTTATTGACGTAATGATGACGATCTCTGTTGCCATTGGCTCCATCTAAACCTGTAACTACGGGTTTGACTAATTGGGAGGGGCTGGTAATGAACCGGCGGTCTTGGTACACATTGGTACCAATGACAAAGTTAGTGGAAGATAGAGCGTCCTAAAGAATGATTTTAGAGAATTAGGGAATAAGCTTAAAGCAAGGACCTCCAAGGTAGTATTTTCTGAGATACTACCAGTGCCACCTGCTAGCCCAGGGAGGCAGAAGGAGCTTAGGGAGGTTAATGCGTGGCTAAAAAAGTAGTGCAGTGCAGAGGGTTTTGGGTTTTTAGAGCACTGGGCTAACTTCTCCCTTGGGTACAATCTCTATAGCAGGGATGGATTGCACCTTAATGATGAGGGCGCTTTTGTGCTAGGGGATAGGATGGTAGAACGGCTGGGGGAGTTTTTAAACTTGTAGGTGGGGGGGAGGGACTATATAGAAGTATTGGGGTAAATAGGGTAGAGAGGGAACGGGATGAATTAGTTACCCATGGGGGAGGAGAAGAGGGGAGGGTTACAATAGAAAGTAGGGAGGTATTAATAGGGGCCTCAAATACAGTGGCAGGCACTTCACAACAGCAGAGCCATAGCAACATAAAGTGTATGATTGCTAACGCAAGAAGTTTGCCTGGGAAAATGGATGGGCTAGAAATATTAGCAGTACAAGAAAAATGGGGCTTAATAGGCATTACGGAAACATGGTGGGATGAATCTCATGACTGGACAGTTAATTTGGATGATTATAACTTATTTAGGAAAGATAGGAGAAAGGGTAAAAGAGGAGGAGGGATCTGTCTGTATATTAAGCCTGAATTTAAGCCTATAGTCAGAGAAGATATTTATGCTGGCACTAACGGCATCATTGAATCCTTTTGGTTTGAGCTAAATAGTGGAGGAGCTAATTCTAAACGCATATTGGTGGGAGTATGCTATAAACCCCAAATATAGCTGAAAGTGAGGAAATACAATTATTGTTACAGATTGGAAATGCAGCTAAGCATGGGCAAGTTCTAATAATGGGAGACTTTAATTACCCTGATATAAACTGGATAAACGAGACCAGCAGCTCAGCTAAGGGGAGCAGGTTCTTGAGTACACTCAGGGATCATTATCTGGCCCAGGTAATACAAGAACCTACTAGAAATGGGGCCATCTTGGATTTAGTCATCACAAGTAATATTGATATAATATCAAATGTAAAAATAGGGGAACCCTTGGGGAACAGTGATCACAACACAGTCTCATTTGAGATTGAATACAAAAAACAGAGTTGTAACGGGCCAACAAAAACTCTAAATTTTAAAAGGGCTAACTTTAATGGGCTACGGGCAGCAATACAACATATAGACTGGGACAAAGAACTTACAGGGAAGAATACTGAAAATAAATGGACAACATTCAAATCCTTACTAAATAAACATACTCATCAGCATGTACCATGTGGAAATAAAATGAATAGGAGTAAATCACATCCCATGCGGCTTAACAATGACTTAAAGATCATGATGAGGAAAAAGAAATATGCATTTAAATTATACAAGAAGGAGGGAACAGAGGCAGCTTTATGTGACTATAAGGAAATCAACAAGTCTTGCAAAAGGGCTATTAGACTGGCTAAAATAGAAAATGAGAAGTCAGTTGCAATGGAAAGTAAGACTAACCCTAAAATATTTTTTAAATATATTAATGGTAAGAAGGCCAGGAAGGAATCGATAGGACCATTACAATGTGACGCAGGCCATCTGATAATTATTGACCAGGAAAAGGCAGATGAGCTAAATAGGTTCTTTTCGTCGGTTTACACAAGGGAGGTACCAGTGGTTGGGACACCGCAACATAATGGGGCTACACTACCTTTACTAAATAATTGGTTAACGCAGGAAGAAATACAAAAGAGGTTGGAGAAAATAAATGTTAATAAAGCCCCAGGTCCTGATGGAATACATCCAAGTGTACTGAGGGAGCTGGGTTCTGTAATAGCCAAACCATTATATCTAATCTTTCAAGACTCACTCACTACAGGGTCTCTACCAGATGACTGGAGAAAAGCAGAGGTGATACCTATATTTAAGAAGGGATCTAGAGCAAATCCAGGGAATTATAGACCAGTGAGCCTCAATTCTGTAGTTGGGAAGCTTTTAGAAGGGTTAATAAGGGACAGAATACAAGAATATGTCTATTTGAACAGGATCATAGGTAGCAGTCAACATGGATTTATGAAGGAGAGGTCGTGTCAGACCAATCTAATTAGTTTTTATGAGGAGGTTAGTAGGAACTTGGATCAGGGCAACTCAATGGATGTAGTCTTTTTAGATTTTTCAAAGGCATTTGATACAGTGCCACATGGAAGACTAGTGAGCAAACTAAGGGATACAGGAATTGCAGTGAATATCTGCTCATGGATCGAGAGCTGGCTAAAAGACAGCAAGCAAAGGGTTGTTGTGAATGGAACATACTCCGATTGGTCTAATGTGATAAGTGGGGTTCCTCAAGGTTCATTATTAGGTCCTCTCCTTTTTAACATATTTATTAATGACATTGAAGTAGGACTTGAATGTAGTGTCTCCATTTTTGCTGATGACACTAAGTTGTGCAAGGTAATAAAATCAGATAATGATGTACTTTCCCTACAAAAGGATTTGCATAAATTAGAGAAATGGGCGGCAAATTGGCAGATGAGATTTAATACAAATAAATGTAAGGTTATGCATTTGGGAAGGAACAATAGCCAAGCAATCTATAATCTTAATGGAGCAAATCTAGGGGTATCAGATATTGAAAGGGAGTACTAGTGGACAACCACCTAGGTAACAGCGCTCAAAGCCAAGCAGCGGCTGCAAAGGCAAATCAAATATTATCAGGTATTAGGAAGGGTATAGAAGCCAGGGAAGAAGATATAATTCTGCCACTATACAAATCTCTAGTACGCCCTCATTTGGAATATGAAGTACAATTTTGGGCACCACCTCATAAAAAAGACATTTTAGAGCTGGCAAAAGTACAGAGAAGGGCTACAAAACTAATAAGGGGAATGGAGGGGCTAAGTTATGAAGAAAGACTAACAAAATTAAACTTATTTTCGCTAGAAAAAAGGCGTCTAAGAGGAGATATGATTACGTTATATAAATACATCCAGGGTCAATATAAGGCTTTGTCAAGTGAACTTTTTGTAGCAAGAGATTTTCAACTGACAAGAGGACATCCTTTGAGGTTAGAGGAAAAAAGATTTCACCTTAAACAAAGAAAAGGGTTCTTCACAGTTAGGGTGGTTAAACTGTGGAATTCTCTACCAAAGGAGGTGGTGACAGCGAATTCGATAGACAACTTCAAAAAGGGGTTAGATATATTTTTGAATAAAGAGGGCATTCAAGGCTATCCTAGATAACTAGCAAGGAATATTGATCCAGGGAGAAATTTGATCGCCAGTTTCTGGGGTCAGGAAGGAATTTTGCTTTTTTTTCCCCTTATGAGACAATTGGCAAAGTTTCAATGTTTTTTTTTTTTCTGTTTGCCTTCCTCTGTATCAATTAACAATTAACAATAATAATAGATAGTCCACATTAAAAAGATCAATAGAGATCTAAAAAGGTTGAACTTGATGGACTAACTCTTTATTCATCCTCAAATACTATACTATTAATAATTATTTAATCAATAATTTAATTAATAACTAATCTGCATATTGCAGATCAGAGGAGATCTTAACAGATTGAACTTGATGGACTGAAAGTCTTTTTTCAACCTTAATTACTATGTAACTATGTAACTATGATCGTGTTCACGGCCGCGCATCCAACGTTCAAATAAATGGTTTACGGGTTTGCGTCTCAAGCCTGTAACGGGCGTGATGTTCTAATAGTTATTTAACGCAGCCAAATTTCTAGCTCACATGTATCCAGTTACATCTCAGTAAGCTATTGATTGCTGTAAGGTATAAGCCTTTTCTTTCTCTGACTGGGTATATGCTGATCTTTATAGTGTACTGAAAGGTACTGTTAACATTAAATATAAACTAAATAAATAAATAAACTAAATAAACTAAATTAAATATAAAATAAACCGGTTACAAATGGGTGGAAACATTTTCTGTAAATATCTAGCTTGTGGGAATCTAGTGTGCAGTTTCTCCTGTCCTTCTTCTACATGTGCATTTCTGGTACATTTCTGCTACACATCTCTCCTTCTCCCTTTTAGACTGTAAGTCTGCAAGTTTTCTATCTCGTAAGGTGCTTTGTAATAAAGCATCATGCATGTAAGATTTTAAGCACAAAGACAGGGCCCTTCACTTTTGCCATGTGTTAATATTGTGTTTTTCGTTGTGTACTCTACCTCTGTATGTAATATTGTGTACTCTACCCATGTACCGTGCTACGGAATATGTTGATGTGTTACAAATAAAGGATAATAATAATAATAATAATAATAATAATAATAATAATAATAGTATGACACCAGTAATGTCTTATGCAAGTGACAATGCCAGTGCCTTATGCAATGGCTACCCTTCACTTCCAGGCCATGTAAATTGGAATAAGAGAAGAACACAATTTCAACTGAAAGATCTCATGCCCCTAGTAATGTGATCATTGAAGTAATCTGGCCTCCCATATATATTCAGGTGGAAGCTTCTGACCTCATCTCCTCTTCATATGTAAACACAATACATTTTTAGCTTCTACTATTTACTGCCTTATTCATATAATTTGTGTACTTTTAAAAAATAATGTTGTGTTAAGTATTTAATTCCTATACCACTTATGCATAATATGCATTATAATGCAAACTGGCATAATAGAATGTTGTTCATTTTTTTTTTCAGTGATATTTAAAAAAACAGCAACAAAAATTTCAATTCCTAGTTAGTATTTTTTGCAAGTTGAATGAATACAAACTGGAATTCCACTTTTTTTATTGATTGCCATGTATCAAAATATTTATAATTTTTGTCATAGACTTGTGTTGGTACCCCATGGAACGATAAATGAGACATATGCACTTTCTGCAGCTCACCGTCTATTCTCCATGCATAAAATGACAGGTCCCTCGAATAAAAAATAATATAATCTACTGCAGAATGTTCAATAACTGTATTGTATAATTAACATACTTATCTATCAGAATTATAATTGTGTAAGAGAAGAGGTGGAAGTTGCAGAAACCACTTCTATGCCTTTTCTCATGTCTATTTTTCTCTATTTTTCTTGCTGGGGCCCATCAAAAATCCTTATAGAAATGTGAGCTGACAGATGTGTATATAGCGTGTATAATTTACATCTCTTCTGCTCTGTCTTTCTCTGTCTTAATATAAGGACATATTGCTGTAAAATGGCAAACAATGTACTTGAGTGGTGTTTCTGAAAGAGGTTAAGCTTGCAGCTTAGATGTCATGTACATTTTCTTTAAAAAAAGAAAGTGGAGGAAAGAACAATATATTTAACTCAATAGCTTAATAGCCAGAGGAAGAAATGAAAACCTTAATGGTATATGGTATATATACTCTTTGTTTTATTTTGTTCATTTATTATTACTGTTAATTTGTTCTGATTATTTTTTAAGTGTGTACTGTTACACTTTATACTCAGTCTCTTTATATGCATAAATAAATACTGATTGTTTTACATGCAGAAACTCCTCTGTTTGAGTGTTGAGTATTATTACACTCGATCCAAGTATATCTACCTCATATTTATATATAATACCCAAGGGGGTTTATATAGGTTTGCTAGGTGTATTACCCGACTACCATTATTTGGAGGAAAAGTCAGTTTTCTGCCTTGGAATATTCTACCTACGATCACCACATTACCATGTACAGACGGGAAGATCCAGATTCTGATATACTGGTTCCAGAGGAGAGGGACTTCCCATAATACGAGACCAGCACCGCATGACGGCGCACTCTTTAAAATGGCTTGTCAAATGCGCGCCATTAAAAGCGCACAATGTGTAATGTGCCCTAACCCTAAAGACCCTAACCCTAACACCCCTAGGCCTAAGCCTAACACCCTAAGCCTAACTCCCCTAACTCCAGTAACCCTAACATCCCTAACCCTCGTAAGCCTAACCCCCTAAGCCTAACCCTAACACCCTCCCTTAGTCGGGAACTCAGTTGTCAGACACGCAGAAGTTGGGCATGCATTAGTCCTGCGTGCTAAGGACGGGTCACGGCCAGGCACAATTGTTAATCCTTTGATCATGCTTATCCATAAGGTTTTCTTGGCAAATATACTGAAGTGGGTTGCCAGATCTTTCTCTAGTGGACTGCAATTGGTCTGACCTCACTGCTATATATGTCCATCTTGGTTGACCCTACATGGCATAGCTCAAGCCCCTTCACCATGACAAGGTAGCAATCCAGAAGGGGATATATATAATCGCTCATGTTTGTCATGTTTGTCTTATGTATTCACTGTATACCCTATACTTAGCGCTATGCAATATGTTGGATAAAGGATAATAACTCTCTAAATCATATCTAAAGAGATAAAGCTTATTGCACCGTCCTTTACCTTTAAGCTTAGAGAAATGACAGTAATATAAACAAGCAAATGTCATAAACATTTATTAAACAATGTTTGACTAATATTAAAATATATTTAGTCCGTCCAATAAGAAAAGTCTTAAAAAGGTTAATATCTGGTTTAGAATTCTAGGTTTGCACAAAAGCTCTTATTTTTATTGTTTCTTTTATTTGTCCTGTAGCCAGAGTTCACATTTGTAATCTTCGACACAAAAACACTAGAGTTTGCTACAAGGAGCAGACGTTAAGGATTTATCGCTAGAGGAAACACAAGAAAATAAAGTTCACGTCACTATAACTGGCTTTTATATAAACTTCTACTCACAACCTCCACAACTTTATTTTCATGCTCTTCAGCACTCCCACGGTATCAAATGGGTGTCTTATGACTTATGGTCTGTAAAACACAACTTCTCAAATTTGCCTTTTAACAATTGAATATCTCTGGATATATCCATATCACGCTGTGTGACTTGTGACATATACATTTCGCTGTCACCTTCCTCAAGGTATCGGGTGGACTCTCTGTTAAACTTTCCCTACACTTCACAGTATTACATGAATTAATGTTTCCTAATGTCCATTATTAAGTCTCAACACAAAAGAAGTGAACATCTCAATGGCGGAGTTGGAGAATGGAGAACCTGGTGCAAAAAATAATGTTTTGCCCCCCACCCCACCCGGTACCAATTTATTGTGCCCCTCCACAAAACCTCTTCCCATAATAACTACCCTCCCCAAGACCCTTTCCAACAGCTGCTCCCTCCAGGACCCCTTCCCTTCTGCCTGGGCGGAGCTCCTCTGCCTGCAGCCTCCAGGATGCTCGCGCTCGGCTTTCCATCCTCTATGGGAAGGGAGGATATACATATTGCTGTTTTACCTTCTTCCCTGATACACATCCCTAGTGTGCTGAACTGCTCCACACTGACACCTCTTGGCGCTTCAGTAGAAATGCTCTTTTTTAAACAGGCACACATCAATTTCCTGTCCAGGGGGTGTGCAGCCAAGTAGGCACGGGGGGGGGGGGGGGGGCATGGTGGGTTGGGCCTGGGAAGGTAGCTCTGCCCCTGGAGCATCTACTATTTCCTACATCCTCCCTTCCTGTCTCTAACACCCCCAGTATCTCCTATGTATGTACTTTTTATGTATCCATTTGTCATTGTTATATGTATTCACTGTACCCTTTGCTGTAGAATATATCTGCAACACATACATAAATAAATAAATAAATAATTAATAACAATGGCTAATAAGTGCTATCCTTAAGAAAAGTAGTGAAAATCGAGTTATATAAGTATTCAAATAGCAGAGAAAGATGTAGCTTAAGATTGTCCTTAAATATCTAATTGTTTAGCTTTGACTGGCTGCAATGTTGTATGCACCATAGTCATATTAAAGAACAATTTAAATGGGCCTAGGGCAGCACATTTCCAGGAGGCAGCAGGCTGCCTGAAGATGTTGATGTAGATCCAAGGAATATGCACAGAAATATCTATATGCCTAGGGGGGCACATTTCCAGGAGGCAGGAGATGCCTGAAGATGTTGATGTACTATAGTTCTTAGGAATATGCACAGAAATATCTATATGCCAAGACAATTCTCTCTGTAAGTATTTCTAGCACATTCTGACATACTATATACATACATACACATACACTTACTATATAAATAACACACATACACTTATAATTTTGTATATAGGTATGTAGTCTTAAGAGCTGCAGCAAGAGGAAAGGAGGAGTAGTAACTGGGTTGTAGAGATGCACATATCCGAATAGGCCTAGGGCAGCATAAAATCTAAATATGGACAAGATTTAGAAATGCTCAAGTGCAGTTCACAGTAAATTCAATTTTACTTATTTGCTTCAAGATCTCAAAACATTATATAAAATGTTTATTATCTAATTATATTTGTTATTTGTGATTCTTATCTTAACCTTAGTAAATATAATGAATGTCTGTGATACATCAAACATCAACCTATGCAGTGACGTACTTAATGTCAACCGATTATCTTTAGGTCTGAATCCTCATATCTTGTCAAGAGCAGAATTCAACTCAAACTCTCGCAAAACTGATTATTGCAAAACTGTCTCAAAAGGGTCCTCACAACCCACAACGTTGATTGTCATTTACAATTGTGTTACACTTTGGTTGTGGCACTGCAAACTATGAAATGTTATAAGACGTGCCATATTTATGGTTGGTGGATATAAAGAATTTGACTTGATAGTGTGCAAAATGTTTTTCACACAGATCTGCTGTGTCGGATAAGATTTGTATTGCTTTCTGTTAAAATGTCCTCTTTAAATTACCCCTTGACAATATAGCCCAGAGAAAGGCCTCATAGAATTACCCTCCCACTCAAGATACAGACAGACTAGCCGTCCAAAATGGAATCCTCCTTGACAACCCAGTCATCTACATATAATATTGACAAGTGTGTGAAGATTTTACTAAATTATCGCATTTAAATAGGACTAAATAATGATATCCAGCTATGGTGATTGGCATTTATGGATCACTACCTTGTCATAGGGAAGTGGCTTGTGTACCACAATGAAGCTGTAAGTTATACCATGTAAGGTCACCGAAGATAGGTAAGTCATATCGGAGAAGTCAGACAAATTGCGGTCTACTGGAGATGGAAATGGAAACCTATAGTGCCTTGCAAAAGTATTCACCCCCCACCCTTGGCATTTTTCGTGTTTTGTTCCCTCACAACCTGGAATTAACATGGATTGTTTGAGGATTTGCATTATTTAATTTACAGAACTTGCCCACAACTTTGAAGATGTTTTTTTTTTTATTATTGTGAAGTAAACAACAAATAGGACAAAATAACAGAAAAAGTCAATGTACATAATTATTCATCCCCCTAAAGTCAATACTTTGTAGAGCCACCTTTTGCGGCAATCACAGCTCCAAGTCGCTTTGAATAAGTCTCTATGAGCTTGCCACATCTTACCACTGGGATTTTTGCCCATTCCTCCTCGCAGAACTGCTCCAGCTCCTTCAAGTTGGATGGTTTACGCATGTGAACAGCAATCTTTAAGTCTGACCACAGATTTTCTATTGGATTGAGGTTTGGGCTTTGACTAGGCCATTCCAACACATTTACATGTTTCCCCTTAAACCACTCAAGTGTTGCTTTAGCAGTGTATTTGGGGTCATTGTCCTGCAGGAAGGTGAACCTCCGTCCTAGCCTAAAATCACGCATGGTGTGGTACAGGTTTTGACCAAGAATATCCCTGTATTTAGCACCATCCATCTTTCCCTCAACTCTGACCAGTTTCCCAGTCCCGGGGGATGGTTTTCTTTGGGTGATGTGATGTGCTGGGTTTGCACCAGACATAGCGTTTTCTTTGATGGCCGAAAAGTTCAATTTTAGTCTCATCAAACCAGAGCACCTTCCTCCATACATTTTGGGAGTCTCCCACAAGACTTTTCACAAACTCAAAACGTGCCATTTTGTTTTTTGCTGAAAGTAATGGCTTTCTTCTGGCCAACACTATGGAGCATACGGCTTATTGTCGTTCTATGTACAGATACTCCAGTCTCTGCTGTGGAACTCTGCAGCTCCTCCAGGGTTACCTTAGGTCTCTGTGCTCTCTGATTAATGCCCTCCTTGCCCGGTCCGTGAGTTTTGGTGGGCGGCCGTCTCTTGGCAGGTTTGTTGTTGTTCATAACCTTTACCTTCAGCTTCTTTAGCAAGGCATTGGTCATCTTGGAGGTGTGATTGGGGTCGTTATCATGTTGGATTACTGCCCTGCCGACAGGTCTCTGAAGGGAGGGGATCATGCTGTGCTCCAGTATGTCACAGTACATATTGGCAATGGTGGCCACACAAAATATTGACACTTTGGGCCCAATTTGGACATTTCCACTTAGGGGTGTACTCACTTTTGTTGCCATCGGTTTAGACATTAATGGCGGTGTGTTGAGTTATTTTGAGGGGACAGCAAATTTACACTGTTATACAGGCTGTACACTTACTACTTTACATTGTAGCAGAGTGTCATTTCTTCAGTGTTGTCACATGAAAAGACATAATAAAATGTTTAAACAAATGTGAGTGGTGTACTCACTTTTGTGAGATACTGTACCATGTAGTGCCCCTCAAGATGGGCAGATCATAGCAGAGAGATCAGACAAATTGCGGTCCACTGGAGAAGGAACTGGCAAACCAATCCAGTATCTCTGCCAAGATAACCTTCTGGAAAAGCACAACCTGAAACATGGTGTGGTCCATGGTCTCAAGGAGAGTCGGACACAACTGAATGACAACATTTATGGTAGTTAAAAAGAACCAAACATTCTATCTTTCTTTTTCGATATTTAAAACATGCTTTATTGCATGCACGCAATCTTCATGTACCTTAAAGTGAACAATTTGTTGCATATAATGTTATTTGCTTCCCTTACATATGGTAATACCTTTGAGACGGTGTATGTGGTTGAGAGAATTCAGCATTATACCTGAGGTGATGTACTAGATTTTGCAAAGTTGGTTCCAAACAATTAATTAATATTTATTGGCGTCTGTGTGGTGGCTTTAAAACCACTGAGACATGCAAATACTGTACAATGCCTAACAGCTACTGGCTCTAATTGAATAAATACAGCCAAGGAAGCTACGCTACAGAATGAATAATACACCAAAAGATGGATGTCTGCCACTGATGATGTGGCGTGTATTCAGATCAGAGATGACTTTCTGAAGATCAGTTTTCTTAATACTTTGTTTTTCCTGTAACTTGGAAGTTACTTCATTTATAAACATTAGAATACAGCGAATAGCATTTTTTTCTACTTTCTGCTGTAATTTTAAACAGCTGTTGTAAGAATGAAACATTCTGTAGTTTTATTCTGTATAAATTCTTAGTCATAATTATTATCATTAGTTTTAAGCTTTAACTTTCTTTTATATCTTGCCACCAAACTGATAAAGCCAACATTAAGGTTAAACACGTTTTTATTGTTATTTGGATCTTTGAAACAAAAAGAGATATTTTGCCAGTTTATATTATTTGTAGTTTGACATATTATTATTGGAAATCAGAAAGTTAAGGCTTGTAATTAAATAACATGACCTAATTGAAGCATCATTTGTAAGTATTCTAAATGTTGATCGGAGCAGGGAAGAAGAAAGGACAATTTATATTATTAAGAAACAGATTTAAAGGTATATATAATTTCCTGTGTTTCAAATGTTTGGTAAGAAACAGGCAGTGATTATAAGAAAAATATGTGTTATATAGAAAAGTTTAGTGTACTTACAAAGTTAAATGCAGAAAAAGTAAAATCCAGCTTTGCACACCCACAGGGAGCTTACATGGCCAAGTACATAGAGGAGAGACAGCGATATACAGTTTGACCTTTCTGGCAGAGACCAAAAAAAGTAACTGCATCATGATGTAATTATATGGTTGGGCGTGGTCTGAGCTCCCAGCTGAATTGGAGCACAAGGAGAGAGAGAGACTACATATCCCAGACTGCTTTGCAACACAGCAACCCAAGAGTCTGCTATAGCTAACCTCTGCCTTCTCCTGACTGGCCAAAACAAATTGTGAATGTTATGCTAATTTTAGCAGGGATTTTCAGGGGTGTCAACTAACAAAAGCTGTTGCTTGCCAATTGAAAAGATTTAGCAAACATCAGGGTAAGTTTTTAAATGATTGTTTTGGTATTTATTTATGCAAAATGTTTGCATACACTACTGATTCTCCTTTATCAGATGCATTCATAATCCAGGAAACTTGAATATGCCTTTAACTGCAGACAAGAACCAAACAGCTCATATAGTCTGCTATCTGATATATCATATATTTAGCATCTTCTTCACTCACACCTCTTTTCCCATTACTGATGTCCAAGGTTGTTCTCCATTGGCACCCTGATACATTGTTTACATTTCAGTATAATCTATATGCAGGTGACACTTAAATCAGCAGCAGATCCCTATCTTCTCTTCTCTTCAAATGCTTACTTGGTAGATCCTCCTGGATGTCTGTTTGGCAACTGAAGCTCAGCGTCTTCAAAATTCTTGCTTCTTCATAGCGATTGAATTAAAGCATCAAGGCTTCTCTAAGTAATTTTTGTAGCTTTAGAGGGGGTTGAAGGGACCCCATAGGTTTTTAAGATTTGGGGCGTTCAGAAAAGACTTCCTAGTAGACTACAGCCAGATCAGATATTTTTACAGGAAGCATGAGACAGTGATTTCTAAAATGTTTATGAGACAGACACTAAGGGATAATAGTATTGGGGATATTTAGATCACTCAGATGGCATTTCTTGGAGATTAGTTTTAGGTGTGTGATGTGATAGCTCAGTGGCGAATTACGAGTGAACTTCACTCTCCTCATTATTTACAGGACTCATGGAATGGAGGCCACAGCCAGCAATATGGAGTGTGCATGCTAATCGTTTATTAGCAAGCACTTGCCCTTTTTTAATATTTACCAATCATTATATGTACTGCCTAGGCAAAGTATGAAACGAAAAAGAAGGTTGATATTAGAATAACTGGTTTCTCCCCACTGCAGCTCATAAAGATAGCATATTTTTAAGTGTCTGATAGTTGCCAATGATTATCAACATTCTGCAACATGGCAACATGCTACTTGACAGAGGTCACTAACAGGCTAATTTGAAACACTGCACTTCACAGTCTGTGTGAACTGCATGTCTCTGTCTGCATTTGGAACCACTGCACAACCATCTCCCCCACACCTAAGGTACTTCAAGACAAGAAACCTTACCACTGTTATTTGTACTATCTGCACTGTTTATTAATATCAGTATGAATGCATCTCTGATATAATAATTTAGGACATTGCTACTTTCTCTAGATTACTTCTAATCTATGAGATTTCATTGCAATCTCCCCCTTTCTTTGTTTAGATATTTTACCACAATCCCTGGCTTTTATTGCTCTCTTATCTCTGAAGAATATCCTGAGATCTGGACAGTTAATCTGGACGATCCACAGTTAATCGTTCTCACAGCCACCATCTTTGCTCTGGGCCTGTCTCTCTCTCTGCATTTGGAACAATCCCCTTCCTGCCTGCCCCTCACCCACCCACAGCTTGTTTTACTTTATTGATATACACAAATTACCTGCACCTGATAAGTCAGCAACACCTGATCACATATCACCTTGTACATCGCTACTCACCCTCTACGACTACCCTAATCAACCTTCCCCCACCTTCAAGTGAATTAAACATGAATTACGCCAAGTATTGAAGACACTTACACAACACATCAACCCAGGAACAATCTAGGAAGCAAAACTTATCTTTTCTTTTCATATATTCTCTTTCTTCTTACCTGCACATTGTGTCACAAAGTTTCATCTTCCTCATACTTTCTTTTTCCTTACAACTTCCTGCCTTTTTCTCAGACTCTTCTCAGTTTCTTCACATCATGTCTCCAACAATATAACCATCTCACATTCCCTACTTTCTTCTCCTCTTCTTTGCTCCCACAAGCTCCATTCATTCCTCCATTCACTATTTCCTTCCTTTTCTAAAAGCAGAAATGCTTCTTTAAGTCCAATTCCCATCTCTTGTCACTCTCACTCCTTCTTTTACACGTTGTTGGAGATTTTTCCCCTGTGACAACCTACTGCTTCTGTTGGGCTTGATAAGAACATATTTTAAACCTACCCAGTAGGACCTTCTGGTTCTTTCTATATCCCTGATAACAGGAACAGAAGCAACCCAGCTTAAAGCCACCAAAGAGCCAAGAAAACCACAGGAATCAGTAGAGCCACCCAACAAATGTTACTGCCTGTAACAGAGTCCAATGCAGGTGTAGCAGAAATAATCCCAGTAATGAGGATTATTATTCCCTCAGAATTGAACCTACAAATCAATTATGTAGTCCAGACTGACAACACCTTTATTGATGAACACAGCACATTTATATACAACCCAGATCAATCGATCTCCACCAGCCCCCACCCAGACCATGTGGCGAGGCTTTTCAATTGGTGATGTCACCCCCAAACTAATCCCCTTGGTCCTAACTTACAACCCAGGCTAAGTGGCCCTTTGATCCTGGCTTTACAGGGGATATCTGATCAAATCAGGAGTTGAGGCACTCAATCTCTGATGTACATGACCCTCCATATTCCCCAGCTTGCTATCCCATTCTCACCTAAATGTCCACTGTCCCCTGGTGATGGCCAGCTCTTCCCCCACTGTACTGGATCCCCTACAACCAAGCACATCATAACTGATGGCACCTCTGCCCCAGGGACATTGGTATTACACTTCATTAAACTCTCTGGGGAAAATGCAGTATTTCAATATCAAACAAGACTGGTGCCACTGTTACATCAATAAATTTACACAAGAATACAATAATTCTGTTCCCCATATTGTGGCCATTTCCATGAACAACATGCCCCCCCCCCCATCCCACAGGTCACACAATAAGAATGTATCTGTCACAGTTTCAGTATTCAGGGTGGGAGGACAGTCTCCACAGAGAGAAGAATGAAAGAATACCAGTAGTCCTTGTCAAGTCAGAGCCCCCAATAGTCTAACTCCCCCAAAGCTTTGCCCGCTCCTGTGAAGTCACATCCCCTAACTCAGGCCCCTCACTCATTTCCACCTGCTGCCAGCTATGCACAGCCCCCAGTACAGCAAACACCTAAAACAAGCATGACCTAATACCAATTACCTGTCTCAAACCTGTGCCCTCTAGAATGCAAGGTCTATTTGCAATAAACTTACTTTCATTCATGACTTTCATTTCTAGCTCCATCAACCTACTGCGCATTACTAAAACCTGGCTTATTCCATCTGACTGTCTCCCCAACTGTATACGGTGGCCTACACCTCAGTCACTCTCCTAGACCTGGGAACAAGCAAGGTGGAGGTGTGGGCATACTACTCTCCTCACTCTCCACTGCATACCACCATTTCCCTCCCTCCAATTGTCTTCCTTTTGAAGTTCACTCTATCTGGCTCTTCTCACCCATCTATCTACCTGTTCAACCCTCTCAATTTCTGGATCATTTTGCCACCTGGTTCCCTCCCTTTCTCACCTTTAAAGTATCTTCACTCATTCTTGGTGATATCAACATTGCCACTGAAACACCCTCCTCCCCAGCAGCTTTAAAACTACACTAACTCAACTCTTCCCTGGGCCTCTCACAATGTACTCAATGCCCAACTCACCTTGATGGACACTCCCTTGACCTTATTTTTACTAATCTCTGCAAAATCTCCAACTTTGTCATTACCCCACTCCCCTATCTAACCACCATCTCCTTACCTTCAACCTCACCACATCTCCTATGCACTGCCCTTCTTCATTCCTTGCCTCCAAAACTCACAGAAACCTCCAAGCACTCGCCCCACAACATCTTTCCACTGTACTACAACCCCTTCTCAATCCCCCTCACTTTCCCTGACACTGCAGCCTTGCAATACATCACAACTCTCCACCCTTGACACACTTGCCTCATAACAACAGGCAAACACCCTAACTCTAGTCCCCAACTATGGTACACTACACAAACACGCTAAATGGCTATGGAGAAGATCTTGCATTTCTGCTGACTCCCTGCATTACACTTTTATTTTGCTCTCCTACTTCTCTGCTCTCAATCTTGCCAAACAGTGCTATTTTACATCAAATCTGTCCTCCAACACCAAACGTTTGTTCGCCACATTCAACACTCTCCTCTGCTCACCCCCACCTCCTACCCCTTCCTGCCTCACAGCTGTTACACAGTAGACCACAATCTTCTTATGCAAAATCTCACCTCTCTTGGCATCCACCACACTGCTCTCTCATGGTTCACATCATTATTATTATTATTATTATTATTATTAACGCGCCAACATATTCTGTATCCCTATACATGCGTTGTGATCAAGGCAAAACAATATTAACACATTACAAAAAATGGAGGGCTTTGTCTTTGAGCTTAGAATCCAGTGTCCTTAGTGCTTTACCCAAAGTACCATGTAAGATTGAAAATTCACATACTTACAATCTAAATGTTTCGGGTGTGGTACAGCAGGGTGAGAAATGCAGTGTGCATGTTAAGGCAGCAGTTGATAGACTTCTTTAAACAGGTGCGTGAGGATTGGAAGGATTTGAGGCAAGAGGATAGTCTAGTAGAGAGAGGCAAGGAGTTCCAGAGAATAGGGACAGTGCAAGAAAAGTCCTGAAGGCGGGAGTGAGAGGAGGTGATAAGAGAGGAAGAAAGACGAAGGTCATTAGCAGAGTGAAGAGAGAGGGTGCAGGAATATTTGGAGATGAGAGCAGAGATGTAAGGGGATGCAAATTAGGGTCATGATTTTAAATTTTATTCTGGAGGCTACGGGAAGCCAGTGAAGAGACTGGCAAAGAGTTGCTGCAGACATTGAACATTTAGTATGGTAAATGAGTCTAGTGGAGGCATTCATTATGCATTGAAGTGGGGATAGACGGGTGATGGGTAGGCCAGCCAGAAGTGTGTTGCAGTAGTCAAGACGAGATATGATAAGGGAATCTATTAGAATCTTAGTTGTGTCTTGTGTAAGGTAACAACATATTCTCGAGATGATTTTTAAGTTCACAAGACAAGCTTTTTTAGTGACTGTATATGAGGAATGAAAGACAGGGCAGGGTCTAATAGAACCAAAAGAGAATGAGCTTGGGAGGTGGGAGTGATGATGGCATTGATGACAGTGAATGCGAGGAATTGACACTGTAGTAGATGGTGGGAAGATTATGAGTTCGTTCTTGGACATGTTGAGTTTGAGATGGTGGGTGGACATCCAGGAGGATATGCTTGAGAGGCCGTTGGAAACACGTGCTAGAAGTGAGGTAGATAGATCAGGCACTGATTTGAGTGTCATCTGCATAGAGATAGTAATGAAATGCAAAAGATTGTATTAGGTTTGCAAGTGAGGATGTATAGATGGAGAATAGGAGGGCGCGTAGGACTGAACCTTGTGGTACGCCCACAGACAGAGAGTAAGGAGAACAATAGGTGCCATAGAAGGAGGCACTAAATGTTCGATCTTGTAGGTATGATGTCAACCATGACAGAGCAGTATATCTGATTCCAAGGGAGATGCGAATTTGGATTAGTAGAGGGTGATCAACTGTATCAAAGGCAGCAGAGAGATCCAGGAGAAGTAGAATAGAAAAGTGACCCTTTGACTTGGCGGTGATTAGTGACTTTTGCGAAAGCTGCCTCAGTGGAGTGTTGGGGATTGAAGCTGGATTGGAACGTGTCAAGAAGGGGTTTGGAGGAGATCAATTGGGCGATTATAGACGAGCCGCTCAAGCAGTTTGGAAGCCAGGAGAAGTAGAGAGATATGGCGGTAGTTAGTTGCAGAATCTCTGTCAGATGAGGGTTTCTTAAGAATAGGTGTAATTATGGCATGTTTAAAAGATGACGGCAATGTGCCAGTGGTTAGGGAAAAGTTGAATAGATTTGTGAGAGCAGGGGTAAGTGTGGTAGAGAGGGCAGGGATAAGCTGTGATGGAATAGGATCTAGAGGACAGGTAGTAAGGTGAGAGGTTGATAGTAGGCTTGAGATATCATCCTCTGTTACAAGGTCAAAGCAGTGCATAAAATTTAAAGAAGCTAATCACCTTCGGCCTTAGTATACACAACACGTCAATCATCCTTCTATGCCTCACCCAAATCCTTTAGTTTGTAAGTTTGTGAGTTTTCAATTGTGTTAAGTACTTTATGCGAAGCACTATGTATGTTTGATTTTAGGCTCAAATACAGGGCCCTCCATTCTGTTGCATTGTGTGAATATTGGTATTTGTTTTTTACTTGAACTTAATTCTGTATAGCGCTACAGAATATGTATTCTAGACGTATTACAAATAAAGGAATAATAATAATAATAATAATAATAATACAGAGGGCAGATACAAACAGGCACAAAACGTATGATTTTAGTCAACAAAAACAGAGCTTTTGAGGACTTCTTAATAAAATAAAGAACATAAAAGTAAATAAATACAGAGCTATATTATATTCCTAGTAAAATACAGAAACAAATTTAATGAAAATGTACTTTAAAAACCTATTTAAAATTTATACAAAAACAACCATTGACCATTGTGTAGATTGATAGAAAAATACTATTTGCAATAAAAATATGTAAAGGAGAACAATAAAACAAATGACATAAAATTGTTCATGAAAAGTGTAATGGAGATCAAATTGCATATTTAAAGTAATTTGCCACCCTCCATGCTGGCATAGCTTATGTACAGTTTTATAATGTATTTTTACAATTAAATCCTACATGTGTTGTTAGTACACTTTTAATTGATATATACACCATCATCTTATTGCTGTTTAGCTTAATCACATATAAATCTGCTTACTGCTGGAATACGTCTATGTTTATGGGATTTTCTCCTATTATTTCTATTGGGATTTGAATGGAGAATTTCAATGTTTTTATTGGAGTATTTGATTGTGTATGCTCCTACGTGTAGAGTAAAAATTGTTGCCTTAGTTAATAATGAGTCGGTGATATAACACACATGACCCTGACATCTGAAAGGTATAGTACATGGAGAACAAAACACTGTGGGCCAGATTAAGAAATGAGTCATCTCTCAGAGAAGGTGCTCTCAGTAACTCACAAGGTGTGTGATAGTAGAGCTTTGGTACAGTGGCAGAGCTATTGAATGGAGGGCCCGTGCACAATATTATTATTTCCTTTATTATTTCCATATTCTGTAGAGCTATAAAGGGATAAGGTTAAAAACAATATTAACACATTGCAAAAGATTGGTAGTCTCTGTCTTTGAGCTTAAAATTAAATGTACCTAGTGCTTTCCCTGCAGCACTTAGCAAGATTGAAAACTTGCAAATTTACTAAAGATTGTAAACTATAAAAAAATCTGAGACCCCTTTCTTGCAACTTCTCTATACAAGGCAGGTGCCTGTAGAGGTGAATAAAAAAAAAGCCACAGATATATGTGGTTAGTCAAATCACTCTTAGGGTGGTCATGTTACCTTTTTATACAAAATACTTGTCTGTCGTTCTCTAATAAATTAAAAAATCCCTCTTTACCAGGCTATTGCCAACAGCAAAGGGCCCCTAACATGTTGTGGGCCCCAGTGCTTTACACCTGTTGCACCAGTAGTAGCGCCACCACTGGTTAAATACTATCAATTACAATACCTTACATTAATCTATTGAGAATTTTTATTAAAGGACCACAATACGACAAAAATATATTTGTTTGAAATGTAAGTCTGTCTCAGTGCATAACTAAGAAGGAAAAAAGTATATGTCATGACTAACTTAAGGGGCCCAGGATGGGACTCTATTGAACCCCGCCAGCAAGGTCATCTATGGCCCAGGATCGAACTGTTACCACCCTGAACTCATGGACTATTTTGTTATGATTTTAATAACCTGTATAATGTTAGTCCTCAGGCTCTAATCTGGTACCCCCGATCCCTAAAGAGCATGGGCTAATAAGAATCGTTTATAATGTTTAGTGTTCAGGTTGTGGTTAGTACAAGACACTGTTATGCCAAGTCCTTTTTTAACGTACCATTTAAAAGTAATGCTATAATGTTTAGAATAGTGATTTGATGTAATATGGTGATTTGGGTTCATTGTATGCAGTTTAAATAATGTATCGGTGCTAGAAGTAGGTCCTAGGATATGCTTTTATTATATAAAATTACTTCAGTCACGTATGGAACGTTTCTACAGGAATTTATGTGAAAATAGGACTACTGAGAGCGGCCAGGCATGCATTCTCCCTGGCCTCAGATAGCCATAAAGGGGAAAGTTGTTTATGGCCTCTGTGAAATCAGAACTAGAAAGGATGGATGGGGGTTGGTAACCTTGGTGATATTGCTATGCAAGCAACAATAAACTGGTCAGTCTGCCTTGTACTACACAACGGTACAGGTTTTCTTATTGTGTTCTAACCAATGGGGTTGAACAGAGTTATTAATTTTAATAAGCAATAACCTTTTGTCTGAGTTTGCAACCTGGAAGGTCCTGAGGTCTTCTAAGAGGTGTTTTTGCTGGGTGCTGAGACCTTGAACACAAAAAGGCACAGTCGAGAGGGAAAAAGTTAATGGGGGTGTGGTCCCCCAAATCTGGGTTGCAACAGTATACATCAAGTACAAGTCGAAAATAAATGTTGATGTCTCTGCAGGACTCTGAAGAGATCCATGATACATTGGTGGAGGTTCTGTGTGTGAGAGGGGCATTCACATTTCTAGAGAGCTACATTTGCAGTGAATAATGCAAGGGGTCTGCTTCTTGGCCAGTGAGAGTGAAGCGTTTCAGTCTTGTCTAATTATCTTTACAACAGCTCTCAGTCCCCACCTCCCCAACCCCTCTCTTCACTGACAACCAAAAAAAAACACACCCTCGTGATTCAGCTCTGAGGAAGTGTTGTTACAAATACAAAATGGATTAACGGAGTCTTCAAATATTCTGATTTTCAAAAAAAATGCTTTATGTCCATAGCTTACACACAGTTTATACAAGTGTATTTTTTCTTGAATTGCAGTGGTACTTTAAATGTTAAACTAGTTTCATGGTTTATTATTTCTTTTTTCATCAAATTAAGCAGATTAATAGCAAATACTGCCAGAAGAAAGTTTTATTATTGAAGAATCGCACTTTATTTGTTTTTGTGACTAACTTGTCCATGTCCCAACACAAATACATTACACTTACATCTACATCATCATATAACACATATTATATTGTATCTATTTAAACCATGCAGTACAATCTTAAATGGATTCCCAAAGAAACTCCTCTTGGATTGTGTCAGGTTGTATTTCTACTACTGATCAAACAAGATTAAAGTATTAATCTGGCCAAACCTACTGACTCATATGATAGCTGGGGGAGTAACGTGGAAACACCCATGTTGGTTTTTTATGTTATAGAAGAGATCATAGACGCAATAATTTAATTTCAGGATCTCTGTATATGTAAATATCAGTGTTGTAGGATCACTTCTCCTTTTTGAAAGTAGGTTCAATGTCATGCAGTTACAGGTATATTGTTGTTGTTGTTCAGTCCTTCAGTCATGTCCGACTCTTGGTGACCTTATGGACCGCAGAACCCAAGCACATCTGTCTGTGGTTCTGGTTGTGCTTATCCATATGGTTTTCTTGGCAAAGATACTGAGTAGGTTGCCTGTTCCTTCACCAGTGGACCGTGATTTGTCTGACTTCTCTGCTATGACCTGCTCATCCAAGGTGATCCTACATGCTCATAACTTAAAGTAGACAAGCCCCTTCACCACGACAAGGTAGCAATCCAGAAGGGGGACTGGTGTATAATATTTCAAACTATAGGTAATTCCAAGTAATTTATCAATGGAAGTTATTTTAAAAAATCTGATCCAGCCACAGATATTGAAATCTTTTGCAAATGAGGAATCATTGCCATGAATTACTGATAAGCCCCTGAGCCATTGGATCCATTGTTTTCAGCGCACATTGATCATGCATAGTCTATGTGAATACAACTGGACATGAAGGCAATACCTCAAGTAATTCATGGCACTGATCTTTCATTAACAAAAGATTTCAATCTCAGATTATGAGTGGATCAGAAAGGCTGACTGACAGCTTAGAATGGTACATGTCAATATGTACTATAGGAAAATGTAATTGTTGCCTATCATTTAATTTATAAAGTGCTTTTTAATATGGAATATCTTGGCACGTTACAAATAAACAATAATAATAATAATAATATCAATAGCTTTAAATGATAAAATATCTATAATCCCTGTTGTGTCACATTAAACATTATTAATTTTCTAGTCTAATGGTTGACATTTTAGTTATCATTTTGCAAAAAATATCAGAAGATCAGACACACAGTTCAGTTAGAGATACAAGAAAATGTCAAATAAAAACGTTATCATTACAGTAATATTCCAAATGTCATGCTATGCACAAATAGTAATAGTGATTTTTAGCTGATATAGCGCCATACTCCTGCAAACAATTTTTAAATCATTAGATTTTGCCTTTTTTCCATTAAATTGCATATGTGTGTATCAAATATGGAATTGGCATCCTTACATATTTATTATGCAGCTGACATGTGGTCAGTACACAGGCTCTTTACATCTTAAAGAAACACAGAAAGTTAACGGTTTCTAAAAATAAAATAATTTACAAAGTGTTTATTTGCATATATAAACATCATTCTATTAACAAGTGTTTGAAAGCTCTGTTTTTACTCACTGAAACCTTCCAAACAGTCCCAGCAAAGGTCTGCCCCACAGCTCATGCATACAATGTTCATAAAGTACTAGATGTATTTGTATAGAGTTTCCTGGTGGTCCAGTGGTTAGGATTCGGTGCTTTCAACACTGTGACCTGGGTTCAATTCAAGTCAGGGAACCAAGAGGTCACACCACTCTGGAGCCAAGCTTGGATGGGAGAGCATCTAGGAATGCCAGGAGCTGTATGCTGTGGCCCACTGGAGAAGGGACAGCAGCGAGCCGAGACTTTGTTTAATTTGTTGTTAGGGTTTAGGTTTAGAGCTAGGGTTTAGGGTTAGGGGTTAGAAGTTAGGATTTAGGGTTAGGGTATTGGCCACTATTTTACTAGGTGAAGCTTATTATCTGCCACTACCCTAAACCCTGACCCTAACCCTTAAACCCTAACTCTAAGAACAAATTCAACACCATCATCGTCCACCTACTGACCGCTGCACATCATTGCACTGGTGGGGACACAACAGGAAAGATACTTAAATTACTGGCACCACACTTAAAAATGAAACACATGTATGTCCAAGTTCTAAAGCACTCTCTTATTATTATTTATTGCTTTCGGCACTTCCATGTCCCTTTTAAATTGCTTTATTGCTAAATCAACTTCAGCTTGTGAATGTTTCCCCTAATATTTCTCCGTTATCTGTTACCGCAGAGAGCTGATAACTACTAAAACCACACACCTGAGAGCGGTGCCCATTTGGGGTACTGAAATCCCCTGAGAGAGATCTGTACAGACCCTTGGTACTTGTCATTAATTGGTTCCAGAATGTACGACAAGTAGCAAAAACGATGAGTACCAAACCCCCATAAGGAGTAATGTAAATTGGTTTTAGCAGGTGTGATGAGTACCAAGGAGCGTTGCGCGCCAAAGCATTTTTTTGCTCATCATGACATGTCAAATAATGATTTCTACCAGTTTTGAGGTAGACGAGTACAGAGAGATTACTGTAATCTTGTGCAGAGTAACCTATGTTTTCATTCTGGCCTAACCTTAGGGGTGGTTACGCACTTATGTGCTTCAGGAGATATTAAACATATCCTGTAAAAATTTAAGCAAATAGTGATTATAGGAGAGGTTTACAAAAACATTGCAAATTATACAATAATATTTTGTTATGTTTCATTAATTACGAGCACAAAGCATCTTACACCACTAAGATAATAATATTCACATTACACTATTTGTCTTTAAGTGGGCGCTTTTGTGTATACTGTATGTATATGACAATGAGACATCCCAGAATGTTATTGCATTGACTATTTGTTATTTCGTACAAGCCTTTTATTTTAGTTCTAGCGACTTGCCCGTCAAAAATGACGGGGCAATAAAATTGTAAGGCAGGGAATGCTGTTTGGGCCAGACATTAATGTTTTTGGTGGTCCGAGATCCTTTAGCGCTCATTGCGAGCCTCGCACTGTTGCATTTTTTTTTCTAATAGGCGCTTTTGCTGTTATTGTTTTGTCAGCAGTGATATGCTTTTTGCGCTTATTGCAAGGCTTTGTGTGCTATGAGCAGCATTGGCGCTCGTTGTGAATCGCAAGGTGAATGGGTTTTGTGTTTATTGTGGGAGTGATTTTTTTGTTTTTGTGTATATTTGCTTTTGTATGCTAATGAAATAATTAATAAATTAATATACTTTACCTATTTTGAAGTAATATATGCAGGAAGCATTGTGCTGAAGAGCTGACAATCTGTTTTGATGTTCCTGCAGCATACATTGTAGGTTTGCACTGTTGTGGAGCTGAGGTGTAAATGTTAGCAATGTGTGCAGTGTGTAGTGTAAATAGGCTGCGTGCGCTAGGGGAAGCCATTAGTTTAGGTGTGTACTTCCGCATTGTGTAAGTTAATGTTGTAAAATGTCGGCAAATGTGTATGTGGTATGCGGCTGCATATGATGTAGCGTCCTTCGTAAGAGTGTATCTTGTACCTCGTACTGCTTTTTTGAAAAGCCGTATGTGCTTGGTGGTGTTTTGCGTCTTTAGGGTCCTGTAGCCTTGTTTTAGTTTTTTGGGCGGCCATTTTTTCTCTCGCGTAGGGGATTTTCGTGTGTCTATACTCTGGAATGTGGACATAAATTGAGGTGTAACTTCACTTGCAGAGGCCCTGGGTGCCCCCCTTGCTGTGGGAGAGCTTTTTAAGTATTTTTTGTGTATATTTATTGTGTTTTTAATATTTTCTGGTGCGCGCGGTTCGGCTGTTAAGGTCGTATATTTGTGAGGTTGTAATGTTTTTTTTTTTCTAAGTCTCGCGTTTCGTATTTTTTGTGTAAGTCCGTATATAGTGATTGCGTGTTAGATCTATTTTGGTAAAGTGCCGCTTGTGCGGGTGTTTGTAACCGCTTGTGAGGCGCCATAGAGCCTCCACCTCCGCAAATGCGGCCCCATTTGCAGCCTGCAATGAGCCTTTGGCTCATTGCAGCCGACGTTGGAGCTTCGCAAGGGACGCAGTTCTTTGCGAGCTCGCAAAGCGTGACGACGATTTGTAGTTTGACAACTATTATATGTGATAACTATTGTTTGCAAAAACATGTGATGGCAATATTCAGTATATAAAAGCAATAGTTTTGTTAGCTTTTTATTGTGAGCTATGCTTAAAATACCACTATATGAAAGATTTTGTTTTTTAAAGGCATACTGTATGCCAAAGAATGAGAATTGAGCATATTATTATAAAAAGTTTTTTTTCAAAACATTTTATATTTATTCTATGTGACTCCCATGTGATTCTGATGAGCACTAACATACTTGCCTATAATTTACTCAGAAGCACAGGTGGAGCTGCCACCGGTGCAGACAGTGCAATGCACCGGAACCCTCCTCTCTCCCTCTCTTTTTTTACCCTTACACCTACCAAATTCGAAATCCTGGCGGTATATTCGGGTGGCAATATATTCGAGTATCTATGGTATAAATATATATATAAATATATATATATATATATATATATATATATATATATATATATATGTATATGTCCCCAGCCAGACCCACAGCTACAACTCTGTGTAGTGAGCAAAAAAAAGAGGTTAACCAAACAGATCAGTTATGAGTTATCTGGTCAATGCAGGGAAAATCACTTTTCAATCACTGCTTTCACACACAATCTTGTGCTCTTTCGCACCATGAAGAGCTCTTCCAGTGAAGTAAATGGCTCTTTAAGTCTTAATCCTTCCTCCATTGCTCTGACCCTATTTTCTTTCTGTCTCACTTATTTTCCTCCAACCTATTTCTCATTATTATATACATCTTCTTCACTTTGACTTTCACGTTTATGTGTTGTATTGGCGAGCCTTACAGATGGGGTGCAATAGAGCTTGTATTCTTACCAGTCAAGGGAATCAGTAAGTGCCTGTGGCTTATGCCGCTCAGTGATGCATTATTATATATGTAGAGATAGACTTTGACAGGATACAATAAATACTTTGTACTACAAAATTGCTAAAAAGTTACATGGAGTCATTGAAAGTACAAAAGAAATGTTCATGTTTAAAAATGATGTAGTTGGGATTTTAAGACATCTTTATTAACCCGATGTATTATGAGTTTTGTTATGCTCTTAAAATAACTATTTTAATTAAATACATTATTTGAAAGTAAAAAAAGCTGGGATTTCAACTCATCACCCCTATTTACTCTAACCACTCAGCCATATCCCTCAAGCAAGAAGACCTATTCCCCTACAAAGGGATGGGATTGGGAGAAAACTATATGGTAGGGTTTAAACTGAAGCCTGGATAAAACCCATAATGTCCCTGTTTCAATGGACACAGAAACATAGCAATGTGTTTCCAAGTACTTCATGTCATGGTACTTAGATTCTTCTGATTAATGCTGCATGTATCTATAATATTGTGAGTACATCCAGCTCTGTACCTTTCATTGTAATTAGAGTTCTTCTAACTTCAGCTTCTTACCTCACATGTTAATATTAATTACCGTTTCCAGTTGCTTAACACCACATTAATCTAATAGTATATGTAAAAATTGGAAAACTTTATTGACACTTGATAAACAACGCTGCTATTAAAAAAAAACAATTGTAATGGTTCAACTAGGTGGTAAAGTGGGAGAGTTTATGTCTAGGGGAAATATGATAACCAAGGTCAAACTAAATGGCCAAATGACACAGCCTAATATCCAACAGTTTTGGTATTTGGACTAAGTATAGGAATAGCAAAGTATAAATAGTCAGAGTAGGCCAAAGTCAACACAGCCTATAAGGGAGACACCAATACCAACTGAAGGGTGGTATCATCACTATGTGTTGTGGACAAAATAATCCTCATATAAATGACCAAATCACGTGAAAGGGTAAACTGTCCATAGTATATTACCTTTCATGATACCTGGATTAAAGGGACTCCAATATAAATCACTATACACACATAATTTAAAAGCAATAAGCTAGGGAAAACTAGATAACTTCCAAATAGCCCTGAAGGAACACTATATTGCTAAGAAGAGCCTAATGTGGTAGCCCTATTATTCCCCTATCTGTAAAGGTAGCTCATGAGTATAAATGGGAGGTCAGATGCAGGCTGTAACTACTGTGGATCTATAGAACATAACTTTCCAGTAGCCCTATCTAGGGAACCTCACACCAAAACTAGCTATCCCAACTGATAAGAAAGCACAGCTACATTCGGAGGGGTCTAGCTAATATCCATGTACCTATTATTCCCCTATATGTAAAAGTAGCTCATGAGTATAAATGGGAGGTCAGATGCAGGCTGTAACTACGGTGGACCCATAGAATATAACTTTCCAGTAGCCCTATCTCGGGAACCTCACACCAAAATTAGCTATCCCAACTGATAAGAAAGCCCATCTAGCGGACAATCGTTTCGAACACTACAATGTGGTAAAGTTTTTAGTAAAAGAAAAGAAAACAATGGGGCATTTTATCCCCATAATGCTCAGACATCGCTATGGCAAATCAGAGAACACTGAGCGGGGCTTAACAAGTTTTGGTGCTCAAAAACAACACAATGGAGAGGTTTCATTAATTACCACAAAAAGAGTGATATAGTGAACCAGAGCGCAAAGGGGTAGCAGTAAGCAGGATATAGCTGTATACCCTTTTTAATTCTTCTTGTTGGAGGGCTTTAAGCAATATTATAAAACAGCAATATCTATGTCAAACATTCATCAAGAACTTTCCCATATGATTTCAAGCCCCTACTTGATGGTGTACATAATTTTGGTGGATTTCATGGCCTTTTAATATTGGTTGCTGTTTTTTTTTAAGCATTATAAGCATTTCCTGATGATTTTCCCTCATAAATATTTAAATATAATAAGGAAATAACAGAGATTTTGAGCAGACATACACCCCTCAAGCAAGAAGATCTGATTAACTACAAATGGGATTTGGAACAAACTATCTGTAAGGTTTTAAACTGAAGCATATATGAAACCTATAATGTTCCTGTTTCAATGGACGCAGAAACATAGCAACGTGTTTCCAAGTACTCCATGCCATGGTACTTTCTGATTAATGCTTCATGCATCTATAGATCCAGCTTGGCATCTTTCATTGGTATTAGAGTTCTTCTAAATTCATCTTCTTATCTCACAGCCTGAGCACATATTCACTCCCCGTAATTAGCTCATATATAATATATTTACATTGTTTGCCAAAAGGGATATCTGTAAGTTTCAATGGGGATTCCTTTAGGGTGGAACTGAATATTAATGTTTCCACACCAATGTGATCTCATCTTGCTGTATAACCTTATCTCCTCTGCGTACATACACATACACTTTATTACCCTCCTCCCAGGATAACCCTTCTCAGCAGTAGATAAAAAAGCAAACACCACCATAAAGGGATGCCACGAAAGAGAGCAGATGTTATACATACTGAAATGTGTCTTGTTTGGAAACCCCTGGAGAATGTATTTATGAATCTAACTACATATGCTTGCATTCTACAATGCACCATGAAGCATTATATCTCTGTCCCATGCCGCAATAAGGTGCATGTGAAATCTTAGTACTTGTTTTACATTGGATAACATAGCAATAGAGGGTTTCTCGAAGAACTCTAGAACACCTTGGTAGAAAGGCTGGAGGAGTTTTTAAACTAGTAGGTGGGGGGGAGGGACTAGATATAAGTAATGGGGTAGAAAGTGTAGAGGGTATAAGGGATGAATTAACAACTCATAGGGGAGGAGATGGGGGAGGGGTAGTATAGTCAATATGGAGGTAGTACTAAGTAATTCAAGTTCAGTGGCAGGCACTTCAGAACTACAGACTCATAACATAAGGTGTATGCTTGCTAATGCCAGAAGCTTGCCAGGAAAAATGGGAGAGTTAGAATTATTAGCAATTAATGAAAAATGGGATTTAATAGGCATTACCGAAACGTGGTGGGATGAATCTCATGACTGGACTGTTAATCTGGATGGTTATAACCTATTTAGGAAAGATAGATGCAATGGTAAATGGTACAAAGTATAGACTGGGACAGAGAACTGATAGGTAAAAACACTGAACATAAATGGACAACATTTAAATCCTTACTAAATATACATACACATCAGCATATACCGTGTGGGAATAAAAGTAAAAGGAGTAAATCACAACCCATGTGGCTTAACAATGATTTAAAGATCAAGATACGGAGTAAAAAACAGGCATTTAAATTATACAAACAAGAGGGGACAGAGACTGCTTTACGGGAATACAAGGAAATCAACAAGGCTTGCAAAAGCGCGATTAGACTGGCTAAAATAGAAAAAATTAATTGCAAAAGAGAGTAAGACTAACCTTAAAATATTTTTTAAGTATATTAATGGGAAGAAGGCGAGGAAGGAAGCTATAGGAACATTACAATGTGAAACAGGCTGTCTGATAATTAGTGACCAAGAAAAGGCAGATGAGCTAAATAGGTTCTTTTCTTCGGTATACACAAGGGAGGTACCAGTGGTTGGGACACTGCGACATAAGGGGGCTACACTACCTTTGCCAAATAATTGGTTAACACAGGAAGTAATCCAAAAGAGGTTGGAAAAAATAAATGTTAATAAAGCTCCGGGTCCTGATGGAATACATCCAAGGGTACTAAGGGAACTGGGTTCTGTAATAGCCAAACCATTATATTTAATTTTTCAAGATTCACTCAACACAGGGTCTCTACCAGATGACTGGAGAAAAGCTGATGTGATACCTATATTGAAAAAGGGAGCAAGAGCAAATCCGGGGAATTATAGACCAGTAAGCCTCATTTCTGTAGTGGGGAAGCTTTTAGAAGGGTTAATAAGGGATAATATACAAGAATATGTCTATTTGAACAGGATTATAAGTAGAAGTCAACATGGATTTATGAGGGATAGGTCATGTCAAACAAATCTAATTAGTTTCTATGAGGAGGTTAATAGGAACCTGGATCAAGGCAACTCAGTGGATGTAGTCTTTTTGGATTTTGCAAAGGCTTTTGATACAGTGCCACATGGGAGACTATTGGGCAAACTAAGGGATACAGGAATTGCAGTAAATATCTGCTCATGGATTGAGAGCTGGCTAAAAGACAGGAAGCAAAGGGTTGTTGTATATGGAACATACTCCGATTGGACTAATGTGGTAAGTGGGGTTCCTCAGGGTTCAGTATTAGGTCCTCTCCTTTTTAACATATTTATTAATGACTTAGAGGTAGGATTGGAGTGTGGGGTCTCCATTTTCGCTGATGACACAAAGTTGTGCAAGGTAATTAAATCAGAAAATGATGTGCTTTCCCTCCAAGGGGATTTACATAAAATTGAGGAATGGGCATCTAAATGGAAGATGAGATTTAATACGAATAAATGTAAGGTTATGCATCTGGGAAGGAAAAATAGCCATGCAATTTATAATCTTAATGGAGCAAATCTAGGTGTATCAGATATTGAAAAGGATTTGGGAGTGCTTGTGGACAACCACCTAGGTAACAGTGCTCAAAGCCAAGCAGCAGCTGCAAAGGCAAATAAAATATTAGCATGTATTAAGAAGGGTATAGAAGCCAGGGAAGCAAATATAATTCTGCCACTATACAAATCTCTAGTACGCCTTCATTTGGAATATGGAGTACAATTTTGGGCACCACTTCATAAAAAGGACATTTTAGAGCTGGAAAAGGTACAGAGAAGGGCAACCAAACTAATAAGGGGAATGGAGGGGCTAAGTTATGAAGAAAGACTAACCAAATTAAACTTATTTTCTCTAGAAAAAAGGCGTCTAAGAGGAGATATGATTACCTTATATAAATACATCCAGGGTCAGTATAAAGATTTGTCGGGGGAGCTTTTTGTGCCAAGAGGGTTTCAACTGACAAGAGGACATCCCTTGAGTTTAGAAGTAAAAAGATTCCACCTCAAAGAAAGAAAAGGGTTCTTCACAGTAAGGGTGGTTAATCTGTGGAAGAGGAGGTGGTGACAGCGGATTCGATAGATAACTTTAAAAGGGGACTAGATTTATTTCTAATTAAAAAGGGTATTCAGGGTTATCATTTATAATTAGAGAGACAGTAATGATCCAAATTTTTAACATTTCCCCTTTAGAAAATTGGCTAAGTCTCGCTTCTATTTGCCTTCCTCTGGACTAATTAATAATAATAAAAAAACAAACAAACAAAAAAAACATTAAATAATTGATAATTAATTAACAACTAATGAATTAATAGTTAATCTGCATATTGCAGATCAAAGGAGATCTTAATAGGTTGAACTTGATGGACTGAAAGTCTTTTTTCAACCTTAAATACTATGTAACTATGTAACTATGTAACTATGTAACCTTTACACTGCTGTACATTTGTCTTATTGAGGTGCAATGACCAGTCATGATGTTAGAATAAATACTTAGCCCCATGATGCTTAGCTTTTGTGACATGCATACATTTTAAATTCCTACTTTTACTTAGGAACCCTCCTCCATGAGCTATCTAGATATTTAATAAACCGATATGTTAATTTTAATATATGGTAATTCCCCAACAACAGAAATAGTCCCTTAGGAATTAGTCTCCCTAAGCGTGATAGGGGTTCCAGATGTGGATTCCTTACTCACAGTGCTTTACGGGGGTAACAGCTACACCCTACTGACGAGGCCCAATTAAGGCCAAAATGTACTGCCCGGTATTGAGTGAGACCAGACTGATACTACAGGATATTTCTCCCTGTGAAGGGCAAAAATGGCTAAAAGACGCTCCCCTCTGAGTGGGTTATTTTGTCCATAGAACTAACCTATTAAGGTCAGTTTGTTCTCTGATTAAGCACCGCTATTGCATATAATAATTAATCTACAGGGGCAAACTAGTGGGGTATTCTCCTTTAGCACAACGCTGAGGGTTAAAGAGAAATGGAAATGCTAACACTTTTATCAAAGCTGTAGCCAACTTTAAGAAAATCAATTTGGTTAAATTCAATTTTAGTGAAAACGAAATTGCATTTTTCTACCACTGGTCAGATTTTGAAGCCAGATGTTCAAGGCTCCTTCCAGGGTATAATCATCTTAGAGGTTCTCCCCTTCCTTTCAGAGGTTTACGTATTCATTTAAAACATACCTTTTTAAAGAAACCCAACACCTGTAACCTATACAATTTAAAGATATCAGCTGTCATCTCAGCTCAGTCTTCAGCAGGACACACAGAAACCTCCTCTATCTATTATTCATCTCCCTCACTACTTTTGTATCATTTGCCCTATTATCTACATTTGAATATAAGCTCTATGGACCAGCGACCTCTACTCCTTGTGTCATACTTGTTTAACTATATTGTTATGTGTCACTAAGTTTCCCTGTGTATATATATATATACATATGTGTATATATATATACATATATATATACATATATATATATATATATATATATATATATATATATATATATAGCACTACAAAAAATGTTGGTGCTCTATATCAGTCCTTTTAAATATACATGATGACCCCAACATGAATTTGTCACAGACTCATATTTAAATAGGCTATTTTTTTTGGCATTACACCACCAGTGATATGAGATAACATGTATATTTAGAGAGGAGTGGAAAGATTTAATTAAAAATATTGTTTAAGTAAAGTATATAGTGAAATAATATGGTGGTCTATAAAGGACCTCTGAAGTTAGAAGAAAATGTAAGGGACCTTTCCAGTTATGTCTGGGCCAAGACAGTGGCTGGATGGTGGATTTGTTCTTAGGGTGAATTTGTTCTTAGGGTGATTGATAGAGTTTATGGTTAGGGTTAGGGGTGCGTGCCCCTAACAGTATCATCTGCCACTACCCTAACCTTAAACCCTAACTTGAAACAATAACCCTCACCGTAAGATCAAATTCAACAAAGTTTTGGCATGTCACCGTCACGCCACCTACTGGCTGCTACATGCACTGCACTGGTGGGGACATAACAGGAAAGGTCCAACGTCGGTTTAATCAATATTTTACTTTATGGCATATTTTCCTGTATTCATATATTTTAAAATAAATTACTTAACACTTGTTACTCATGTGTTCCTTATATTTTTTGCAATATCTGCACATAGACGCAAACACTCTTTATTCCTAGTCATATGTCCATTTGATGTCACTGTGATAGTGTTTTCATCAGTGACATTGTATGACCAATTCAAATAAACGGGCACAAATTGAGGATAAAACAGTCACTACATCATACAAGATGGAGATCTTGCTATGAATGGAGGACTGGTATTACCAAAATGGCTACACCTATAGTGCAAAACAGAAATCCTAAATCATTAGTAAGTAGTATTAGTCCTTTATTTTACTATTTAATGTATTAATACAAGAAAATGTATTATATATTGATTAAACTCACAATTGTATTCTGCTGTCATTCCGACAGCATCTACTTCGGACCATTTTCTTATTCTTTGTTCCCCGCTCCATTTTATCTGACAAGTAACCCATTAGGTATGATTATTTTATATTACAATCATTATTATTCACTATTTAATTGTTGATTACTTGAATCAATACTGCTGTTCTGAGGAAAGCTTTTCAATACACCCAGAAAGGCTTAATTACAATGTTACAGCCCATAACGAGTTGTTGCCAGCTATAGGCCTCATTCAATTGCAATTTTCCCAATTGAATATGGCTCTATATAAGCACATAGCATATTTTTTTATAGATGTTTTTAGTTAGTGAACTTCCATCACTAACTAAAAACCTCTGTAAAAATATATATGCTATGTGCTTATATAGAGCCCTATTCAATTGGCCAAAATTCAATTGAATGAGGCCCTATAACGTTATCTACTCCCTGCAATAAAATGAGCTTTAAAAGGAAAGTCATATTTAAATATGTTTATACTGTTTATCTTATCACTAAGATTCATAGTTTGTATTTGTTTTGCCAGCAATGGTAATTCCTAGGTGTGTCAGCTACAAACAGACACGTTTGTTCTGTGAATTGTTAAAACTGTGTAAGCTATTATTTCCTCCATGTCAGGAATGTGTAAAAGGAACTGTAAGGTTAAAATATAACAGGGCCGTTACAGACGGAGCTAGCTCAGGGCTCTAAGATACCTGTATTCAGAAACAGACGTTCATTCATTGAAAGAGTATAGAAGGCTGCACTTTCATTATGTGTATGAGTCAGGCACATTGTAATGTTTGTTTCCAAAATGGAAACCGTAACACAACAACATAACACGATCCCTTGAATCAAAGACGCACTGGTGTTACTATCACCACTTTTGGTTTTATTATTATTATTGTGAATATAATAGGTCAGATGGCTCTTGCATGTGTGATGTTATTAGTACTTACACAATGGTTGTCTTTGGTAACCCAAACACAAAATGGCTTACATGTAAACAATATCATATCAGATGCAAACAATTAATTTGTTTTATGTGTTTTATATCCAGGGATGTATGGTATGGCATCAACTCTTTATTTATGTTTCATGGATAATGAATGCTGCTGATAGAGGCGAATCAGTAGTGTATGAAAATGTTTTGCCTGAACAGTACCAAAATAAACATTAACAAGCTCACCCTGATAACTGCTAAATCTCTTGAGTTTGCAAACAGTTGGTTAACACCCTGGTTAACACTAATACAGCATGCATAAGCTTAAAGGAAGCCATGTTTGATAATGGCTATGGAATGAATAGCGAGGCATTTGTGGCCACATTTGTGTGTCCCAGCTCAACTTCCCAGAATGCAGTGTAATAACTGTTTTTCTTGGAACTCTGAGCTGGAAGCAGGTTTTTTTACTTGCTTTAGACATTTAAATGTGAACACAGATGTACTTTTTATTTACTATGGGCCTCATTCTATGATCGGCCGCAGCCGTTGCGGGGCCGCAAGCTTTCCGGCTATTCTATTCCCCTCCGGCCGGGGGTTCCGGCAGGCTTGCGGCCGGCGCCTTGTTATCTCTTACGGCCGATCGCGCCGGAGGAAAGCCTTTGATCTAAAACGGCCGCAAGGAAATCGGCCGTAAGAAAAGCCTGGTTGCTATTCAATTGCTCCGGGAACCCTGTCTGCAAGGCTAAAAACGAGCCGCAGCTTACTTGCAGCAAACAGGTCTCGCTAGCACCAATTAAGCACATAAAATAGCTCAAATAAAGCCATCCTGCACTTTGAGAAGACTATAAAGTGATATTCGGTGTTAGAAAAAATAGCACATAATTACCCTATACTCAAATCCGTAAAATAATTTTTTTTTAATATACGTAAAATATCCATGTAAAAAGTCCAGAGTGCTTGGAGCACCTCAGACACGCCCACGCCGCAGCCGGAAAATAAACAGTTAATTTGATCTCGGGTTTGGGCTGATGTGCAAGCTTGAGAGTGGGTTACTTTTAATCCAAATGTCCCCCAATATGATCCCTAGCATTTACAGAGCTGTACAGTGCTGTCTTGAATTTATTTTTGAGTTTTTAGATTTCAGAGCTTACGGCCGGTTTCAAGATCTGCGGCCGGCCGTAAGAGGAGATCCTTGCAGGGCCGTTTAATAGAATCGCGAGGTAACAGAACCCCCGCAAGGAATCGCAGCCTTACGGCCGATTTACGGCCGATAATAGAATGAGGCCCTATATATATATATATATATATATATATGTAGACACACACATATATATGTTATATGTATACACCGGGGCCCCCCATGCACTTGCTCCGCCACTGGTACTACGCATTCTGTACACTATTTTTGCATATTACCTTCGATCTTCCAACTTCAAATATGACCACTTTTTCTGGATGATAGTTCCCTCCTATATTTAATTAAATTATTTAATATATATGAAGGTTTCTATCAGATCCCCTCCACTCCTTCTGTCCTCTCTCATCTTATTAAATGTAGTCCATTGTGTTTGATATTTCCTATACAGTACAATAAATGAGGCATAACGTGTCTGTGTGTGATACTGAAAAGGACCAGGATAAGTTGCTTGCATTTCATTCCATTTTCTTTTCATTTTCTTACTTATACATAACATAAATGAATAAATACAAATTATCTGTGAAACATTTAATCTTCAGGATGTGACTCACATGATCCAGTAAAGGAAACATCTGCTTTGAACTAGATATCATTTGACCTTCCCTCTGTCATCTATACATTTGTGGTCAAAGTGAAAAACCTCATGAAATGTTTGGAATGTGGATGACAAGCCCGCCCTGGCATCCCGCTTTTCAGTTATAAATTACCCAACTGCTTTTTATTGTTCTAGTCCTGCTTTCGCTTGAATAAGTGAAAGACATTGGTTTGTGTTTGTAAATAATATTATCGTAATAACGATTTAAGATCTCAATTACAGCATGCCGAAAAAATGTGCTAAGACAAATGCCGTTTTAGGGTCATGTGAAACAGCACAAGCACTGGTTTCCGTAACCGTACTCTCCTATGCTGTAAGGGTGCACATATTACATTTAAAGGGATAGCTAAATCAAGTATTTTTTATCATACGTGCAAAGAATGATTGCAGACTAGGAAAAACTACATGTTTGTGTAGTATGCAACAAACTAACAACATTAGCAGCTATGTAAGCCATGCATTTTCATAGAAAGCTTTAATTTTAGCAGTCTTATTTAGGGCATGGAGGCTGCCATTTTCTTTCCAAGGCAGAAAGGGGAGTTACAGAGCAGGGTGAGCAAGACTTGCAAATATATTTGTAAGCAGACTTTTATGGAGCATGTGGGTGTAGAAGAAGAGGTATCCAGTACTGAAATATTACCCAAATCCACCAATGAGTCAACAAATCCCCCTCCTTCCTTTCTCTTTCCACCATTGAATAGAAAATAAAAACTAGCAGAACAAATCCACTCAGCCGCCATCCAATAGAAAGCAAGATGGACACAAACATGTCATTTTATCTAAAATTCTTTTTTATGTCCATGGAATAAACATTAAAGAGGAATAAGACTTTTGCCATCGCAGTGCTCTCAGTTAGAGGGAATGATAAAAGCCTTATTTCCCTTTTTAATTCTCACTTGAGTAATGGACTCATTGAATGATACAATGGACATCATTCAATTTCTATCTTAGTGGTCTACAAAATAATGTTTTTTTACACTATTATTGATGCACAACTTTCTCCATAAGAATTTTAATGGAGATACCTTGTTCAACGTCATATTTTTCCTTATTAAAAACTAACAATAAAATGTGTTTTTTATATATACTTTTTTAGCTTTAGCGGGTGGTTTGAAAGCTATCTAACCAATTATTTTGAATTCAGATTGTTTGCTAAAAACCAATGTTACCTGAAATGTTGTGATACTATACTTTATACTACAGCACAGATTCACCGCTCCACCTAACAGCTCCACTTAAAATTACACTTAAAACACTATTTTGCTACAATGCACCTTTTTGCAAGTTTGTTTTATACAATATTTATTTTTCATTGCATTTGAAATGAGTGCTGCAAGTGTTAAAAATGCTTGTGCAGTTCCTGTTGAAACCCACACGTTGGTATTTCACATCTTCCCCCTTTCTATTCTATTGCCCAATTTTTAAATTTATACACACTTGAAACTACCCTTAATGTTGCCACATATTCAGCTACTCGCAATCCGATTACGAGTTACTCGCCCACAATCACTACGAGCCACCCAAACCTGCCAAAACTTAATTGGTTTTAGCACAGCTCGAATATTACATGCTCTAAATAATTAAAGTTACATAAAATCGATTTTATATTAGACCCGTAGCTCTAACTCACAAATAAAGTCTAACCCGCAACTGAAAAAAGTATCACTTTCAAAAATATTATGAGTACTAAATAGGACTTTTTCAAACACTTATTAGAGTTGTACCAGCAATTAAATACACAATACTGTATTTTAAAAGCATGGGAAGGCACGCAAAGACAGAATGAATAGCATGGCCCCAAACACCCAAATATGCAATAAAAAATTATGATTTTTAAATGTTATTTCAAAGTATTATCGATTCCGGGACTCAAGGGGTTAATATATATCATGAAACCAAATGCTTTTTATAGATTGCTTGATTGCCTGATTGCAAGCCCAAACGGCAAATTGTACTTATTGTCACTAATTAATTCTTAGCCTCCGATTGCAGATTACATCTAACTTCCATGTTTTACTGACATAACGATGGTGGTCTCATGTACTATTTGCTGTGTCTAAGAAGTAAATTACAGGCTTGCTTAAATATTGTCAGATCATATGATCACCCTCCTGTAGGTTACTTATAGCTTGGATTAAAAAAAATTGTGTTTAATTATTTCACAGACGCACTCGTGCTAGAGGGATACCTGTAGGGTGTAGCTCCATAACTCAGCTGGTTGTGCAAATAATTTGAGTTTGGGTATGCAAAGCAGAGTATTCACAACAAAATATGGGTCATAGCTGGAGGCAGGTAAAAGTATCCATTTTCAGGTAAAGGGCAGGTAGAAGTGGAGGTCACAGTCCAGGTCAAAATCCAAATATACAGCTAGACATGATAGCACACCCGTAGTTTAGACACTTGCTTGGCATAGGTGACATATTACTAATTACGCCTAAGATTGAGGGACTTGAGTCAGTTTTGGGTGAACTTGTTTCCATCACCCAAGAATGAGACACTCTGTGTCTGGAAAATGATGCACCACTCTGGATTGACACACAAGGGCCCCATTCAATTTGCCAAATCACAATTACTTGCACTCATAAAGCAACTTGTAAAAGTTGCTGATATTCAGTTGGCTATGATTAACTACTCTCATTAAAATTGCAAATTACGAGGCGGAGCCAGCGTCCTTAACAGCAGGACGTGTGAGGGGAGAGCTCCGTCAGAGTTGCCTGACATTTGGGCAATATTGCCCTGTAAACCCCCTGTGACACCCCCAATAACATCAGGGGGCACCAGGGGAAGCCGTCGGGCCCCCAGATAGTCGCCCCGACTACCGGAACGAGGCTCCAGGAGAGTGCAGGAGCACTCCGAACTCAGCAGCTGCTGCATAGCAGGGGAGCGTCCTGCGTGCCTGCTCTGCCTGCTCCCCCAGCACAACACAAAAAGAGGAGACTCAGGCCGGCCAGGGGCAGCACGGAGGCACAGCAAGAGATCAAGGTAGGCTGGATCTGCCAGGGGCTGCGGGGGGAGACCAGGAAGCACTGGGCCGCCATCTTGACAGGCCAAAGCAGGCCTAGCCAGAGGGAGAACTCCCTCTACAGACACCCATAGCAACTCCCAAGACAACCGAGGGGCAGCAGGGGGATCCCACGCACCCTAAAACCCCCCTGAGAGAGAAGGCAGGGCTGCATAGCAGCCACCAATACAAAGAAGAAGGGGGAGAGGTTAAGCCCGCGAATCCACGGCCGCCATTTTGTGGCACCTCATGGTGGAAGGGGAACAGACACAGACAGATCCCAGCTGACCTACACCCAAGACTTCAACCCCCAGGAAGAGCTAACCCCTCTGGACACCCCATACTGGGTCTTGCCTCTCACACTGTGAAAGTTCATTGCACTAAAGGAAAGCAGCATCTACTACCTAGTCTGAAACTTTAACCCTGACAACGCCAGACCCTGCACTGAGCTCTACCGGGCAAGAAGTCACTGCAACTTTACTAAGGAAGAGGATCCTGCCACCCTCTGGGTTCCACACAGTGACATTTCTACACCCTGACTTAACAACCTCAGACAACCCTGCAGTTAAATTTTTGTGAAATCCTGTGAAGATTTGCATGAACATTGCTGCAGAGAGCCGTTGCTGCCACCCTGTGGCCACTCAGTAAATCTGATGCTGATGTGGGCCAAGGCAACCAGCCTGAAAGCCCCCTTCCAGTTGCTCCTGGCGGAGCCTGCAAAGACCGATATGAAGCACTGAGCCAAGAGATGTGATTGAAGCCTGACAGGAGGCCTTGACTAACAAGCTACAACGACCGATCTTACACGAGAATACAGCTTCTGGCCGCACCAACCTAACAAACTCTACAGCTACGCACTCCTGAGGGAACTGGTAGCAGAGAAAGCAAGGGGAAAAATACTACAGCTCCTGTAACACGCTCATCTCCATCTTCAGAAATGAAGAAAAGTAGAAAGAACTCCTCCGCAAAGGGCATCCGAGAGCACTTCACACCCAAAGCAACAAAGCCGCCATCTCCACTGGATTCAGCTTCAGACCACTCTGAATCATCTGATCAGGAGGAGATACCCAAGAGGTCAAAACAACACATAGACCTATCGCCTAGGGCCATTGCAACGATAGAACAGCTTCTAACCAAGGCACTAGAACCCTTAAGAAATGACCTGAAAGAACTGGGGCAGAGGACCCAACTTCTGGAGGAGATGGTGGATCAGATGGGAGAAGCGCAGCAACATGACAGGTCTGCCATAGACCAGAACTCGTATAACATCATGGAGCTGAACGATAAGATTGAAGATCTAGAGAATCGATCCCGCCGCCATAACGTCAGGGTACGGGGGATCCCAAGGACTACACAAGACCTGACAGGGTACTTAAAAGACACCTTCACTTCAATACTACCCGATCACCCAGAGGGCGTCCTCGAAATTGAACGAGCCCACAGAGCGCTAGGAGGGGCGAGAAACCCAGAGACCCCTAAGGATGTTGTGGTGAGATTCTTGAGACAACAAGCCAGAGACCTACTCTTAGCAGAAACAAGGAAGAAGCAGGCAGTCAAAGGACCAGATAACTCCAACCTGCAAGTGTATGCAGACCTGTCCCCCAACACACTAGACAGAAGGAGACAGATGAAGCCTGCACTGGCGATTCTGCAACAGAACAAGCTCCAATACCGGTGGAACTTCCCCTTTGCCCTCACCTTCAGCTACCAAGGTACATCACACACCACCCGCAACTTGGAAGACTGCCTCGCAGTACTGCGCCACATTCGTCTCTGCCCAGCGGACCTCCCAGCAGAGGAACTCAACTTCCCCCCTCCTCCTCCCATCCCGAAAAAACAGTGGACTGTGGTAGGGTCACAGCGACCGAAGGAAGACCCGCCTCCCCCCAGGAGTCCCAGAGACAAAAACTTGCCCCGCAGGAGCCAAGGCGGGCTGAGTACTCAGCACAGAGGAGGCCCGGGCCCGACTTCAGAAGGCCTGATACCATCGCGATCGGAGTGAAGGCAACCCACCAACAGGAAGTTGTTTTGAGTCTTTGTTTTCTCATTTATTTATGGGACTTCTCTGACCTGCTTTAGTGAGGGTAGAATAGGCACTGATGACTTTAGTTAGGTCAGATGTTAGTCGAGGCCTCTAATGAAGGGCTTGTTAAAGCCAGATGCCCGAAATAGACGGACGGCATCCTAGTTTACTTCAGATAGTTAAAAGGTTGTTGAGGTTAATAGTTATTATTTTTGGAGAGAGGATACCACTGGGCTTGATAGAGAAGCGAGTAAGCTCCCAGGGAGCAATTAGCAAATTATCTCTAAGTCCAGAAAGATCACCACTGATAAAAATGTATGCCGAAAACTATAAATTCCCAGCTGACAGCAGTCGAGGTTTATGCAGTCAACAAAGCCTAACTCAGGGGACTAGCTTTCAGGAGATTAGAGGAGCCTGTGGGGCTGAAGGAACTTGGTCAATTGTAAATCTAATGTTGTGTCTTTCTGCTTCCCTCTGGCCTAACAGCGGACGGAGTCTCCAGCACCAGAATCCCCCCTCCAAGCCTCCACCCGCCCCCGGCCACCAAGGAATGGACGTCGGACAAGGAATAAAAGGTAGCCAGGCAGACCATGCACTCCTATCCACCAAAACACAATGAGTAGCTCACAGTACACATTCATAACTCACAATGTTAAGGGTTTCAACTCCCCCTTTAAGAGGAGGAAAGCCTTTAGGCAATACAAAAGATTGAGGCCCTCGGTTATCTTCATGCAGGAGACGCATTTCACACACGAGAGTAAACCAAAATATCTGCATGGGGAATACCCGACAGTGTACATGGCCACTCAGTCAACGAAGAGGGCAGGGGCAGCTATCCTGATACATAAGCACTTCCCATTCACCCCGGAACATACTAGAATAGACAAAGAGAGGAATTATGTTTTGGTCACCGGCTTAGTCTCAGGCCAAAGAATCTCCCTACTTTCCCTATACTCCCCCACAAACTCACCACACCAAACTCTGATTAACACGCTAAGAGAGTTAGACACACTAGACCTAGGCAAACTGGTGATTGGGGGGGATTTCAATCTGACCCTAGATCCAGCATTAGACAGATCAGGACACGCCCAGGACTCTAGCTTCTCAAAAAAACGGAGCCAAATTAAGCAGCTAATGGCCAAATTGGGCTTAGTGGATGCCTGGAGAGGCTTACACCCGGATAATAAGGAATACACATACTACTCGCCCACGCACGGCACTTACTCGAGGATTGACACATTCCTAACAAGCTCACTACTTTTTGATAATATCCGAGAATCTGACATTGTCCCCTGCCCCTGGTCTGACCACGCAATAGTAGCTATTAAATTAACGTTAGGCCCTAACCTATCCCCATTTAGGAGCTGGAGGATCGACGAACACCTTCTGTCAGACCCCAGCAGCTTAGCATCCCTAGCGGGAGACATTAGGCAGTACTTCGAACTGAATGATTCTCCTGATACAGGAGTAGGCTGGATTTGGGTAGCCCATAAGGCTTATATAAGGGGCTGCTGCATCAAACTATCAGCACAGCACCGTAAGGCACTCAGACGGAAAGAGGAGGATTTAACATCCACCCTCAACAACCTAGAAAAACTCAATCAAAACTGTCCCTCCACAAAGATCCGTGACCAAATCAACAAAGTCAGGATAGAACTAGATGGAGTACTCTCTGCCCATACAGAGAAGGCTATGAGGAGGACTAGGCACCTATATTATTGGAAAGCTAACAAACCAGACAGAATGCTGGCTAGGAGGCTGAAAGCTAAAGAGATCCAGTCTAGAGTGACCCAAATCAGGAAGCCAGATGGCATAATCTCCTGCAGCCCTAGGGATATACAGAAGCAGTTCCAAACCTTTTACCAGCAGATCTACTCGTCTGGGAAACTGGCAGAGGGGTTGGACCTTGACTCCTTTCTAAGTACCATAGATCTCCCCTCATTGAGTGAACAACAAGTAAATAGTCTTAACCTAGATATCTCACAAGAGGAGGTGAGAACAGCAATTCATAGCCTTAAGATAGGTAAATCCCCAGGGCCAGACGGCTATTCCAACCAATACTATAAAAAATTTGAAATCCTATTAAACCCCTACCTGACATCCCTATTTAATGCTATCATGAGAGGGGAAAAAATGCCCCCGGAGCTAAATCAAGCGGAACTGGTAGTCATACCAAAAGAGGGTAGGGATAGCTTGGAGGTGAAGAACTACCGGCCCATATCCTTACTGAATGGGGATGTCAAACTAATGGCCAAAATAATGGCAACCCGAATCTCCAAGTTCCTGCCAGAAATTATCCACAAAGATCAGGCGGGGTTTATACCCCATAGACAGGCAGGGGACAATGTCAGACGTATCCTTAACATCCAATACCTAGCGCGGAAAAACAACTCTCCAATGTGCCTGCTAGCTCTAGATATAGAGAAAGCCTTCGACACAGTTGAATGGCCGTTTCTGTTTAAAACCCTGGACAAATTTGGTTTTAGGGGCCGGTTTATCACCCTACTCCGCACATACTACGAAGCACCAACAGCCTTCTTGAGGTTGCCAGGCGATCACAGAGCCCAAATTAGCATACAGAGAGGAACGAGACAGGGATGCCCACTCTCACCCCTACTGTTCGCCATAGTCATGGAACCCCTAGCGCAACTCATTAGAGCGGATAGGGAAATCCAAGGGCTTCAGGTGGGGCTGCAGCACTACAAATGCTCATTCTTTGCAGACGATATCCTATGCACCCTAACAAATCCCGGGGCCTCCATTCCGGCACTGATGTCAACTCTTGACAAGTTCGGTAGGGTGTCAGGGCTTAGGCTGAACTTAGGGAAATCGGAAGCTCTGAGTGTAGGCATGGCACAGGGCGACATAGATCATTTGAAATCCCTATTTTCCTTTGCGTGGCCCACCAAGCACATAAAATACTTGGGGGTCAACATCACACCTAAAATTTCCGAGTTATATAAGGCCAATTACCCCCCCATGTACAAAAAACTAAACGAAGATTTGTTTAGATGGAGGACTTGCCCTCTCTCCTGGACCGGCCGAATAGCGGCAGTTAAAATGAACATCCTTCCAAGGATTCTATATCTCTTCCGTACGCTCCCTATACCAATCTCCTTACAGGACTTGGACCGGTTCCAGTCCAACATCTTTAGATACATATGGAACAACAGAAAATCCCGCATCCGCAAGAAAGTAATGTTTAGACATAGCAAGGATGGGGGTCTATCTTGCCCAAACCTGCGAAACTATTTTAAAGCGGCCAGGCTATCCCAACTACCACAAATACATTCAGTCAGACATCAGCCGAGCTGGGCCTTCTTGGAACAACAGCAAATGCAACAACATAGCTGGGACACACTAATTTGGGTTCCTGATGAAATGGCCCCAATAAGAACTCACCCAAACCCCATAATAAACCTAAATTTAGCAACTTGGAAATGGGCCAGATCTAAGAACAAACTGGGCATAGGTACATCTCCCCTTTGGTCGGTCCTTTCTTCACAAGATATCTGGGCTTCCATGAGTATTATGTCAAAACATTGGTGGGCTTCCAGAGAACTAGATAAGTTGGGCTCCTGGTTTAACGGGAATCATTTGATGACCCTGAGACAGTTCGAAGAAAGACATACCCTCCCCCCAGGGGAACACTATAACTATCTAAAAATAAGAAGCTGGGCCTGTGAAGCATTTAAAAAATGTGGACCCCCGAAATCCTCCTGGTTCTCGGTAATCTGCAAAACTCTGCCTTTAACGAAAGGAATATTAGGCACTTTATATGACACATTCACTAAATCAAATAATACAGAAAAACCATCATATATCTGTAAGTGGGAAAGGGAGCTAGGAGGTGAATGGGATTGGAAAAAATGGCAGAAATCATTCTCCAACCTACGCAGGGCAACAAGTAACTGCTCGCACATAGAGACATCTATAAAAGTTCTCCAGAGAATATATTGCACCCCAGACAAACTCAACAAATATGATCCCAGAGTGAGTAGTAACTGCTTTAGGGGCTGTCCACAGATAGGAGACCACGCCCATACCTGGTGGCTATGTCAGAAAGTCCATGACTTATGGGAAAGGATAGCATTAATGGCAACAAAGTTATTTGGTATAAGAGTCACAGCCACTATGGAATCCTGCCTACTAGGGGTTAAACTCTCTAGTTTATCAAAAAAACAGAATAGGCTATTCCAGATAATGGCCGCCGCTACCAAAGTACACATAGCCAGCCAATGGAAGTCAGAAAAGCTAAGCGTGCAAGAGGTTATTAAAAAAATAAATTATATAGCAATAAATGAAAAGTTAACATCTGCTATTCTAGATACTTTGGCTCAGTTCCAAGAAACCTGGAGGCCTTGGCTAGAGTCTTCGTTAGGTTTCCCCTTGCCCTGATGGGCTCACTGATAGCACTATAACAAAAGCAAAACAGAACTAGGCCAAAAAAAGGCTTGGCGTGGAGGAGACTCGAAGTCTGGTCCTGGAGGCTCTGATTTGACTGGTTCGCCTGGAACGCAACACAGGAGGTGAATGTATGCATCATAATTGTATAAACTAAACCTGAGCTAGGGATTCCTCCCTTATCTCCATAGTTATTTACATGTTTGTTTATCTAAAGTTTCAGTTTCTATGTAAATAAGTTCTGTTTGTTCATGCTTCCCTTGCTTAAATTATAGGACCTAAATAACTATTTAATAATGGGAAAAGTTAAAAATAAAAACTTGGAAGGAGATGCTAGTAATTTGACCACGAGGTATATATACATGTTTATAGAAAATCTTATGTGTTAATGTACCTAATGCCTGTCCTTACTTTGTATCCCTTTCAATAAAAAATTTTATTTAAAAATTGCAAATTACCCACCCACAATCACTATGGGCCAACCAAAGCTGCGAAACCAGCCTTATAACTCCATTGGTTTTAGCACAGCTCAAGATTTACGAGTGCTAAATAATTAAAGATACATAAAATCGATATTCTATTAGACCCATAGCTCTAGCTCGCAAATGAAGTCTGGTAAAATGTATGTACTAAACACTTATCGCAAAATGTACTAAACTCCGACCGCAAAATGTGCTTCTCAATTTGTAGTCTCTGAGTGAAGTTCAAGTATAACCTCCATTTTTTACTGACGTCATGATGATGGTCTCATTTACTATTGGCTGTGTCTAAGAAGTGGGCTTGCTTACATATTGTCAGATCATATAATTACGTCCCCTGAAATGCTACTTACTTGCTGTGACAGGGCAGTTGTGAGTTGTGAGACAATCGAATGTGTTTAAATGTTTAGAAAAAAATTAACCAGTGGTGTAGGAGCCATAATAAAGCTCATTGTATACACATTCCGTAAAATATTATATATATATATATATATATATATATATATATATATATATATATATATATATGCATATGCATATATATATATATATATATATATATATATAAACATAAATCTGGGGGGGATTTGTCCACTCCCATGCCCCCCATTTTCTACACCCATGACCGCAGTCAAAATTTTGGGTTACAGGCAATTACGGGCTTGAAATTGAATGGGGCTCAAGGTTTATAGAAGTGACAAAATTCATGCATGGAGACAGGGTAACACGATTAGATGGACTAACCCTCACAATTTGTGACAGCAGTGTTAAATGTATAAACTAATCAATAGCATGCAGGTTGATCAAGACTAAACTGAATTAGGAATTGATACAACTAATTAGCATGCTGACTCCCTACTTAGTATTCTATGTCAGTCAGAGAAGCTCTTTGTCCCAGGAAATATTCTGCTTAGAAATATATTAGCACAATGTGTAACTAGCTTTATATTATCGTTAACAAGAAGTTGTATGACTTTCTATGGCCACTCAGGATCTCTATAGTGATATAAAGTGCATTTCTGACACTGTGCAAATAAAATAAATCATCTGCTGTTAATTATTTAGTATAATTAACATGCTAAACATATCTACCTAAAGGAATCAATACCTAGTGCTAAGATAATGATCAAATATAGAAAGGGTAGCCAACTAATATAGTAATAACTAGAATATTGCCCGTCAAAAAATGACGGCAATAAAATTGTAAGTGAGCTAAGGGTGTTTGGTGTATATAATGTGGCTGATGTAGCGTCGTTCGTTTTCTATGTCGTGCGAGTTTTTTGGAATATCCGTAGCTGTTAGGTGGTGTTTTGCGTGTTTATGGTAGTGTTTTGCGCGTTTAGGTACCTTCAGCCTCGTTTTCGTTTTGTTCGGCGGCCATTTTTTCTCTCGCTTAGGTGATTTTCGGGTCTCTAAACTCCGAAATTTGTGCTTAAATGGAGGTGTAACTTCACTTGCAGAGGTCCTCGGTGCCCCCCCCCCCCCTTGCTGTGAGTAACATTTTTATGTGTTTGTTGTTTGTATTTGTTGTGTTTGTAATGTTTTTGGGGTTGCGCGGGTTGTGTCCTTGTTTTGTAAGCTCATAGGTGTTTTTTGGCAAATAAGTAGGTGTTTGGTGGTGTTTTGCGTCTTTAGACTGCTGTAGCCTCGTTTTCGTTTTTTTCGGCTGCCATTTTTTCTCTCTCTTAGAGAATTTTTTAGTGTCTAAACTGCTTTAATTTCAGTTAAATTGAGGTGTAACTTTAGTTTTCGAGGTCCTGGATGCTCCCTCTTGATGTAGGTAAGCTTTTTATGTATTTGTTGTGTGTATTTGTTTGATTTTTAATGTTTTGATGTGCGCGTGTTGCGGACGTTTTTTGCGAGGTCGTAATGGGTCGGAAAGTGTCTCGTATTTTGTTTGCGCAACCCTCGCTTCCCAGGCAAAAACGCGTTAGCAACAACTCGTATGCTCACAACTATATATGTGATTGAGTCAATGGAACTGAAAGTAGTTGATTCAAATATAACTTTTATTATAAACCTAATGGGTTTCAACACAAAAATAACTTTAATGCATCCAAATTAACCATACTGACATACGTAGGGTAATTTGAACAATCTATAATCTCAAAATTGATCTCAAATTGAGGGTTTACAAAAGTGTTTATGCAGAAAATAAAAGAAGAAGAATGAAAAACTCAGACATGCCTTCCATGAATTTGGAATTCCCAGTATTGCCACACCAATCTGTTTTTTTATTGTAGGAAATACCGTTCCCTTACATTCTGTCCATTCAATTTCTGGAAGGCATATATGTCAGTTTAATTTATTCCACTCTTCTACAGATATACTGTACTTATATTAATCCCTCAATTTTGGGATTACAGAATGTTCCAAGGTCCCCTTTTGGTGATCTGTAATTGAAAATTGTTGAGCATGAGCAATTTTAATTATTTTGTTACGGAACATTTAAAAGACTACTATGATGGTCCAGGGTTAGTACTTTTACGCAGTAAAGAACAGTTTAAACATTTATTGTCAATTTATTATGGCAGAAATTAACTCTTAGCATTGGTGTGAGAGTATGCTTCCACTTCCCCGCAGCTTCTTTATTTCTTCACAGTGAAGCACAATCATATTAACTTACTTGCTGCCATCTTACCTAACCAGTTTGTAAAGATGGGAGGATTTTATAAAATTATTTTTTACTATCCGCTTTCATACAAACAATTAAACAAAGTAACACTAAAAATATGCTAATTTGTAAACATTTTATAATGAGGCAACTCCAGTCTTTGTTCTACTTTTTTTTAACAACGTCCACCACAAAACTAGCACAATTTCAAAGAGTAGTAACAGTCAAATCTAGACATGAGGATAGTCTTCTCTTTATACTGTGTGTTTTAAATCTCTAGGCATACTGAACATTGTACCTTGGATTTTCATTTGTTATAAACTGAGAATATAGATCAAGACTAAGTGCATCATGGACATACATTCAGATCAGGTGCCTCCAATGTCTCATAGGCCAGATCCAGGGCAGATTATCCGGTTATCTAGTTTGGGTATAGGCAGGGCTGTATCTACCTTTTTGGAGCCCCTAGGCAGTGAAGTGGAGGAGCCCCTGCGAGTGAGTACACAAGGTATGCATGGACCCATTTTTTTTCCTTTTCTGTACGTGTAAGTTTCCTTTTCTGTTGTAACTTGTTCTATGTGGTTACCCCCTAGAAGCCAGTCTATGAACTGCAACATTTCATTTTTTTAAGCCTGGAACTTTTTTTAGGAAGTGGCGCCCCTCACACTGAAGCGCCCCTGGGCAGCTGCCTAGTTTGCCTAATGGGTAATCCGGCCATGGGTATAGGTATGTCAATCAATGACAATTCATTGAAGAGATCCATCATTTAAATAACTCAATAAATTAGATTTCCTGAACAAATCAATATACATAGTTGACACCTTTGGGAATGATGATAAGGCATATCATTTGTTGCCTGAGGTCCTCATAAAACATGCAGCCATTGACATTATCCATTGATTTGTTTACCATATTTTGTCCTGATGATGTTACTCACTCACGTCATCAGGTATCTAATAGATTTACCTTAATAGATATCATATCTTAAGATTTGGTTGGAAAATGTATCCTTAAAAGGAGATTTAAGCTATCACAATCAAAAACCCAGTGAGCAAAATATGTTAGTGTGTAATTAGGCTCTCTAAATTTATATAAAGGCATATACATTTCCTGGATTATGAATGCATCTGATAGAGGAGAATTAGTAGTGTATGAAAAAAAATTTTTTTGCATAAACTTAATAACAAACAAAATAAACATTAACAAACTTACCCTGACTTTTACAAATGTCTTCAGTTTTCTGCCACTGGATTTGTATTAAGTAGAGTAAAGAGATTATTATTCTGTATATTTTCTGCGAACTTCCTCATATTTTCTTCAGCAGTTATAGAAATCACAAGGCTCACATAAACTGTGTGTAGATTAACAGAAGACAACATTTCAAATAAATTGTAAAATTTTATTTGCATAGCAATGCAATCTTGCACTTTATATGTGTCTATTTCTCACATAGAGTTGTGTCCTTTTTACTGGACTCTGGTCAAACTATAGTTTCCTTTATGCAAGCAGGAATGAGGAAATGATGGAAAGGGGAATTAGTGGAACAATTGTCAATAATCCTTTTTAATATAAAGTAAGAACAGTGACACCCCCCCCCCCCCTACAAAGAATGGAATAATGTGGCCAAGGCTAACTGATATATAACAAGTATTGTGGTGAGTTATGTGCTCTTGGAGATTTCTGGTATGTACTATCATTTCCTAATAATGGGGTCAGAAAATATTGCAGGCATTTTGCTATAGAGACACATTGTACCCCCAATAATTTTTGTTTGCATTATCCACAAAAGATAACATTACCATAATAAAAACTGCTCTACCTCTACCCTACTGACGAGGCCCACCTAAGGCCGAAACGCGTCTGTGTTTTGCTATTTCTCCTGTTCAGGGTAGTATTGCCTGGTATTTCGGGGCTGGATCACTCTTTCAGTGAGACCAGACTGATATACTACAGGACATTTCTCCCTGTGGACACAAGTGTACTAAAGGAGGTTGCTCTCAGAGTGGGCTATCATGTCCATAGAACTAAAATTATCTGATTGAGCACCTCTCTTTTTGTTGTTACTAATAAAAACGGTATCAACTTTTTATTAAGTTTCACTTTTAATAATAAAAAATGCTTACAAAGATTGGTGCATATTAACAGAACATACAATGTTACTCTAACTTATATTATTATGCAACGCAAATCTAACTATGTATAATTACTTATCATTATGATACATGTGTGGTGTGCTTGCTGCATATATTTTTGTCCCTATAACAAATATAAAAATGAAATATTACACTAAAATATAGTATATATGGGGATATAGTATTACACATTTGTAAATAAAGTTTGTTATGAAGAAAGACTAATCAAATTAAACTTATTTTCTCTTGAAAAAATACATCTAAGAGGGGATATGATTACCTTTATATAAATACATCCAGGGTCAGTATAAAGACTTGTTAAGGGAGCTTTTTGTGCCAAGAGGTTTTCAACTGACAAGAGGACATCCCTTGAGGTTAGAAGTAAAAAGATTTTACCTTAAAGAAAGAAAAGGGTTCTTCACAGTAAGGGTGGTTAATCTGTGGAATTCCCTACCAAAGGAGGTGGTGACAGCGGATTCGATAGATAACTTTAAAAGGGGACTGGATTTATTTCTAATTAAAAAGGGAATTCAGGGATATCATGGATAATTAGAGAGACAGTATTGATCCAGGGAGAAATCCGATCACCAGTATCTGGGGTCAGGAAGATATTCATTTTTTTAAAAAAAAATTTCCTTTGAGATGATTGGCTCACTTGTTTTTTTTCTGTTTGCCTTCCTCTGGATTAATTAATAATTTAAAATAAAATAAAAATAATTACATAATTGATTAATAATTAATTAACAACTAATTAACTAATATTTTATCCGCATATTGCAGATCAGAGGAGATCTTAAAAGGTTGAACTTGATGGACTGAAAGTCTTTTTTCAACCTTCATTACTATGTAACTATGTAACTATATAAGCACAACCAGAGACAAAAATTGTGCCTGGTGTGCTGCGATCAATTGGGTTACTGAGAGTCGTCATGACTGAATGACTAAACATCAACTTAGATAGATAGATAGATAGATAGATCATTAGCATATAATAACTAAACACACTCATTGAATCAGGAAATCTGCAAACCAAGATGCAAAGACTGGAAGTAGATGTAATAAATCATAAAATTGATGTTCTCCTAGGAGCTTGCAACAATTTTGCAAAGTTATTACATTCACCCAAGTGGCTTAGGTTTGCGGAAAACTTTCTGAACACCAATAAACTGAACTTAACTTTCACAACAAATAGCATTTTGTCATATGAGAACATATGACTAACATAATGTTATATGATTCAGCACATATTGACCTATGTTATGATATTTTCTTAACCTCTGCATGTGTGATTATGTACGTAAACTAACTTTAACCTGTATAAAACCAGAAATAAGACACAGACACTGATATGGGAATGCTCACGTCCACCAAGGGGAGCCCAACATCTCAGGTTTCCAATGACCTCCGTGTCAGGAGACCTCATAACCATTCAAGGTGTACCACCATAACTCTGCTCCCCCTTAACGAGAGCAGTCACCCCGCCACGGTGACTGTGACAAATAAACTCAACATAAAGTAGGGAGGGAGGGTGGGATACTTCACATGTACTTCCCCCAGACGGATTGCCAAGGCGGGAAACTACTGCTTAACTATCTCCCAGAAACTCCTTCCCATGAGAGTACAACCCCTTGAACTCCCAACACCCTTGCTCGTTCAAAGCCCCTTCCCCCACTCTGTTTCTAGGGGCTGTCTTGAACTCTGCATAAATTATTATGTACGTAAACTAACTTTAACCTGTATAAAACCAGAAATAAGACACAGACACTGCTATGGGAATAAAACTATTCGCTTTATTTTAATTAACTATTCACCAAAACAACCAGAGGGACTGCTCACGTCCACCAAGGGGAGCCCAACATCTGAGGTTTCCAACGACCCCCGTGTCAGGAGACCTCATAACCATTCAAGGTGTATACCACCACCATAACTCTGCTCCCCCTTAACAAGAGCAGTCACCCCCGCAGTCACCCCCTTCACAGCTAGCCCCGCCCAACAATAAAGGCAAGGCCTGCTTAATTCCCTCCCTCAGTGCAAAATTCGAAGACTCGAAGACCCACATCATTGAGATTGACCCCATCCTTTAAATAATATTTGTGCAGATCTTTAATCTCCAAATCACGATGTCTGATAGCAACACCACCCATGCGCCTAACAAATGAACCCACTATATTATTCAGCCTCATTCTACATTTGCCCGACATAAACAAATCCAACGCTACCCTCCATTTTAATTGGGGAGCAATACTCGACCAAATGATCACTACACCAGGAAACAACACTAATAACCTATGCAGATCAAACTTTATATTCATCACTAATACCTTTAACGCCAAGTCATTACCACCCAAATGAATCAACAAACCCTTTGGAAAACCAAACATCCTAGCAAATTACACCACCTTACCCAGCAACTGATGCCACCTCATGTCCCTGACACCTAACCACTTGATATCAAGAACCTCCGGGCGGGAACCTAATTGGGTACCAGTAGCCTTCACAGCCACCGTTTCCCTCGCCCAATAAATAAACGAGTGCCCACAGATCCACAGGCGAATGGGTGAACCTAAAAGAAATAATACAATATTAAACTAACAACTGTGGATGTATGTAAGCATGAAAACTCCCAGACTTCCATCTACGAATTTTCTTAACTGTGTCCACATCCAAACCCAGCCTAGCCGCCTCCATGGCTGCCCCTATCGTAAAAGAATGAGTACAGAACTGCCCTGGATCCAACTGCAACACTGATATGCAAGCCTTAAACACAGCTGAAAACTGGAATTTAGATAAACTAGTGACATCCCTGTGAACTAATAAAGAACCATCACCCACCGGGCGGCAAGCCAGAAATTCTGTTAAAGATAACACAGGACAACAACTACTACCTGGAATTGAATAAATAAAAACCTTCCTACCTCTACCAAACTGATCTGTCTTCGACCTCCTAATATAGATAGTGATAACAGAATCATCCACCACCACATCTGACATAATCAAACCTCCCACCACTGACCTTGATGCCTCCACTCACTCAGAAATACAAAACGCCTCAAAGAAAACTAACACAAAAGCCGTCTTAAAGAGCACCAACTCATACTGGGAAACGCAAACAGTTTTTAAAACATTCATTATTCTAACCAACAAAGCAAATGATACTGGCCTCCTACCATCACCTGACCTTCCAGTTGCCCCCTACGAATGCCCTTAACCACCTGACGTACAATAAAACACTTGGTAACATCCTCCTTACTCCTAAACTTAAAATAAAAAGCTAAGGCTGATACAACTTTTAACGAGGCAGTAAACAAGATACCCTGTGCATGCTTCTCCATGATGAACAATCTCTGCCACTGAAAATGAGAGAGAGAGAGCAATAGCTATAACATTACATTCCCCAGGAATATGCACAGCCCTGAAGAATATATTAAGAAGCAAGCATTTCAAAACCATTCTCCTGAGCAACCTTACCACTGGCTCGATGATGCTGAAATGGAACTAATGGCTCGCACCACACTCAGGTTGTCACAATGGAATACTATGTGCTTGTTTCGAAAACTATCCCACACAGGTATAGGGCCACTACAATTGGGAATAGTTCCAAAAATGCCAAATTCTTTAGTATAGAGCCATCCCACTCCTGGAGGTCACTTTTCCATACACCAGTGGCCCCCAAAGTATGCGCCAAAACCTATTGAACCGGACGCGTCAGTAAAAAGATCTAATTCAGAATTCTGCACAGGCTCATGCATGATAACCGATTAAAAATGTGACTGGAACATCTCCCAGACCTTAAGGTCCTCCCTATGCTCTGTCGTTACTCTAATGCGATGTTGGGCACATCTGATAGCGAGGGACAGCGAGGGACAGCAGCCTAGAAAAAATTATTCGGATCATAATGATCTGGCAGGCAAAATTAAGTTTACCAAGCAATGACTGCATGTCCTTGAGCATTACTGTCTTCATGGCCCGCATGCGTCTCACCTCGCCCAACATGTCCGACACCTTGTCTAATGGCAAGCTGCAAACCATTGTTTTTGTATCAATTTGGATACCCAGAAAGCTCAAATTGCATGTAGGGCGTACTGTTTTTTCCACCCCCAGTGGAATACTAAAATCCACTGTAATGTCCGAAATGCTTTGAGCAACACCGCACAGTCCGAAGAATCCTGTGAACCAATAAACAAAAAATCATCAAAATTATTTATCAACGATACCAAACCTGACCTCTTAACCGTAACCCAGTTGCTAAAAGAACTGAAAGTCTCAAAATATGAGCATGAAATTGAACAGCTCTTTGGCAAGCAAAGATCAACGTTAACCGACTAACGTTTTGGGTAAGATAGATGATTTATTAAACAAAAACGGACGGGCTCTTTCTTCGGTACCAAACCCATTGGGGACACCTGCAAATTGATCAAGGTGGGGCTAACTAAAAGGACCTGCCATCCAACCCTTAGCCACCTCACCAAAAGACAACTTTTCTAGCACTAGTGCAGGATTCTCCCTGGCTGATTTTAAATTGGGCGGGAGCCAAGCATTAGGCGCGACAACCGAAGGGATAACGAAACCATTTGAAAAAACAGACAACAACAACTTAGAAACCGCTGGGTGGAGCTTAGCGTACTCCCATAACCAGGACTGCATTCTTTCTAACAACACCAGTGTCCTCCCCCTTTTGAATTGAACCCTCCGACCTTTGGGGCTTTGCTTTCTTGAAGCAACAAAAAAGAGGATGCTTTAACCCACACTCTGAGCACTCATGTCTATACTTGCATGACGCACCCCACTTACATGAGCTTTCATTGTACGCGAAGCAACACCCTCCATTTTTTCCAGTCTCCCTGACCCCGGCTTAGCGACACTAGGAGAGACCGGATGCAATGGAGTGACTGTTTTCAACCAACTCCCCATGGCCCTCATTCAATTGCGATTTGGCCAATTGAATAGGGGTCTAAATAAGCACATAACATATTTTTTTTAAATAAGTTTTTAGTTAGTAAAAACCTTGCTTTTGGATAGATGCTTGCTAACTAAAAACTTCTTTAAAAAAAATATGTTATGTGCTTATTTAGACCCCTATTCAATTGGCCAAAACGCAATTGAATGAGGGCCCATGTCTCTATCATCCAACTGCATACTCTGCAAGACTGGAAATCTCTATCTAAACTTGACATTATAGTGCCACCATTACAATCCACCATACGTTCTGGATCCCATCAATCTCATCCAAATAACAGAAAAGGGGGGAGTAATACTCAGGGTGTTTTCCCCCAACTATGGTGGCAAATATAACAAAGGCCTGAAGACAATTACTGAAGGTTTTGGTGGGTTTTCTATACCACTTCCTGCGTTCATCCTCCTCCCTTTTGGAATCCTCTTTCTTGTCCTCAACTTTCAAGTCTATGAAATTGTCTAACGGAAGCAGGGAAAATAGTTCAATAAACTCATGGCGCCATATCCTCTCTTTTACATCCTGAGGAACATGCTCAGCAATAAATTAAGCAAAGTGAAGTGCTGTATCCACTACCTTGAGAATGGCGGATTGAGATGCTGTCGCCTCAGAAACTACCTTATCTGCTGCACCTCTATCAATGGATTCCTGTGAACTAGCCCCTTGCTCATCCTGACTAATCACTGAAGGGGGCTAACTACCATAAAACTTTGGAGGATAGGAGAATGCCCCACCCTAACATCACTATCCTTACTTGTACCTTGTAGACTAACAATAAAACCTTTCAAACCTTCCAACACGTTTGTAAGTGATACAGCCGCAGAGGCAGCAGATACCTCACCTGGCCGGCCTGCAGTCTGATCCTTGTCCGCCGCCTGAGCATGCTGCTCGCCTGTCATCACGATTCATCTCCTTGGGTAGTGATTGACCACTACGCCTGTAATGAGAGGAAAAAGCCTCCCTGCTTGGTTCCTCCCATCTGCTCTCAACCAACTGGGTGTCCCCCCTTTTCTGTGGGGAAGCGTGCCTGTTCCTGTTTACGACTGATGCTGATCGAGACCTAGCTTTGGTACTGGAATCCCTTTGTCTATGCAGCCAAACTGCACGCCCATCCTGCCTTGTTGACGTTGATCTAGACTCCTGCCATCTCCTGGGGCTATACCTGCTCCTACCATCATGATAGGAGGGCAGCGGGCTAGTTCTGTCCTGCCCCCCCCCCCCCATAGTCATGTCTGCTGATGTGTGTTGGAGTGTACCTTCTCTGGGAAGATCTGTCCACCCGAGTCCTGACCAGCAGATGCTCCCTCCTTACCCGGCTGCTTCTGCGCCTGTTTCTGTCCAACCAAGCCCACTACTAACCCCAAGCAGCCTACCCACCTGGCAAGAAAAGGCTAGAGCTACAGTGGATATAAAAAGTCTACACACCCCTGTTAAAATGTCAGGTTTCTGTGCTGTAAAAAAATTAGACAAAGATAAATCATTTCAGAACTTTTTCCACCTTTAATGTGACCTATAAACTGTACAACTCAACTGAAAAACAAACTGAAATCTCCGTAGACCTCTTCCTACTTTTCTCTGCCAACGCTCTGGGGTGGCCCCTCATGGCATTGCTCCCTCATCTGCCACGTGGTATCTCTGAGCTAAGGCGCACTGGGGGTCTAGACCGGCGGACCGGGCAGCCGACATCACTTCCCACGGTTGCTGGTGTGTGATGTTGCCAAGGGACTGTAGCAGCTGCTGCAACCAGCCTGCTCCGTGCTGAGAGGTCTGAGCTTGAATTAGCGCCACAAGGTCAGACATGCTGGGTGCTGCCATGCTTCATTTCACATGTGCTTCCCCCAGACTGATTGCCAAGGCGGGAAAATACTGCTTAACTATCTCTCAGAAACTCCTCCCCATGAGAGTACAACCCCTTGAATTCCCAACACACTTGCCTGGTCAAAGCCCCTTTCCCCATGCTCTTTCCAGGGGCTGTCTGGATGTGTTATCAGTGTAAGTTAAAGGTATATGGTCTGCAAAAATTGAAGCAGTCAGAATATGTAACATATGTAAAACAATATATTATTCCACAATTATCGCTGAATATTATAATTAGCCTATGGAATACATTTATCAAGTAGTTAAGTTACCATATGTTAGATATCTCATAGAATATCATGACAGAAATAGTTTGTAATTATTTAAAGCTTGTTCTTAGGATTTGGTGCTATCACCACTGTGACCTAGGTTCGATTCCAGTCAAGGAACCAAGAGGTCTCACCACCCTGAAGCCATACAGGGTTGATATGGTCAGTACTTGGATGGGAGACCACCTAGAAATACCAGTAGCTGTATGCTGTTGCCCACTGGAGGAGGAACTGGCAACCCACTCTAGTATCTTTGCCATGAATATATGAAAAGTGGATCAGCATGGTGTGTAGCGGTCCATGAGGTCATGGAGAGTCAGACATGACTGAACAACACAAACACACACAAACATATAGTAAATACTTAAACTGAATCATCAAGATGCAAACAAGATGCAAGATAGTATTGAGATTTGATTGCCCATTGCATTTTCTAGAAATCCGTTGCCAATACATCTGCATTTTTTGTGTTGTAAGCACGCTTTGATAGGATTGATCTGCATTACATTATGCATTCATTTAGTGCAAGTAGCTCTGAAATTAAACAAGCAAAACTTTAGAGTACATGGACACTATAATTACTCTGTCAACATTAGGTTGATCCCTGCCAAACCCACCCACGCACTGTGCCATTTTGAAATGAAGCCCAAAGCAGCTACCTTGTTTCAAGCCATTGAGTTATCCCTTAAAGGCTTGGAGTAAAACCTGCATACTATTATTGTATTTTGCAATATCAGTGTTTTAGGTTTGGAGTTTATTTCTTTGCAGATAGAAACTGAATGTTATTACTACATACAGCCTTATTAAATTGCAATTCAGCCAATTGAATTGGGCTCTATATAAGCACATGGCATATTTTTTTTACAGAAGTTTTTAGTTGGTGAAGACCTTGCTTTTGGATAAAAGCTCACTAACTAAAAACTTCTGTAAAAAAATATGCTCTGTGCTTATATAGAGCCCTTTAGAATTTGCTGAATTGCAATTTAATAAGGCTGTTAGTTTGTAAAATAATTACTGCTTTGCATCCTGTTTATTCAATATATTTCCCATAATAGTGTTGTAGAATATCTTGGTGCTTTAAAAAAAAAGTCAGGGCCCTCCATTCTTTTGCAATGTGTTAAAATTGTTTTTGCCCATGTATAGTGCTACTGAATATGTTGGCGCATTACAAAAAAACAATGGTAATAATTAGCAAATTAATTAATATCACATATTATAATTGTCAAACTGCAAGTTGTCATCACGCTTTGCTCTTACGTCAGCTGCAATGAGCTGAAGGCTCATTGCAGGCTGCAAATGCGGACCCTCGTGAAGCGAGTGTCCGCATTAGCGGAGGCTCTATGGCGCCTCAATCTCGGTAAAAAGCAACCCGGAAAAGCAGGACTTAAAAAATAAAAGGTGTGGAACTTAGGAAAAAAAAATACGACCCGCAGGACTTCTAAAAAAATACAACGCGAGATGAGGAAATCGGGACTTAAAAAAAAATAAAAAATACGACCCGCGGCACATAAATAAGTTACAAGGTCCCGTACAGCCAAAAACAACAGAAACACTGAAAAATAAAAACAAAACATACAAAAAATATCACACACAGCACAGGGGGACTGTCAGGACGTCTGGGGTGAGGTTGCAGACAAATTAAAGTTGAATTTAAGGAGTTTCGGCACTTGAAAATCGGCTAAGCAAGAAAAAAAATGGTGGCCGAAAAAATTAAAATGAGACTACACGACCCCGAAGCGCACAAAACACCGCCAAGGAGGTACGAGTTTTAAAAACAACAATTACGACCCACGGGACATTAATACGAGTTTGCAAGCATACGAAGTTAACTGCCAAACCGTGCACATCCAAAACACAAAAAGCACACCAACAAAAAAATACAACATAAAACAAACATCGCAAACAGCCCAGGGGGGCAGCCAGGACATCTGGAACTGAGGCTGCACGCCAAGTTAAGTCGCATTCAAGCACTTTCGGAACTTGAAAATCGCCTAAGCGAGAAAAAAAATGGTGGCAGAAAAATATGAAAAGGAGGCTACACAACCCCGAAGCGAGCAAAACACCGCCAAGGAGGTACAACTTTTACAAACAACAATTACGACTCGCGGGGCTTACAAAGAAATAATACAAGGTTGCAAAATTATAAAGTTAACGGCCGAACCGCGCACAAAAACACGAAAAGCACAACAACAAGAAAAAACATAAAACCAACATCACACACAGCACGAGGGGACAGCCAGGGAGTGAGCTTGCACATCAATTTAAGTCGCATGTAACCAGTTTCGGCACTTGGAAATCGCCTAAGCAACAAAAAAATTACGGAGGAAGAAAATTAAAACGAGGCTAAAGGACACAAATCCGCAAAAATCCACGCCAGCCACGTATGAGTTATCCAGGAGCATAGGAGATACAAAATATACCATTACAACGGACAGAAAATGCTCGCCAGTAAGTAACACATAGAAAAAAGCCGCCATTTTACAACGATACCTTGCAAATAATAACAATAGGATTCTAAAATGCCGCTTTACCCGCCTAAACTAACGGTTTGGCCTCACGCAGCCTATTTACACTGCACACTTGCCACATTGCTGACACTTTCTCCTCACATGATTAACACTCCGACTGTACATTTTCAGATGCAGGAAAATCCAAATAGATTGTTAGCTCTTCAGGATATTGATTGCTGCATATTAAATATAAATAGGTAAAGTATATTAATTTATTAATTCACATTCATTTATTAATTCACTGTACTCACACTTTTTTATATTTGACACTGTACTTATATATCTGTCTTCGCAATGAGCGCTGAATGTGATCATTGCAAAGCAGGACACTTGAAGTACACAAGGGGAGAGGCTCACATTGAGCACCAAAGGCGCTCATTGCGAGTCACACGATGAGCTCCGCAATGAAGAGCAAAAGCCTTACATTGTGTGGCAAACAGCATTGTCATGGCTTCAAATTTTATTGCTGTCATTTTTGACGGGCAAGTTGCTAGTATTAAGTCCCGCCCCTATAGCGCACATCGCAAACCATGCTATCGAAAGTAGCATTTGCAAGCTTGTAAATGATCGCTGATGCAAGGCCGTAACTCCCAGTTAGAAACAGCCAATGGAATCTGGGTCCGGAAGTGACTCGTGGTTCAAGCCCGCAGGGGTTTGAATTATGAGTTACGATCGGACCCACATTCCAGATATACAATAATGCAATATTGATAAAGCCGTAAATATGATATTCTATTACATGCGAGTTCCATTATCTGTATTAACACATTGATTGCCGGGATCAATATAACACGGAAATTAAACATGAAATCCAGTATTTTGTTCAGCCGATTTGCGAGCTTGAGAATGCTGTGCTATTAATTCTAAGACCTAACATCACTTTCCTTTTTAATAAAGGTACAGTAGGGTGTGTACATGTGCATTTACAGTGCTCCGTACCTGTCATTAAGCCCTTTGGGAGACCTCCAGTAACTTGTGGTTCGATTTTTGCCATTTGCGGGCTTCACGGAGTGGTTAGCGAGGGGTAATCGCAGCAATTGAATAGCGTTTTGTGATTTTAGCATTTGGAAGTCTTGCAGCCGTGAAAGATCAAGGGCTGGGAGGGGCATTAAATTGTGATTTTACTAATAGCAATGGATCGCAAAGAATCGCAGCCCGCAGCTCGGAACTCGATCGGAACCCGCAAAAAGACGCCAATTGAATAGCAAAGTAACTTGCGGCACATTTGTGAGCCCAGATCTCCCGAAAGCCTCAATTCAATGAGGCTCTATATACTCCACTTTTGGATTACTACTCTTGCTATATTATTTATTGTCTTTATTTATATTGCGCCAACATATTCCATAGCGCTGTACAGGGGTTTAGTACATGGCAAAAAACAAACTTAACACCTTATAAAGAATGGAGGGCCCTGCTTTGAGCATATAATCAAATGCACATAGTGCTTGTTTCCAAGACACTGACACACAATTGAAAACTCTCAAACTTACAATCTAAGGGTTTAGGTGTGATACAAGAGGGTGACAAATGCAAGATGGTGGTGTGAAAACAATTTGTTCAGTCAATTGGAGGGGTCTGTGTGTTGTACTGTAGAGTGTGGGTGGGAGTGTTATTAAGCTGTGGAGTGTGCAGTTTTAATTATAAAGGCTGAAGGTGATATGATTTTTTAAATAGGTGTGTTTTAAGTAATTTTTTAAAGGTTTTGGGGCAGGAAGATAATCTAATGGAGCGAGGCAAGGAGTTCCAAATAGTAGGGGCAGCACGAGAAAAGTCTTGAAGACGGGAGTGAGAGGAGGTGATGAGAGAGGAGGAAAGAAGAAGGTCGTTAGCAGAACGAAGGGGGCGTTTGGGAGAGTATTTTGAAACAAGAGCAGAGATATAAGGTGGTGCACTGTTGTTGAGGGCTTTATGTGTTAGGGTCAAGATTTTAAATGTGATTGGGGAAGCTATGGGAAGCCAGTGGAGTGATTGACAGAGAGGAGCTGCAGACACTGATCGTTTGGTATTGATGAGTCTAGCGGAGGCGTTCATTATGGATTGGAGGGGAGACAGACGAGAGATGGGGAGGCTAGCAAGAAGGGAATTGCAGTAGTCGAGTCGAGATATGATGAGAGAGTGTATTAGAATTTTAGCTGTGTCTTGTGTAAGATAATGACGAATTTTGGAGATGTTTTTTAGGTGAAACTGGCAAGATTTAGTTATCGATTGGATGTGAGGAATAAAAGAGAGGGCGGAATCCAGTAGAACCCCAAGACAACGGACCTGGGAGGTGGGAGTGATGATGGTGTTGTCAACAGTGAGAGATATTTGAGGAGTGGAAGCTGTAGTAGAGGGTGGAAAGATTAGAAGTTCAGTCTTAGACATGTTGAGTTTGAGTTGACGAGTAGACATCCAGGAGGATATGCTAGAGAGGCAGTTGGAAACATGAGCTAGAAGAGAGGGGGATAGATCGGGTGCAGAGAGGTAGATTTGAGTATCATCTGCATAGAGATGATACTGAAATCCAAAGGATTTTATGAGGGTGCCAAGGGAGGAGGTGTAGATGGAGAAGAGGAGGGGGCCTAGGACAGAACCTTGGGGAACGCCAACAGACAGAGGGAGAGGTGAAGAAGAGGTGCCAGAGAAGGAGACGCTAAATGTATGATCTTTTAGATAGGATGTGAACCATGAAAGAGCTGTGCCCTGGATGCCAAATGAGCAGAGAGTTTGTATTAGAAGAGGGTGGTCAACTGTGTCGAAGGCAGCAGAGAGATCCAGGAGAATTAGAATGGAGAAGTGACCCTTTGATTCAGCAGTTAGCAAGTCATTAGTGACTTTTGTAAGGGCTGTTTCTGTTGAGTGTTGGGCACGGAAACCAGATTGGAACGGGTCAAGAAGGGAATTGGAAGAAATAAATTGGGTGAGGCAATTGTAAACAAGCCGCTCAAGTAGTTTAGAAGCCAGGGGAAGTAGTGAGATAGGGCGGTAGTTTGAAGTAGAAGTTGGGTCAGATGAGGGCTTCTTGAGAATGGGTTTAATTATGGCGTGTTTTAATGAGGATGGAAACCTGCCAGTGTTTAGGGAGAGGTTGAATAGATGTGTGAGAGCTGGGATAAGTGCGGTGGATAGGGGAGGGATTAGCTGTGAAGAAATAGGTTCATGTGAACATGTTGTAAGGTGAGAGGTTAATAATAATGTAGATACATCATCCTCGGTTACAGGGTCAAAGGAATCCATAGTGGAGGAGGGATTGGGGAAGGGTAAGGGTTGGGTGTTGTCGGCTTGTGGAAAGGATGGTGGGATAGGGCCAAGCTGGGAGGAGAGCTCATTTCGGATAGTTTCAATTTTGGTTTTAAAGTGGCTGGCAAAGTCATCAGCAGTTAGACAGGAAGGGGCAGGAGGTGGGGGGGGGGCAAAGGAGGGTGTTGAATGTAGCAAATAAACGTTTAGGGTACGAGGACAGGTTTGATATTAGTGATGAGAAGTAGTGTTGTTTGGTAAGATTGAGGGCAGACAAGTAGGAGCGTAAGGTTAACTTGTATTGGAGAAAGTCTGCTGAAGTGCGAGATTTCCTCCATAGTCGTTCTGCAGTGCGTTGAGCATCTCTGTAGATAGCGTGTTTGTGCAGTGTGCCATGGTTGTGAATGAGAGCGAGAGCGTTTGCTTGTGATTATAGGGGCAATAGAGTCAAGGGTGGAGGTTAGAGTAGTGTTGTACTGTAAAGTGGCGATGTCAGGGCAGGCAAGGGTGGTGAGGGGCTGAGAAGGGGTTTTAGTACATTTGAAAATTGTTGTGGGTTGAGTGCTTGCAGGTTTCTACCGTGTTCTGGTGGCAGGATTTGAAGAAGGGTGGTGTGTGGAAGATGAGGTGACGTTGCAAGTTAGCAGGTGGTGGTCAGATAGGGGAAGTGAGGAGATGTCAAGGTTGGAGATGTGCAGAGATTAGTAAAAATAAGGTCAATGGAGTGTCCACCACTGTGAGTTGTGGAATCTGTCCATTGTGAGAGGCCAAGGGAAGAGGTAAGTGCAAGTAATTTTGCAGTTATTGGAGAGGTGGGTGTGTCAGTGGCTATGTTGAAATCGCCAAGAATGAGTGAAGGTATATTGGAGGAGAGGGAGTGAGTGGGAGAGAGAAGTGAGGGAGCCAGGCGGCAAAGTTGTCCAGAAATTGAGAGGGTGATCCAGGCGGGCGATAGATCACAGCTACTCGCAGAGGGATGGGAGAGAAGATGCGGATAGTGTGGACTTCAAAAGATGAGAATTGAAGGGAGGGAACAGGGGGTATGCAGTGAAAAGTGCAGCGAGAGGATAGCAGTATGCCCACACCTCCACCTTGTTTGTTCCCCAGGTCTAGGAGTGTGGCTGAAGTGTAGACCACCATAAGAGAGTGCAGCGGTGGAGGCAGAGTCAGATGGTGTGAGCCAGGTTTCCGTGATAGCCAGTAGATTGAGGGAGTTGGAAATGAAGAGATCATGAATGAAGGTAAGTTTATTGCAAACAGACCTTGTATTCCAGAGGGCACATGAGAAGGGCAAATTAGATGGTTTGTGACAAGTGATGGGTATTAGATTATGGGTGTTTTGGGCATTTGCTGCCCTGGGTACTCTGCGTGGCTGACAGCAGGTGGGAATGAGTGAGGGGCCTGGGTTAGGGGATATATCCCCACAAGCCATCAGAAGAAGGAGAGAGAGTAAAAGGAGATGGGAATAGGACTTACATTTCTGTTTTCCAGCTTTAGGGGAGGGATGAGATAGTTACTGGAGGAAGGAGAAGAGTTCATGGGAGCAGAGGAGAGGAGAGGAAAGCAGGGAAGGTGAGATAGGTATATTATTGGAGACATGATGTGTAGAGACAGTATAAGAGAGTCTGAGAAAGAGACAGGAGGTTATAATAAGGAAGGTGGTGTGAGGAAACATAATGGCCCTGTGTAAGCAAGTATTCTTGAAGGGAGTGGTTAGAGGTGATAATCAGATGTCACTGATTGAACATGTGCAGGTAATTAGTATTCCTCAATATATTAAGTTTAAACAAGGGTGGGTGGGTAGAGGGGCAGGGTGGGAGGGGACTGCTTTCAGGTGGACTTCTATGGGAGATGTTGGTCAGCAGTATGCTTATAAAAGTATCTATAAGACAAATAAGAGATATTTCAGGGGGTGGAGATTATGGAGCTGTAAAATGGATCAGTGAACACAGAGCATTTCTGGTTTACAGATAAGCAACAGAATATCATGATAATACCAGAACAATCTAACAGTAAAAAAACTATCTCAGCAATTATCATAACATTTTTATATATTAACTAGCGAATTGCCTGTCAAAAAATGACGGCAATGAAATTGTAAGGTAGCTAATGCTGTTTGGTGTATAATAATGAAAGATCTAATACATTAATAAATGAATATACTTTACCTATTTTGAAGCATTGTGTTGAAGAGCTGGCAATCTGTTTTGAGGTTGCTGCTGCATTAGTGGTGTGGAGCTGCTGTGTAAGTGTGCTGAATGTGTGCAGTGTAATACTGTGCGAGCACGAGACGAAACCGTTAGCGTAGTGGTGTACTTCCGCATTGGCGTAAAATGGCGGGTAATCTGTGGTATGCGTCTCTGCGGATTATCTGTCGGTGCTTCGTGGTGTTTTGCGAGTGTGTTGTGGTGTTTTACGTGTTTAGAGTGCTGTAGCCTCGTTTTCATTTTGTTCGTCTGCCATTTTTTCTCTCGCTTAGAGATTTTATTAGTGTCTAAAGTGTTTTATTTTTATTTAAATGCAGGTGTAACTTTGTTTTTTGAGGTGCTGGATGGTTCCTCTTGCTGTAGGTAAGCTTTTATGTGTGTGTTGTGTGTATTTATTGTGTTTTAAATGTTTGTATGTCGGCGTGTTGCGTCCGATGTTTGTGAGGTTGTAATGTCTGGTAACGTGTCTCGTATGGTGTTTGCGTGTGTAGCCTCGTTTTCGTTTTGTTCGGCGGCCATTTTTTCTCTCGTTTAGCAAATTTTTTAGTGTCTAAACTCTTTTATTTTGAGTGAAATGACGGTGTAAGTTGCATTTTTGAGGTCCTGGATGCTCCCTCTTGCTGTAGGTAAGTTTTTTATGCATGTGCTGTGTGTATGTATTGTGTTTTGAATTTTGTAATGTTCGCGAGTTGTGTCCGAGTGTTGCGAGGCCGTAATGTGTGTTAACATGTGTGGTATGTTGTTTGCGTTGCTCGTAAAATTTTGCGAGTGTCGTAATTGGTGTGTCGGGTTGTTTACGTTGCAACGTGAAGTTTGCGAGGGTCGCAGTTGCTGGCATGGAGCACCTTCGGCGATCCATGCCAGCAACTGAGGCCCTCGCCCAGTGCCCTCGCTTCGCGAGGGCCTTGGTTCGCTGCGCGAGCCCGCAAGCGTGAGCAACGACCCGTACGCTCACAACTATATATGTGATACATAAAAATATATATGTTTATGTATGTATTTATTTATTTATACATAATATGGCATAGATTGTGTAAAACTATTTTTTTTTTATAATGTCATGATATGTTGCCAGAAACAGAAGGGAATAATATGAACCGGCAAATTATCATTTTCCTGGATTTGTTATTATATGTCATTAATGAAGTAATGCCAGCCATTATGGCTCCTTTGATGGCACATGATTCGACCTTAAATACATACACATAAAGCATTGCATTCTTTACCTACAATTGTGCTGAAGGGAACAGCTGTTAAACTATTCATGCTTGATCCCTCTAACACGCATTCTATACTCTGTTTGTGACATGTAAAGGGATAGGTACATACATGTTACATCACTCGTTACCATGCATTATTGCAACTTATCTCCGACCTAATTATGATTACAGTAATTAATGTTTCACCAAAATTTTAGTGGAACAATGCAATTACTGTTCATCAGAATAAAGGTGAGAGGGTGATTACAATTCATACAGGACTGACGTAAGAAAGTAGGTGGAGATTTGCCCCACCGACCCCATTTGAATAATTGAATCTTTATGAATAGCGCAATGGAGACTGTGAAGAGCCACAATGAGCAGTAATCAATTGCAGCTCTTAGCACCCATTCTTTGAGAATCTCCCTCTTATATTGCTTTACTCCTAGCTGTTGCTGCATCTCTGCATCTTGTACCTTTTATAAAAAAAATATAAGTTCTTATATTCCAAAATCTTTATTTGAATAGTGAATTTAAGCACTAACGCCCACATTTAATTCCAAGCCCATAGTTACCTTCATACAGTCTGTATGTCTGCGGGTTAGAAATGTTGTGCAGTTACAGATGTACAGTGCCTTGCAAAAGTATTTGTCTGCTTGACTTTTTACCTATTTTGTTACATTACAGCCTTAAATTCAATGTTTTGTTAATCTGAACTGTATGTGATGGATCAGAACACAATAGTATAAGTTGGTGAAGTGAAATGAGAAAAATATATACATAAAACTATTTTTTAGAAATAGAAAACAGAAAATTGACATGTGCATATGTATGTTATAAAGCCCATAAAAGCTCTGGTGCAACCAATTACCTTTAGAAGTCACATAATTAGTGGAATGATGTCCACCTGTGTGCAATCTAAGTGTCACATGATCTGTCATTACATATACACACCTTTTTTGAAAGGCCCCAGAGGCTGCAACACCTAAGCAAGAGCCAGCACTAACCAAACACTGCCATGAAGACCAAGGAACTCTCCAAACAAGTAAGGGACAATGTTGTTGAGAAGTACAAGTCAGGGTTAGGTTATAAAAAAATATCCAAATCTTTGATGATCCCCAGGAGCACCATCAAATCTATCATAACCAAATGGAAAGAACATGGCACAACAGCAAACCTGCCAAGAGACGTCCACCCACCAAAACTCACGGACTGGGCAAGGAGGGCATTAATCAGAGAGGCAGCACAGAGACCTAAGGTAACCCTGGAGGAGCTGCAGAGTTCCACAGCAGAGACTGGAGTATCTGTACATAGGACAACAATAAGCCGTATGCTCTATAGAGTTGGGCTTTATATCAGAGTGGCCAGAAGAAAGCCATTACTTTCAGCAAAAAAAAAAATGGCACATTTTGAGTTTGCGAAAAGGTATGTGAGAGACTTCCAAAATGTATGGAGGAAGATGCTCTGGTCTGATGAGACAAAAATTTAACTTTTCGGCCATTAAAGAAAACTTTATGTCTGGCGCAAACCCAACACATTATATCACCCAAAGGACACCATCCCTTTTTCAGCAGCCGGGACTGCGAAACTGGTCAGAGTTGAGGGAAAGATGGATGGCGCTAAATAAAAGGGATATTCTTTTTTTTTCTTTATTATTAACTTTTTTATTGAAAGAATAAACAAATATAACATCGTAAGTTCAGCAAATCATATAACAAATCTCTTAAGTATCAACAAGATATATAAAAAAGTTTCTTTCAAAGTTTTTCTTTTTTGTTAGAATAACACATGACCATGTAAAACATATATATAAAGTCACACAAGGTCTTGAACATATATACATTCCTCAAAGCAAACATGTGTCCAGGAGGTACAGTAAGGTGAAACCATAGATCAAACATCAGGTCAACCCATAAAAGTAGTTCACACAAACCTTATTGTGGACCTCGTAGAGTCCATAAGTCCCAGCAGGAGGCCCATCGATGGTATCTTTCATCAATTTCAGCTGAAAGTGAGCTCATAGCCCGAATGAACCTGATTTTGTGAAGTACTTCAATGTGAGTAGGGGAGGTAAGTTTCCAGTGTTTAGCTATGATGCATCTTGTGGTCAAAAATATCTGTGTTGTTAAACATTGTTCTGATTTGAATAGCCCTGTAATTGGAAGGCCTAGCAAAGCTTCCTCAGGCTTTTGTGTTACTGTTGTCCCCAAAAGTGTTTCTAATAGGTCGTATGTTGCTGTCCATATGGGTCTTATTTTCGGACACTCCTACAGCATGTGAATCAGTGTAACAGTGTCTGTGCAGCCCCTAAAACATGTGTCAGGGTGTGTTTTGTTCAGAAGATGGAGTCTTGCTGGTGTAAGGTACCACCTCATTATTGTCTTAAAAGAGTTTTCTTTTAGTGTCACGTTTAGTGAAGAGGTATTGGCTTGTTTGAGGATCTTATTCCATTGGCTGTCGTCTAGAGTTACCTGCAAGTCAGCCTCCCATGCAGTTTGGTAATGTGGTTTCACCCTGTTGGGGAGAGACACCCTCTGATTGTAAATGATGGCTATATTGGTCTTACCTCCGGGATTGTTGATACGGCATTTCTCGAAGGGAGATTTGGTATGATATTTGTTGATTTTCGTAGAGTGTGTTAGTGTCTCATTAATTGCCATCAGATTAAGCCACTCTCTATGTGGCACCTGAATTATGTCAGTGATAATTGACGATGTGTTGCTTTGTGAGGTCACCCAGGTATCTGCCACAATTGTTATTTTGTTCTTTATCCACCATTTCATCTGGGTAAATTTATTGAGGTGCTGACCTTTGTGAGATTGCCATAGTGGAATCAAGCCAGAACCCACGCTCAGGAGGTCCACCCTTCTGTTCAGGTCTTTCCATAATTTCAAAGAGTGGCTAATACAAATCGGTAACTCTCCTGTTCGTAGGTCCCGACCTAAGCTAAGCCATAAAACCTGCGATAGTACCCAATGCTTGTCTTCTAGAAGTTGCCTCTCTATGTCTGCCCACACCGGTATGGCCTCTTTTTTAAACCAGGTCGTGGTTTGAGCTAATCTAGTGGCCTTATAATACTTGATTAGATCAGGGAAGGCTAGCCCCCCTTTCTGTTTAGGCGCACACATTGTGGTTCTATTGATTCTTGGTTTCTTGTTATTCCAGGTGAACTTAAAAAGTGTTTTTTGCATCACTCTAAGGTCGGTAACCTGATCGGGGTTGGGATTGTCCTAAATAGGTATAATAATTTGGGAATCACATTCATCTTGATGGAATTTTTTCTGCCCAACCATGAGATGTTAAGGAAGGACCACTTTGAGATATCTGCCTTGATTCTGTTAAAGACAGGAGGAAAATTTGCCCCGTATACCAACGCTACAGACCGCGGATAATGAATACCCAAATAAGTTATCTGTTTGGGGGCCCATTTTATGGGAAAGCTGTTTTCTAAGTTCTGTTTCATAGTTTGGGGTAGTGTAATGTTGAGGGCTATGCTCTTGTTAGTGTTGATTTTGAACCCTGACACTCTGCCAAAGTCTGTGAGCAATTGGAATAAATTAGGCAGGCTTGGTATTGGATCTGTAAGTGACAGCATGATATCGTCTGCAAAAAGGTTGAGCTTATGCTCATTAGGGCCAATCTGCACTCCTTTAATGTTTGGACAATTTCTAACTGCCGCTGCCAATGGTTCAAGACTAAGGGTGAAGAGCAAGGGGGAGAGTGGGCAGCCCTGTCTAGTTCCCCTAGTAATATTAAATTGTTTGGACACAAATCCCTGATATATAATACATGCCCTGGGACCGCTGTATAAAGGCTTAATGCCCTTCAAAAAGCCGTCCCCCAGACCAAACTTCGCCAATGTTTTCCACATAAAAGTCCAGTCTATCCTATCAAATGCCTTTTTGGCGTCTAAAGATAGGAGCATTAGCGGGATATCCTCTCTGGTAGCCAAGTCTATCAGGTTAAAGATTCTACTGGTGTTGTCGGGTGCTTCTCTACCTGAGATGAAGCCTACCTGGTCCGGATGGATCACGTCCGGCAACAATGGGGCCAATCTGTTTGCCATTATTTTGGAATATAATTTGAGGTCCTTGTTGATCAACGAGATCGGTCTGTAACTACCGCATTGTGCCGGTCTTTCCCTTCTTTGGGTATTACGATAATTTTAGCCTCTAGAAATTCTGGTCTGATTGAAAAACCAGAGAGGAAACTGTTAAATAATTATTGGAGGTGGGGTAGCAAGAGATCGATGTATTGTTTATAATAAAAATTTGTGAATCCATCCGGACCAGGTGCTGCATGTGATCTCATGGCCTTAATAGCCTGTTTAATTTTCTCAGAAGTTATGGGGTCTGCTAGGGTCTCTGCCTGTGATTCCTCAATTTGTGGCAGCTGAATCCCAGAAAGAAATTCATCAATTTGTGATTTGTGAGAGTAGGATCCTGAGTGGGAGGGGGCGGAATACAGTTCTGTATAAAATTGTCGAAAGACATCAGCAATCTGGTCTGGTTTAGAGACCGGGCCTTTCCCTTTAGTAAATATCTTTGGGATGAATGAGTCCGCCCTCTGTGCTTTAAGCTTTCTGGCCAACATACTGTCAGGTTTATTGGTGCTCCTAAAGAAGCTGGCCTGCGTACGTTGTAGCATGGAGACCACCTTCTTCCTGAGCACTGTGTTTAAGGTGTGTTTGTATTTCAGAATTTCATTGTAGATCTTAGGATCATGATTCCTGGCAAATAGTGATTGTAACTATGTGATCTTGCTATTAAGGTCACTAATTTGCGCTCTATCTGCTTTTTTCGCTGCTGCTCCTAGCTGAATACAAACTCCTCTAATCACTGCCTTATGTGCTGCCCACACTCCTCCCCCGTCTACCTCACCCCCACTATTGATCCCGAAGTATTCCACAATTGCGCTGCTGATTTTTTCCCTTAGGACTAAATCGTTTAATAGACAGGGATTTAGTGCCCACGAGGGGGACCGTCCTGCTGGTAGAAGTCCAGACAGGGAGATCAGAACCAGGTCATGATCTGACCACGAAATGGGTCGAATGGAAGCTGCTTCTAAGTTTAGTGATAGGTGTTGTTGAATGAACAGCTAATCAATTCTGGAATGTGACAGATGTCTGGGGGAGTAAAAAGTATACTCTAGATCAGTGGGGTTCATTATCCTCCAACTGTCTATCAGGCAATTAAATCTGAGAATATGTTTAAGAGCTCTGGTAGCCGTGGGAGGTGTGAGTTTAGTGGTAGCAGTTGATTTGTCTTTAGATGGATCTTGGACTGTGTTCATGTCCCCCCCTATGATCAGGAGGGAATGCTCCCAGTCTATAATCATATCTGAAATCTTAGTGAAGAATTGCTTCTGATGAGTTTTTGGCGCATATATGTTAAGGAAGGTAATTTTCTGGTCATGAATGGTGCCATGTACTGCCATGTGCGGGTGTGGCGAAATGTAAGCCTATTATGAATAAGGAGTGTCACCCCTCTTTTCTTTTCTGTTGCGGTGGAGTGGAAAGTTTGTTTATATGCTTTCCCCCAGTATTTGGGGACCGCTAGTTTCTAAAAATGTGTTTCTTGCACAAATATTACATCTCCCCCTAGTCTCTGATACTCTTTTATGGCAACCCCTCTCTTAATCGGTTCATTCAGGCCCTGAGCATTATGTGAAATGATATTAATATTCATGACTCACCGTTTGTCTGGGGCTCAAGGCCAAGCTTAGTAGAGCACGAAGGGTTATAGCCGCCTTCGAGTATCTAGTCTGATGAGCCTCCCGCTGGGACTCCGTCCAGAAACCACCTGCGTCACTTCACTGTGCAAATTGATGTAAACGTAAAGTAAAATGTTAGGGTAGAACGGATGAGGAGAACACAATTATATACAGTGGTTGAAACTGCTTGTCAAGTAATCCGGCGTCAAATTTGTTGACACAAATTTATCAAAAAAAAAACTTTTTTTTTTATTCTAAAAATAAAATTATACTAATAGAATATAACAAAACTAGGAACGTAGTATAACACTACTTCAAGGAGAGCGAGCGCTGTCCTTTTAATTAAATTGAGTCCAGTAGTATTAGACTCCAATACTGACTGGATTCGCCGGGTGTGTGTATATGGTGAAGCCCTTAACGGACACTATCAATATCTATATAAAAAAAAAAGAAGAAATATTCTTCTAAAGTGATAGATAGTTATGCAAGAGTTTAACTAGTCATGTCTGTTCATATTTTGGTCGCAAGTTTTAGAAGATCAAAATAAGAGGTAGAACATAACTATTACATATCATATAACAATACATCACAGTGTTATTGGATCTATGGCACATCTGGCTGGTCAGGGGTCCTATTTTGATGTCTTCTGGAGGGGAGGTTGGAACCTCTACCCCGAGAATTAAGGTCAACTGTTCTTCCTCTGGGACACTCTGTCAACTCCCTGATGCGTTGGCTGTCGCCAGAAACTCCAGGAGCATCTGTTAAAGTAATGCCCCAGGTAGCTAGAAGGGCCGTCCCCTCCTCTAGGGTTCTGATGGTAAAGAACTTGCCGTCCCTGGCAATCAGTAGGCGAAATGGAAAGCCCCAAGATTATTTCCAGCCATGGGCCAGGATGTTGTCCAGGAGTGGTTTCATCATTTTCCTCTTGAATAACGTTTGTTGAGCGAGGTCCGCAAAGACACTTGGTCTGTGCCCTTCGATGTCAGGGATACCACAAAAGGGATATTCTTGAGCAAAACCTGTACAACTCTGTGCGTGATTTGAGGCTAGGATGGAGGTTCACCTTCCAGCAGGACAATGACCCCAAACACACTGCTAAAGCAACACTAGAGTGGTTTAAGGGAAACATGTAAATGTGTTGGAATGGCCTAGTCGAAGCCCAGGCCTCAAACCAATAGAAAATCTGTGGTCAGACTTAAAGATTGCTGTTGTGCAATTAATTCTAATGTCTTTTATTGCTTTCACAGTATTTTAAAGTACAGTATTGTGTTTATATTTTCTTTTACAGTGTTACGAACAGGTGTTCAATCCACTTGGGAGTCCTATCTAGTACACATAGGAATTTTTTATACATTTGCCATTACGGTTTGAAGGTAATTGCGAGCTTGTTGAATTGTTGTAATTGAATATGGATTTTGCGTCTTTAGAGCTTGTAACTTTTGCAGCCTTGAAACGTCAAAGGAGGAGATAGGTCGGAGTTACAATTTTGTCAACCATAGTGATTTTAAGCCTGTAACTCACAACCGGATTGCGAGTAGCAAAATGTAGCCAATTAAATATCAGTAACATTTATGGGCTGCTTTATGGGGTCTTGTAACTAAGATTTGCTTAATTAAAGGGGGGCCTACGTTTCTTAAAGGCATAATGTAAGATAAATAAAACTACTCAAATATATCAAATCAACTTAACCTATATATTTCTTTTTTTAATTTTTATTGTGGTTTGGTAGAGGCACAAAAATAACCTGTTGCAATAGTAAAGTATTTATGGGCATTGCAGTACATCAGCATAAACAAAACAACTGGCAGAGATGCTCATCAGAGAACGAACTGACCTTAGTAGGTTAATTCTATGGACATGATAATTCACTCAGAGAGCAACCTCTTTTCTCTGATTGAGCGCCTCTATTTTGGTATTTTGTTTATTCAAATGACCCTTAGGGATTAGTCTCCCTAAGGGCCATAGGTTTACTCCAGACGTGGATCCCTTGCTCACTGTGCCTAAGGGAGATATCAGCTACACCTCACTGATGAGGCCCATAAAGGCCGAAACGTACATCTGAGGTTTGCTGTTTCTCCTGCTTAGGGTAGAATCGCCTGGTATTTCGGGGCTGTAACACTCTAGTGAGTGGGACCAGACTGATATACTACAGCATATTTCTCCCTGTGAAGGGCACAAGTGAGCTTAAAGAGGTTGCCCTCAGGGTGGGTTATCATGTCCATAGAGCTAACCTATTAAGGTTAGTTCATTCTCTGATTGAGCACCTCTATTTTGGTATTTTATTTATTGAAGTGACCCGTAGGGATTAGTCTCCCTAGACTTCTTGGCTCCATTTGCGGGTTATGGGGTTGATGCAATTTCATAACGTGATTGGAACGGAACAGTTACAGGCTTGACAGAACAAAGGATTTGCGGGCTCACAAATTGAATTCTCATGTCCCATAGCGTTTTCTCGTTCCTACCCTGCAAGTCATCAGCGGGCTGGTTTAAGAGGCCAATTTAATAGCCGTAAGTCTTGCGGGCTAAGTTGCGAGCTACGGTTTTACACGTTAGGGGAATTTAGTGTGGCTAATAGGCTCCTATTCAATTGCAAGTCTGCAGTTGCCTTCATACCGGTTATAAGTCTGAAGGCTTGAAATTTGCAAAAGTTACAGACCGATTCAATTGTTTAAGCCCGCAACTACCTAGCCGAAAGCCTAAACTGTAAGCCATGCACCTGTAAGTAGCATTTCAGAGCATGATCATGATCAATTAAGCAAGGCTGTAACTACCGATTTACAAACAATAGTAAATGGAGGTTAAACGTCGCAATCCGGCAATGTACAAAATAATAAAGTCCATGTAGATGGCCTGATATGTATTAACTCCTTAATTACCTAGATTGATATATCACAGAAATGAAACGTAAAAAAAAAATATTGTTATTGCAGATTTGTGAGCTTTAGACTGTTGTGCACTTACTTCTAATGTCTTTCATCACTTTCCCTGTCTTTTAAAGAACAGTATTGATTTTTTTATTTGCATTTACAGTGCTCAATTGAATAAGGGCTTTGGAGCCTCATTCAATTTGAGAAAAAAAAAATTGTAGTAATTTCAACTGCTGGAAATTTTTCAGTAATGGTAGATTTGTATTCAATGCAGTTAACTCGTAATATTACGTATTTCACCCGACAACTGTAAATCCTGTCTTGTCAATAAAATACCAGAGGCCTCATTCAATTGCGATTTGGTCAATTGAATAGGGCTCTATATAAGCACAGAGCACATTGTTTTTACAGAAGTTTTTAGTTATGAACATCTATCCAAAAGCAAGGTCTTCACTTCTGTAAAAAAATATGCTATGTGCTTATATAGAGCCCTAATCAATTAGCCAAATCACAATTGAATGAGGCCCCAGGTGTAGAATTGTGTGTTTGTTCGTAATATTACACCAAATCTGCATTTTACTTCAATTACTGATGAGACACAGCTCTAGAAACCAATAGAAAAGGTGAACGTCATAGGGCCCTATTCTACTAGAGGCCCGCAAATGCCTCTAACATGTAATTTTGGCTGCAGGTGTTTTTTCTCTAAAAATGTTTAGATGTATTCTATTGACTTAGGCTCTCAATTTACAGCCTCAAGCCTCTTTATGTCATTATGATATCAGAAGGTGTGATCATATGATCTGACAATATTTAAGCAAGCACGTTATTTACTTCTTAGACACAGCCAATTGTAAATGAGATAATTATCATAACGTCAGTAAAACATGGAAGCTAGACGTAATCTGCAATCTGCAATCTACAAATGCATTAGTGCCAATAAGTAATATTTGCAGCAATTAAGTAATCTAGCATTCTATAAAATGCATTCGAGCATTTGTTTTAGTCCATGCGGGTTTAATTATAATGTCTTTCCATGCCTTCCCATGCTTTTAAAGTACAGCATTGTGTAAATTGCTGCTACAGCTATAATGCCTTTTTGAAAAAGCCCTTGTGAGTCCTATTTACAACTCGCAATATCTTTTGACAGAAATGTGATTTCAGTTGCAAAACTTTGTGAGCTAGAGCTATGGGTCTAGAAGAATATACATTTTGTGTAACTGTAATTATTTAGAGCTCGTAATATTCAAGCTGGGCTAAAACCAATGGAGTTCCAAGCTAGAATGTGCTTCTTTGGCTGGCCCATAGTGATTGTGGGTGGGGAACTCATAATCGGATTGCGAGTTGCTAATAAGTGTTCATACATTTACAAATTGGGCAATAGAATAGGGCCCATTATATTGAATATAAATAAGTAAAATGAGACAATACAAGGAACCGCAATTTGTGAGTAAGCATTTTTGAGAGTCAATATGTAAAATTGCCCATCGGGCTAGCACTTATAGACAATTCATTAGAGCATCTGTTTTAGTCCATGTGGGCTTCATGATATGTACTGGGTTTGATGTTACCCTGCAAATTGTATAATGACACTATAAAATATATTTTTTATTTGTGCCTATGGAACTGTTAAGTATTTAATTTAAATCCTTTCCCATTCTTTTTATGTACAGTACTGTGTGTTTAAGTACTGCTGCAGCTCTCAGAAATTATTTTAAAACTATTTGCAGATGCTGTTTAGTACCCATAATTTTCCTTCTGACGTTTGATATTTTTAAGATTTACGAGTTATCTGTAAATTGCAAGTGATCAGTAAAGTCTCAATTGAATAGTGTAAAACTAAGAAGTCAATTGTAATATTACTGATGTCAAAAAATCAATTAGAAGCTTGCCATAATTTCCGTGCCTGCCTTGTTTCATAGAATATGAGTAGCTTACGCTCAGTCATGAAAAAATGGGTCAATAGAATAGTTAGGGACATTTACTTACCAACAGCCTCATTAAATTGGGTCTACGTATGTCAACATTTACAGGTTACAGTTATTAAATTAGCCCTGTAACGTAGCTCGCAGCGGACTTTCGTGTTAACATGCAGGACGGCCGAGAATATGCTACGTGTTGAGCAACATTGAAATTCGCGGCTGTAAATCCTTGGTCCGTTTTAATTTAGCTATTAAAATGCAACGTAGTCACTCGCAAGCATGTAACACGCAAATGGAGCCCAAAGGCCAACATGTGCTCGAGAGGACCTGCAAGGGGGGCAAAGTCCAATACGTAGCACTTGTAAATCAAATAAAAACACACTTCTGTACTAATATTGAAAGGGAAAGTTATGTTCATTCTTAGAATTAATAGCACAATATTCTCAAGCCTGCTAATCAGCTTAGAAAAATAGTTGATTTCATGTATCTTTATTGTGTTATATCGATCCCGGCAATCAATGTGTTAATACATATACTGTAACTCGCATGTGATAGGATATCATATTTGCGGCTTTATTAATATTGCATTATGACTGGAATGTGGGTTCACTCGTAGCTTGTAATTGAACCCAGTAAGATTTTGAAATCCATCTTCCATTTTCTTGTGTTGCAATGATAACGATCTCTGTTGCCATGGGCTCCATCTGAACCCGTAACTACGTGCTTGCTTAATTGTTTGCATGCTAGCCCGCAACTCAGATGGCAGAGAACTGGTTTACTTATTAGGGGTATCTCGCTCGTAACTCGCAGCACTTCTAATTTAATAGAGACGTAAAACGGGCAAATTTCAAGCTACATGTAGGACTTAAGAGGCTCCAATTTAATGAGGCTGCTAGTGTTACGGATGTAACTTTACAAAATAGGGCCCATAGATTTTAACAGCAAATAAGAATGAAAAGGCCCAACTGATATGTCCATTCTATCTACCAAAATATTTTGCTTAAATAAACCTTAGGATAGTTTTGGGCTTAAATTATTTACACAGTGCAAAGATTTAGATATATAAAAAGGTAAATATAAATCATTTAATCTATAGTTTAATCCTTGTACAGCCTTCTGAATTGTTGAAATAGTTGAATTTAGAGATGAAAAAATTCTGAGTATCTGTACGCAGGTAAACTCCCAGGTCTGCTATGTGAAATATTTCTACAAGGAACAATGAAAGAAGGTTTAAAAGGACAATGGGAATTAAAACATCTATCTATCATGCATGTTTTACACATTCTAAAACATAAGAATACTTAAAAATACATAAAACATGCTTAATCTGCTTGAAACATGTAGTCAATCCCTCATATGTTTCCATGATATTTCACTGGCTGATAGGTGGTACTTCTAAGGCAGTTTATTTAATGCTGGGACCTTCTTTATAAAAACATAACAAGAAACAAAGTAAGAAATAATCAGTCGTTCAGATTCAACAAAAATGTTTTCTTTTCCTTTGACCCAAGTACCCCTTACTCCCTGAACCCTCACCCACGGCCTACTGTGATGGAACAGCCGTATCACCACTGGCCCGGTGACTCCCCTCACCATCCACCACTGTGACAAAACATAATACTTATATAGGTAATATATATATAACATAAATCATAATACATAGAACAAACAATCACCTAATAATATTTTCTTATAAGCAAACCTCCGAATTTACTTTTTCATTGGGGACAGGTGGGTATCTACACTCAATGCTAGCTGGGGACATAATGGCGTTGATGGCGCCAAAAGAGCCTATAAATGGCTCTGCCCTCCAGCTAGCCCCCCTATTAACCTACCCCTGGTCCTGCTGGGTCAAAGGGCACCTCCCTCCAACACAGGAGGCCTGGGTGGACTACAGAGCCCTACATAATATATATATACTTGCCAGTCATAAATGATGGTATAATATTTCATGTCTCTTCCCCCCTCCCTCCCCTCTGTCTTTTCCCCCCTCTCCCTCTCCCACACCCCCTACCATATATTATATATATATATATATATATATATATATATATATATGATGTATTATATGATGTATAATGCCAGGCCTGCCTTGGCCTGGCATTACCTTCCCCTGACTTCTTCCCATCTTTAGCTGGTGGCCTTCCCGGACTGCTCTGCATCCAGAGCTTATAGTAGCATAGCAGGGGACCTGGTGGACAGTTTTGGGGTGGACAGGGGGGAGTCTCAGGGTGCCACTACAAAAAAAAAATTCACAAAAAGAAAAATATAATAAGGCTACACTAGGTAGGGCCCCCCTGAGCAGGGCTCTGGAGCCTTGCACCACTTGTATCACTGACAGATCCGCCCCGTATATATATATATATATATATATATATATATATATATATATATATATATTTATATATATATATTTATATATATATATATATATATATATATATATATATATATATATATATATATACATACACATCTTAAAGAAATCATGTGAAGTTCTGGAGATCAGTTATTTCAATACATAAGCAGTTCATGGAATGAAGACGCATTTTAGGTATATCGTGAGAATGTCATTCTTTATCAGATGAACATCAACCTTAAATAATAATGTACCAGGAAGTTACACAATGTACTAAAACAAAGCACAAACTGTGAATCAATAGCCAACACAGATTACACAATGATGTTACCAAAACAATATCATATGCAGATAAATTAAATATATAATTTTTCCAGACACCTTTTAAGTTGACCACTAAACAGATTGATTCTTCATCTCTTTACATAGTGTGGTATTGACTGAATTCCAGTTCTATATTATCAAACACTTTATTAATTATGTTATCATTTTGGGCCATATGTGGTAGATGGTGAAGTGCTAAGTAGCTCATTGAGCTGTCCACTCTTAATACATATATCCTATAGGATAATATCCTCTAAGAATGGTTGGGTTGTCAGGTGTTCTCTCTTGTCCATCAAAAATGACGCCAATAACATTTAAGCCATAGCAATGCTGTTTGCCACACAATGTAAGACTTTTGCTCCTCTGTGGACCTTCGGCGCTCATGTGTGTGTGATGTTTGTTTTATGTGGTATTTTTTTGTTATTGTGCTTTTCGTGTTTGTGGATGTGCGTGATGTTTTTTTTAATGTTTTGTTTTTATCTTTCAGTGTTTTTGTTGTATGCTTTTCGGCTGTTAACTTCCTATTTTTGGGACCACGGGTCCCGCAGGTTGTCATTTTTTTTGTATTTCCTCAAACGCGTTATCGTTTTTTCTCTAAGTCCCAAGGGTCGTATATTTTTTTTTCAAAGTTCCACAGCTTTTTTTTGTTTGTTTTCAAAGTCCAGATTTTCTTGGTTGTTTTTTACCGCGGCGTAGAGCTTCCACCTCCGCAAATGCGGACACTCGCTCCACAGTAAATAATTTCTGAAATATTTAGATATAATTTTGCAGATCAATATGCCAATGCTTATATGTGTGAGCTGCTCATTTGCATATAAATACAGAAACAATAACATGAAATTCTCCCAGATTGATTCATTTAAAAAAAAAAATGGACACACAACATATAGCCAGTTTTCAAGCTCTTTAAGAATAACCTTAAAAACAACTTGATTTTGGGGTGATTGAGTACCTTTAACACACAAGAACCTATTAATAATTGTTTTGAACCTAGCAATAATTATATGCTCTCTATTGTTGAGAATACGTAACTTTATATTGGTCTGGCGTAACTCCAAAAGTCACAGGAAGGTGAAACGTAACTTGTGCTCTCTAGATCAGTGGCTTTCAAACGTTTTTGTATATGGGGACCAGCAAACCACATTCCAGTGCTTTTGACATTCAGAATAGTTTGAATATCACGCGTGACACACTAAATTTACATTCAGTTTTACACTTATATGAATAGAGGACATTTTAATCTATATATAACATGGGGTCCCCTGGTAGTCCTGTAGTTAGGATGTGGTGCTTTTACTGCTGCGACCTGGGTTCGATTCCAGTCACACCACCCTGATGCCATGCAGGGTGGGGCCTGGTTAGTACTTGTATGGGAGACCACCTAGGAATACCAGGAGCTGTATGCTGTGGCCCACTGGGGAAGGAACTGGCCAAGACTCCAGTATCTGGGCAACAAATACCATGGATCAGCACATTGTGTTGCGGTCCATGAGGTCACTGAGAATCGGAAACTGCTGAACAACGCAACACACAAAATCTGGATCGCTACCTTGTCATGGTGAAGGGGCTTGGGTATCTTAGTGAAGCTATGAGCTATACCATGTAGGGTCACCTTTGATGGGTAGGTCATAGCAAAGAGGTCAGACAAATGGCGGTCCACTGGAGAAGGAACTGGCAACCCACTCCAGTATCTTGCCATGAAAACGTTATGGATGAGCACAATCAGACACAAGATGTGCCTGGTGTGCTGTGGTCTATAGGGTCACAGAGAGTTGGACACGATTAAACAACAATCATAGAGGTAGTTTAAACTGTTAGGCTCATTGCATCCCTATGTATTGGCAGCAAAGGTCTTAGGGACTAGTTGTGGTGCAACTGTTGAGAACCAATGCACCATAATATAATTAGGGATTCTGTTTAGATAAGATCTATTTAATACTGTCTGTCACTACACCAAGAATTGGAGCACAAACACCAAACTAGTCCCTGAATATTGTGTGTTCCCCTAATCCGGTGTAATCTGGCTTTAACCACCTCATCCATGCTCAGAGAGAAGTTTCACTTCTTATCTCAAACAAGGAATTCAGACACCTGCTGGCTATATGTACTTAAAATTAAATAAAATAAAAAAAACACACAATGTAATTGACTCAGTGACTCAAAATGATTCAGTTCTTCCCTAAATGTCTGCAATCAACTAAACAATACCCAGAGTGGCCTTTGGTTCTCTTCTAAGCCCATTATTTACTCAAACTTATGTCTTCAAAAGCCATTGTGCATTAATTTCTTATAAACTCATATAGCCTTAAAACATTTCAAACCATAAAAGTCATCAATATATCCCCTTAATGCACTGGGTATGTTCATGTTTTATTGGCACTATTGGTCTGATATAACTTTATCTTTTGGACCAGTTTTATGGCTTGTGCAAACTGTATCATCTCAGTCTTGCATTTTAATTTTTCTATGCATTTTAAGGTTTTTGGATTTAGAAGCAAATCAACAGCTCATTGGAAAACTCAGTAAAGGACTTGCACTTAAATGACCACTATAACCATACGGTGGGGGTAAAAAGTATTTGATCCCCTGCTGATTTTGAACATTTGTCCACTGACAAAGAAATGACCAGTCTATAATTTTAATGTTAGTTGTATTTTAACAGTGAGAGACAGAATAACAACAAAAAAAAGAACAACAAAAACGCATGTCAAAAAAGTTATAAATTGATTTGCAGGTCAGTGAGGGAAATAAGTACTTGACCCCTTCAACATAGTACTTGGTGGCAAAACACTTGTTGGCAATCACAGGGGTCAGGAAGTTTCCCTGATTGTAACACATTACATTGATGTATCATTTAAAGACAAATTTGGTTTCCACTAAACCCCCCCCCCCCCCCCCCCCCTTGGAGCTGCCTACATAGGAATCTGGTACCTACCAATAGAAACGCTGCATTCAGGTACATTTTTAACCCTCTACTAACCTTCAGCAGCACAGTGCAGAAATCCACATTACAATGTCTGAGCTATGACAATGTGTTTTGCTGCACAAGCTATCTTCCCAGTAATTGAAACAATGCTATAGAAGTGTGCGATTGGCCAAAACAAATTATGAATTTTTCAAGCGGCATTCCTTCTCAAAATCAAGTGGCAGAAACCTGAATAAATTCGCAAACATCAAGGTAAGTTTATTAATGTTTATTTTTGGGATCTTTATATGCAAAAAAGTTTTTACACACAACTGATTCTCCTCTATCAGATACATTCATAATCCAGGAAATTTAAATATGCCTTTAATGTGAGATGTAGATTTGCCTTACTGGAGATTACCAAATTGTCTAAATTTATTAGTCTGTGATTTTCCCTGTTTTATGCTGTTGAATAAACTTCAGTGCGTAACGAATGATATCCACATGAAATCTTTATGGTTTATGTTTTATTTGCTAAATTCATTTGAGATAATGCAGTCGTTCATTATTCATCTTTTATTCTTGGCTTTTGAATTAACTTTTCTACCTACAAAGTAATTAATTGATATCTGTAGCCTGTTTGCATGACAGACGAATATTGTGCAATGTATATACTTAAAACCATCAGTCGTATCTACATTTTTACAGCAAAGGATATGAATCAGCATTTAAACGTTCTTCAAATTGCTACTCATGTGAGAAAATAAGAAAGTCTTTGCTTTAGGGGAGGGAGGGAAGGATTTCATGTGTGCTTAAGCAAGGGTGGGTACTCATAGTATATCCTGCATCGGTGTAATTCTTCAGGTAGAGCTTTGTCAAAGACTTTCATTTCTTTGTACAAATCAGACTTAGAGATGTCACAACTGGTTTATCAGGAACTACACCTTGAGTAAATGTGAAATATTTCTCTGCTTAGTCATCCCCAAAGCAGTTCAAAACCTGTTAAATATCTTGCAATTTGTTTCTTCACACTAATACAACTTTCTTTCTTTCCCACTCACACTGAAAGGTGAAATAAAATATATTTACATTCTGAATGAAGACATACAATTATTTTGTTGAAAATGTGGTGTCTTGAAAGGGTAAAAATTATAATGCACAGCTTCCTTAAAGTATATTTAGTTTGATTAGCTTCTCACTAGAAGATTCAAGGGCCCTCATTCAATTGCAATTTGCCCAATTGAATAGGGGTCTAAATAAGCACATAACATATTTTTTTAAAGAAGTTTTTAGTTAGTAAAAATGTATCCAAAAGCAAGCTTTTCACTAACTAAAAACGTATTTAAAAAAATATGGTATGTGCTTATTTAGACCCCTATTCAATTGGCCAAATCGCAATTGAATGAGGCCCAAGGAATGCTGTGCTACATATATCAAGAAAAACTGTTATTTTATCTGTAATAAATATGATAATACACATGTAATTTTCTATATGAGTTTAAAAGAGCATATCACATATATAGTTGTGAGCGTACGAGTCGTTGCTCACGCTTGCGGGCTCGCGTAGCGAGCCCGCGGCCCTCGCGAAGCGAGGGCCGTGGCTCGCGAAGCGAGCCGCGGCCCTCGCGTAGCGAGCCGCGGCCCTCGCGTAGCGAGGTCACTGGGCAAGGGCCTCAGTTGCTGGCGAGGTCACTGGGCACGGGTCTCAGTTGCTGGCATGGAGCGCCAAAGGCGCTCCATGCCAGCAACTGAGGCCCCTCGCGAAGCGAGGGACTCAGTTGCTGGCGAGGTCACTGGGCAAGGGCCTCAAACCCTCGCAAAATTCACGTCGCTACTCAAAAAACACGACACACAAATTACGACACTCGCTAAATTTTACGAGGCACGCAAACAACGTACGAAACACGTTACCACACATTACGACCTCGCAAACATCGGACGCAACACGCCGACATACAAACATTTAAAACACAATACATACACACAGCACATACATAAAAAACTTACCTACACCAAGAGGGAGCACCCAGGACCTCAAAAATGCAACTTACACCTCGATTTTACTCGAAATAAAACAGTTTAGAGACTAAAAAAAAAACGAAGCGAGAGAAAAAATGGCCGCCGAACAAAACGAAAACGAGGCTACAGCACTCTAAACTCGCAAAACACCACAACAAACTCGCAAAACACCACAAAACACCTACGGATATTCCGATACAGACGTATACCACACATTACTCGCCATTTTACACCAATGCGGAAGTACACGACTACGCTAACGGTTTGGTCTCGCGCACGCACAGTGTTACACTGCACACATTCAGCATGCTTATACAGCAGCTCCACACCACTAATGCTGCAGCAGCATCAACACAGATTGCCAGCTCTTCATCACAATGCTTCAAAATAGGTACAATATATTCATTTACTAATTTAGCTACCTTACTATTTCATTGCCGTCATTTTTTGACGGGCAATTCGCTAGTGTTAGATATATTTTTTGTACTGAAAATATTAAAATGGTACATATTTAATTCCTCTGCAGACCGCATTTGCAGCAATATCAGGAACTTCATGAGTTTCTCATATATTTGAGATCCTTGAGGAGGTCCTAAGTTATATAAAATATACATTTGTGCTCAAAAGTTTGCATACCCTGGCAGAAATTGTGAAATGTTGGCATTTATTTAGAAAATATGACTGATCATGCAAAAATATATATTTTATGTAAGGATAGTGATCATATAAAGCCATTTATTATCACATAATTGTTTGGTTCAGTTCTGCCACAGGGAAATTCTGATAGTGCTGCATGGCTGCATTTCCAGTTTAACAGTCATGTTTAATTAAAATTTGCAGGACTAGTTTCCATGCAAAAACTCTAGTAATATCAGCTCTATTAAATGCATGATAAACATGTGACTTGCAGCTATATCAAAATAATTCATGTTACTGTTTGCACACATTAATTAGCTTGTGTGCAACTTTTTAATTCAAATCAAATATTATAAATTACATACATTTTTGTTACAAAAACCAATGGGTAGAATATGATAACTTGGCGTCCCGCGATAAAAGCTCATTGCGTATCATAATTTATTATAATACGCAACATCTACTTATTGAACTACTGTTGTAAATTGAAATTAAGAAAATGTTTCATAGGCAAATGTTAACATATTAATAAATGTTAAATTCATCACATATTTATATTATGGGAAATAATTAACCTAATTTCCTATGTCATGCAGAACATTTTAAGTCATAATATGTGTAAATTATTTTTTTTAATGGATAAGGTTATAAAGAACAGCATATGAAAAATATACCACTATGTGAACAATGTTGTCTCCATAGCTGTATTTTCTTGAGGCAACCTATTTATCATGGTACAGCACGCTACATGAGTAGGAGAATCCGCCATTTTGAAAGCATTGAAGATTAAATAAAACTAAAGGACTATTGCAGTTCAAGAAAAAAAAACCACTTGTTTGTCAAATATCTAACCCATCCTAAGCTTTGCCCAAAGCTGTGTAATACAGCAAGCATATGCTTAAAGGAAGCCATGTTTGAAATGGTTATGGCTTACAAGAGCAAAGCCTTTGTTAGCACATTTGCATGTCCTTGCCCAGGTTCCCAGAATGCAATGTAAGTGCAGTGGCCCTTACATGTTATTGTATATATTTATTTCCTACCTGCTTTGGGAAACATGTTTATGTAAGAATACATATAACTAGAAAGTGCATCAGGTAGGATACTGGAATATTATATATTTAAGTGCGTAACACATTCTCTATTCTCAAATATTTAAGACATATAATTACTCGTAACATTCCTTTAACAAAATAGGTGCTGCCAAGACAGAGGTATTTGTCTTTTCATTAAAAACTTTCACCATTCAACAAATCATCCTGTAACAGCATGCACTAGAGCACTGAGTAATATGAGTCACTACATTGGTTGTATCCGCTAGGGTGAAAGGTGTGAGATCGCTCTAATTCATAAATGTGATTGCACATGATAGAAATCACTTCTTTCTTCCATGAACTGGCTCCATGGTCTAAATAGGGGCTGAAGATGCCACACCTCACTAATAAGAAAACATATTATTTTATTGAATACCAATTTACTAATAAATTCAGATAAATTGTGCAATACATCCGCTTCTGGATCGCTACCTCATTGTGGTGAAGGGGCTTGTGTACTACACCATGTAGGGTCAGCCAGGTTATAACAGAGAGGTAAGACAAACTGCTGTCAACTGGAGAAGGAACTGTCAACCCACTACAGTCCCCTTGTCATGAAAATCGTATGGATAAGCACAACCTGAAACACAGACAGGTTTACTTGACGTGCTATGTCCATATGGTCACCGAGAGTTGGATACGACTGAAAGACTGAACAGCAACCAAATATCTAAATATTTCCCCAGACTCTCATTTCTCTCTCCTCCTTTTTAAGTCTTGTTAGCTCTTGTTACACTAATCTGCAGATTTTATCTTAACTTATTTTATGGAATTCTTTGCCTTTCTCTATTAGACAGATTCAAACTCATGCTAAAAATGTCACACTCCATCAACCCCTCTAGACTTACTGTATAGCTCGCAAGCGCCCCCAAAGCCTTCCACTTTTATTAGCTGACCTCTTTACAAATACATTCAACTATATGGTGCTGTGTAAAACATAATGCTTTGGGGGTGTTTTTCTGCTAAGGGAACAGGACAACTGCACCGCATCAAAGGGACGATGGACGGGGCCATGTACCATCAAATCTTATGTGAGAACCTTGTTCACTCAGCCAGGGCATTGAAAATGGGTCGTGGATGGGCATTCCAGCATGACAATGACTTAAAGCCCACAGCCAAGGCAACAAAGGAGTGGCTCAAGAAGAAGCACATTAAGGTCCTGGAGTGGCCTAGCCAGTCTCCAGACCTTAATCCCATAGAAAATCTGTGGATGGAGCTGAAGGTTCGAGTTGCCAAACACCAGTCTCGAAACCTTAATGACTTGGAGAGAATCTACAAAGAGGAGTGGGACAAAATCCCTCCTGAGATGTGTGCAAACCTGGTGTCCAACTACAAGAAACGTCTGACCTTTGCGATTGCCAACAAGTACTAAGACGAAGGGGTCAAATACTTATTTCCCTCATTGACCTGCAGATCATTTTATAGCTTTTTCAACATGCGTTTTTCTTGGTTTTTTTGTTTGTTATTCTGTCTCTCACTGTTAAAATACACCTACCATTACAATTATAGACTGATCATTTCTTTGTCAGTGGACAAACGTTCAAAATCAGTAGGGGATCAAATACTCTCCCCCCCCCCCCCCCCCCCACTGTAAAAGCTAATCAGAGATGGGGTAGCTTAAGATAAGAGTAGGGGAACAATCAATTCACTTATCGGTGTACTATTGTTGGGCCACTACTAAAATTGTTGATTACATTTATAAAAATAAATAAAATACATGTCTAGTAAGAGAAATGCAGCTAAGAAACAGAGGACAGTGATGAGATTTGTTAGGTAGCAATGAATGGTTCATGCTTTTTAAATCTCAAAGGCAGTGCAGCAGCATGAAATCAAGTGCAGATACTGATGTGGCAAATCCAGATACTGAAGCGGCAACTCCAGATACTGACGCGGCAAGTGCAGATACTGATGTGGCAAGTCCAGATACTGACGCGGCAAGTGCAGATACTGATGGGGCAAATCCAGATACTGAAGCTGCAAGTCCAGATACTGACGCGGCAAGTGCAGATACTGATGTGGCAAGTCCAGATACTGACGCGGCAAGTGCAGATACTGATGTGGCAAATCCAGATACTGAAGCGGCAACTCCAGATACTGACGCGGCAAGTGCAGATACTGATGTGGCAAGTCCAGATACTGACGCGGCAAGTGCAGATACTGATGGGGCAAATCCAGATACTGAAGCTGCAAGTCCAGATATTGACGTGGCAAGTGCAGATACTGATGTGGCAAATCCAGATACTGAAGCTGCAAGTCCAGATACTGACGCGGCAAGTGCAGATACTGATGTGGCAAGTCCAGATACTGACGCGGCAAGTGCAGATACTGATGGGGCAAATCCAGAAACTGAAGCGGCAAGTGCTATTACTGATGCAACATTTTCTACAGAGTTTTCAACCATTATAAAATAGGGCAATTAACCCCAATCTAATTTCCAATGCCATTGTCAAAAAAGATCAATGTAGGTGCCTTATACAGTGGCACTTACAAAACTTCCGGGGACTGTGACATAAGTAATATCACATTATTATTATATTTAATTTTGAGTGAGGCCTGGAACCTAACTCTATGACTTCCCATTGACTTACATTATATGATTCAGTGACAGAACCATATAGGGTAACCCATATATACACATTTTAATAAATAACTAAAATAAACAATTGTACAATGTGATTGTGCATAATGTTTTATTGCATACGGCTTCTTTATTATATTCCCTCAATCTTTTTTTATTTTGTTAGTTATGCATCTTTTCTTGGCTTTTCTTGTGCAATATTTAATTTATTCTTAATGCTCAATATTTTTGTGACTGTAAGGTCTTTATACTTTCAGGGATAATTCTTGGTACTTAATGTTGTGATTATGGGAGCTAACTCTGCTATATACCATACAATTATCTCACTGAGCCTTTAAAGCAGAATTAAATATGTCAACTCCTGAATTTCCAGGAAAGCCCCTGCATTTCTTGGGTGTGATTACTTCATTCTGCAGAGTATAAAATTACTAGAGAGGTATTATGAGATTAATAAAAGGAAGCTCAAAGGGCAGATTTATTATCCTTTTCATTTTATCATAACTATTTATATCTTATAACTTCTTTGCTATTGGTTTAGTCACTCTTATTGAATATATTGCAGTGTTGCAGGTTTCCTTCTGAACGTGATTGGCAGGTGAGATGATTACTATACAGCATTCACTGTTAAGAACACCTTTGTCCTCCTCGTGTGGTGTAAGTGTGTAACACTTAAGTGGTGTAACATTATATTGTGTTATCCAGTCATGAATGTTTTCTAGTAAAAGACATTCTTTTTTTGCATATTTACTTCCTTTTATTTTCATGATGTTCAACAGTTTATAAAAACAGTGGGCCTCATTCAATTGCAATTCGGCCAATTGAATAAGGTTCTATATAAGCACAGAGCATATTTTGTTTTACAGAAGTTTTTAGTTAGTGAAGACATTGCTTTTGGATAGAAGCTCACAAACTAAAAACTTCTGTAAAAAAAATGCTCTGTACTTATATAGAGCCCTATTCAATTGGCGAAATCGCAATTGAATGAGGCCCAATATTTCTACAAGGCATTGTTGGTGTCTTACGTGCGTATGTCTGATCCACTTTCGAAGAATGTTTACAAGAAAAGCCATAAGTCAAACGTCAATCACTCCTTTAAAAAGTTTTGAACATGAATGTTCTTCATCATATTCCTCAGCTTCTGTGCACTTCATAAGTCAATATGAATCCAATGGAGTTATATTCCGCTAAATAAATGTATCCTATAATATTTAAAATTGAATATAAATAACTAGAAACGTTAGTTATCTTGTACTCCATATGAAATATAGCATTTATTCTTGTTCACATAGTAATATTAGCAAAAAGGCAATATGGTGGAGTGTAGGGATCTAACATCCCCATTTAGCCCACGTCACTAGACCTTAATGCTTAATGAACCTCTACAGTCTAATACTTGCAATGTTATTTAAAAAAATAAAAATAAACTTGATATGGGCAACATGTTTTTAGAAATTAAAATGGTAAGTACAGACTTTATTTTTAATAATTATGGTTTACGTTGGGCTACCATTGGCTTTTTTGAGCTGTTTATTTGATCTACCGGATGTGTTATTGTAAACCGGCATTAGTCTTGTTGAAAGCACTGATATTTTGAATTGTCAAATTTCCATTACAGCAGCTAACAGTTTCCCCTGCATACAAGTTTTCCTCTCACATGTAGATTCAGATAAACAGAAATGAAATTGGTAGCTCCCAATGCAGCATACATGCATACAATAAGTAATAATTTAAAGACTAGTAATAAAGTATTTATTTTAAAACAAATCTATACCACTATTGGCAATTACCAATTGTTTAAGTAGAAAGGGGAATGACCAATTCTATTGCCTGATGCTTATACCCATATTCTTAAAGGGCCATTTACCTCACTATAGGTGCTCTTTGTGGTGTGAAAGAACACAAAATTCTATGTTAAAATGATCTATTGCTTTTTTTCCCTTTTATTATATAAACAGCTAAAAAATCTGCAGCCTTAGCTCTGTTTACAAACACACTGCTGACTGTTCCATGATTAACAACACATACCAACACCGGCCGGTGCAAGCTCCATGAACTCAAGATTTATGTTTTTTCTCTGCATTCAGGAATATAATCAGGCATCATATAACTCACAAGTAACACATTTAGTTTCCAGCAGTCATTTCCCTGCACAGAAGAATTTGGGAAGGGTTAACCCTCTTTCTGTTTCTGCTCTCTGCACGGAGCTATTGCTGTCAGTCTGCCTGGGGGACTAGCAAGAGTCTCATGTAAACAGACACTTCATTTATGATTATTTCTGTGAAAAAGGCACCTATTTCAAAAATTCAAAAAGTGTTTCAACATGTTTTTAAAAGTACTTTACAGTGGTGTGCACCAAGTTGTACTAAATTACCTGGCCCTTTAAACATATTGGGAAATAGTATGTCAATTTAGAACAACTATACCAGGCTATTCAATACTTACCAGGCTCAAATAATTTAGGATAATAGAGAGGTGTAGATATAAAAATCTCTCAATTAACATTATCTCATTAATCTCTCTTTTTACATTATATTATTTTCAAAAAATTATTGAATACTAAAAATTATTTTCCCAACAAAGGATATATAATTTTTTTTGACATTTCAGGCAATACCACTCAGATAAAACACCTTTTTTGAACTGGTGACCTCTGTACGACTTTATTTAAGGAAATTACAGGGATCATTTTCCTTTTTTAATTCTCTCATGAGAAGTGGGCTAAATTGAATTAATCTGGCACTTTTTGATAAATAAGCCAATTGTAACTCTCTCATACTACAAAGTTGTTTGGTGCCCAACTGTTCCCAAAAAATTAAACTGGTTCTGTACAGCGCTGTGTTCTGAATCTAAAGATCACCAATAATTTACTTTTTAATCATATTGTTAGATTGCACCTTTGAAATTACCTACATAACACATTATTTTCAAATTAGGATTTTTCCCAATGGTTATAGCAGCACCAACATCATAACATTTCTTAGTCCAATAACTATATTCGTTTTAACCGTTCTACATACTGTATTCAACACACCTTCCAATACAATCATACATTTCTTGTTTTGTATTGATAAATTGATTACTAATTCTAAACAGTGCAACAATGTTGTGTTTTCATCACTTTGTCAACATTGTATGTATCAATGAATTAGGTGAGTATGCTGCTCTCATGGCCATTGGCTAGCGAATGTTGGACTGCCCTGTGGAGAACTGGCTGGTGTTTGCAGTGTAGACTGCACAGGGCTGACTATTCCTGTGTATTGAGGGTTGAAGCTATAGCCACATTGCAAGCTAGAACAGGAACTCCTCAACTGGGGTCCTATAAGATCTAGAGGAGCATCCAACATGAGGATGGTCCCAGCTTTTAGGTGGCAAAGATATCTTGCCATTCTCCATGTCTTAGCCCACCAGCTGCTTGTTCTGCAAATATGAATCTTATGTTTATTAATAGTAACCAAATACCAGACACTCCTTCTCCATTCTTTTGAAAGTGGGAATTACCTTTAAATCAGAAATAATCCTTTCCAACAGCAGATGATTCTTATCCTCTCAACTACTGGCCCTCTTGCCTTGTTCCAATAGGGATTCATATTGCTTTTCTAGGCTTTCAACAATGCCAGCATTACCAGCATATATATTTCTAAATTGTGCCCCCATTTTCATATCACAGATATGTATATCACAATAAATACTATTAATATATGTTTATTATAAAAACAAAACATACAAATGTAGCTTAAAATGCAATTCTTATATTATAATTTTTTTAGAAAATAGTCTATAGACTATGGGCTCTATTCAATGGCTGTCGTAAGAAAAAACAGTGAAATTGACTTGTAAAACAATACTAAGCAATTATGTCACAGATGTAAATCTAACCTCTGAGAAATGTCATCAAATTGCTTGAAATGTCCATAATATCTTAAGCCCTGGGTGCCTGTACCATAAATACTGCATAAGTACTGTATCTCCTATAATGATAACTGATCTCCCTTAACTTTACCTGGAAGTCTCTCTGAGTGCTTGAAATTATAAAAAAAATTCCTGTGAGTACCTTCAAACCCCAAAATGTCTCAGACAAGCCTTGATGACAAAAATTCAACACTATCAAGGAGCATTCGCAATAATTGTGTCCGATTTAAAGATTAATTGCTCACGTCTGACACAATTAAGATAGTCTGACACAATCAGAGCTAGAACCACCTACCAAATCCTCTATGAGCAAGAGCATCTCCTGGGATCTCCCCTCACTACCCACTACCTATGAGCCAGAGTTATTCACAGGATTCCCCCATCCAAACTGTAACAATAGAGGTCCTTATAGTCCCTAAAACTAGCCCATAATTAGAAAATTTAAATACAAACCCTGGATAAAAGGGACACTTTAGTGTTCTTAGAAGAAATCAATCCTCTTTTTGCTTGATTGAAGACTCATCTTTGACGCAGAAACAGCCTCCACCTAAAAAACAGCGGTGATCTAAAAAATAAAAAAAAGCTTTCTGGCCACTCTCACCTTATATACTATTGTTATTGCGTCTAAATAGCGTAAATATCTATCAATCATATTTCAGTCAATCAGAATTGAGTATTTGAATTACTCCCTTGCCATTTATAATTGAAAGACTACCCAATCAGAGTGCACATATTGAAATCTGTGCTTTGCGACTGGCTAGTCTTTAATCAACCACTATTTCCCACTATTCCGATATTTCAACATATCAGAATAGGGTTTCAACCTAGTGTTCCAAAAATGACCCCTATGGTAGTAATTATGGTTTCATGGGGGTCAATAGTGAACCCCATAGTAGGTGGTTATGCTTAGGTGCCATGGGGGTCCCTAGGGACTCTATGATTATAGCTTAGTATACCATGGAGGTATGTAGAGATCACCATGGTACCGGGTTAATTTTAGGTGGCACCATAGGGGTCCATTGAATAACAAAAATTAAATGGTGGAATCTTGGGTTCCAGCCAAGCTGTTTCTCCAAATCCAGTTGCTCTTATGATTCTGACACACAAACATAAAATGGAGTTCTTATTGTGGGTTCGGGGAAGAAGGATTCGGGCTCATAAGGAGTAGCAGAAGTCATAGATGTAATAGGCAGAGGGGTCAGAAATGCCCTGCATTATTTTATTTTATTTTTGTATTATTATGTAAACCCCTTCCCTGCCATAGGAAGGGTTTATATAAATATATAGGGATATGGGAGGATGTTAGGGCTTGTGTAGTGTGCTCACGTTAGTTAGTGGGTACCATACTGTAGCACTGCTAAAGAGGCTACTGAGATTCAGACTTGGAGTTTCTTCCAGGTATACTTTAGGCAGGCTGCTAGCACGCGTTAGAGCAAGTGAGCGACCTGCAAACTCCTTGTGAGTGTAAGCCATGAAATAGCTCCACAAACTTGCTTGTAAAACCCCCCGAGTCAGCCTTCCGAGAGTTCTTACTGGAGCCATGGAACAGAGACCTATATTACTACTAGTACAGTGCAATTCCCAATAATTGTGTTATACTTGTAGTATTTCTATGGCTTTTATATTTATGGATATACATTTACAAACAAATATTAATATTAAAAATGTGTTGATCCTTGTACATTTGCATGGAATAGTATAAACGTAAAAAGAAAATTATAAATATTTCAATTTTCTAAATATAAATAAAATATTACATTTCTGAGTAGCTTTGATGCACTGAAAAGACACATGATGTTGATAAAGGCTAAACCTTCTTGCCTGATATGTTATAAAAAGTAATATAATTATATACAAATGCTGCATGATGACTAAAATATATACACGCACAAAAAGCTTCAACCTAAATAAATGGGTACATTTAATATAGCAATGATATTGTGCTCTAGGCAAGATCACAAAAGCACACAGTGACTAGATCAAGAAAGTAGACTCAATCATTGTGAGCCATGCATGTACCCAAAGGCTTCATTCCAAGGCCCTGTCATTAAAGCAGGTACATAAGTGCAATGCAAGACACAGATCATCTCAACACATGCACACTGGTGCTCAGAGCAATTAGGTTTCTGAAGACATCATGTTAGGCCTTTTTTTGTACATTCTTGATTTTTCCATTCTGACATATAAATATAAAAACACTAGCGAATTGCCCGTCAAAAAATGACGGCAATGAAATTGTAAGTGAGCTAATGGTGTTTGGTGTATATAATGTGGCCGATTTAGCATCCTTCGTTTTCTATGCCGTGCGACTTTTTCGGAATATCCGTAGCTGTTTGGTAGTGTTTTGCATGTTTAGGGTGGTGTTTTGCGTTTTTAGGGACCTTTAGCCTCGTTTTTGTTTTGTTCGCGGCCATTTTTTCTCTTGCTTAGGTGATTTTCGAGTCTCTAAACTTCAAAATTTGTGCTTAAATGGAGGTGTAACTTCACTTGAAGAGGTCCTGGGTGCCCCCCCCCCCTTTCTGTGAGTAACCTTTTTATGTGTTTGTTGTTTGTATTTATTGTGTTTGTAATGTTTTTGGGGTCGCGCGGGTTGCGTCCTTGTTTTTTAATCTCGTAGGTGTTTTTCGGCAAATACGTAGGTGTTTGGTGGTGTTTTGCGTCTTTAGACTGCTGTAGCCTCGTTTTCGTTTTTTTCGGGGGCCATTTTTTTCTCGATTAGAGAATTTTTTAGTGTCTAAACTCTTTTAATGTGAGTTAAATAGAGGTGTAACTTTAGTTTTCGAGGTCCTAGATGCTCCCTCTTCCTGTAAGTAAGCTTTTTATGTATTTGTTGTGTGTATTTGTTGTATTTTTTATGTTTTCATGTGCGCGTGTTGCGGCCGTTTTTTGCGAGGTCGTAATGGGTGGTAACGTGTCTCGTATTTTCCTTGCGTAATGGCGTACATTTTGTGAGGGTCGCAGTTGCTGGCAAGGAGCGCCAAAGACATCAGTTGCGTAACGGCGTAAATTTTGCGAGGGTCACAGTTGCGCTCCATGCCAGCAACTGCGGCCCTCGCTTTGCTACTCGAGCCCGCAAGCGCGAGCAACGGCTCGTATGCTCACAACTATATATGTGATGCTATTGTTATAAAATGAATTGGCCACCGGTCATATTGGGAAACTAAGGACTAAAAGCCCTTCTCAAAAATATATGTGTCAAATAATAATTATGCACAGCCTAAATGTAACTAACTCTTACCATGAGATGAATATCTTGAGTGAGTTTTTACCTCCACCCTGGTGTAAGTGCTGGAGCAAGGTCTTTAACACAGACAATTTAGTTATTTTATTGTACTCACTAGTAGAGCTATTTCTTTCTAGTTGGAAGAATAGTATAATATATAATAGAAAAGATTAATATAACTTTTGCCTACTAACATCCAGTTTGGTTTACTGTACTCTATATGGTGGATGGCTTCTCACACTCTTTTGCTCACCACAAGTCCAAAATATGAGTAAGGAACCAGCCCCACCATTGGTAATATCCAAAAAATAATCAGCCTTAATTAATTGCTCCATTTTTGAGATCCGAGGTTGCAAGTGGAAATCGCAGGCAATGTTCAATATTCAATTGCCTCCATTTTACGACCTCGAATCAGGTTCCGAGTGACTCTGCAACTCTGAGCTTACACCACTTTGAAGCCTATGATCTGTCACTTTCGCAGGTCTGAAAACTCAAATCCCTATTCAATTGCCCAGTCCCTCCCACTCCAAAAAAGTATCCCAGCTCGCAAAGCGCAAATGCATGACGTGTGCTCAGGAAGATTCGCAAGCCCTTTAGAAGCTCTTTCATATGGTTCCAGATAAGTCCCCAGTGCACCTAACACCCCCCCCCACCCCTACATGAGACCCCAATGATGTGTTCCCACATTAACCCTTGCAGGGGGGTGGTCAGGATCGGGACGCCCACTGCATCTAAAAATTTTACATTTCCAGCCGTGGGTCCTTAAAGGCCAGCGGCACACAAATAGTTAAAGCCAGCAGCGGGTGTACGTAAGTATCCCCCACCGGCACCTAAATTAACCTCCAAATGCTGAGGGGTCCGGAGGGTCCCCACATTAACCCTTGCAGTGGGGGTCACAATCGGGACCACAATTCCAAGGGTTAATGTGGGGACATTGCGGGGTCCTGGATCAGGACCCCCAGCATGGGGTTCATGTGGGGACACTGCGGGGGTCCAAACAGGACCCTTGCATCATTGGGGTTAATTTGGGTACCCTGCAGGGGTCTGATCGGGACCCCTGCAGCAGGGTTAACATATCGGGAGGCTGCAAGAGCACTTGCAGCTCTGAGTACCGTCAATCATGGCGGTCTCAACTCCCATTAGCTATTGGTAAGCAGTAGCTTTCAGATGTCAGGCAGCTCACTCAGAGACATGCGGCCGTCTGCAAGTGAGTTGCGACCTTGCAATTGAATGCGGCTGCAAATCTGTGGGTAGGTTTTCAGACTCATACATATCCATCCTAATCTGTGCTCAAAAACTGATTTATAATGGCAGGCATATGCTGTAAAAGGCCATGTTAAAGTGGCTAGTCTATTAAAGAGAATAACACATTGTGAGCTAATTTGCATATCCCCAACCAGTTTTCTAAAATGCTGTGTATTTTGATGAATTTGAGCTGGAAATAGATTTTTTGACTTGTTTTAAATATGCAAATGTTCATTCAAATTATCTATTTTGCATACTGTACTCTTGCTTTTTTTGCCCGCCATAAACAAAATTAATTTGTGGATAGTAACATAGAGGAAAGGAATGGGATTGGAAAGTGGATAATAGGTTTAAAAGGTCCGGTGACTGCAGAAGAAGTTTGCAGATGCACTTCTGAGTTAAGATTGTGGTTATTTCTTGTATGCCTTCGAACCTAAACATGGCCCTGGTCATTGTTATGCTGCAATCTGTACTAAAAAAGTATATAATTATATTACATTCAAAATTAATTCTCAAAATGTTAAAAGTATATTTTTTTCATTACTTAATTTGTTGATCAATTCTCCATAATATTCCCAATCTTATCCGTCTATTTGCATTCCTAAACAAATCTGTACCCTTGCATGTTCTCTGAGATGTTTGCATAACAATGAAAATCTACATCTAATAAGAATGAGGAAGTGATGATTTCATGCTTCATCTTTTTAATTTACATTTTTGTAGGGGTTGTGAAGGATTGACATATTTTTATGTAACAATCATGTGCATATGATTATATGCAGTAAATGTCTACTGGGACCAAACTATAAAGTCAAATTGGAAGCCATACAAACAACTGTTGAATACACTTTTTCTCATGTATTGTTTTCCAATAGGATCGATATGGCTTCCATCCTTGTTGCTTTCTGTTTTACTGTGGTAATAATTACAGTGGTGTGTTTCCGTGACAGAGCTTATTTAATACTAGCGACTTGCCTGTCAAAAATGACAGGGCAATACAATTTGAAGCCATGGCAATGCTGTTTGACACACAATGTAAAGCTTTTTCTGCTCTGAGGACCTCTGCGCTCATTGCGAGCCTCGCGTTTCACCTCACTCCCAGACGTCCTGGCTGTTCCCCTGTGCTTTGTGCAATGTTTTTGTTGTATTTTTATTTTATTTTATTTTTTTGTGCTTTTTGTATTTCGCGCTTCGCTTGTTAATTTCGTATTGTTTGTATCTTGTATTTTTTTTTTACTGTGTAATAGTGTATTTTGCACCTCGTACGTACCTGTGTGAAAGTGCTATGGGGTTTGGCAGTGTTTTGCACTGTCCGGGGTCGTGTAGCCTCGTTTAAATTTTTTTTGGCGGCCATTTTGTTTTCCGCTTAAGCTATTTTTGAGTGCCTAAACTCTACAAAATCAACTTAAATTTGCATTCCACCTCACTCTCGGACGTTCTGGCTGTTCCCCCATCCTGTGTCTGATGTTTTTGTTGTATTTTTTTTTTTGTATGCTGTTTTTATTAGTTTTTGATTTGCGCGGTTCGGCCGCTAACCTCGTAATTTTCCTATCTCGTATTTTTTTTTCAAAGTCCTGCGTTTGTCAACTGCTTGCAGGCTGGCTACCCTGCGTTTACTAAGTGTTTGGTGGCTAAGTCCTGTGTGTTTCATTGCCTTCACTGCTCATTGCCTTTGTGCGGCGAGTTTTAGTGCCTTAACAGCTCGCCTCGCTACTCAAGGCTCACAAGTGATGAGCGCCTTCTGAACTCATCGCCTAAGTCGTACGCACCACGCAAAGCGTGACAACGTCTCATAGTTTGACAACTATTATATGTGATTAACATGTGATGTCATCTTACAGACCTCACATTAGACCTCTTTCAGTGGACTCAATTGGCACCTTCCTTGCAGAAAAGAATGGAGGCCTGAACCCTTAAGTCTGGTGGTAGGAAGTGCTCACAACACACATTATCACACTTTTAGGACTTCATTTCCCTCCACTATCCATTGCACCTCCTCCTGTGCTAGACAGACATTTTTTTCTAATGGTTTTTCTAATGTGGATGAATTGAATTTATGCATGGTCAGTTGTGCATAATTAATATTTACCCTTCGCATTTTTGAAAATGATATCCTTCATCCATCTTTTGTTTTTGCACTGTGGCTCTCACTATGGCTAGTCACTAGTTCCCCCATTAAGCTCTGCTATAATTTTTAACATTGTCTTTTAATATTTCATATTTTAACATGTTACTTTTGAGGGTTAAAAATTGAGAGAACGTTTAAAATTTTTCAATACCAGATACTTTTTGAGATCAAATGCTATTTAACATGTACTTGATCTGAAAACTATTTTAGCTTTTGCCTAATTTACATCTCTCCCAACATTACACTACTTATTTCATTAATGGTCTGATGCATTACTAATTTGCTAACAAATTCCATAACCACAATTCTCCAGAATTGGTATCCCATGCTTTTAAATTATGTTCCATACCAATTAGCAGATAAAAGTACTTTTGGTTATCTGCCAAAATATTTTTATATCCCAATCAGCAAAACAAAGGTGAGTAAAGGTTTGTTTGAATGATTTTCCTTATCTTATTATGATAAGGAATAGGTTTTCATTGGTTTATTGACTTGACCGTTGCATAGTCAATACCGATTCCCAATAAAAGGATACCACACAATAAAATACACTTAGTTGGGATTTTAAGCGGCCACAGCTTTCGTTGAAAATTGGATGGAAAAACAACGAGAAGTGCTTGCCCACCCATAACTATCTCAAGGGAACTCCGTGCCCCATAGTATATCTAATGCCTTGGAAATTCTTTTGTACCCTTCTCCTGACTGATACCTTTTAACAATGAGATCCCTCTGATGCTTTGGAAGCTCTCTGTGGACAATGGCTTTTGCTGTGGGATGCGACTAAGAAAATTTCAGGAAAGACCAACTAGAGCAGCTGAACTTTATTTGGGGTTAATCAGAGGCACTTTAAATGATGGCAGGTGTATGCTGACTCCTATTTGGAATGTGATTGCTTAATTCTGGACACAGCTACATCCCAAGTAGTAAGAGGGTGTGCATACTTCTAATTTATTACCATTTATTTGCATTTATGCAACCATGGAATATTACTTTTAGCAGGTCAAATCCTAAGATGGTAGGAGACTTTGAATGTACAGCTTGTGTTTGCACAGTGGGAATATGGCAGTATGAACTGCCAGTAATCTCAGCTGGACTCACTAGTTTACAAGAACATACCCACCTCAGGAAGTAGCAGGCAGCAACAGGCAAGAACGCAAATTTAATTCCTTCTCCAAAGAAAAAATATCATGCTTAGTTAAGTTTAGTCGTACAGAAAAGAAATGACCACAACAAAACAAGCCATCATACATAGTCAAGCTACTAGATACCATCGTATATGCTCAAACACTGGAGACTGTGATAAAAAATTTAAAGCACTGTCTGAATCTTTCAAACAAAAGGGTTACAAACCCGGTATTATTACCCAAAAAATAACCACTGCCATCAAAATATCCAGTGAACACCTGTTAAAGTACAAAACAAAAGAAATTACTTTGGGTATACCTCTAGTGACCACATACCATCCAATTTTAGAGAAAATACACTTTCTCCTCCGATGATCAACACTCCGACTGTACATTTTCAGATGCAGGAAAATCCAAATAGATTGTTAGCTCTTCAGGATATTGATTGCTGCATATTAAATATAAATAGGTAAAGTATATTCATTTATTAATTCATATTAATTTATGAGTTCACTGTACTATATAACTTTTATATTTTACACTGTACTTATATATCTGTCTTTGCGATGAGCGCCGAAGGTGACCTTTGCAAAGCAGGAAACTTGAAGTACATGAGAGCAGAGGCTCTCAATGAGTGCCAAAGGTCATCAGAGGAGCAAAAGCCTTACATTGTGTGGCAAACAGCATTGCCATGGCTTCAAATTTTATTGCCTTCATTTTTGACTGGCAAGTCGCTAGTATATATATATTTATAGTCAAGTCACATTATGATGATCGCCAGCAAAGCAGCTAGACAACGTGGTAGTGAGTCAATAAGTTGGTGGAAGGTTGGCAAGGGTTCCTGGAGCCATTCAGACTGCAGTGCATCCGACAGCTGCTGAAGAGTGTGTGGTGGAGGAACATGGCGATCAAGGTGGATCCCAGAGGTGCTTGATGAGTCTAATGTCCAGGAAATTTGAAGTCCAGGGAAGTTCTTTGAAGTCTTCCTCATGCTCCTCCAACCACTACTGGACAATTCTGGCTGTATGACACGTTGTATTGTCCTGCTGGAAGATTCCCATCTGCTCCAAGGAAGACAGTCAGCATGTATGGGTGTACTTGATCTGCAAGGATGGATAGATAACCCAATTGGTTGAGAGTGCCTTCCAGAGGTATGAGTGGACCCAGACAATGCCAAGAAATGTCTAGTGTTCTTCTAAGGATCATTGCAGAGTGATTGGCACGCCAACATCTGTCTAGTCGATGGAGCAGAAAAAGTGACTCATCAGAGAAGGCAAACCTTTGCCAATCAGAACAGGTCCAATTTTGGTATTGTTGTGCAAATTGAAGAAGTTTCTGATGAACCCTCCTCTGCATGGGTGCAGTGACCTGTCGTTTACTATGGAGCCCCATACGCAACAGGGTTCCCGGTACTGTCGTTTTAGACACATGTCTGGTAGCCCCCTGTAGAGTGAGTGACTCAACTGTTGCGTGCCAGTTGGCCCTCACACACCTTCGCAGTTATCGTTCACCTCTGACATCAATGACACGTGGTGCTCAGCAGTTTATACACCATTTGTCCAGTCACGCTACTCTTTAACCACAACAGCACGCGGCACATACTGCGGCTCTTTCAGAAATACTGCCACCCTTGATCATCACCCAATTACCATTTTCTTTTCAAAGTCGGATAAATTGCTAGTTTTACCCATGAATGCGATGGTTTATATGTTTGCAGATTGCCTACATGTCACCTTATATACCCACCATGCCAGCTCACGACACGTGCCATCTTTTATTGGCTACGCTCTGCTGACGTTAAAAGTAGTGGTCATAATAGTGGTCATAATAATATGACTCGACCCTGTATATATATTCACTTAAGTGCTCTCATGCTCTTAAAACCCTACTGATGTAGATGATTCCTTTTCATAAGCTACTTGTGTTTTCAAGAATTTTGTAGACCTAATTAATGTAAAAATATTTTGTACTCTCAACCTACACATCTCTATTCTTGAGCTATTCTTATTCCAAATTATTTTCCCTTTTGCTGTTCTACAAGGCATCTTTTATCGACTGTATCTATTATATTTCCATGCCAAATTGAATAATGCCAAGTGTTATTGTCTGAAAAGAATCATGTACAAAGTGCAATGCATAAGCTGCTGCTAATATGCGAGCATTATGGATTAAATATAAAAATATGCTTAGCGAGTTACTCGTGTCTCAGCACGTTATGCAAGTGACCTAGTCGCCACCCGTCCATAATGATGATGTTCCAGAATCATTTGCTGCCGAGAGGTCATAATTATTAGAAGACTAGCGAATTGCCCGTCAAAAAATGACGGCAATGAAATTGTAAGGTAGCTAAATTAGTAAATGAATATAGTGTACCTATTTTGAAGCATTGTGATGAAGAGCTGGCAATCTGTGTTGATGTTGCTGCAGCATTAGTGGTGTGGAGCTGCTGTATAAGCATGCTGAATGTGTGCAGTGTAACACTGTGCGTGCGCGAGACCAAACCGTTAGCGTAGTCGTGTACTTCCGCATTGGTGTAAAATGGCGAGTAATGTGTGGTATAGGTCTGTATCGGAATATCCGTAGGTGTTTTGTGTTGTTTTGCGAGTTTCTTGTGGTGTTTTGCGAGTTTAGAGTGCTGTAGCCTCGTTTTCGTTTTGTTCGGCGGCCATTTTTTCTCTCGCTTGTTTTTTTTTTTAGTCTCTAAAGTGTTTTATTTCGAGTAAAATCGAGGTGTAAGTTGCATTTTTGAGGTCCTGGGTGCTCCCTCTTGGTGTAGGTAAGTTTTTTATGTATGTGCTGTGTGTATGTATTGTGTTTTAAATGTTTGTATGTCGGCGTGTTGCGTCCGATGTTTGCGAGGTCGTAATGTGTGGTAACGTGTTTCGTACGTTGTTTGCGTGCCTCGTAAAATTTAGCGAGTGTCGTAATTTGTGTGTCGAGTAGCGACGTGAATTTTGCGAGGGTTTGAGGCCCTTGCCCAGTGACCTCGCCAGCAACTGAGTCCCTCGCTTCGCGAGGGGCCTCAGTTGCTGGCATGGAGCGCCTTCGGCGCTCCATGCCAGCAACTGAGACCCGTGCCCAGTGACCTCGCCAGCAACTGAGGCCCTCGCTTCGCGAGGGGCCTCAGTTGCTGGCATGGAGCGCCTTCGGCGCTCCATGCCAGCAACTGAGGCCCTTGCCCAGTGACCTCGCTACGCGAGGGCCGCGGCTCGCTGCGCGAGCCCGCAAGCGTGAGCAACGACTCGTACGCTCACAACTATATATGTGATGGTTTTATGGGGAAAATCGCTGGATATTTACACTTAGTGAGATGAGATATCTGAATTCCTACATAGCTTATTGCCTGGACTCTGTGATGCAATTCTGTAGATGAAACACAAGACTTAATAAAAAAATATATAAATGGTTAAACAAAAACAAAAACATACTGCGAGTATAAGCCGACCCGAGTATAAGCCGAGGCACCCATTTTACCACAAAATACTGGGTAAAATGAGTGACTCGAGTATAAGCCGAGGGTGGGAAATGTGCTGTCCCCTGTGTCCCTCTTGTGCCCTCTGTGTCCCCCTCTCTTTCCGTGTCTCTTCTCCCCTCTCCCTTCCCTGTGTCTCTTCCCCCCTCCCTTATCACCCTCCTCAACCCCACTCCTCAACCTCCCTCCTCATCCTCAACCTCCCTCCTCATCCTCAAAGTCCCTCCTCATCCTCAATCTCCCTCCTCATCCTCAACCTCCCACCTCAACCCCCCTCCTCAACCCCCTCCTCAACCTAAACCCCCTCAACCCCCCTCCTCCACCTAAACCCCCCTAAATACCTCCCCCCTCTCCCCTGATTTACCTGCTTGTGCTCCGGCCTCCGCTCCTTGACCCGGCGCGCATGTGACGTCACATGTGCGCTGCGTCATTAGCATATACCGGGTGCCGGCACCTGGTATATGCTAATGACGCGGCGCGCATGCGACGTCACATGCGCGCCGGCGCCGGGTCAAGGAGCGGAGGCCGGAGCACAAGCAGGTAAATCAGGGGAGAGGGGGGAGGTATTTAGGGGGGTTTAGGTGGAGGAGGGGGGTTGAGGGGGGTTTAGGTTGAGGAGGGGGGAGGGAAAGAGACACGGGGGGGTAGAGAGACACACGGGGGGTTAGAGACACACGGGGGGTTAGAGACACATGGGGGGGTTAGAGAGACACGGGGGGGGGTTAGAGAGACACGGGGGGTTTAGAGAGACACGGGGGGAGAGTGACTCGAGTATAAGCCGAGGGGGGCCTTTTTTGCCTTAAAAAAAGGGCTGAAAAACTCGGTTTATACTCGAGTATATACGGTACATTTAAAAGATATATGGCTATATTTATTAAAGTCGGGCCACACTGTTGGGAGATAAAGGGATATGGAAGATTTCTGAATTTCACTAGGAATATAATACACCTACATATTTATTTGGCTTCCCTGGTGGTCCAGTGGTTATAAGTGAGTGATTTCACTGCTGTGACCTGGGTTCAATTCCAGTTGCGGAACCAAGAGGTTACACTACCTTGAAGCAAAACAGAGTTGGGGCTGGTCAGTACATGGGAGGCTATCTAGAAATACCTGGAGAAGGAACTGGCAACCCACTCCAGTATCTCTGCCATGAAAACCAAGTGGATCAGCATGGTGTGTTACAGTCCATGAAGTCACAGACACAACTGCACAACAACATGCATTTATTTACTTATATGTAATTTATTTTATTAAGAAGTGCTCAAAAGCTCTACCTAAAATCCAGAGAAATATTATGTGCTTATTTCTATCCTGTCTAGCTCATGTAGTTTATGAAGATATTAGAGAGATTAGCCAGTCAGTAACTATCTCTCAGTAGCATGTCTGTGTATTCATGAGCTATAGAGGGCTTGCTTAAGCAGGTACGATTTGTATGCCTTAAGGCAGCAAAAACATAGCTTTTAAGCACTTTTCAAAATAAAGTACATAAAAGTACATAGATACATAGGTATATTATTTTCCTAGAAAACGTCCATATACCTTTAATTAACCAGTTTCCTATGTTTTCTGTAGGGGCTTTGTTCCTTGATAAATATGGGACTATTTTATGTTTTAACTCTGCTTATCTCCACCTATTAGCACCTTTAGCACAATTTAATTAATATACCCCATAATGTTATTATAATGTGTATCTTAGAGACCAGGGGCCTCATTCAATTGCGATTTGGCCAATTGAATAGGACTCTATATTAGCACAGAGCATATTTATTTTACAGAATTTTTTAGTTAGTGAACTTCTATCCAAAAGCAAGGTCTTCACTAACTAAAAACTTCTTTTAAATAAAATATGCTCTGTGCTTATATAGAGCCCTATTCAATTGGCCAAATCGCATTTGAATGAGGCCCCTAGGTGTAAGTTCTCACATTTTAGTTATACACCTATGCGTGTGATTTGGTGCATGTCCCTATGTTTACTCTGTGATAAACACTGATATAAATAGACTGTGTTTAATTTCCACACCTTTTGTGGTTGGGATTAATGCCTGTGTGGGAATGGATCTGGCAGCAATAATGTAATGTAAAAGTTCAGGTTAATGTTAATCCCTCTACCTTACAGCCTTATTAAATTGAATTGCGATTTGGCCAATTGAATAGGGCTCTATATAAGCACATAGCATATTTTTTTTGCAGAAGATTTTAGTTAGTGAAGACCTTGCTTTTGGATAGAAGTTCACTAACTAAAAACCTCTGTAAAAAAATATGCTCTGTGCTTATATAGAGCCCTATTCAATTGGCCAAATCGCAATTTAATAAGGCTGTTAATGTGTATGAATACAGAGGGACTTTGAATAGGATGATGCTGATTTCATTTTAGCCGATTCAGTAAACTATACTTACTATACTAACTAAGGGCCTCATTCAATTGCAATTTGGCCAATTGAATAGGGCTCTGTATAAGCACATAGCATATTTTCTTACAGAAGTTTTTAGCTAGTGAAGGCCTTGCTTTTGGATAGAAGTTAACTAACTAAAAACTTCTGTAAAACAAATATGCTATGTGCTTATATAGAGCCCTATTCAATTGGTGAATCGCAATTGAATGAGGCCCTAACGCTGGCTTCCAGGATGAACTCAAGAGTAAGCTGAACTAGTGTAGGGATGATTTCAGTCTTAACACTGGTTGGATTTCCATGCCAATGAGGAAGTATGGGCCTTGGATGCATGGGTGTAGGAACTGGGGGGCGAGGGGGGCATATCCCCCCAGATGTTTTGATGGATGTTTGTATGTGTAGAGAAGCTGTAGACAATGATCTGTATCCCCATCAGAATAATTTCAGCTCCTACACCCATGCTTGGAAGCATCCTGGGTTCCAATCCAGCCAGGAAACCAAGAGGTCACACTGGTCAGTACTTGGATGGGAGACCACCTGGGAATACCATTGGCGTAGGAACTGGAAACCCACTCCAGTGTCTCTGCCATGAAAACCAAGTGGTTCAGCATGGTCAATAAGGTCACAGAGAGCTGGACACAACTGAGCCATGCCCTCTTGCCTTCTAATACATGCTGCTTACACATACATTAGATTGAGTGATTCTATATAGATTTATTATATTTAAGAACAAAACTTGTTTTCCACCCACCCAAAGCTGCTTACATAGCCACAGTGTACCTACCAATAGAAGCACTGCATTCAAATACAGATTTTAACACTTTACTAACCTTCAAGCTAGCAGCAGCTAAATGCAGAGATCTACAGATCAGTGTCTGATTTTTCCTGTTTCCTTCTACAAAGGACTACACATCCCAAGGACTACACATCCGATTTTTTAATGCACAAACTGCCAGTACTGGTTGTTACATTGTATTAAAATATAAAGCTGCCTGTAATTGGCCAACATGAATTATGAATTTTTTGCAAATTTTAGCAGGGAATTTTATTTAAACACCATTCCCTAGAGGTCAGGATGATGGTTAATGAGTGCTTCTTTTTCATATGTTTTTGTTAAACATTTTAACAAGTTAGCTTTCCTAAAGGAAAGCGAGGTGCAAATGTCAAAACTCACATGCAACCAAATGTAACCGTCACCTGCCATATGTTCAGGCTATTAGTTAACAATGGGCCTCATTCAATTGAGATTCGGCCAATTGAAAAGGGCTCTATATAAGCACATAGCATAATTTTTTTACAGAAGTTTTTAGTTAGTGAACTTCTATCCAAAAGCAAGGTCTTCACTAACAAAAATCTTCTGTAAAAAAATATGCTCTGTTCTTATATACAGCCCTATTCTATTTGCCAATTCACAATTGAATGAGGCCCAATGTGTGTAGAACTGCTACAAGTACTGTAAATGACGAGATAATGGTGTATTTCTGCCTATACTTACAGGATTTAGGCATGACATTTTCAGCGGACAGCAGGCTTACTCAAGTTGCAGGTCCAGTACTGTGGAATAATGTGTGCAGATGTGCAATAATATTTACATGCAGTGACAGCTCTGTTTGTAATGGTGCACCACATTTCTTGAAGATTTATATGAACATAAACACACAGACATTTGTGCTTCTAAATATATATATGTGAGGTAATGGTGAAGTAGCAAGGATAACAACGAGGCGCGCACAGTTGAATGTGACTAGGGCACCATAAAATCTAAATACACCCGTGGGCCTTGTGACTTGCGCCTTCGCTCCATTGTCCAGATAAGCAAAGGCTGATAATGTTTTTCAGCAACGTTTTGGCATGGCTGATAGAATAATTTTATTTTTGAGGTGCTGGCAAAGACTTTGCTATGATTACTTATTAATTTATTTCCTTATGTCAGTAAATACTGCGACCTTTCCCCCTTTAGACAGGTGACATACTACATTTTATCTGGCCTCACCTGTAATAAGGTAATGGCACTCTTGGAGATCATCAAACATACTTGAAGTAATGTCATAGCCTAGGGAGTGGAGGGTGACAACAGGTTATGGTTTAAAGGTATATGGAAGTTTCCCTCTTTTTAACTCTTTATAACCTAACACCTACTACTTATATCAGAAAGACGCATTATCATTGATTCATTCTACACACAAACATAGGGACCTGGAGCCTCATTCAATTGAGGTTTCAGCCGATACGGTAGTTAATTTGCTATTCAATTGTTGTCTTTTTGCGAGCTTCAAACGGCTTACGAGTTACGGCCTTGAAAAAATGGCGATGGTTAAACTCGTAACTTACAGCCTCCCGAAGCCTTTGATCCTTCAGGGCCACAAGACGTTCCGATCGCAAAAATCGCACATAGCTATATAAAAAAAATGCTCAACACCGCAGCAGCAATCAAGCTTGCAAATGCCAAATGGCAGCCCAAAGCTTATAGGTTCCAAATAGGAGCTGCAAAGGGTTTACAGACTAGTTTTCAACACTGCAAATTACAATATAAAGACACTAATGCACTTTAAAACATGGGAAAGCAATGGAAGGCATTATAATTACATGCACAACAACTCCCAAATATCAAATATAGCAAAACATTTAATTACATTTTTCTCATAGGTTGTAATGGTCATGCATAAAGCTATTAAAGACACACTACCTCATTAAATTGCAACACAAATGCATGCAAATAGCTTACATATTAACCCATTCACACTCACAGAGGCTTTAATGTGGACCTTAAAAATAAGGATAGACACAGGTGATGTGATTGTTTGTGTCATGGGGGAGGAAGGATGGGGGCACAGAAGACAATGGATGGGGTACCGGAGGAGAAAGCATAGGGGGATATGTGGGGGCACAGGGGGAGGAAGGATGGGGCCACAGGAGGAGAAAGGATGATTGTACAGGTGAGGAAGGATGGGGGCACAGAGGAGAATGCATGGGGTACCGGAGGAGAAAGCATAGGGGGATGGGTGGGGGCACAGGGGGAGAATTGATGGAGCACAGGAGAAGGAATCAGGGAGGCATAGGAGGAGAAAGGATGTAGCCAAAGGAGGAGAAATGATGGGACACAGGAGGAGAAATTATGGGAGCACAATAGGATAAAGTATAGGGCACAGGAAGATAATGATGGGGTATAGGGATAGAAAGGATTGGGTACAAGAAGAGAATTGTTGGTAAACACAGGAAGAGGATGAATGAGGGTAAAGTCACAGGACAGATCAGCGCCACAATCAGAGGACAGATGAATGACAGAGGAAGAGAAAATATTGGGTCACATAAAGGAATGGATGGCAAAGAAAAAGAAAATATGGTGGTATGGTCAGATGGTGCATGGTAGAATAGTGAGAAGATGAATGTGTCACACTCAGAGGGGTTGATGGGTAGAACAGTCACAAGATCAATGAGGCACAGTCTGTGAATGGATGGACATCACAGTCAGACAATGGATGTGGGCACAGTCAGACAATGGATGTGGGCACAGTCAGACAATGGATGCGGGCACAGTCAGACAATGGATGTGGGCACAGTCAGACAATGGATGTGGGCACAGTCAGAGCGTCGATGAGTGGCACAGTCAGAGTATGGATAGCTGGAACAGTCAAATGGCGCATGGGGACAAGAATTATGAAAATGAATGCCAATACTGTTCTAGTCCATATGGGTAGCCTTAGCCTGATATGTATTAACTCATTGATACCCAAGATCAATTTAACCCCGAAATGAAAAATACAAATATATTTAATTTCCTGCCGATTTGCGAGCTTGAGCCTGTTGTGCAATTAATTCTAATGTCTGTCATCGCTTTCCCCGTTATTTACAGAGCAGTATTGTTTTTTATTTGCATTTACAGTGCTACGAATAGGTGTTTAACCCCTTGCAGGTCCTCTCTAGCACTCGTCCTTCATTGGAGATTTACGGGTGTAGATATATTGGCAAGCTTGGGGAAATTAAGCAATTGAATAGCGATTTGCGATTTTAGCCTTGCGAAAGTGAGAGATCAAAGGCTTCTGGAGGCTGTACGTTTTGGGTTTAACCATCCCAATATTTTCAAGGCCTTAACTCGAAATCCGTTTGGAGCCCGCAAAAAGACACAAACTGAATAGCAAATTACTTGCGACCTCACTTACAGGCTACCGGATCGGCCAAAACCTCAATTGAATGGGGCTCAATGAGTTTGGTTTTAAATTGGTTGCTTTGGACAGATTTTATACTGCATTAGTCTTGTGAGAATTAGCATCCTCCCTTACTTTATATATGTTCTTACATATCTCCCTTATCCCTTCTAATATAAGTCTTCTTATCTCATTGTCCTAAGTCATTTTTTTTTAACTTATTTTCTAGCACCTTATTTTGCATATGGTAATCAGTCTGAAACCTAGCTGATTATCGGCTGCCCTTCCGTATTTGTTACCCTAGGCTTGACCATGCGGACTCAGATTGCAATTGCATGTAAAATATATTTACAAATGTCTTGGATTCGATTCTCACCTTTGTATTTTATAATGTTACGGTGAACCTGGGAGAAACTTACTGTATGTGTTTAAAGTATGAAATAAAAAATGAAATGTGTCTGCGTTGGCAAGAAATTGTGTTTTGCTACTAAATTGGTAGCATTTATAGGTGCAATAACATTGAACTTTAACTCATTCCAAGCCTATTTTATCTGAGCCTCTGGCGGGGGGGGGGGGGGGGGGGGACACTTTACAAAGCATACAAAGGTGAAGTGAGGTAAAAAGAGCTGTGGTCTCAGTTTTCCCCAAAGGATATAATGAATAGTAAATCAAAGGATGCACGTGAGATGAACTTAGTAAACCCCCTCTATTTTTCATTTAAGATTGATTAAAGCCATGTGAAGGAGTAAGCAAGAAATAACTTCTATTGACTTTTCTGTTTAAGATTTTTTAGATGTAGCATTGGATGAAACCTTTTTCACAAGAAGGTTTGATTATTCTCAGAAAGCATGCACTGGGTGGGAGAGACAGCCGGGCTATATGAATCCGTTCTAGAAGGCAAGCTGAGTACCCAAAAAGTTGAGTATCAAGCTCCCATAAGGAGCAATGCAAATTGGTTTTAGCAAACGGGATGAGTACCATGGAAGCACGAAAATGTTGATTTCCGAGGAGTTTGAGAAGCAAGGTACACCTATATTTGTACACAGTTTAAAATAATTAATTATGGGCTTTTAAAGTAGTCGTTTGCCCGTCATAAATGACGGTATAATATATAATGTGCTCTCCCTCTCTTTCTCTCTGGACCCTCTCTCTCTCCCTAAGCGCCCTCTCCCTCTCTCTCTCTGCACTCTCTCCCTCTCTCTGTACGCCATCTCTCTGTCTTTATGCCCTCTCTCTCTCTGTCTGTGCCCTATCTCTCTCTCTCCCTCTTTTTGTCTCCCTCCCTCTGTCTCTTCATCCCTCCTTCTCTCTTCCTCTCCTTGTTCTCTCTCCCTCCTCCCTCCCCTCCTGGTTCTCTATTTCACTCCCCTCCTTCTCTCTTCCCCTCCTCTTCTTCTCTCTCCCACATGTCTCTCCCCCTCCATGTTTCTAACGCACCCTCTCCCCTGTCTCTCCCCTCTCTCTGTGTACCATCTCTCTGTCATTATGCCCCCCTTCTCTCTGTGCCATCTCTCTCTCTCCCCCTCCCTTTGTCTCTCCATCCCTCCTTTTCTACTCTCCCCCTCCATGTTCTCTCTTCCCTTTTCCCTCCTTCTCTCTTCCCTCCTCACCTCTTTCTCTCTTACCCCATGTCTCTCAACCCTCATTTGTCTCTCCCACCCTCCCCTCTGTCTCTCCCTTTTCTCTCCCCACATGTTTCTCTCCTCCTCCCTTATTTCTCTAACCCCCGTTTCTCCCCCCACACTTTCCCTCCCCTGTCCCTTGTCTCTCCCACCCTCTCCCCCTGCTCCCCCTATGTCTGCACCCCCTTGTATCTCTCTCCCATCCATGTTTCTCTCCCACCCTCTCCACTGTCTCTCTCCCCCATGTTTCTCTTCCATCCCCTCCCCTGTCTCTCTACCTCATGTTTCCCCCTGTGTCTCTCTCCCACACTTTCCCTCCCCTGTCTCTCTCCCACCCTCTCCCACTGCTCCCCCTATGTCTCCCCTGTGTTTCTCTTCTACCATTTCCCTTCCCTGTCTCTATCCCATCCTCTCCCACTGCTCTCTCCATGTCCCCCTGTGTCTCTCTCCCACTGCTCCCCCTATGTTTCCCCCATGTCTCTCTCCCACCCTCTCCCCTGTCTCTCCCTTGTCTCTCTCCCATATGTTTCTCTCCCACCCCTCCCCTGTCTTTCTCTACCCCCATGTCTCTCCCCTGTGTCTCTCTCTCACACTTTCCCTCCCTTGTCTCTCTCTCTCACCCTCTCCCACTGCTCCCCCTATGTCTCATCTGTGTCTCTTGCCCACCCTTTCCCTCCCCTGTCTCTCTCCCCCCCCTCTCCCACTGTTCCCCCCATATCTCTCCCCCTGTGTCTCTCTCCCACTCTCTTCCACTCCCCCTCCTCAAAGTGCACAGAGCATGAGTGCGTGAGTATGTAGACTTTCCCCCCACCGATCTCAACAATTTCCAACAACAATGGTCTTATGAGTGATGTTTTTATTAATTTTACAAGTGCATTTATTTGTTGTTCATTCATACTGGAATTGGATTAATACACTAACCCAGCAAGCGACTAGACTGATGAAGCTAATTACTCCATGGGATCTGCACACAGTCTTGTCAGTTTAGTGTGGCTTTCATTGAAAATAATAAAGCCAGAGACCAGCAATTATTGGGAATGATCATTTTTAATAATATATAATCAATACTGTGTTACTATAATGAAAATTGATATATTAGGGCCTGAATCAATTGCATGCCCACATCTCGCGGGATGTAGGCCGTATGTCTGTGGGCTTGATGCAGGCTCTCGTTCGTCTCCGATTCCTGCGGGTCCTCTCTAGCACTCGTAGGATTTTTTCCTTCATTTGACATTTGCGGGTATGAAACCATTTGCGGGGTTGGGGAATTGGAGTAATTGAATAGCGATTTTAGCCATCGTAACTCTTATGGAATTGAAGAATCAAAGTCTTCGGGAGGCTGTACGTTCCGGATTTTGAAGGTTGTAACTCGTAGCATGTTTAGAGCCCGTAAAAAGATATCAATTGAATAGCAAATTAACTTGCGGCCTCACTTATGGGCTACAGTAACTTGCGATTGCTCAATTAAATCAGGCTTTAAGATCCTCATTCAGTTCAGGGCTCGCAACTCAATCGCAGACAGCCAAATGCCTGTGATTGGGTTGCAAGCTCCTTTTGCGATGCTATTCAATTGGCCGGGCCCCCAAATTAGACCCCGGAGGCGAAAATTGGAAACCATGCTCTCGGGCTTGAACATGATTGCGGACGCAAACCCGTAACTCGTGGTTCAAGCCAGTAGGACTTCAATGAAATATGGAGGTTGGATTCCAAAGTCCTACAGGATTGGAGGTTGAAACCCGTAGGACTTTGCATGGAAATTAAACATGAAATAAAGTATTTTATTTTGGCGATGTGCGAGCTTGAGAATGTTGTGCTTTTAATTCATGTTAATTCATTTTATTCATTTCATTTATGTCACCCATTGTGTTTCCCATCATTTGCATTTAACCTTCCTGGCGGTATGATTATGTCATTATTTAGAATGTTAAAGTGGTTCATAAAAAAATACTGACATAATCATACCTCCCTTTCCCCCTTATCCTCATCTCTTTTGCCCCTTCCCCCTTCTCCTTCTCCCCCTTTTCCTTTTTCTCCTCCTCACTTCCACCCTCTCCAATGACCTCCCTTTCCCCCTTCCCCTCCTCCTTTTCCCCCTTATCCTCCTCCTCCCTCCTTATCATCCTCCACCCGCCTTCCCCCCTTATCCTCCTCCCTACCCTCCTTTCCCCCTAATCATCCTCCTCCTCTTTCCCCCTTATCATCATCTTCCTTCCCCTTCCTCCACCTCCCTTTCCCCTTATCCTCCCTTTCCCCCTTATCCTCCTCCTTTCCCACCTTATCATCATCCCCCTTCCCCTTATTATCCTCCTCCTTCCCCATAACCTCCTCCTCACTTCCCCCTTATCTTCCCTCCCCCCCCTTCTCCTTCCTTCCCCCTTATCATCCTCCTCCTCCTTCCCCTGTTAACATCCTCCTCCTCCTTCCCCCGTTATCATCCTCCTCCTTTCCCCCTTATGATCCTCCTTCTCCTTCCCCCGTAGGAACCTGCTCCTCACTTCCCCGTGATCATCCTCCTCACTTCCCCCTTGTAATCAGCTGCCTGCTCATCTCTCCGCACGCAGCCTGTCTTCCGGCAGTAAAGTGACCGGCATATACTAATGACGTGACGTCACAAGCGCGCCATATTAGAGCAAGTTATGTTTAATAAAAATGTATTTACAGAATAATCTACTATGAATCGTGACAATGGAATGAAAGAAAATAGTCTACAAGGATATTAGCAAATAGTCATGTGAAGCTTAAATGCTTAGAGGATGAAATTGCATCACATCTCATTGCGAAGCTAAGAGCACTCGTGTACCACTTACTGGGAAATCTACAGGAGGTAACATAAGTGCTATGTTAAATTAAGTAATGTATGTACAGAATGAGAATGCCATTAAGGTTTAGGAGTTCATCAGCAATACAAATACTTGTAAAGTGGATGTAAATAAATATGTAAAAACACAATTATTTTGCCATTCAAAATTATTTTTACTATTAAGGATATTCCATGATGGAAAACAATATTTGAACTGCACAATTTAAAATTTAAATTGTTATTTTCTTAACACTTGTGGAACTGAAAATTAAGTATATTATAGTATATAATATATTTACAGCATTAAACACCCATCTACATGTATGAAACAGGTCAGAAAATGTATTTCTAGCACCAGTTCCCAAGACATTGCGGCTAAGGAATTCTGGGAAGGTATATGCAGATGAAAGCACACTGTTGCCGTATAAATCGACTTAAATTCATCTGAGGTTAGATTATACAACTATTTAGATATTTTTGTTGTTGTTTAATCATTCAGTCATGTTCGACTCTCCATGACCTTATGGACTGCAGCACACTAGGCACATCTGTCAGCCACTGACCCTCTAAGCTCCCTCAAGCTCATATTCATTGCATCAATTACCTCATCTATCCATCTCTGCCTCTGCCAGTTTGCTCTAGAAAATCCTGTCTTCTCATGATATGGGTAAAATATTTGAGCTTTAGCCTCAGGATCAAACCTTCCAGTGAACAGTTTGTCTTGATTTCCTGAAGTACTGATTTATTGGATCTTCTTGAAGTCTGAGTGACTCTAAGCAATTTTTTCACCACAATTCAAAGGCGTCAATTCCATGGCGCTCAGCCTTTATTAGGATCCAGCTCTCACATCTGTTTGTTACTACTGGGAATACCATAATTCTAACTATGCAGACATTTGTTGACAGTGTAATATCTTTACTTTTTAATAGCTTGTCCATATTTACCATAGCTTTCCTCTGCAAAAGCAAGTATATTTTAATTTTATGGCTGCAGTCACCATCTGCAGAGATCAGGATAAAAATCTATCACTGCCTCCACTTCTTCCCCATCTATTTGTCAGCATCTGAGATTGATCTTTGCCATGATCTTCGTCTTTTTAACGTTTAGCGGAATAGAAAACACTAGGGGCTGATAAACTATCAAGAACATGGTACAATCATTTGGTTAAACTTATATAGCAGAAGAATGATTGGGAACTGTCACTAACGCATGGCAAAGTTTCATGGTAAAACGAGGTGGCTGAAGTTTTACAGGTGACATTTTGGTTCAGCATTTGCAGCTACATTGGGGAAATATGAACTACTTGATTGTAATTCCCCTTCTGGATCTCTACTTTGTCATGGTAAATGGGCTTGTTTACCTCAATGAAGCTGTGAGCTATACCATGTAGGGTCACCCGGGATTGGCAGGTCATAGCAGCAAGATCACTGGAGAAGGAACTGGAAACCCATTCCAGTATCTTTGCAAAAAATAATCTTATGGATTACCATGAACAAATAAATACATCAGCATAATGATAGGTGTGCCTGGTTTATTATGTTTCATAGGGGCACAGAGAATTGGACTCGACTGAATGACAACAGATTGATATTGATACTGTGCAAATATGGATAATTTTAACTATGGGTCTTTGGTTACATTGTGAATCTTATTAAGTGGATAAGGAACTCACATATCAAAATGTAAACTAGTAAATTTAAATATTACAATAGATTTCCAAGCACTACAAGCCCAATAATGGATATTTTCATTAAAAAGTTTAAAAATAAAAAATACATAAGCAAAAGATAGTTTCTGATATTGTACTTTATCATTGTATCACATTGTTTAATATTTCATTAAATGTCATTATACATGTTTTATTATATTTTAAAAAGGGTTTGGCAAATTTTTGGAGCCAATGAGGCTAACATGTTACTTCTATCTCCTATATATATTTATGCTCTTTTGAATAGCTAGACTTTATATTTATTTTAATGTTTTAGACAGTAAGAAAGCTGGAAATAGTATTTAGTATATTAACTATTAAATGCAATTAATTGATACTTGTGGCCATCACTGACTTGTGTTTTCTCCCCAGAGGAGGTCTTGCAGAGTATTGTAATTTCCTTTAGTCCTGGCGCTAAGGGTTTCAACTGGAGTATACTAATACTTTTCTGAATTTAATGTGCCCTTTCATATGTGGATGAACAGAAGCAAAAATAGTGGCTCTCAATACAATATATAGCCAAGAAAAGCTGAAATGTTGTATATATATTTTTTGCCCATTATTACATGTAGAGCATGTTACACATATGGGATAACAGTAATTATTTAAAGGAGGGGTTGCTTGATAGATCTAAAATATTTTTATTCAGATTTATCGGTGCTGGACTTTTCAAGAAGAAATAATCCTAACACAAGTTTCAATATTTCTAGGAGGACATCTTAAAGAACTGTTTTGTTTTTTCTTGTTGTGTCTGAAAGAGGGGTTCTGATCATGTTTCAAATTTTTTCACATTTTTAATGAAGCTCCTAGAGCAGAATACACTGTTTTAAATGTATAATTTCCCTTTATGTAATTATCACTGTTAGGGATATAGCTGTATGATAACTATGAGCCTTATTCAATTCGAAGGCCGCATCTTGCGGTATACAGGCCGTATGTCTGCGAGCGTGCTGCGGGCTCGCACTCTGCTACAAATACAGTGCTATTCAATTGAACAAGCCCGCAAGTAAGGGGACAAAAGCCAAAACCATAAACCATGCAATCCTATGTAGCATTTCATGGCGGGAATGGGAATAATTAAGGAAGACAGTAAATACCCATTTAGAAACAGCCAATAGAAAATGAGACCATAATCATTAGGTCAGTAAAACATGGAGGTTACATGTCAATCAGTTAGCACTTGGAGGTCCGATATGCGATCAGACTTGCAAAACCACAAAACACAAAATAATAAAAATGAATGATGATACTGTTCTAGTCCATGTGGGTATTAACTCATTGATTCCTGAGATCGATATGACCCTGAAATGATTTGGGAGCTTGAGACTGTTGTGCAATTAATTCTAATGTCTTTCATCGCTTTCCCCATCACTTACAGTGCAGTATTGATAACAGAATCGGAAAGCCGAGAGATCTCATCAAGAAAATTGGGGATCTCAAATGAACCTTTCATGCCAAAGTGGGCATGATAAAAGACCAAAATAGTAGGGACTTAACAGAATCAGATCAGATAAAAAAGAGGTGGCAGGACTACACTGAAGATCTATACAGGAAGGATCTTTACAGCAGTGATGACCTCAACAGTTTGTCCAATGAGCTGGAGCCAGATATCTTGGAGAGTGAAGTGAGATAGGCCCTAGGGTGCCTTGCTAATAACAAGGCTGCAGGAGGTGATGGAATCCCAATTGAACTATTCAAAATTTTACAGGAAGATTCTGTGAAAGTGTCCCCAAAAAAGGCAGTGCCAAAGAGTGCTCCAATTATCAAACAATTGCACTCATTTCACATGCCAGCAAGGTAATGCTTAAGATCCTACAAGCTTGGCTCCAACAATATATTGACTAGGAACTACCAGATGTGCAAGCCAGGTTCTGTAGAGGCACAAGAGATCAAACTGCCAATGTCCGCTGGATAATAGAGAAAGCAAGAGAGTTCCAGAAAAACATTTACTTCTGCTTCATAAACTATTCTAAAGCATTTGACTGTGTGGATTACAACAAAATGTGGCAAGTTGTTAAGGAGATGGGAGTACCAGATCATCTCATCCACCTCCTGAGGAATTTGTATCTGGACCAAGAAGCCACGTGGGACAACAGAGTGGTTAAAGATAGGAAAAGGTGTGCGACAAGGTTGTATATTGTCACCCTATTTATTCAACTTATACACAGAGTACATCATGCATAAGGCTGGACTGGATGAATCCAAAGCCAGAATGAATATTGCTGGAAGAAACATCAACAATCTCAGATACGCCGATGATACTACTCTGATGGCTGAAAGTGAGGAGGAACTAAAGGACCTACTAATGCAGTGAAAGGGCAAAAGTTGGAAGAAAGGGCAAAAGTTGGCCTGCTGCTCAACTTTGAAAAGACAAAGATCACAGCAAATAGCAATGTCAGTTCCTTAAAATAGATGGGGACGAAGTGGAGGCAGTGACAGATTTTATTTTCCTGGGATTCAAGATGTCTTCAGATGATGACTGTAATTAAAAGACATTTGCTTCTGGGCAGGAACGCCATGAAAAGTGTGGACAAGCTAGTAAAAAGTAAAGACATTACTCTATCAACAAAGGTCTGCATAGCTAGAACTATGGTATTCCCAGTAGTAAGCTGGACCATAAAGAAGGTCAAAAAAGAGCGCCATAGAATTGATGCCTTTGAATTGTGGTGTTGTCGAAAACTGCTTAGAATCCCTTTAACTGCAAGAAGATCAGAACTTCAGGAAATCAAGACAAACTGTTCACTGGAAGCTATGATCATAAGGCTGAAACTCAAATATTTTGGCCATATCATGAGAAGACAGGATTCCATAGAAAAGCCTATAATGCTTGGAAAGATTGACACACACGAAGAAGGATATGGCACTTTAAAATACTCTGCATTGATATACCATACATAATTAGTCTATTATTTTTTAAAGACTGTAACTACCGCCACATATCAATAATATTGTACTTATGTATAAATGTATTTGATTAATTTTTTCTTGCTTATTGAATGTTATTATATTGCACTTTAAAAACTTTGGATTGATATACTATATACTTTACATAATAAGTCTATGTTCCCTTGAGACTTTAATTATTGTTATTAACAATATTGTATATATGTATTAAAATCTGGCCATATATATTAAATAGATATGAGAATGGGGACAGCTGATGTTTTTAGTTATATTTTAATATGGTTTTGTTTTCATTTTTGCTCTTAATAAAGGCTATATTTTATTAAACTCTATGTTGATTACATAATTTTGTCTCTCTTTGGGATTAACCTCAATGGGTCAGTTGAGTGTCCTTTTCTATCTCTTTTTTTCATGTTTAGTATATACCTGTCTGCCAGTGATTCTATGCAAATGTCCAGTTTGTTTCAAGGAAATCTAAAGCAAGTTTTACTTAGGACCTCACTGTAAATGCTCTTAATGGTGTGAAAAAACATAAGATTGTATGTTAAAATAATCTTTTTTTTTAATTACACTAATAACAGCTAAAAAATCTAAAGTTTACAAACAGTCTATCCTGCCTACTGCCAGTTTCATGATTATTAACAGACAGCCGAAGCATGCAGTGAGGACAGTGATTGATAGCAGTTTTCTGTGAACTCAGGAATGCACTGAAAAGTTAACTCACTGCTGACCTGTTTAGGTGATGCCAACATTCAATGCTCTACACAGATTGATTTGTTGAGGTTTAACTCTTGTTTTTCTTTTTCTTCCTACATGAAGCTGAAGCTGCAGGTCTGGGAGTGGGCAGTCAGTGACACATGTAAACACAGATTTTACTTTATTGTACGCTCAGTGAAAAATGCATGTATTTCAAAAATTCAAAAAGTATTTTAACATGCTTAGAAGATATTTACTGTGATGTGGACCACATTGTGCTGAATTAATTGGCTCTTTAATATCTTGTCATGTGATGTTTAATACATTCTCTTTTAAATGCATGATCAAAAAATATTTATTCCAAGGAACCGTATGTATTAAAGTAAAATGAAAAAGCTTTTTAAAGCAGCGTAAAAATATTTTTTATGAGTTGTACAGTAAAAGAAATAAATAATTTGTTAAGTATGTTTTGACATTTTTGAACGTGATAGTGTTTTTAACCTGATTATTATAGTCATGAGTACTGACTGTGTTTATAGTGTCTTATTGAAATCCTGTGTGGGCGACACAATGTAAGACTTACAATTTACAACAAACAGCATATTTACTCTGTAAGTGTTGTAATGTTTAAAAGCTTTTAATGATCTGTTGTCTTCCATAGCAGAGTGACCTGAAATGAACTCAGATCTCCCAGATACTTTAGAGATGAATTGTTTTGTGCTATGTTTGTGTTCAAATATTAACACATCACGTTCTTACCAGCCATTTGAAATGTATAACTAAATAGTTACAATGTATTATATTAAAGGCCCACTAAAGTAATTAAAACTGCTCTGTACTATCATGTAGAGAGCCAGGGCTGGATTTACATCTCTGGCGCCCCTAGGCACAAACTCCTCATCTGTCCACGAGGTGCATGAGTGCATGTACATGATGATGCCTGTCACTTTGAATTTATCTCTCCTATTGCTTATCTAAGATCAGTATTGCTTCTGACTTGAAAAAGAGAGCTGTTGCTCTTGAAAGCGTGTCATTACTTTGAATATATTTGCCCAATAAAAAAGGCTTTCCATCTTGATTGATGATGAAATAGAGCGCAACATGCCTCTAAGCCAGGCCAGAAGCATGTATTGTCATATCCAAAGCCAAACACCAGATTTGACGGAAAGGTACTCAGAGGTTGGTTCAACGTCTTGAATAGAAACAAAATGTACAAAATCGAAATCAAAGGAGAAGCGGCGACCGCTCTGCCTTGGGACTGGACCATCATGGAGCTTGGTAACAGGCTGGACTATGATGTGATTGTCCCCACCCCTGCTGTGCATACAGAGCTATTGTAGCTGCCCCATTGGCCAGTGACTAAATGAGTTATCACAGCCCCACCCCCTTCACTGAGCAGGTTTAGTCTGAACCATAACATAGACTGGTCAGATTTTTTTTTAGCACATTCCCCAGTTAGGGCTGGTCACACCCCCTGGTAGATAAAAGTAGGAGGAGAGAAGCAGCTCTACTTTAGGGGAATTTGACCATTTTAAAAGTAAGAGAAAATATTAACTTATATATTTTAAAACACATACAGCCTTATTAAATTGGGATTCGGTAAATTTAAAAGGGCTCTATTTAAGTACATAGCATATTTTTTTTACAGACGTTTTTAGTTAGTGAAGACCTTGCTTTTGAATAGAAGTTCACTAACTAAAAACTTCTGTAAAAAAGATATGCTCTGTGCTTATATAGAGCCCTTTTAAATTTACCGAATCCCAATTTAATAAGGCTGATACTGTTTTTAATAATCTCTGCCCTACAAATATATCAGCCATACTTGCAAATCTTTTATAGTAGTAATTTACGGTGGAAGATGCCAAGACTCTCTAACGCTCTTTTTAAGTCTGACTCATTATATTAAACTGAACCTCAATAACAAAGTTAGAGTATCTAATCTGTGTTATTCTAACAGTGTGGAATTATCAAATTAATAAATCTCTTATGATAGATATCATAAAAATGAAGTTCTCACAATCAATAAATGGCTAAAGGCTATAAAAAAAACTATGACCCTTCACTCCATACCAGTAACTCATAAATATGAAGATAATGGCTAGGTAATTAAGGTTAAGCGTAACAAATGAGCCAGCATATTTAACTGAACACCAGATCACACATAAAGGTATAACATCTTTACACAGAGGAATTTATAACTCTGCCAGGCCAGTAAACAGATTTTTTATGAAATCCACTGAATTGCTGTTTACAGGTCACTATTAAAAATTATGAATCTGAAATATTTCTACAGTATATATGACTACTACAGCTTAAAGTGCTACAGTTTTAGATAACTTACAACTAAGTATAAACAAGCATCATTGAACTATACTTATCAAGGTAAATGCTTTCTCTTGAAATTAAACTTCTCCAGTTCCTACGTTAAAGTTACACAGCGGAGGTTCCATTTATGGTATTATTTAAAAATATAAAAAACAAGTACTTTATCAATTGAATGTTATCTTTAGGGATGGCTTACAGTATTACTGAAGCTTAAGGATAGATTTACTGATCCCCAAATTGGTCTTACATATTTTTTCACCAAACTTGGTGCACAAAAGATATCTTGATGACCTTTACATTTTAGAGTCTTTTGGAGATCTTCTGTATGTGGAAGAACTGGGTCAATTTATGGCTGTTGATAGGACTTACTGCTTGAAGATACTGCTGGCATGATAATTCAGCTGGCATTAGCTTACTGGGTGCATTATTGTCAGTATAACACTGCTCACTTATATATGCTGTGTCCATTAACACTATTAAATTAACGTTCAACCTCGAATTCTATACTTATTTCGAACCCTTGTCATCTTTATTATTCCTAGAGATATAGAAAAACTCCAAAAACACCTTACAAGATTTACATGGAACAATAAAAAATCACGAATAGCGAAATCATTCCTATTTGGTAGCAAAAAGATAGGAGGACTATCCTGTCCTAATTTGAGATCATATTTCAGGCTTGGCTCAGATCTCCTTTATCCCCCAGGCTCACTCAATTGAACCAACCCATTTGGATATTTATCAAGAGCCAACAACTAAAACCATATAAATGGGACTCAATAATCTGGATCCCCAACATACCTTCCAAACATAAAAATCCTCTAATAAGACTCTGACTTTGAACCTGGAATTATATTCATTCTAAACACCATCTGACTTCTAAATTATCATGCTTAACTCCCACATTAACTACCCCAACCATATGGAACAACCTCAGAGAGGACTCAAAAATATGGTGGACAAGACATTAACTAGATAGGCTAGATAATTGGTTACTAAATGACCAAATAATTTTGTTTGTACATGTCAAATAGAATTTGATATCCCGTTAAAAGAAATTAGGCACCTAATCACCACTCTGATAAGAAATTGGGGACCACCCCAAACTAGTTGGCTGTCTCTCATTAGCAACAAAACCACTTTAACTAACAACAACATAAAATAAGGAGCCAGTGTAGGGATTGACCGAGGCGAGCAACAGATGACAAGCACTTAGTGAGGTGGCTAAGCCTGGCAGAAGCATTTATGATATGCTGGAGTGAAAAGAGGTGGTTGAGTGGAAAGCCTATTAAAATGAGCTGCAGTAGTCAAGACAGGAGATGGTGAGAGCATGGATTAGGGTCTTTGTAGTGTTGTGTGCTTGGAATGGACACATTTTGGAGATGTTCTGGAGGTAGAGAGATGAGGTTTGTGGTATATAGGAGAGGTCAGAGTCAATTGTGACATTGAGACAGCGGAATTCATGAGGAGTTGTCTACAAAAATGGAAATATCAGGTATGGAATTGGAAGAGGATGGGCAAAAAACAAGTAACTCTGCCTTGGAGATATACATTTTTTAGATGATGAGAAATCATCCAGGAAGAGATAAGTCTAGAAAACAGAGATACATTTGGGTATTAAAGCCCAAAAGAGCTGATTAGATTGAGAGAGGCAGTGTAGATTCAGAAAAGTAAAGGGCACAGTACGGAGTCTTGAGGCACCTCAACTAGCAGAAGTAATGGAGGAGATGAGGTTACACATTAAGAGATGCTAAAGGAGTGATTAGAAAGATATGACTCAAACCATGGAAGGACTGTGCCACAAATGCCTAGTGAGCAGATCATGTGCAGGAAGTGTGAATTGTCTACGGGGTCAAAGGCAGCAGATGAATCGCGAATTATTAGTAAGGAGAAGGGAGAGACTCTTACAGTTTTACACCATTACCATTGTGCAGATAGATGCTTCATCTTCAATAAGTGTCTCATCCTACTTTAGGAAGTTGATCAGCAGAAATGAAACAGGTAGATTCTACAGCAGCATTATTGCATATAAAAGGAAATAAATTAAAGACAGTATTATAAAGGCATGTTATAAAATAAATGGTCTTTCATTTGTATCTAGACAGAAACGTATAAAGGTACATGTATTACTTTATTGAGTCATACATAGGGTGGCGTGACCTCCTGCTTCCCTGACTTGGAATCAAACCCAGGTCGACAGTGGTGAGACTATCTTTTCTGACTGACTCACCTCTACACGGAAAGCAAATCCTCAAATTAAGGACTGTGTATGGCTCTCCAGGACTGAATTTGCCTACATAAGATGTAACTTGTATTTTTTAGCCCACCAACGTCCAGTTTATTGCTTCTCTATCTCTGCTCTGACAATATCCCTTCTCTGTGCCATTCTTCTCTTCACTCTCTCTTTGCTTTCCATCTAGCTCTCTCTCACTCTAACACAAATAATCTTCCTCTTACAGAAGCCTCTTTAACATTACCAGACCTTCTCACTCTTTGGAAACTGAATTCACTCCCCTCTCACCCACCAATTTGTCTTACTTTATTGAGTCAAATAAATCATCTGTACAGTATGTGATCAGATATCAACATCTGCTAAAAAAAATACCTAATAAATTGTTACCAACCCACCAATCATGGCCACCCTGGTCTATCTTCTTCCCCTTCCCGCTACCTCTGCCCTGCTGCACACCCATGACCATCATGCAAATTCTGGGCCATTGCACCAACTTATCAATAATATTCATCTACATTTCCTGCCTTAACGCTCCTGTAATACAACTAATTTTGCAGTCTTGTACTGTTCTATAATTCTGTACTTTGTCTAAATGTACTCTTCACAATTTGGTACTACTTTTGTAATTTTGAACGGTAACTGCAATTTTGCATGTTTTATTTGTAAATGACTTTGGGCAAAAGTATTTCTTTAAATATAAATACATAAATATAAATAAATGGACAAAAATTGTACATGAAGTACATAAATTACTTCTTCCATGTGTGTAGTGTGAGCTTTCTTTACAGCAGCAGAGCCCATGTGGAGCCTTATCTTTTTAAACCAGAAGTGCCTGTCCTGATGGATCCCTCTTGGGTTGTGACACTTGACACTATGCCGTTTCTTTCTTCAACTTCAGCCAAAAATCCCTCATTCTCTTTTTTTCTCTATAGGCATATTAACGCCAAAGGAAAAAAAACGAACATTAGTATTGCCATGGAGGAAAGTATATAAGCATTTAGAGGGAGGACTTCTCTATCAAAGGAGATGGTGACGGCAGATTCAACAGATAACTTCAAAAAGGGGTTGAATATATTTTTGAATAAAAAGGGTATTCAAGGTTATCCTGGAATAGAGAAGGAGGAGTACTGATCCAGGGAGGAATCCGATTGCCAGAATCTGGGGTGAGGAAGGAATTTTATTTTCCCCCCTTTTGATACAATTGGCAGAGTTTCAATGTTTTTTCTTCTGTTTGCCTTCTTCTGGATCAGTTATCAATTAATCCACATATTGCAGATCAGAGGAGATCTAAAAAGGTTGAACATAATGGACAAACATCCTTTTTCAACTTCAATTACGATGTAGCTAACATTTAATTATTTCAAATCAATTACAGTAGACCCTTTCTAGTCGTCTACCTTTGAAATGCTTTGAATTTGTATTCAACACATTTTGAGAAGGAAAAAAATGCCTTGCCACTCGTCATTTCCTTAGTACTCATCGCACTTGTATGAGTCAATTTACATTACTCCTTATGGGAACTTTGGTACTCGTTCTTATGGCCACGCCTGCCTTCTGGAACCAATTAACGACAAGTACCAAGTGTCCATTGTATATGTGAAAAGCATGTCTAATGAAAAAGTATTTACAACATTGACAGGGCCCTATCTACCTTTTTGGAGCCCCTAGGCAGTGAAATGGAGGAGCCCCTGTGAGTAAGCAAGGTATGCACGGACCCATGTTTGCCTTTTCTGTAAGTTACTTTGCCTGTTGTAACTGTCTTTTTCTAGGTGTAGTAGCCAGTCTATGAACTGCAATATTGAATTTTTTTTAAGCCAGAAGTGGTGCCCCTCACAGGTATACGCCCCAGGGCGGCTTCCTAGTTGGCCTAATGGGTAATCCGGCCATAAACATTGATGCAATACATACATTTCAGATATGTTATATATGCAACATTGTAGCCAGTTTGTGAAATTAACTGAAAACTTTGTGTAATATATGTAATTTTCCTCATCTGTCTTGTATTTCTTTTCAGTCTAAAAAGACTGATACCCTCATTTTATCTCAGAACAGAAATATATTGGATATTTTTGTATTTTTCATTTGATAATTAACTTGTCAAGTGCAATTACACCACAGGTGATCCCAATAGCTGCTGGCATTCCAGCGCTAGAAATGTAAAATAATTAGCATCCTGTATTCATCTTTCACGTCTAATCTGTCATGTGTGCTGGAGTTTCTCTTTTTATCAGTTTCATTTTTAGTAGCTTTTACTACAAAACACTTGTTTCCGTGACAACCGCAAACTTCTCTGAACTACCGCATTAGAGAGTTCATCTGAGGATAGGGACATTTAAATTAGATTTGGGAACACATTTGCATGGGTATTTAAATCATAAGAAATATTACTGGATTGTATAATGTGAATTATTACAAGACGTTGTGATTTCAGCATTAATTTCATATGCTCAATCTAACCATGAATGATTTTTACAATATTTGCTTAATGCTTTAATCATTTCGATTTGTTCTAAACCACTACACAGGTTTAGCACATAAGATGGTTACAGTCTCCTTAAAGAGCCATTGTAGTTTGGTAAAAACTTCACATGCTTGTGAAGTATTTATCAAAATGACATTAGCAGGTGTGCAAGACAGGACATAAGTGCAGTTTAAGATAAAATTGTAGACTTTAAATCTGTCTGTAGCTTGATCGGAAGGGTTATTCTATGGGGCTTTACTCTGCCATTGAGTTCTATGCTCAGGTGTGCTAGTTAGAGACAATGTTTTAACAGATCTTATCTGAATCCACTGTTACTCCTACTCCTCCCAAGTTTTTAATCGTTTTAGTAACAAATACAAATGTGTCCATCCTCATCAAAGCAATATTGGACCATTGCTGTTTTTGACCTAAGCCTAAGTGACACATTACGTAAAACCAAATTACCAAAAGAACCCCCCAAATAAAGACAGACACCAAAGTGGGATAAACAGGCCACAGCCTTTATTTCCATAACCAATAAACAAATAAACAAATACAGCAGTGAATGCTCAAGCCTAACAGTTGGGGCCTGACCATCTAAGGACTCCAGGGACCCCCGGCCCGGGAGATTTTGAACCAAACCAGGTGTATCCTCCATAAATGTGCTCCCAACTAGTGAGAGCACTCACCCCGTCCAGACTGTGACAAACATAACCTAAAATAAGAGAGAGAGGGAGGGACACTTCAACTGAGTTCCTGACACACTGGAATTAACAGGCAGGAAAACCCAGTTTCCTTCCCCATACACTCCTTCCACTTTAACCCTAAAGACCCCACTAGCAAATGCCCCTTACTACATGCTGTCTCTAGGGGCTGCATATACCCGCACAATACCCGCCAGTGGCGTGCGCAGCCAGTAAAATGTCCTTAATTTGTTCTTAGGGTTAGGGCTAGGGTTATTGTTAGGGTTATTGTTAGGGTTTAGGGTTAATGTAGTGGCAGATGATAAGCTTTACGTAGTAAACCCTATCCCCTAAACCTAAAAAACTCACCCAAAGAACAAATTGAATAAAGTCTCGGCGAGCCACCGTTGCGCCACCTACTAGCCAATGCACGCCACTGCTGGTGGGGACAAAACAAGAAAGATCCACAATATTCAATGCATTAATTAAATGTTAAAGACTGTATTTGTTTATTTCAAACTATGTAAAAACATTCTGTACATAATTAAGTCATACATATGATACTTCAGTGTCCTTTAAAGAAATAGGAGCAACATTAAACACTTTCTCTTCATATGATGATCTGATATTTTACTACACTTTAAGATAGATTGACATATATATATTTATAATAAAATAATTGCTTGTAGCATGGGCATCTGCACAATTTTTATAGTAGGGGCACTGCTCTTTCATAATGATTTTAATTGAGATTATCAAATGCATAAGAAACAACCACCTATATACACACACATTCAAACATTTATATATGTATAAAGCCCAATATATAAACTCGTATATACATAAAACACAATTACACATTCAATTATTTAGATATGTGTACACATTTATATACAGAATCAAATACGTTCCAGGATCAGCAATTATATACACTGGTCTACTTTATTTTTTAAATATATTTATATATTATGGTTAAAGGATCTTACAGTGTTACTCTCATAGCTGCCAACATTGTAAAGAAAATTCAATCTGGTAAGGTCACTACTGAATTGTATCCTGTCTGCATACTGTCCCCCCCACAAGTACAATATTCACATTTAGACCCACTCTTCCCATATAATGCATATTATATATATCAAAATGGTTACATCAAATATACACTTCACAAAACAGATATGAGAACATGCTCATGTTATTCAGTGGAGCCTATCCGCTAATGTGTGACATTTCTAGGGGTTGCATATGGGACTCCAGTATCATAGGATATGAAGAGGTTTTACTCACTCGGGCCTCACTGAGGGATTTAGGGGAAGATTGTACCCTGTTAATCCTTCATCTGCTGCACATTTAATGGAGCACTCAGAATATTCATTTTAAATAAATGTTGCAGGATTTTTCATGATTTTCTAATCTTCCACAACATTCAGTTGGCTGCAGTAACAAAGTTAGAAAAGGCTGTGATGTCAGGCGTGGGCAAGTTTGGTCCTGGATTTGATGATATCCCTACTGCGCACAGGTGAGTCAATCACTTCTTCAGTCATCCTGATTGACTCACCTGTGTACAGAAAGGATATCTTCAAATCCTGGCATGTATGTGGCGGAGAAGGCGCACATTGCGGGGCTCACAATGAGCACCGCGAGCGGGAGAGGCTTGCAATGAGAGCCAGAAGGTGCTTGGGGCTCGCGATGACCGCCAAAGTTGATCAGTGCAAACCAGGAAAGTTCAATTACACGTGGGGAGAGGCTCACAATGAGCGCCGAAGGCTCAGAGGACCAAAAGCCTCACATTGTGTGTCAAACAGCACTGCCAGGCTTAAAATTTTACTCCTGTCATTTTTGACAGGCAAGTAGCTAGTAATAATAATAATAATAACAGAACTCAAGACTGAATGGGTGTAATGTTTGTTGAAATACTAGACAGTGTTCTCAATCTCTAAACAATTACTAGAATCAATCTGAGCACATGCAATCAACATGAGAGTACCTGAGGAATAATTAACAATGATTACACTCCAACTCAAGGATAAGAGCAACGATATGGTAGGAGGATCAGAAAGACTGATGGTCAGACAAAAAAGATGATGAGTATAGTATTACCCAGATTGTACCACAGAAATATATATATGTAGAAGTGTCTGTGTACTTATGTATAGATACAGTATATCAAAAAATGTTTGGTACTTACAAACAGAAATCAGGGCATATAGACAGTTCCGTGACTATGGACACTTATCTGTGGCTCGGTAAGGCATGCCAAACGCTACTAGTTAGCAGCTAAGTCTCTTTTGTCCAAGCTATTCTTGTATAGTATTGTATTCCTGTCAATATTCAAGTTTTTAACCACATTCTTTATCAGATGTTTTTGAATTACACTAAATGATCAAATAAAACAGTTATTAATTACTACAATGATGCTAGCACTTTCCCTAATAAAAGTATCTTTCAAGTATACTCATTTGAGAGGTTTTCAAGAAGCTTTTCCTACATTAAGTGCTTTACTTTAAAAAGTAAGATTTTTAATCACTCTGTTCGGTCATTACTGATTAAAAATGCATATATTAGCTGACCCTTTAAAATTCAAGCTATACAATATCATAAAACTGACATTTCATAGTCATAGAGCAAGAAAATACTAATTGGAGTGCTGGCAATCTTTTTGAAGAGCTAATGGACAATTATACAATATTTTCTAATTGGAGGTATCCATGATACTTTGGTGAAGGTTAAGTGTAAGAAGAGTATTAACATTTCTGGAGGAGCAGGGCTTGCATTTATTGTTTCAAGCTGTCTGCTTTTTAGCATGTGCATAGTAAGGGGGTAGGTGTCAGTTCAGTAAAATGTCTATTCTCAGTCTCCCTCCACTGATAGATAAAAACACCCATACCCAGGCTTTTCTGTTTATTGCTTTCAATGTTAGTTTGTTACATACTTTACATATAGTGGTCCTCCAAGTATATAACTTCCCATAAGGTTTAATTTTCCATTAAGGATCTATGTCAATGTTTTTGAGTAGCGCTATAAAGAAGTAAACACAATATTTTATATGCAATAATGTGACATAAACTTTGTTTAATCTAAAATATTGAGTGTCAAACATCTGCAAGGTTTTATACTTCCATGAATTTTTCTTGCTTTGTGTTTAGAAGCTACTCTTCAGAATAGACACCTTAAGATGTTTCATAATGTGACACTCGCTGTATGTTGATGGTTTCCTTGGTATTAATAAACTTGTATATATCTATGTTTTTTTCATTGTCTGTCCTGTTTAAACAATGTTTTGAATAATTATTTCAAAGTACTAGTTCATTAGAAGTTTAGATATTGGGAACATTCCTTTCAGTCTTTTACCTGGAAATCCAGATACAGTTGAAGCTAGTAGAGGATGTCATAGCATCAAACTTCTCAAGATTTTTGTATTATTGGGTAACTTCCAAACCCAAAGAAGCAACAAGGCACATGATGATAAAGGTGTGTAGAACTGGGCCATTACATTTTGTTCTATGCAGTTATCAAGAATTTGGCACGCTATGACAAACTTCTCATTCCCAGGAAAATTATTAATGGAATTCTACTTAAAGGGGCATTGAAATGATCAATGGTAGTGTAGATCATTGTGACTCCAGCACGGCCCAAAGGATATGCTACCCACAAGAACAGACCCAGAAAATGTGTTGGATGAGACCAGGCCACAGATAATCATTAACAATTACCATAAATAAATAAATATACAATTGAAGGGAGGAACCAGACCAGAGACAGTACCCTCTACACCCTGAACCCGTGTCCAGGGCCTACTGTGATTGTACAGCCATCTAGGGACCACTTAACCACTGGCCCGGCGACTCACCTCATCATCCGCCACTGTAACAACATATAAAACATTCCTTTATTATTTATCGTAACACTTTTTTTTTAACAAAACAATAATATAACATTATTAACCTCAACCATAAACAATTTAACCTAGCAATAAACCCTTCTCATTACTCCTACCAGGATGGGTGGGCGGGTACCTTACGTGTGGCTAGATGGGGTTTGAAAGGCCAACAGGCGTGAGAAGAGCCTTTAAAAGGCAACACCCCCAGCTAGCCACTTCTTTTCTCCTCTCCCTGGTCCTTCCGGGTCTAGGTGTACGTAGTACTGAAAATCAAGCAAAAATATATTTTAAAAATTGATGCATAGAAAAAAGGACCTAGAATTCCCTAAATAAGGAAACCTAGTAAATACTATAGCGCCTCAAAGTGTGGAGATGACAAACCGTAACGTAACGCCAATACCTAAGCAAGGTGAAACATGTATGAGGGTATATATGGAAAGGAATAAATACTGGGATGAGGAGAAAAATGTATACATATATATATATATATATATATATATATATATATAAAAATATATAGATATATATAGAGAGAGAGAAATATATGTAAAACACAAAAAATATTAGATCAGCAAGAGACGTACACAAAATACAAAATACAAAATACAAAACCCCAGAAAGCGCAACATATACTAGAAAATACTTAAGTGAGTCCAAGAGGAGTAGATGAGAAACAAAGTTCAAATATTGGTTGAAGAATCTCAGGGGTCTTCTTATGCGGCGTTCTTGAAAAAAAGTGTAGAGGAGGTAGATGTTATCTGGCTCCTTAGACAGTAGGGCAGCTGTTTCCCAGAAACTCTGGTCACCACAGAGTAATGCTGTAGAGAATAAAACAAAAATAGGAGGGAGGGAGAGCGCACACACCGAATCCTAGAGCAGATCAATAAATGTATTTCAAAACAGGGTTCGCATAACAAATGGACACTCACATGTAGGACCCTCTAGATAGAGGTATCAGAAATCACTCATAAAGTAGTTCTTGGTCTTCCACAAATGTGGACAATGTGGTAGTCACCAGGCTGTAGAATTCTATAGATGTGGTTAGTATGGTAGTCACCAGGCTTTCAAATCTGATGTACTTAGCTTAGGGGTGCTAGGCCCAAAGAAAGTATCAGAGTATATGGCCAAAAACTCAGTTGATAAATGGACGAAAGATCAAAAGAGCGAGGAGACCAGATACGATCAAGTCATGAAATTGGCATAGTGGGCAACCCAAAGGTGACCATCGGTCCAAAGTGAGTGTCCATATATCCATGGATAAAAACTCCAAAAGGGATAAAAGATAAATAAGCAAATATATGCTCCTCAGGGGCAAAAAAAAAGGCAGACAATGCAAACATGCAAAGATAAAACTGAGGGTGCAGAAAATATAATAATAATACTAATAAAAAAGCAGAGATAAATATAAAAGCACACAAAATAAAGATAAAAGATATACAGACGCGTTTCGCTCATCTACTGAGCTTTGTCAATGGTGATAAAAATAAGTCATATCAGAAATATAAATATAAATATACAGATTAAAATTTAAAAATTTATGCATATTTCAATGTTTTAATAGACTATTTGTGTATATTCAGCACCCTTCTCAATTTAGCATGCTGAGTGTTTTGTTCAGAAAGGGACAACAATCACAAGCGCTCTGCAAATGTTCATGCTTCCTTTTTGCTGTGACAGAAACATGCTAGTGTGCCACTTGGTTTCTCCAGACACACTAAATCCAATGGAAAAAAACGCTAAAACGCTATACATGCTTCTAGAAGGCACTTGTAATTCATGGACACTTCAGGACATGAGAAATTTTGAGTTCTTACATCCCCTTAACCCAAAATATTTTGGCTTGCGTAGTAGAACTGTAGATAACAACCACGGTAGATAAACACTTGGACCCCGATTCAATTGAGCAATTGTAAGTTACTGGACCCCTCAAGTGAGGCAGTAAGTTAATTTGCTATTCAATTGGCATCTTTTTGTGGGCTCCGAGAGTATTATGGGTTACGGCCTCTAAAATGTTGCAATGGTTAAATCCAGAACTTACAGCCTCCCAAAGCCTTTAATCTTTCACTTCTGCAAGGGTTACGATGGCTAAAATCGTAAATCACTATTCAATTGGTACAATTCCCCAAGGCCGCAAATATTTTCAAACCGTAAAAGGCAAATGTAGAAGAAAATCCTACGGGTGCTAGAGAGGACCTGCAAGGGGGATTAACTCCTGTCCGTAGCACTGTAAATAAAAATAAAAACTCAATACTGCACTGTAAATAACGGGGAAAGCGATAAAAGACATTAGAATTAATTGCAAAACAGTCTCAAGCTTGCAAATCGGCAGTAAAATACATTTCGTTTTATTTTTAATTTTGGGGTTATAACGATCTTGGGAATCAATGCGTTAATACATATCAGGCCACCCACATGGACTAGAAAAGTATTGGCATTCATTTTTATTATTTTGTCTTGTGAGAGTTTGCAAGTCCCATGCATATCGGGCCCCCGAACCTTATTGATTGACATGTAACCTCCATGTTTTACTGCCGTAATGATGGAGGTCTAATTTTCTATTGGCTGTTTTGAAATGTGAGGTTACAGTCTTGCTTAATTGATCAAGTTAATGCAGGAAGTAATCCAAAAGAGGTTGGAAAAAATAAATGTTAATAAAGCCCCAGGTCCTGATGGAATACATCCATGGATACTCGGGGAACTGGATTCTGTAATAGCCAAAACATTATATTTAATATTTCAAGATTCACTCAACACACGGTCTCTACCAGATTTCTGGAGAAAAGCAGATGTGATACCTATATTTAAAAAGGGATTATAGACCAGTGAGTCTCACTTCTGTAGTTGGGAAGCTTTTAGAAGTGTTAATAAGGGATAATATACAAGAATATGTCTATTTGAACAGGATTATACAGTGCCTTCCAAAAGTATTCACCCCCCTCCTGACTTTTTAATTTATTTTCTTACAGTACAGCCTAAAGTTCGATGTTTTGTTAATCTGAATTTTATGTGATGGATCAGAACACAATAGTCTAAGTTGGTGAAGTGAAATGAGAAAAATATACATTAACCTATTGTTTATATATAGAAAACAGAAAATTGGCATGTGTGTGACACTGCCATGAAGACCAAGGAACTCTCCAAACAAGTAAGGGACCATGTTGTTGAGAAGTACAAGCCAGGGTGAGGTTATAAAAAAATATCCAAATCTTTGATGATCTCCAGGAGCACCATCAAATCTATTATAACCAAATGGAAAGAACATGGCACAACAGCAAACCTGCCAAGAGACAGCCACCCATCAAAACTCACGGACCAGGCAGTGAGGGCATTAATCAGTGAGGCAGCACAGAGACCTAAGGTAACCCTGGAGGAGCTGCAGAGTTCCACAGCAGAGACTGGAATATCTGTACATAGGAAAACAATAAGCCGTACACTCCATAGAGTTGGGCTTTATAGCAGAGTGGCCAGAAGAAAGCCACTACTTTCAGCAAAAAACAAAATGGCACATTTTGAGTTTGTAAAAAGGCATGCATGAGACTCCAAAATGTATGGAGGAAGGTGCTCTGGTCTGATGAGACTAAAATTTAACTTTTTGGCCATCAAAGAAAACGCTATGTCTGACGCAAACCCAACACATCACATCACTCAGAACACCATCTCCACAGTGAAACATGGGGGTGGCAGCATCATGCTGTGGGGATGTTTTTCAGCAGCCAGGAACTGGAAAACTGGAGTTGAGGGAAAAATGGATGGTGCTAAATACACGGATATTCTTGAGCAAAACCTGTACCTCATTTGAGGCTAGGACGGAGGTTCACCTTCCAGCAGGACAATGACCCCAAACACACTGCTAAAGCAACACTTCAGTGGTTTAAGGTGAAACATGTAAATGTGTTGGAATGGCCTAGTCAAAGCCCAGACCTCAAGCCAATAGAAAATCTGTGGTCAGACTTAAAGATTGCTGTTCACAAACCATCCAACTTGAAGTGGTAAGATGTGGCAAGCTCATAGAGACTTATACAAAGCCACTTGGAGCTGTGATTGCCGCAAAAGTATTGACTTTAGGGCGGTGAATAGTTATGCACATTGACTTTTTCTGTTATTTTCCCCTTTTTTTTGTATGCTTCACAATAAAAAAAAATTAAAAAACATCTTCAAAGTTTTGGGCATGTTCTGTAAATTAAGGGAAGCAAATCCTCAAACAACTCATGTTAATTCCAGGTTGTGAGGCAACAAAACATGAAAAATGCCAAGGGGTGTTAATACTTTTGCAAGGCACTGTAAGTAGTCAACATGGATTTATGAGGGATAGGTCATGTCAAACAAATCTAATTAGTTTCTATGAGGAGGTTCGTAGGATCCTGGATCAAGGCAACTCAGTGGATGTAGTATTTTTGGATTTTGCAAAGGCTTTTGATACAGTGCCACATGGAAGACTATTGTGCAAACTAAGGGATACGGTAATTGCAGTAAATATCTGCTCATGGATCGAGAGCTAGCTTTAAGACAGGAAGTAAAGGGTTGTGGTAAATGGAACATACTCTGATTGGACTAATGTGGTAAGTGGGGTTCCTCAGGGTTCAGTATTAGGTCCGCTCCTTTTTAACATATCTAATAATGACTTAGAGGTGGGACTGGAAAGTAGTGTCTCCATTTTTGCTGATGACACGAAGTTGTGCAAGGTAATTAAATCAGATAATAATGTACTTTTCCTCCAAAGGGATTTACATAAAATAGGGGAATGGACATCTAAATGTCAGATGATATTTAATATGAATAAATGCAAAGTTATGCATCTGAGAAGGAAAAATAGCCATGCAATTTATAATCCTAATGGAGCAAATATAGGGGTATTAGATATTGAAAGGTATTTGGGAGCACTTGTGGGCAACCGCCTAGGTAACAGTGCTCAAAGCCAAGCAGCAGCTGCAAAGGCAAATAAAAGATTAGCATGTATTAAGAAGGGTATAGACGCAAGGGAAGAAATATAATTCTGCCACTATACAAATCCCTAGTACGCCCTCATTTGGAATGTGCAGTACAATTTTGGGCACCACATCATAAGAAGCACATTTTAGAGCTGGAAAATGTACAGAGAATGGCTACAAAACTAATAAGGGGAATGGAGGGCTAAGTGATGAAGAAAGACTAACCAAATTAAACATATTTTCTTTAGAAAAAAGGCGTTTAAGAGGAGATATTATTACCTTATAGAAATACACCCAGGGTCAGTGTAAAGAATTGTCAAGGGAGGTTTGTTGTGCCAAGAGGTTTTCAACTGACAAGAGGACATCCCTTGAGGTTAGAAGTAAAAAGATTCTACCTTAAACAAAGAAAAGGGTTCTTCACAGTAAGGGTGGATAATCTGTGGAATTTTCTACCAGAGGAGGTGGAGACAGCAGATTTGATAGATAATTTTAAAAGCGGACTAAATTTATTTCTAATTAAAAATGGAATTCAGGGTTATCCTGGATAATTAAAGAGACAGTATTCATCCAGGGAGAAATCTGATCGCCAGTATCGCCAGTATTTCCCTTTGAGACGATTGGCTAAGTTTCCCTAGGGTTTTCTTTCTGTTTACCTTCCTCTGGATTAATTAATAATTACAAAACATAATTAAATAGTTGATTAATAATTAACAACTAATTAATTAATAACTAATCTGCATATTGTTGATCAGAGGAGATCTTAAAAGGTTGAACTTGATGGACTGAAAGTCTTTTTTCAACCTTAATTACTATGTAGCGATGTAACTATGTTCCTGCCCTGAAGTGCTACGGATGAGTGCATGGCTTTTGGCCCCTAACTTGCGGGCTCCTTCAATTGAATCATAGTCGAACGGGAGCCCACAGCACGCACAAGATGCGGGCTTGCAATTGGATCGGGCTCTTGGACATCTCTATAAACTAACACATGGAAGCATTTTAAAACATTGACCAGAACATCAAATTAAAATATTTTTACAGCTTCTCAACTTTATTACTGTACTGCATAATGGTGTAGAACATTATTCATGAGTTCAGAGTCTGTTAACACATTCATTTGGTTGCTTGCACCACACACCCATGTTAAAAGAACTGCTCATTTATATTTCCTTTTCATATGACTGTACAACTTCTATTATACTGTACGATGGTGGGGGGTTCTTTACTAAGTTCTTTCTCACCAGAAATGAGGTGAGAAGAGATAAGAAGTCGTGAGAAAGGCAAATTTTCCCCACAGAAAAAAGCACATAGTCAAGAGAAAATGTATTGTAAGATGCACTTGAGGTGCTTAGTAAATACCCCCAGTATGTAATACATATGCAATTTATACATGGCTTATTTCAGATTCTAAGTTATGACGCTCTTGAAAGTGACATTGAAACGTCTGGAGACTTTACATTTTGTTTAACTAACATAGCTAATAAATGTTTTATCTACGTGATTTTTATTCCTCCATCATTATTGTAAAGTTCTGTATCTTTCTTTATCTAAAGTTGGCATAGTACCACCATCATCCTATGTAACAATAGTACGCAAACCCGTTAAAAGGGTGTTTGATGTTTACTTGAATGTAAACTAAACAAATCATATATCAAACAAATCATAATTAAATATTTTTTGGTTGTTCAAAATATTATGATAAACATAATCCCATCTCTGCATCCTAAATAATGTTTGGCTCCGCGATAGCGATGTGAACTTTGAAATAATTTGTTCTTGACCTAATTTGCTACTGACAGCACTGAATGCATTAGGCAGCATATCTAAGATTAGATGTCAGGGAGGGATAAACGTATTAAGGGACTACTGCAGTTCAAGAAACAAGACACTTGTTTGTCAAGTATGCACCAAACTAACAATATTAGCAGTCATGTAAGCCATGGATAAAAAAAATCTTGCAAAAATCTGAATTTTTGACGACTCTAGTTATGAGGACAGGAATCCATTTAGTGTTTGTTACATTACAGCAACAGTAGTCGTTTAAAAAAGAACAAGCGGAAGGCATTGGATTGGAACCAATGAAAACATTTCATGAAACAACACACTTAACAATATACAAAAACTTTATATAAAATTTAAACAAATTTTGGTATTTGAAATATATATACAGTATATTTCACATATTTGTGATTTTTACACAATAAAGAAAGAAAGTAGCCATTGTGTTGAATTGAATCCAAATCCTACACCTGATTCCAATTGATATTTATTACATCCCACCTATACATAGCTTATTACTCATTTAGGCAGAGGTAACACTGAAATAGTATGACTTCAATTCACATAGCTCCATGAACTCAGTATAAATTTTTCTACATGATTTTTTACCCTCAATCTAATGGTGTAGAGCCCATATGGTGACTTTTATGGTCTTTTAATTACTTTGACACTGTAGGACATTGGTGACAATATTTTTTTTTAATCACTAAGGTTCAAAGGTACTTATGAAGATGAACAGAACACTGTAATGCATTTAAAAGTCAAGCTCACATGTTTGTTTGTTGGACAGAGATTATTTAAACATGCATTTTATTACATAAAATAAGTTACATTTTTTCTTACTTTTTAAATGATCTGCTTTCCTCCTCCTAATTGTGCCTTGTCAGGCCAGCTCTTTCTGGGGGCTTGACCATCATGGAGCTTGGAACAAGGCTCGGCTTTGAGGTCACTGGCACCACCCTGTGATGTCATTATCTCCACCCAATGTCCTACAAAGCTGTACTGTAACCTCCTTGCAGCTGCCCCATTGACCTTCCCCCCCCATGACAGTGCATGAGCCATGACAACCTGGCCACTTGTCACTGAGCATGCTCAGTGTGAACCAGAGTCTGACTGGTCAGATTTATTTTTCAGTCCAGCTTCAAGGCAGAGCTGGCCATGCTCTCAGATAGGCAAAGGTAGGTGGAGATAAATTGCTCTACTTGAGGGTAAATTAACACATTCAAATAAAACAAAAATATTAACTTTTATTTGTTTTAAACTGCATACTGTTTCTAACAGTATATGTCCAACAAACAAACATACAAACTCTACTTGTATATACACTACAGTGATCCTTTAAGACAAGGTCTGGAATTGTTTGTAATGGCAACACACTCACAAATATATTAATAAAATTCCATTCTAAAGAGCACATGATGACATTGTATATAGTGAAGGATTCAAAGGAAAAGAGCACAAAGTCATTGATAGAATGCTTGAGCATTTGGTGTGACATGTAGGGTATAATAATAACATTAGGGTTATTCCCACAGGTGCTTCAATACCAAAATATTAACTGAAATGACTCAACCTTTTCACTTCATAGCTTATATGAACACTAAAAAGTATGCAAATAAGTACTAAATAGTTATTAATGCATGCTAAAGGATAAGCAAAATATTAATGTTTATAATATATATATATATATATATATATATATATATATATATATATATATATATATATGTAGTATCTCACAAAAATGAGTACACACCTCACATTTTAGTAAATATTTTATTATATCTTTTCATGTGACAACACTGAAGAAATGACACCCTGCCATAAAGTTATACACTGGGGAGCTACAGTTCATTGAGGGAACCATGAATGCCAACATGTACTGTGACAGTACTGAAGCAGAGCATGATCCCCTTCCTTCAGAGACTGGGCTGCAGGACAGTATTCCAAGATGATAACGACCCCAAACACACCTCCAAGACAACCACTGCCTTGCTAAAGAAGCTGAAGGCAAAGGTGATGGACTGGCCAAGCATGTCTCCAGACCTAAACCCTATTGAGCATCTGTGGGGCATCCTCTAACGGGAGATGGGGGAGTGCAAGGTCTCTAACATCCACCAGATCTGTGATGTCATCATGGAGGAGTGGAAGAGGACTTCAGTGACAACCTGTGAAGCTCTGCTGAACTCCATGCTCATGAGGGTTAAGGCAGTGCTGGAAAATAATGGTGGCCACACAATATTGACACTTTGGGCCCAATTTGGACATTTCCACTTAGGGGTGTACTCACTTTTGTTGCCAATGGTTTAGACATTAATGGCTGTGTGTTGAGTTATTTTGAGGGGACAGCAAATTTACACTGTACACTTACTACTTTACATTGTAGCAGAGTGTCATTTCTTCAGTGTTGTCACCTGAAAAGATATAATAAACTATTTACAAAAATATGATGGGTGTACTCACTTTTGTGAGATAATGTATATATATATATATATATATATATATATATATATATATATATATATATATCCATGGCAAATATATGTAGTATTCAGGTACAAAGAGGGTGGTACCATAGCAGGGACATAGTAACCCACTGTCAACAGAGTTCAGCAGCTATGTACACATGTGTTTAAAGGGATTTTAATTAGGATTGTCAGATTGTTCTTAATCCCACTGAGTTCTTTTTTTAGCATAATCCCAAGATCTAAACCATGAAGCTTTACAATTGCCTAATACTGTTGACCTGACACACTGTTCTGGATCTCTTTTCACGTGGCCGTACCAACTTTCCCAGATGTAAACAAAACACATAGTAGTAGTGACCATCATGATAGTGTCTTAGAACAAGTCATATTCATAGTAAAGTTTCTTTTGTAACAGGGTGATTTTTGTGAAATAAATACTAATCAAGGGGCAATACAATAGTTATTTGCTTACTGGCAAAATGTCAACTAATAAAATATTAGAGCTTTTTAAAAAGTAAAACTTGAAGTATAAATATTATAATGGAGGACTTACATTTTAGGGAGGAAGTATCTATTAAATCTTCTACATCACTTGAGGTTATTGTATGTACAACTAGCTGCAATAGATTATTAGTCCTTTTCACACAAGAATGTAGGATCTTGCTGTCCATTGTAGTGAATATGTGGGATTATTAAAGACGGGATCCCAAAAAACTAGAACCTTTAAATGTTTGAAACCACCATGATTTAGTCATTTTGCTGGTGAGATATATTTGCTATGTGTAAATCTAGTTTGATAGCCAATAGCACACAATTTGTTGAATGTTACATCCACAGTATCTAAACAAACAGTCATATGGTCTATAATATTGCTATTATTCCCCTTATTTGACAATATTTATGAAAGAATTAACATTGAGTATTAGGATTTCTTTATTTAATATTTGTAACTAACATAGAATTATTATTTATGTTGCCCTAAGAAGTCTTGTCCACTTCCAGATCATTACCTTGTCACGGTGAAGGGGCTTGTGTACCTCAATGGAGCTATACCATGTAGGGTCACCTAAGATGGGCATATCATAGCAGAGAAGTCAGACAAATTGCGGTGTAATGGAGAAGGAACTGGCAACCCACTCCATTATCTTTGCCAATAAAACCATATGTATAAGCACAAACAGAGACATATGTTCCTGGCGTGCTGTGGTTCATATGGTTCCTAAGAGTCGGACACAACTGAAGCACTGAACAACAACAAGAAGTCCTGTATTTAAAATAGTGATTTACTAAATGTGTAAATGTTGTTGTTTTTTTACTTGATGTCTTACAAAATCATTCTTCAATGTTTAACAAATGCTCGGTATTGCATTGGGAGCAATGTATGTTTTGGGGTGTCAAGCATGTACCAAACGATCAACATTTTTGGAAAAATCATAATTTTGGAAAATTCTGTTTATCAGTACAGGAGCTCATTTATTTTTACATCTCACCTTGCGAGATGGATGACGAGGGAGTGTGTTTGTAGTTATCAGTGGAAAATCATACATCCCCATAATCTTCCAACCATCAAAAATACTTTTTACAAAGAGCATGGTTGTATAATACAGTATATTGATATTATCCCACTTAAATGCCCACCTTTAATTATGTTTATAAATAAATTAACATTGAGTTAAAGTTAAAACAGCTATAAACAAATCTTCAATTAAATATGTGCAACATTTGTTGAATTATTTTTTTAAATCTATGTTCCATTGGACTCAGGGGTGCCATTTTTTTGGGGTAGTTTCTCCAAAAGGTTATACTCTGTTGAAAGCTTTATGGAAAGCTTAAAAATGCTCTGTGGAAGAGGTTGCGAGACTCTCGTTTTAGGATTTAAAAGTCCTAGGAGAAGTTTTGGACTCTGGGAAACCATTTAGAATTACAGAGGAGGAGATTGTGTTTGGCTCAACAGTAGTCAGTTTATTTTATGAGCCTTCTACCTTTGGGTGTCCAAAATATGTCCCCATAGATTAAAAATTGTGGAAGCATGGGAAATGAATCTTAAGCATACCTGTATAAAATAGTATTAGTTTAGATGTATTGTTTAAAAAAATAATACATTATTAAAGTAAATATTTCATTAGTAAATAGTGAGGACAAATATTGAAAACATACTTTTATGGTGCTTGTTACATTTTATTAAACACTTTTAACATTAGCCCATAGCAAATCATTTTTATGACAAAAAAATTATGAACAAACCAGTTTTGATCACACCACATGCCTAATAATAATTATATTGATTTTGCTTTTTAAATTACCTTAGAAGCCTTATTTATTAGTGGTCTTAATTGGAAGAACAAAATAGTTATATTTATTTGCATATTCACATTACTGGATTCATATGTGTTGGATTTATCCTATTTATTTTCTATTTTAATCAATATCTATTCTAAGTGATCTTTTTTTCTTTAAAAACATATATTTATAGTCATGTCTGTTCTATTGTGTAGTAATAAACAAATTATATCTCTGTTAATTAATAAAATAAATGTAAATGGTCAGTTTTTGAGATTTCCAAAACAGTGAATGAAAAAAGAACAAGGATTTTCAGGGTTCTTACAAATTACTGTAGGAATCTTGTAGGGAATCTTTTGAATTAGCTTTTACATAGATCTTACTTTCTGCCTGATATTAGATGGTTCTTGTAAGAATTACGAAATATCCTATTTTTCCTTACACTTCCTATTGCTGTTAAATTTAAAGACAAAATTCAAACATTCATAATCAAATGTATCTAGTGAAATAAACCTTTCATGATCGCCAGAAGTATAAAAGGAGGATTATCCTGCCCCAACTTTAAACTCATTCAATTGTGATTTGGCCAATTGAATAGGGCTCTGTATAAGCACATAAAACATTTTTTTACAGAAGATTTTAGTCAGTGAACTTCTATACAAAAGCAAGGTCTTTACTAACTAAAAACTTCTGTAAAAAAAATATGCTATGTGGTTATATATAGCCCTATTCAATTGGCCAAATCGCAATTGAATGAGGCCCTATTACAGGACTGCCCAACTAGCTTGTATTCCTTAAGACCATTCATTAGAGCACAAACCAGTTTGGGTGTCAACAGAAAATGTTCTTATGTCTCCATTCACTTGGGATACAGTTATCCAGCTCCCTAAATCTACTACTACTCTATCCCTGAACACAAGCTCACTATGGGCCTCATTCAATTGCGATTTGGCCAATTGAATAGGGCTCTAAATAAGCACATAGCATGTTTTTTTTAATGAAGTTTTTAGTTTGTGAAAACCTTGCTCTTGGATAGATGTTTACTAACTAAAAACTTCTTAATAAAAATATGTTATGTGCTTATTTAGAGCCCTATTCAATTGGGCAAATTGCAATTGAATGAGGGCCTAACTAAATCCACAACGAAACAGTGGTATTGGGCAGTGGAGCGACATAAATCAAGTTCTTTCTTCTCTTCTTTAACCCCCATTTTACCCCACCCAAAATTCCCACTAAGACTAATAGACAAAAGCTTCACTTGTTGGAAAACAAACAAACTCACCAAAATATACTCGTGGGTCTCTGATACTTTGAGAGACAAATTTGACTTTTCACTTCAGGAACACTTTTGCTTTTGCCAGTTAAAAAAAATTATATCTAAATTAACACTGACTCTGGGACAACCTGAGGATACTTGGTTCTCACATATCTTTCAAAGAACCCTGTGACTTGAGGAATTATATACATGATTTATAGCCCAGAGTGCTAAAGATACAGATACATGGCTTCTTGGGAACAGGATCTAAATCACTCCTGGGACCCCACTATCTGGACAAAATCCTGGATCTCTCTATCATAAACTTACCTCAAGGTGCTACATACGATAAATCTTACCCCTTCCAAGCTACACTCCTGGAAGTCCACTATAAGCCCTTTCTGCTTCGGAGAATACACGAAAATGCGAAAAGTTTTTCACACATTGGGGTATTGCCCAAAGGTATCAACATTTTGGAGATCAGTGCTACAAGTAATCAATGAGATCCTAGATCTAGATGTTACGCAGTAATGGGCGTATGTCTCAATAATGCCGGCAACAAATGAATACAGTTCTTCATGCTAGCTACAAATAGCCACATAGCAAAGCAGTGGAAACTGACCCACTAAATATACCGTATTTTTCGCCGTATAAGACGCACTTTTTCTTCCCCAAAACTGGGGGAGGAAAGTTGGTGCGTCTTATACGGCGAATATACCTTTTCAAACTGCCTCTGTCCTCTTGATCTCACCCCAGCGCTTCCTACCAGCATCGCGTCGGCCGGTGCGTCCTAGTGACGTCACACACGCAACGCTGCAGTACACGAGGAGTGCTGGTAGGAAGCGCTGGGGTGAGATCAAGATGGCAGAGATCAGAAGAAAGGTGAGGATCAGGGGGGTCAGGGAGGATCAGGACGGTCAGGGAGGATCAGGAGGGTCAGGAGGGTCAGGGAGGGTCAAGGGCTCCCAAATGCTCCCAAATGCTGCAGTATATGGATATGTGTGTGTATGTGTGTATGTATGTGTGTGTATGTGTGTGTCTGTATGTGTGTGTATGTGTGTGTATGTGTGTGTATGTGTGCATGTATGTGTATGTATATTTATGTGTGTATGTATATGTATGTATGTGTATCTATATATATATATATATATATATATATATATATATATATATATATATATATATTTGTGTGTAATGTAGGTGTGTATCTGTGTGTAAAGTGTATTTGTGTTTGATTCAGATTTTTTTTTTCTTGTTTTCCTCCTTTAAAAACTAGGTGCGTCTTATCTGCCGGTGCGTCTTATAGGGCGAAAAATACGGTAACTGCAGTTAAAAAGAAATTGAATTACATACTCATCAATGATCGAATCACATGTATATTAGAAGACTACATGACATCCTTTTATAAGATTTGGGAACTGTGGCTAGCCACAACATACTCTCCTACTATATTATAAAATAAGTAAAATATTATACAATAACTTAACTAGACAGAAGACTAGATGGAGGTTCTGGAGGATGGAGTCCCCTACGCCATCTGCTGCTAGATGAGTATGGAGGACTATGGTCCCGCCCCTGGTAGCAGCACCCCAATTTATCTCTGGTAAGCAAAAAGACTGAGAAAATAAACTATAATGGAGAAGAACATAATTTACTTATTTGTACTGTTATCAACATTATTATTGTTATTATTGTTATCTTTCCTTTTTTTTTTTTTGGTCTCTATTTGCATTTTCATGCATTTTTATATAGTCTATATCTCTTCTTATTTACACTAAAGTGAATTTATACACTATTACTTAAACAATTTAATAAGAAAAATGATGTACAAAAAAAGAGATACTTTATATATCATTATAAAGACAGAAACACTTTGAACCGAATAATTAATCATCAAACATTACTTTTACAAATACTTGCTCTTTTCAATGTTATATTTTATAATTGCTATTTTTTTTTTGGTAACTCATGACATAAGTTTCTTTTTAAAAAAATTGAAATTTAAAAAAAAAATCTAGAAGAGGAACAATGTCTTCAATCAACATGTATGTGTCTGCTTCTATAGGGCTGGAGATTGAGAAGTAGGGCATCGAGGATCATCGCTGGAGGGTCATCAAGGAGACTAATGTATTATTAACCTGTTTTTCCTTTACTGGTTTATTTTATTTTTTAATTTTATGTACATTAATGTTATTATTTTATTGTAATTGTTTTTTACATTTTAATTGACATTATTTTAATTGTCATTATTTTTTTATTTTAATAGAAATTTCTTTCTGTAAATCTTTTTTTTTTTAGAAAATAGTTTTATTTTTCATGTATTGTTTTTTATTTTATATGTTTAGTTTAATGTAGGTAGTTTATGGTGATAGTGTTAAGGACTATGAAGGTCTTTCTGGTCCCCATGGTTACTGTTAGAGGCTGCATATTGGACAATGAGGTAAATTGGCCCCCTGCCCCAAAGAACACGTTAGATGTAAAGCAGGCTACAAGCACACGCTAGAGCTAGAGAGCTATGTGCAAAAACCCCTGTGTATGAATTAGTAAAAGTCTTACGGAATTTCGCAGGATACATTTAATAGTCCCACAAATTTGCTTGTAAGAAAATCCGTAGCTACGTATAAGCCTTATGGGAGTTCTGACGGGAGCCATATAATCAAGCCCTAATATTATTTGTTTATTTCTTTATATACAAAAAGGTATATGTCAGAAAGGCCACAGCATACAGGCATTTCTATTTATCTGCCCACACTATACCATAAAACTGCATCAACAAATTGAGACAGGGTGCTGCCCTGGAAAATGTGCTGTTCTAGGCCTGGGCCTCATTGTACTAGATATAAAAAACCCAATGTATTACACCATGTGCCAAGTGCAAAATGGTACATATTATACTAACACAGTAGAAGAAACACTAAAAGATAGCTTGATACATTTTTATCCCAATATTCAGACTGATCTAATCACATCAACTATTGTGTTATATATTACAACTAGAATATTGCCCGTCAAAAAATGACGGCAATGACATTGTAAGGGAGCTAATGCTGTTTGGTGTATGGTAATGAACTAAATAATACATTAATAAAGGAATATACTTTACCTATTTGGAAGTAATATATGCAGGAAGCATTATGCTGAAGAGCTGACAATCTGTTTTCATGTTGCTGCAGCATACAATGTGTGTTTTCAGTGTTGTGTAAGTGTCAGCAATGGGTGCAGTGTGTAGTGTAAATAGTGTGCGTGCGCGAGGAAAATCCGTTAGAGTAGCTGTGTACTTCCGCATTGTGTAAGTTAGTGTTATAAAATGGCGCCTAATGTGTGGTATGTGGCTGTTGGTGATTTAGCGTCCTTGTTCTTGGACCTCGTCCGGCTTTTTCTGAAAATCCGTATGTGTTTGGTGGTGTTTTTAATGTTTTCAGGTTCGCGCGGGTCGGCCGTTAAAGTCGTATTTTTGCAAGGTCGTAATGTTATTTTTCTAAGTCCTGCGTCTTGTATTTGTGTGTCGTAAGTCTGTAAATGTTGCGTTAGCAACAACTTTGGAGAACCCGCAGTTATGACAACTATATATGTGATGGTTAGCTGTTCTTATACATCTACAAATCACCAGTAATGTTTTAGACTATAAAGACTAATAAAGTATAATTAATATTTGCTTTAATTATTGATACTGATAAACTGTTTGGTCCAGCTCATTGTAAGTATCTTTATCCATCCTCACACAAATCAATGATATAGAAAATAATCTGTAACAAAGCTAGTAAGAAACATATTTATTTATTTTAAGATGTCTATTTTTATTAGTTAACAATGTTATTCATTCACTCAGACAATATACAGTCTTTCAGCTCTGTCAAATTTTATAAAACCTATGAGTATATTACAATACTTGATACTGGGTCAAGATTTAAAATTGTGCATTATTTCAAATATTGAAGTCAGTGAGCTAAAGATATTTATTTTAGTCAAATGCACTGCCACAGTTATCAGAGTTATCAGTAAGCCTTCTGGATCATGGGTTAAATATGGAGCAGACAACAATATAAAATATGCAGCTATATACTGAAGGTCTTATGATAACCCTCTAGAAAGCCTGCAGTTATCATTTGTGAATCAGGACTTCATATATATCATATTTCAGAATGTCAATACAAAACAAAAATTAGCCTTTGATAAAGCTTGTCAACAGTGAAATAGGGATAATAACATATATCCGTCAGGTTTTTTATTGCATATGAGTGACCATACTACCATACCAATTTACAATATATCAGGTGTTTTTTCACAAGTTTAATGGAACTCTCTAGTGGTGTGTGTTGGTTGGACACCATGGGGCATACAGTGCCTTGCAAAAGTATTCACCCCTTTTACTTTTTACCTATTTTGTTACATTACAGCCTTAAGTTCAATGTTTTGTTAATATGAATTTTATGTGATAGATCAGAACACAATAGTCTAAGTTGGTGAAGTGAAATGAGAAAAATATATACATAAAACTATTTTTTAGAAAGAGAAAACAGAAAAGTGGCATGTGTGTATGTATTCACCCCCTTTGTTATGAAGCCCATAAAAAGCTCTGGTGCAACTAATTACCTTCAGAAGTCACATAATTAGTGAAATGATGTCCTCCTGTGTGCAATCTAAGTGTCACATGATCTGTCATTACATATACACACCTTTTTTGAAAGGCCCCAGAGGCTGCAACACCTAAGCAAGAGGCACCACTAACCAAATACTGCCATGAAGACCAAGGAACTCTCCAAACAAGTAAGGGACAATGTTGTTGAAAAGTACAAGTCAGAGTTAGTTTATAAAAAATATGAAAATCTTTGATGATCCCCAGTTGCACCATCAAATCTATCATAACCAAATGGAAAGAACATGGCACAACAGCAAACCTGCCAAGAGACGGTCGCCAACCAAAACTCATGGACCGGCAAGGAGGGCATTAATCAGAGAGGCAGCACAGAGACCTAAGGTAACCCTGGAGGAGCTGCAGAGTTCCACAGCAGAGACTGGAGTATCTGTACATAGGATGACAATAAGCCATACACTCCATAGAGTTGGGCTTTATGGCAGAGTGGCCAGAAGAAAGCCATTACTTTCAGCAAAAAAACAAAATGGCACATTTTGAGTTTGTGAAAAGGCATGTGGGAGGCTCCCAAAATGTCTGGAGGAAGGTGCTCTGGTCTGATGAGACTAAAATGTAACTTTTCGGCCATCAAAGAAAAAGCTATGTCTGGTGCAAACCCAACACATCACATCACCCAAAGAACGCAGCCGGAACTGGGAAACTGGTCAGAGTTGAGGGAAAGATAGATGGTGCTAAATACAGGGATATTCGTGAGCAAAACCTGTACCACTCTGTGCGTGATTTGAGGCTAGGACAGAGGTTCACCTTCCAGCAGGACAATGACCCCAAACACACTGTTAAAGCAACACTTGAGTGTTTAAGAGGAAACATGTAAATGTGTTGGAATGGCCAAGTCGAAGCCCAGACCTCAATCCAATAGAAAATCTGTGGTCAGACTTAAAGATTGCTGTTCACAAATGCAAACCATCCAACTTGAAGGAGCTGGAGCAGTTTTGCAAGGAGGAATGGGCAAAAATCCCAGTGGTAAGATGTGACAAGCTCATAGAGACTTATCCAAAGCGACTTGGAGCTGAGATTGCTGCAAAAGGTGGCTCTGCAAAGTATTGCCTTTAGGGGGTGAATAGTTATGCACATTGACTTTTTCTGATATTTAGTCCTATTTGTTGTTTGCTTCATAATAAAAAAAAAAACATCTTCAAAGTTGTGGGCATGTTCTGTAAATTAAATCATGCAAATCCTCAAACAATCCATGTTGATTCCGGGTTGTGAGGCAACAAAACATGAAAAATGCCAAGGGGGTGAATACTTTTGCAAGAAACTGTATTTAAATCAGAGCCCGCAACTTGATCACAGATGGCCGTATGTCTCCCGTTCGTCTCCAATTGTGATGCTATTCAATTGCTCAAGGCCGCAAGTTACTGTCCCAAAGCAGAAACTGTAAACCACGCACTGATTCGGAGCAGTTCAGGGCGGGAACATGATCAATTAAGCAAGCCTGTGACCTCCCATTCAAAATCAGTCAATAGAAAAGAAGACTGTCATTATTACGGTAGTAAAACATGGAGGTTACATGTCAATCAATTAGCTTTGGGGGTTCGATATGCGATCAGACTCGCAAACCCGAACAATACAGAATTATGAAAACAAATGTCAATACTGTTCTAGTCCATATGGGTGGCCTGATATGTAATAACTCATTGATACCCGAGTTTATCCCAGAAATGACACATACAAATAAACTTTATTTCCTGCAGATTTGCGAGCTTGTTGTGCAATTAATTCTAATGTCTATCGTCCTTTTCCCCGTTATTTACAGTGGAGTAGTGATTTTTTTATTTGCAGTTACAGTGCTACGAATAGGTGTTTAACCCCCTTGCGGGTCTTCTCTAGCACTTGTTGGATGTTCTACCTCATTTTCCATTTCCAGGTGTGAAAACATTTGCAGGCTTGGGAAAACTGAGCAATTGAATAGTGATTTGAGATTTTAGCCTTGCGGCCGTGACAGATCAAAGGCTACTGGAGGCTGTAAGTTACAAGTTTAACCAACGCAGAGTTTTCAAGGACGTAACTCGGAAGCCATTCAGACCCCGCAAAAATACGCCAATTGAATAGCAAAGTAGTTTGCAACCTCCCTTACGGGCTCCCGGACCTCAATTGAATGGGGCTCTATATATGCTCACCTTTTGGAGGTGAACATATGCGTCTAAAACTTTTCCTTTGTTTTTAGCAGTATGAATGTACATATGTTTTAAAAAATATATATTTTTCTTAGTTGTTTCTGGACAATGGAGTGTCATATTTGATTAGTACCTAGTTGGCTTGATGATTGTGTATTTATAGGGCTATAGATAGTTGGAGGAGCACATCATAGCCTCTGAGTTAGGAGGTCTTTGTTTTGAGACATAGGATACTGTATCCCCCTATTTCATTATAGAGGGCACTATTAAGGTTACCAGTGAGTTTGTAGATATCACCTTGGCTCTTCAGTGAGAAAGTTTTGTTTAACAAAACACTGAGAAAATTGGACAGATTATTGCAAGGTGACCACATTGTATTATAACATAGCCGTTATAATCAAGCTTAGCTGATGTGGTTTTGATCATCTAAGGACTGTATGAGTCCAATACTTCCCCTTACATATCTGATTCAAATAGGGGAGAGTTATATGGCATTGCACTAAAGATGCTATTGTTGTTAATACGGCCTTTATTGGACTTTTAATAAAGTGTAAATAAAGCTCCTACTTTTTTTCTAGTTGTATATCATATTTCACCTTTGATCTTTGATGGACAGAACATGGTTCGTTTCTGCCTGTGCTCTGTGTTTAGAAAGTATGTTCTTGACGCAATAAAGAATTTACAAGAATATTTGGTAACAATATTTTGTAAAAAATTATGTTTTAAATGGAAACTACCGTAATCTCCTGTTGCAAGTCAATGATAACATTTCGGTGTTGTGGCAAATCAGTGACGAAAAGTCATTGCTGAAATTTACAATAATAGTCATAATTTCTCAATCTGATGATTCACTTGAAATCTTGTAGGTGAGGTTGGATTTAAAAAAAATATTCAGAATGTTCACCAGAAGTTTCTCAGTAAAAAAACTAGTTCCTCCAGGTAGATACATTCACTAATATTTTTAACTGGACTTGAACAATGGCATGGTTTACGATTTGCTCTATCGGGGCGGGACTTGCGATCTTGTCCAGTTGAATTGCACCATAAGTCTGGCACGCTGTGGGCCCGCAGACTTACGGCCTACATCCTGCGAGTTGCGGCCTCTGAATTGAATGAGGCTCTTTGCCATTTTTGTGTACCCAAAATTAATATAAGTTCTAGGTTGAAATTAACCGATGATTGCTGATATCCTCCAGAATTTAATTTAAAACCTTTGCCTCCAAAGCCATCAATACTGCTGCCTATCCCAAACATCACTGTTATACAGTATTGTTCGAATACACCTCATGTACTTGTCTTCAGTTTATTCTTGTCTATTATCTCTTCCGATGACTGCCCCTTGCCTTGAACCAGTTGTGTGGAACTTCCTACATCATGCTACATATTTCCCCAACTTTCCTATCTTTAAACTTGCTCTGAAGATCCATCAGTTCAGAGAATAAATCTAACTAGACCCTAACATAGCTAATGAGTGCACTTCCAAATTAAAACTTCATGTTCTGGATGGCTCATAATTATTTCTTGTGTACAGTCATTTCATTCTCCAGTCAATCCAGCTAATGGATTAGATCTCTATCAAACATCTATTTAAATCCTCCGATCCCCCTCCCGTCAACCCCGTAAAACACCAAAAAATGGCCACAGCTTATTTCCGCCCTGGAGCCGTCGCAAGGTCTGTGAAGTCCTTGCGACTGCTCCAATTAAGCTCCCCACTGGAATTGTGGGTCCCGATCGTGACCCAAAAGAAAATAATGGAGGGCTCTGTCTTTGAGTTTAAAATCAAACGCACATAGTGCTTTCCCTAAAGCATAAACCGTACAACATTAGCAGCTGAATAAAATATGATTAGAAAAACATTTTTATAATAAATTGTAATTTTACCCAACTCTCTTTGTGTCTGGGGATTTCCATTATGGATGTTCCTGCAGGTTTAAAACTGGGTGTTTGTTCTACTGTTCTGCTATTCGAGGGTGGAGAGAGGAGGAATTTGGAGATTCATTGGATATCTCAGATAAGCTTTTGGAATTTTACACCTTCAATTAAGCCCCCCACTGGCCTTGTGGGTCCCGATCGTGACCCAATTGGGACCCCTGCAGTGCCCTTACATCACCTCTATAATGCAGAGGTCCAATTGAGACCCCTGCAATGTGCATACATTAACCCTTGCTGCAGGGGCCCGCGGCTCACTAATGGTTACCCCCAAGCTGCGGGGGTGCTATAAGTACCCCCCGGCACCTAAAATTACCCCATCACTCATGAAACTAAAATTAACCCCCTCAGTCAAATAAGGGTCTATATAGACCCATATAGGACCCTATTAACCCCTAGGTTAACCCTACAAGTGCCATGAGGGTGGTCCGGGACCCTCATGACAAAGTCTAAGAACCACACTACACATAGGCCCAGTTAGGGTTAGATGGGCCCAGTTAAGGTTATATAGGCCCAGTTAGAGTTAAATCGGTCTAGAGGGGGTTTAATAGGTCCAGTTAGGATTAAATAGGCCCAGTTAGGGTCAAATAGGTCTAGAAGGTGTTAAATAGGCCCAGTTAGGGTTAAATAGGTCTTGAATGGGTAAAATAGGCCCAGTTAGGGTTAAATAGGGTTTAGTATGGGTTAATGGGGTATAGTTATGGTTAAGGGGTTAATGGGGTATAGTTTGGGTTAATATTGTAGTGTAGTGCTTAGACTTTGTCAAGAGGGTCCTGAGGGAGTTAATAGTTAATAGTGTCCTTTAGGGGTCTATATAGACTAGTATCATGGGGGTCTATATTGACCCCCATGAGTGATGGGGTTAATTTTAGGTGCCAGGGAGTATTTATAGTACCCCCACAGCAGGGGTTAACAGTTTTATTGATCGCGGGTCCTTTAAAATATTTTCAGGTTCATTCAGGACCCCAGCCGGGTGGGAAATTTGAACTTTTAATTCAACAGGGCCCCGATCGGGACCGCGCTGCAAGGGTTAATGTGGAGACCCTCAGTCCTGGGCTTGGATGACCTACAAGGCAGCAACTTGATCTTCAAGCTCGGCGGTCTGTGGCAAAAAAAGACAGTATTGGCTAACGGCAATGTACCAGCTAGCCAATGTACTGCATGTCATCCTCATGTCCCCCAATCGGTCCCCCACCATTTATGGTGATGTACAGTGCTTCCTTGAATTTATTTTTAAGACTTTTTAATTTGGCGGGCTTGCACTCCGATCCGCGGTCTAACGCCCGAGATCAGGTCCAAGCCCGCCAAAACTAATGGCTGATTGCCTGTCTTGTAATCGGTGTGCTGCGGCCCTTTCATTTGAATAGCAACATAAAAGTAGGGCTACAAAGGGGCCGCAGCACCCTTGCAAAGTAATCGCAGCTTTGAGGCCATTTCGCACCCATCATTTGAATGACGCTCCTAGATTGTAAGATCTCGAATAGATAGGGTCATCATCTCCTTCTACATCGGTATGTGTACTTTGAAAAATGGAAATAATAGATCTGATTTCATTTATAGTTCAGTAATATGTTCTTGCACATTTTGGATAAACAATAATTAAGGAACAATAACTTGATATAAGTTTTCAGCAACTTCTACACAATATTATTTTCTAAAAATTCTCAGTAGACAGTCATTCATGCAGACGTAATAAAGAAATGAAAGGAGAGGAACCAAGAGGAATTCTCACTTTGCATGAATGTCTTTACAGCAGTAATAAACCTTCGCTGCATATATTTTTATATAAAAGTTTATAACTCATTAGACAGACCTTGCTTAAGATGAAGGTTAAGTGGTGTTAAACTGAAGCAAATTTTATTGCTCATTTAAATGAAAGATAACATTCTCTGTGGCTTACTAATTCTTACTCGAGACAGATAAAATCCAGATCTTGTTATATTTGAGACAGATGCACGTAAACAATTTATTGTTAATTAATTTGCAAATTATTGGACTCTGTTGCTTCAGTATATAATGGAAGACAGAATGCAAAATGTTCATAAATTTAAAAGAGTATGTTTTTCATAAAAATAATTATGGTAAAAACTGTGCAATGAAAACAAATATGTTTGAAAACTTTGTCGGAATAAAACATAATTAATCAGGAAAAAAATAATCTAGTAGTTTTTATATGTTTTGTGTTTTAGAAACAATACACTCGGGTGCAAATGCAGGAACTGGAGGGATCCATTATACTTTAGTGGAAGCTGTGTATGTCAGAGGGTTGATTATATTTCTGGAGAGCTATAGTTGCATTGAGTTATTATTATCCTTTATTTGTAATGCGACAAACATATTCTGCAGCTTTCCAAGGGTTAAAAACAAAGCAAGATATTAACACATTGCAAAAGAATGAAGGGCTCGGTCTTTGAGTTTAAAATCAAACGTACATAGTGCTTTCCCTAAAGCATAACCCATACAACATTAGCAGCTGAATAAAATATGATTCGATTTTTTTTTTATAATAAATCGTAATTTTAGCCAACTCTGCTTGTGTCTGGGGATTTCCATAAGGGATGTTCCTGCAGTTTTAAAACTGGGTGTTTGTTCTACTGTTCTGCTATTCGAGGGTGGAGAGAGGAGGGATTTGGAAATTCATTGGATATGTCAGATAAGCTTTGGAAATTTTACACCTTCCCAATAAAAGCTCAGAACTTGCAAACCTAGCCTGCCCTGCTCTGTGCCTGACTATTTGTGCCTTAAATAGGAAGGAATACTGTCATGTTAGCTGTACACACTAGTAAATCTGCTCAAATCTGGATTTTTTTCTAGGAATGATTTTATACCCATGGCTTAAAGTTGTTCGTTTGTAAGATACTTCCCAAACATGAATCTATCTAAAGTAGAGATGTCGTGGACAGTTCGCCCGCGGACTATTCGCGGCGATTTTGGCATGTTCGCGTTCGCATCGGACGGAGAACACATGCACTTTTGGGTTTGCCCCCTATTCTTTATCATTGAGGAAACTTTGACCCTGCACCTCACAGTCAGCAGACACATTCCAGCAAATCAGCAGCATACACTTCCTTCCAGAGCCTTGCATCTGAAGGACAGGATACATTTTGGAATCATTCTGAAGCTGCATTCGCTGTGAGAGGACAGATAGTGTAGCTGCTGGAGATTTAATAGGGAAATAGATAGCCAGGCTGTGTATTTAGCTTCCACTACAGACCTGAAGGACTCGTCTGATATCTGCTGCAAGGACATCAACCCAAAAAGCCATTTTTAGGGCTTGCACATCATTTACTTTATTTTATAATTTTTTTCTGTGTAATCTAATTGCATATGCCTGGCTGCCAGTGTGTGTGTTTGACAGGCTAACACCTAACAGCTTATATTGTGCTTATTTTCACTACTCATACCTGGTGGTGTACCATACATTGAAAACAACCATTTTTTTTCCTGTAATCTAATTTCAGTTGCCTGCCTGTGTCAGGCTCACAGCATATATTGTGCTCAGTGAAATAAAACAACATTTTTTGATTGTAATAGATTGAATAGCAATTGCCTGCCTACAGGCATGTGTGTGAGGCCTACAGCGCCTACTCTGCCAACTTTTGCCAGTGCACAGTAACACTCATATCTGGTGGCACCTTAGATTGCACGAGCAGTGCCCCAAATTTGAAGTGGGATCACCGACCAAGCATCTTTTTCCATCTCCCGCTTCCAAAAATCCATGCCATATACACGTCCCCTGATAGGTGACGTAACAGGTATCAAACTGATAGGAATAAATAGTACAATTTAATACACCACTCCTATCTGGTGGCACATTACATTGCACGTGCAGTGCCCCAAATTCGAAGTAGGAGGTCCGACCAAGCATCTTTTTCCATCTCCCTGTTCCAAAAATCAATGCCATATACACGCCCCCTAATAGTGAACGTAACAGGGATTAAACCAATAGGAATAGTACTACTTAACAGTACACACCTTATAATAACGCAGACAGAGGCAACGCAGAGAGAGGAGTCTGAAGAAGAGGAGTCAGAGGAGGAAGGTGGCTTTGAGGAGGTGGAAGACCAAACACAGCAGGCGTCCCAGGGGGCTTGTTGTCACCTTTCGGGGACCCTTGGTGGCTGGGTGGAGGAAGAGACCTTCAATGACATCAGTGAGGACAAGGAACAGGACATGGCTAACTTGGTATCCAACCTTGTGCAAATGGGGAGTTTGCGGTTGTGCAAAGGGACTGTTTGTGGTTGTTTGTGGTGCATTAAACGGGGAGATTGGTCTGTTACTGTGAAGCGGGCCGAACCCTTACACTACCTGATCGATACAATATCATACCTGATGTTTTAAAGCATGTTATTCCAAACAATTTAGGAATGTTAGGTGATTTATGCCCTTTATGACTTAAAACCAGACTCTGCATCAACTATGTAATTTTCCGTGGGAGTTTTGCCATGGATCCCCCTCCGGCATGCCACAGTCCAGGTGTTAGTCCCCTTGAAACAACTTACACATCACTATTGTGGCCAGATAGAGTCCCTGTGGGTTTTGAAATTTGCCTGCCCATTGAAGTCTAAAATTTTATGTTCGCGACATCACTAATCTAAAGGAAAAATTTGCTATTTTTTTGTTATTTTAAATAATTATTACTTTACCCACCCATGTCAGAGGAGAGTTAGCCAAATCATGTGGGCAAGCGGCTCATCCAATATGTTCCACAGCTATCCGGATTCAGCATACACTGAGCATGCTATGGTGATCCTGAGACATCTTCCACACTACCACATGATTGCGTGATGTACCGGACGCACAGTCATGTTGGGAAATACTAGAATTGATTCTCAGCTCTTTCATAGCAACAAAAGCATCAGATTGGTTTTGCTAACATGTAAAATATTCTGTATAATATAACAGAATATATAATAAAAATGTATTTACAACACACTGCTGCATCTGTGTCTTGGCCTGTGTTTTTTTAACCTCTTGGACCTCCATGGCACCTAACATTAACCTGTTACCACGGGGTCTCTTATGTACACTTTTGCACCTAAAATTAACCCCTATAACAGGTGGGTCCTTATAGACACCATGAAATTCTATACTATCACAATGGGGGTCCCTGTAGTAGGTAACATTAGCTCCAATACAATGGAGGTCCCATTGTTTACTATACTATTACCAAGAGCCTCCCTATGGACCCCCATGGCACCCTAACTACTACCTAATCACAATGGATGGTTTGAAATCTGTGCATTTAAATAAGTTAGACTCTTAACCAAATATAAATTGGGTGGAAGCAATTCAAATACTGGACTCTTATTGACTGAAACAGCAAGGAGGAGGCTCAATTCAACAGGCCAAGGATGAGGACCAATGCTTCAATAGAGTAAGAAGATGACAGATTCTTCAATCAAGATATGAGTACCTGCTTTATTTAGGTCTGAAAAATGAAGATCAACCAGGGAGTCATGGATCATCACTTGAGAGTTGGCAAAAGGTGGATAAGTAAAAGTTTTCCTGCTACCGGGTTAACTTTCATTTTCAGTAGATTTTATTTTTTATTTTATTATTTTTCTTGCAAGTCTTTTTGCTTTATTGTAAGTCTTTTTTTATTTTATTGCAAGTCTTTTTTTATTTGTAAATATTTTTTTTATTTAATTTATTTACTGAGGAGATTTTGTTAAGGACTATTTGGGTCTTTGTAGTCCCACATGAGGGTAAGATCTATAATGACCCCTTTTGTAGTAATCAGGGTGTCATGGGGTCCCTATGGACCCTCATATTATACAACTTAATGTTATGTACTATAGGGACTCCCATGGCACCCTAACTACTATCATAGGAGTCTTTATGGACTGTAGCCCGCTATAGGGGTCCTAATGCACTGTATGCCCTGCTTGATCCTCACTCTTCAGACTCATGCAGATCCGAAGAGACCCCCATGGCATAGGGGTTAAAGTTCAGTACCGTGGGGGTTCATAGGGAACCCGATAGAAATAGTATAGAGTACCAGGGGGTCATGTTGTAGAGATTACCCTTAGGTGCCCCTAGGTTTATAAGGAATACTATGGTTATTGATTAGATTACCATGGGGGTCCATAGGGACACCAGTGGTAACAAGTTAATGTTTGGTGCCACAAGGGTCCTAGAGACACAGACACAGAAGAGTGTTGTAAAAATATATTTATTATATGTTAGGAGCTTTTATACACTTTGCATCCTGGTTTTGCATATTAGCAAAATCAAGATGCTGCTGTTGCTATGCAGTGGTCAAGGGGTCAAATGGTATTGTGTGAGTGCTCAGTGCATGCTTGATCAGGATAGCTGCTATATATATTGTACCTGCAACCACACAACCACATGAGCTGCCTCCCTCCTGTGATATAGGTAGGTGGAGGATCACAGAGGGGGTAGCTCTTCCAAATGGCAGCCCATTAGATACAAGCATTTAATGTAAAATTAAACAGAATTATTTAAAAAAATTATATAAAAATAAAGTTCTATAACTATGCGGTTTAAAAAAAAAAAAAACATAGCACAGTGTCCCATTAAACTGCAATTGCCCTTTAAATGTAAACTACTACAGCTTAGGTTATCTAAGTCTATGTTCCTTACACAATACATTTATTTGCTATTTATATTGGTTTGTTCAGCATAATAAAAATGACATTCCAAATAATAAGTTATGGTATGTTGAGAATTCGTGTTCATCTTTGCTAAGCTATTAATATTAGCTGATATTAAATGCACTCACATCATGTAATATACACAGGAGACTTGCACTACACTCATCATTCTGTGAAATCTGTATAATCAACATTGATTTCTATGCTCCTCAAGCAATTAGATCACTTGTTCCGTTGTTGAGATCTATAATTATTATTGTAACTGTAAGCACTTTAAATATGTGCTCTCTATCAAAACTTGCTTGACTTATGAGTCTTGAGTCGTTTGCTTTTTTTTACTGTAAATTGAATTTTTATTTCTCATAAAGCTTTATACAGTATTTATGTGATACTGGCAAGGAACTTTGGTTTTAAAAGACTAAAAGCACATATAGCTGAAATTATTGTTGGGCTATTAAAATATATTATACTGACCATTTTTACAGTTAAGTATTTTAAAACAGTAACAAATAGCAAACTCAAATTGTATAAAGCCTATATGTGATTAAAGTCATATTTAAGTTTCCTGGATAATTAATGCATCTGATAGAGGAGAATCAGTAGTGTATGAAAACATTTTTATATACAAAAAAAATAAACATTATTATTCTTACCCCAAAGTTTGCTAAATCTCTTGAGTTAACACCCCTAGAAATCCCTGCTAAAATTAGCACAACATTCATAATTTCTTTTGTCCAATCATAAACAGCTAATACATTTTATCAATCTGTGATAGCACTTTGTGCAGGATGGAATCACAGGGTGTGTAGTCCCCTGCTCAATGAAGCTGGGTGAGACAGACACTGCTCTATAGATCTCTGCATTGAGTTGCTGTTGGCTTGAACGTTAGTAAAAAGTTAAAATCCATACCCAAGTGCAGTGTTTCTATTGGGAGGTTTCCTGTGCCTATGTAAGCAGTTCTTGGATGTGGAATACAAGTTTTATTTTTAAATAAAATTAATCTTTTTATGTGTATAGAATGAGTCAATGTAATGTGTATCTGACATAATCGGCATGTGTTAGATTAGAAAAAGGTAAAAACAGGGAACTTATATATACCTTTAATAAAATTTAATTTTTTTCTTGAACTGTATATATTTTTTTAAAAAGGAACCATGAAGTGTCCGAGTTTGCTCTTATGCACCTGATTTGAAATATACACAATGATTTTTTTAAAGTTTAGTATTATAATTATTTAAGAGTGATAATAATAATTGTCAATATAGACATTTATTGTTAACTATTGTATTTATTTTTTTGGCAGCAGCGGATTGGGAGGCAAAAAATGGAATAGTTAACAGCCTAAAATGGGAATAGAGTCTCCTATGTTTACATTGGGCCTCATTCAATTGCAATTTGGCCAATTAAATACGGCTCTATATAAGCACAGAGCATATTTTTTTACATAAGTTTTTAGTTACTGAACTTCTATCCAAAAGCAAGGTCTTCACTAACTAAAAACTTCTGAAAAATAATATGCTCTGTGCTTATATAGGGCCCTAATCATTTGGCCAAATCAAAATTGTATGAAGCTCATTGTCTCTTAAATTTCTTCTATGCTCATGGTTTACATAGTTGCTAAAATGTGGTTAGAGTGTTGCTTAATTCACAAATGTGATTTTTTTCCAAACTACAATTGTTCTTTGTATAATCGATACGTGATTCACAAACATGTGGCCGGAACACAACATTTTCTTAATAAAAGATTAGCCTTTTCTGAGCAGTTTTGTAGAATAAAAAGTCAGATCTGCTTGCTATGGCTATTTACTCAGTACTTCTTCAGGAACCAAGAAGAAAGTGGATCTAGTTCTGTGCTATAAAAAGAAAAAACAGACAATTGTGGTCCTAATAATAACACTATATCTTATAATATATATATATATATATATATATATATATATATATATATATATATATATATATATATAGGCACTTCAGAAATATATAAAAAAAAAAGTCAGAGGCGCACATCAGAGAACAAACTAACCTTAATGGGTTAGTTCTATGGCCATGATAAGCCACTCTGAGAGCAACCTCTTTTAGCTCACTTGTGCCCTTCACAGGGAGAAATATCCTGTAGTATATGAGTCTGGTCCCACTCAGAAGAGTGACCCAGCCCCGAAATACCAGGCAATTCTACCCTGAAAAGGAGAAACAGCAAACCGCAGACGCGTTTCAGCCATTATGGGCCTCGTCAGTGAGGTGCACTTCAGAAATATGTTTTAATAAGCAATGTAAACATAAGCCTCACTTGCCATGTGTTAGACATTATTTAAAAACTCATACTTTACATAATAAAGTGCACACAAGTAAATCTATAAAATACAATGTAGTAAAATGTATACAAATTTAAAATGATAGAATGTACAGTGTTGTCCCTTAATATGGTTACATTATAAAATGCCCTTAGTAAAATACATATTATGAAAATGTATCTCAGAAGTCAACAAAAGTCAACATAATATTTGATAGCAGATAAGAATCAAAAGGCCCATCTAGTCTTTCTAACTAACTCTAAAAGGAAGATCATCTCATAGGAATCCTGCTAAGATGATGTCCCTCTGTTGAATTTCCAGTCTAATGGTCACCATTTGATTGTATTTTCTGGATATTAGTGATAAAGTCAGTACTAATACTACAGAAAAACTGCTCAGTGGTGAATCTTTACATACTGAGAAGTGGATATAAGCTTGCTGAATCTAGGCCAACTCACCAAAAACACAACATATTATTTCCTGAGTTAATATATATATATATATATATATATATATATATATCTATATTGTTTCAGTTTAAAATTGTGATGGAAATATATGGATAAATGGGCAAATTACTAGTATATATATATATGTGTATGTATATACATATAAATATATATATATTTTTTTTAAATACATGCTGTCTTCGTGTTTTCTTTATATTATCATTATCCAAAAAAGTGTACTGATCCTATTAATTGTTCGCACTGTTACAAAATTAGTCAATGACAAATGAAGGTTTATTAGAAAACGAAGGGAATATTAAAATGAGCACCAAGTCCTATGAGTGCAATTAATCGTAACAATTACTATCTTATTAGCAATACTTGTGCATCTTTCAAATGCATGATTTACCTTTGTTTTTTTACTTACTCTCTTCCCCACTAATTGTTCTTGTAATTCACATAAATTTGAAGCATAGTAATAAAGGAATTTACAAGCACTGTCCTTGTATGAACTCTTCCCTATACATAATTAATAGAATTGTTGAAAGTAGGATATCGGCTTCCTTGGATGCCCTTTGCTGTGCTGAAAATTCCAAGCTTAAAAATAAATTCTAGCATAGTAGTTTTCTCTGTAGGCATTTAATTATAATATTGTTCAAAGGTTTGCTCAGGTTACTCTGCAGAAATGATAGAGGCTTACACATTAAAGGATTTCAAAAATAGACAAAAGAACAGGCTGAACTGAAAATATATCATAGCTTTAAATGGGTTTTTTCGAATTTAAAGCAGGCAGAAAACTACCAGAAGTGTATATGTGTTATAAATATCTCAGATTTTTACTACCTTTTATGATTTTTCTATATCATCTATTAAAAATATAGAAATTTTCTATGCATGGTTCTTTATTCAGAATAAATGACCACTGCATAATGAAAACATTTTTTTTTAAATATTGAGCCGAAGAGCATAATTAAGCAAGAAAAAAGCCATATCGTTTTGAATTATAAAAAAATAAATGTTGATGCCTTTGCTGATACATTGGTGGAAGTTGTGTTCGTGAGAGATGTGCTTAGATTTCTGGAGAAATCAAACATCAGATGAACTCCTTTCCATAATGCCTGTTCACCTTAAAGGTTATTTGTTCATGAGAAAGCTGCATGTAGAGCAGCGAAACACGTCCAATCATTATTTTACAAATTATTAATAATTTGCAAAATATTGTGTCACCCTGTAAATACCCTATATCTTTTTTTTATAATAAATTAGGATTAGATTGAAATTGGCCTATATTATTTCCCATACTTTCATTGCGGAAATGATATAATGGAAAATTCAAGGATATCCATGAAATAAAGTGGCCACAGGCCATATAGATACGAACATAGACATTAGTGTATGGAAATATATTCCAAAATACACAAACAGAATTAGATATACCCTCATATAATAATATTCTTACAAATAAAAATACTACAATTTGTACATTTTGATCACATGTGTAAAGACCACTTTATGTACCAGATCTAAATTGGAGTATCTAGAAGATACCACAAGGGACCTGACCTAGGATCATTTTGGGAGATAATATATTTACTATATATTAGTACTAATCATATATTACATAGTGACCTGCACTAGGAAGTGGTGCACTCTCTCTCCCCTTCCACTCTTTGTTTTTATCACATATATAGTTGTCAGTGTACGGAACATTAGCGATGTTGGTCATTCTTTGAGAGCCTGGTTGTGGCCCGCTGACCATGCAGGACTTAGACTGCAATGAGCACCGAAGGCGCTTATTGCACTGCGAGCCTCGCAAAGAGAGGCGAGCAGTTGAGGCACGTGGGACTTAGCCTGCAATGAGTGCCGAAGGTGCTCAATACACTGCGAGCCTCGCTAAGGGAGGCGAGCAGTTGAGGTACGCAGGACTTATGACCCTTACGAATTAGCACTGAAACGCGTAAATGTACTGTGCGCCTTGCAAAATTACGACTTTAACGGCCGAACCACGAAACTGATAAGACGTGAAAGAAACAACAAATGCGCCTTAAATTAACTTACACACACACACAGCCCAGTGGGAGAGGCAGGAAACCTTTGAGTCAGGTTGCAAGTTAATTTGATGCATATTTGCCGTTTTGTTCACAATCGAAAATCACCAAGGCGAGAAAAAAATGGCTGCCGAAAAAACGCAAAACGCCAAAAATGAGGCCCAAGGACTATACCGAAGGACGTAAAAGTAGCCTGAAGGATGTAAAAAATAGCCCTAAGCTGTAACACTTCCCGAAGGTCAGTAACACTTAATCCAAGCCACTAACATTTAACCGAAGCAACTAACACTTAACCCAAGGCAGTAACACTCAAGCTCCAGGCCTATAAACTACACAGGGGGAGAGGCTTGCAATGAGCGCTGAAGGCACTCATTGGGAGCCATGCAATGAGTGCCAAAGGTACAGCATTCCCAGCCTTAACATTTTAATCACGTCATTTTTGACGGGCAAATAGCTAGTCAATATATATATATACTATAGACACTACAATAAAGAGTGTTTATGAGAGAAGCTGCACACCGATTATCTCACGGACTTGCCATAAGACTGGATTTTTTTTTCCGAACAAATACAGTAGAGACTGAATCATTTTAAGATCTTCTGTGAACATTTGATTTTGATGACACTCCCCAAGCACAGAACCAAGATGCAGAAATTTCACCAAGGATCAGAGAGATCAAGATACTGTAGCGATCACTACTTTCTAAAAACATTATTTAAATATACAAGATCATCAATATGAGACTATTAACACAATGTCAACTTGCATAAATAGTATCAAAAATAATCAATGGTAACAAGAGCTAAATAAGTATGCAGTACAAATTCAAGTTTGAGTGTGTGATAACCATCATAGATTTGGAAAGCGTAGTCTTACGGATTCGTAGAACTAGTGAATGGAGGGGGTACAAACATTTTTGAGTTCCCTTTGCAAATTCTTCATACAAGGTAGGTGACTGTAAGGATCAATAAAAAACTAAAAATATTTGTAGGTTATCTAGGGTGGTAAAATAACTTTCTATGAAAATAATTTTCTCCTCTTCCTTAATAAATTAAGACCTCTATTTTACTCTACATTGTAGAGGGCACCTATCCTGTAGTCTGTCTCAGTGCGTTGCACCTGCTTCACCATCTGCTGCTGTGCCAGTGATCTTACTTAATATTTATCACATATATAGTTGTGAGCGTACGAGTCGTTGCTCACGCTTGCGGGCTCTCGTAGCGCGCGGCTCGCGCAGCGAGCCGCGGCCCTCGCGAAGCGAGCCGCGGCCCTCGCATAGCGAGGTCACTGGGCAAGGGCCTCAGTTGCTGGCATGGAGCGCCGAAGGCGCTCCATGCCAGCAACTGAGGCCCCTCGCGAAGCGAGGGCCTCAGTTGCTGGCGAGGTCACTGGGCACGGGTCTCAGTTGCTGGCATGGAGCGCCGAAGGCGCTCCATGTCAGCAACTGAGGCCCCTCGCGAAGCGAGGGCCTTAGTTGCTGGCGAGGTCACTGGGCAAGGGCCTCAGTTGCTGGCATGGAGCGCCGAAGGCGCTCCATGCCAGCAACTGAGGCCCCTCGCGAAGCGAGGGACTCAGTTGCTGGCGAGGTCACTGGGCAAGGGCCTCAAACCCTCGCAAAATTCACGTCGCTACTCAAAAAACACGACACACAAATTACGACACTTGCTAAATTTTACGAGGCACGCAAACAACGTACGAAACACGTTACCACACATTACGACCTCGCAAACATCGGACGCAACACGCCGACATACAAACATTTAAAACACAATACATACACACAGCACATACATAAAAAACTTACCTACACCAAGAGGGAGCACCCAGGACCTCAAAAATGCAACTTACACCTCGATTTTACTCGAAATAAAACAGTTTACAGACTAAAAAAAAAACGAAGCGAGAGAAAAAATGGCCGCCGAACAAAACGAAAACGAGGCTACAGCACTGTAAACTCGCAAAACACCACAAGAAACTCGCAAAACACCACTAAACACCTACGGATATTCCGATACAGACCTATACCACACATTACTCCCCATTTTACACCAATGCGGAAGTACACGACTACGCTAACGGTTTTGTCTCGCGCACGCACAGTGTTACACTGCACACATTCAGCATGCTTATACAGCAGCTCCACACCACTAATGCTGCAGCAACATCAACACAGATTGCCAGCTCTTCATCACAATGCTTCAAAATACGTACACTATATTCATTTACTAATTTAGCTACCTTACAATTTCATTGCCGTCATTTTTTGACGGGCAATTCGCTAGTAATAATTAAAACTAACATATTGGGTGCATCACATTGTTGCCATTAAATGATTGGGACTTCCAGGTTCACATTAGACCTGGCAATTATAACTGCTGGTTTGTTCTACTAATAGATACATTAATGAACTTGGATCATGTTTACCTACTATGGAAAATATAACACAACCTGCTTATTCTTATTGTGTGGTAACTTCTTACATGTATAATTGTGAAGATTACAGGAGGGGGCGCTATTCAGCTCCTGAATAGCCCTCTCAGACTATCTTCCTAGAAGGAATGGGCCTCTCGGTGCCCGGCGGTCAGATTAGGATCATCTGCATCAGCTCAGTAAAATAATAAAAGTCTTCTCTCTAAATGAAACACCCCATTCTCTAGATGTTCCAGAGGAACATGTTTATTTCTTGTTACAGCAGTGAATATCAGCAGTTACAGAATAAAGGATTTAAATCATAGTGGGCTGAGCATATGCAAACTCTTCGCTCAGAAAACAGAAATAGAAAAGCCAATCAGGAGGCAGGGAAAACTGTAGGCTTGGCTGGCCTCTCTTGGGGGTGGATCAATGGGAGGCAACAACCAGGACATTTTGGTGGGAAAATGAACAAAGAAACAGACATGCATATACTTACCACAAACATCCTGCAGTGCCATCTGGTGGCCAAGAAATGGAACTACTTATTCTTTCTACAGTGAATCAGCTGACTATATGAAGCTAGCGGGCTTACTTTTTACAACTGTTTTTTTTTTTTTAAACCTGAAAGTATATCAGTTAGGGGAAAACAGATCTTCACAATAATGTCAAATACAATAAGGTTTAATAAGTACTTCACTTTCTTCTATCTCCATTTAATTAACACCTTAGAGTAGAATAGTACACACAAATGTGCTACATGAATTAAATGTGTTACAATCTTTGCTAACAAGTCTGTTTGTTAATGTTTACTTTTAATAAACAGAACGGCTACAGTCACTCTAAGACATTAGTTGGTGAAAATGTCTACTTTACTAACACAGAACTTCTACCAATGTATCATGGATGCCTCTTTGGTCCAGCTGAGACATTAACATTTATTTTTTCCTTATCAAAACCTAGCTTTAAAATGTTTCCCTGCTTAATTATGCTCTTATTCAGGCTTAAAGTTTTCAAATATATATTTTTTTTTTCATTGTAAAGCGTTAATTTAAAAGCTGGGAAATGATGAGTGTTAGAATTTTTGCTACTTTTATAAGCTATAAAAACTGGTCACAAAAAATCCATTTAAAGATATAAACACAGTTTATATGCATCTGAAATGCTAGTAGCACTTGTAATAGAGAGGCTAAGTAAAAAATCTAAAACTGGACCATGAGTTTTGGCAAGTCAGAAAATATGTCATAAAAATGTCAGGTTTCCCATGTACCCATGTCTAATAAAATCATTCACAAAATAGTTGTTCTATGCTATTTTAAAGGACACAAGACTATAGTTCACAGTGTATAAAACTGACTCATTATTTTAAGTACCATGCTGGGAATGCTTATTTGTAGCTCAGAAATCGTATATTGGAGGACAGACAGGATAAAATAACATATTTTGGCCTTGTTATACTTGATATATTAGAATAGATTGAACACATTTCAATACACTGTATGAGAGAGAATTATAAATGAAAGACTATTAGTAGAAAAAGAGGTCAAGTACAAATTGATATCTCTAGGCAGTTTCTGACTTTTTATAAAGGGTAATGGCAAATGAAATAGCCTGCAAGCAGTGATCAGAGTGGATACGGTAGAGGAAGCAAATAATTATTTCATTCGGCATAAGACAATTATTAACCTATATCAATGCCAATAATGAGGATCAAATTTACTAGTATTAAACCTTGTTAGCTACCTAAGAATACTTCACTAACAAGAGCAACTGTTTGGCCAGTCAGATGATGACATATGCAGGACAGTATATGTTTTCTCAGAACCCATGAGCATCAAATATGGATTCCAATCAAGTTTGCTCTTGATGGTTCAAATATTTCTCTTAGAAGGAATACAGGAAAGAATGCACATGTGATTAGTGGGATAAAGAAGGAAGGATATGGGAGGCGCCTAAGGAGCCTGCTATACTAAGAATCAAATAATGTCTATATCAGATTAAAACAGATTACCAGTAGGGATAGTATTTTCTACTCACTGCATACGCCAAGCTCATTTTTGGAAGTTCACACTATTAGTCTCTGCTCACCCATCTCTCTGCGAGTTGCTGGACCACCCTGTCAATTTCTTGACCATTTTGCTGCCTAGCTCCCTCATTTTCTCTCCTCTACAGTACATTCAGAAGTTCTAGGCAATTTTATCATTGCCATTTACACACCCACCTCCTCTACAGCTGCAAAAATTACTTTGACTTATCTCTACATTTGGCTTTTCACAATGAGCAGAGTCCCCAGGTAACCATGATGGACACTCCCTTGATCTTATGTTTATCAATATCTGCACACTATAACCTAGCCATTATTATTTTTATTAAAATTCTTATTATTACAATTTTTTGTAAAGCGACAACATATTCTGTAGCCCAGTGACATTTGTTGAGTCCTCTTCAGAAATGGCTGCTCAGTCCTAATGGTAAAGGCAACTGAGGGGGCGGGGGCGATGGGCCACTACACTACAAAAACAACAAAATGTACATATATATATATATATGTCATGACTGATTTTGGGGCTCTAATGCCCCCCACAAGTACTCTAGAGTATTTGCGACTGTATCACATCTAACTGGTAATTTTCAAGGCTATTAAAATGGACATGAGACTGTTGTAAGGACTGTGACAATTTGTCTTTTAGTTATGTGTAATTTCCCCTTTATATATTATGTGTAATGTTTAAAGGTTATTGTGTGTATCACAGCTATTGTAATATGTGGTCACAGTAGCTAACAAAATGGAGCCCATAGCATGTAACCATTCCTTCCTTTCCTTTGTCTAGAGCTGTTTGAATCCAGCTCAGGTAACAGACCAGCCCCCAGGTGAGAGTTGCCCTTTCTGTGACATCATCTCTGTCGCCACAGAAACAGGACTATTCTGAGTGGGCTTTGCTAATTCAACCAGTACAGCTATCCAGCTCATTGCATTGGGGTTTGTGCATCTAAGCGGGGAATTCAAACTTGTTCACTCCCCAATTCATGTTAATGTTGTTTTTGCTGTTTTTGTGTTTTTCTGAAATGTTCAGTTGATATTTGGGAAGCCATTAAAGCAGTCAGACTCTGACATACTAATCACAGGTGTTGTCTGAGTCTGAGTTGGAGATTCCCACAAAAGGAATGTCTAACTATGTCTTTCTTGGTGTTTTTGAATCCTAGTCAACGGAATGTAACAGAGTTTATTATTTTTAAATAAGCCGTAACTTTGGACTAAGCTTGCAACCTCTGGTGTCATGAGTACTCCTGGGTATTTTCCTGTGTGCTGAGATCTTGAACACACAAATGCACCACCTAGAGGGAGAAAATTGAGGTGCAAGTGGCCCCTCAAATCTGGGTCGTAACAAAAAATAATAATATATATATATATATATACAATATATACATATATAGCCTAATTAGGGGGGGGGGGCAGAGTGCTTAGCTTCTGCATCTATCACCTTATCTCTGAACTTCCCAGCATCAAAACTGCTTTAGTAGGTCGTCTACAAGCGTCTAACCCAAGTCCTTTCCTCCAACTCCCTTCATGACCACTTGACCAATATGGCTTCAGAGACATCTCTCACAAAGTCATTAATGACTTGCTTACCACCAAGTCAAAGGGTCACTTCTCTATTCTAATTCACCTGGATCTCTCTTTCCTTTGACACAGTTTACCACCATTTTCTTATGCAAATTTTACACATGTTTTCATTAATTCATAGGCTTTGGATATATTCACTAAGGTTAGAGGTTTCTCACTAGTGTGGCAAAACCTCTATGGTCTCTATGTTATTTGGTGCAGTCTATTTGCTAAAGTATGACAAATCTGCTTCATAGAATGACAGAGGGATTTGAGAGGTCTTTCCTCAATAGTGGGAAACAACACAATTTACTCAATAAAGCTCTATGTGCATCATATGTGAAATAATACTGCATCCCACTCATAGAGCATCCACCCATATAGAACATCACACCTTCTACATGATCTCTCTGACCTCTTAAAGATGATCCATTACACCTTTTCTCACTTTACAATAAACATGATTCTCTTTCATTCCAAACTCAGGAACATATTAAGTTGCCTCCATCATCCAATCCCTTATATGTCAAACTCCAAAAAAGAACAAACTCACCTCCATTACTAAGACTGTTATAACCAACATTTGGCAGTCTGAGTTGATCTCCATCAGAACTTCTTGCAGGCCCCTCATAGCCATTGCCTTCAAACAGCTCACCTGCTGCAGCCAACTGTAAATGAATTTCCCCTCATAACACAGCTCCTTATATAGTGGTCAGGCTTTATTATGTCGTCCACTGTGACATCTGGTGATGTCATCCACAGGGGAGGAGTACCAGCATCCAAGGAGCATGTCTACCTGTGTGACAGTGTGATCCAAAGGGCCTGGGGAGCACTTTATGTTAAATGGGTTTTTGCTCAAATAGCAACTGGAAACCATACATCAGATATTTTTTTAGAAATACAAAATACTGATGTTAAGACAATAATAAAAACCAAACACCCATTCTCACTTCTTTGCCCTTCTGTAAGGTGGGCAGCTATGCCACTGTCACCTTATATATAACTAAAGATAACAAGTCTCTTGAGGCTACAGTCCTTCTTGCAGTGCCCTCACAGCTTCCTGGCTTCCTTTCCAAGCCTCTCAGCTTGTCCTCCATTGAATTCTCTCAGCCTCTTGGATTTGTGCCTCCTGTATCCTGCTGTCTATGCTTACTTTAGGCCGAATTCTCTTGGGGTCTGCACCTGCAATGTTTTATCTGTATCTCAGCCTTTCTGCAGCTCATCAACACTGAATCTCTGGTTTTGCAATATATCAAATGTCCTTCTCTCTGGTCTTATAAATCTAGTCTCCATAACAGTTTCTTATCTCCAAGATTGCTGCTCCCATAATGTAAATCCACTGAAAGGGACTAGACGTAGAGGATTCATCAGAAGGGAGCAGAGTTGTTTGATGGAAATATCATGGGCGTATTTAGGTTTTATGCCCCCATAGATCCATTTCTACCTATGCGCCCGCAACCCAATTTTCTTGAGCACATTTACAATTCACACTGCACTTAGTTGGGCCTGTTTAACAAAAAGCACAGTGGACTCCAACTTGTTCCGTTACAACACCCCAACACATTTGGGGTATGCTTTCGTGTACAGAAAGGTCAGAGAGCTGGGTATGACAGTGAGTGCACACTCCAGCGCACCCTCCACCCACTATTTTACTGTGAAACATCAGAGTTAGTACCCTGGTATATAAATATCCATGCCAACTCAGCAAATAAGAGCCTGATTGTTATGGGGGTAATTAGCATCTGTTTATAAATAAAATATGCCCCCCATCCTACCCACCAGCAGAGAGGGAGGAAGCGTTTTTCATATACATCTTATATGGAAAAATAATACAATTTTATATTGAGGGGCAAGTTCAAATAACCATTTAATTCTATTTATGACTTGCAAAATGTCATAGGTGTAATCTGACTGTATAATTAAATTTAAAAAAAATGCATAGTAAATGTTAAAAAAATATCAACAAAGTCAACAATTCTAAAATATCAAAATAGTCAAGAATTAAAAAAAAATAACAGTCAAACAATTTAGGAAAATCAACATAGGAAAATATTCTAAAAGTGAAATGTTGATTTAAATGAAAACATACACACATAATTTATAATACATAATAACATAAAAATATACTTTTTGAGAAAATAAACATTTTAAATCTAAAAAAAAAATGAAATATATATTTTCACAGAAATAGGTGCTAATTTCTAAATTAGAAGACAGTAAGTACAGTTTTGTCTTCTATATAGAGCAACCTTAAATGTCTTTTCAGTACAAGTTAAATTCTGTACAACAGCTCTCCATTAAGTCAGCAGATTGCACTTTGTGACAAATCCAATTAGGTCTCCTAGATTCACCTTGCATGACTCTTCTCCTCTTCTCTTGAGAGCAGAAACAAGTGTTCTTCTGAGATAATACATGCAGATTTAAATTCTTAAAAGTATACGTAGATTTGCTGACGGTTTCTATAATATTGAAAATATCTTTCATTAAAATTACATTTCAGATTTAATCCAACTAAACTTGGGAAAGTGGTGAACTGTTTCTTTTTTTATTCATTCAAATATTACAAAAGTTTTTTTTTTGCATAAAAATATTATTAAGGAAACATTTTTAGATCAGGATATTGCTCTATGCACATAACATACTTTTGTATGTAGGTTTAATTGGCAGACATGTATGACTCAAGGGTGAAGTTACTGCTGGTGCAAGTGGTGCAATGCACCGGGGCCCAGCTCAATAGGGGCCTGGTGCAGTTTATTATTTATTTATTTATTTTAATTTATTTTACCCTATTTTTTTCTTTTTATTAATCTATTAATTTAAAGGCTTATTAGCATCCATTATTTACTGTATTTTGGTTTACATGACAGGTTATTTGCTTACATTATGACTACATACTATACTCTTGCTAAATAGACTGGGACACTAAACTGCACGTTGAGCTTTAGCCTCATGATCATACCTTCCAGAGTACAGCACAATGCCGTAGGCTGACACAGTGAGCCTGGAGGATCATGCGATAGGTAGTCTCTAACGGAAGGCATGCCACACAGCGTAAGACAGCTCTGGCTGCCTGCAGGGAGACTGGGCAGCATTAAAGCTGGCACTGCTGTGGGCGCACCAGCTTGAGCAGCTGCTGCAAGGGGGGAGCCGAAGTCCACCGGCGGTTCCCTGGGCTCGGAGCACAGTGTGCCTCCATCAGGGGGGCTTATGGGGCTTGTAGTCCGCTCCTGTGAGGTGGGCTAGACAGTGTCAGATGGGTACTGGTAGCTTACAGGAATAGGTGTCAGCTCACCCCAGACGGCCAGTGAGGCAGTTAGGGCCATAACAGTCCCCTCACTGGCACAGTACTTCATATTGGCCCCTGGATTGCCGACCCTTAGTCTCTTGGAAGTCCCCTGGTCTCGGGACATTGCTGATAGCCTGAGGGATGATGGGATTCGTAGTCTTTCACTGCAGGCATGCCTGACAGCGTTGGACGTGTGCTGGTTGCTTGCAGGGAGACTTCACAGCGGCAAACTGGCAGTGACAGTTAACACCCTTGCAGCTCACTGACCAGTAACCCCTTAGACAATCCTTCCCCTCATTCCTTGGTTGCACAAGCTCTTGGCCTTTAAGGCCACAAGGATAGCACACTGTTAGAAAAATGGGAGTTTTATAACAATATGTATGAGGTTGCCCCTCTAATCCTCCATATATAGAGTGTCTTCTGTTAAATTAGATAGTAGCATTGGTACATAGGGTGGTATTGTATTTCTGCATAGTGGGGCATTCATAGGTGTTGGTTAACAAGCTTATTGGATGTGTCAGACACGGTATATGTTTGGGGGTAGCCCAGTTAAAGAGCTTTTGATCCATTTATGGTTAAGCCCTGTAGGCGGTACGTTTGCAATATGGGGAGGTAGTACTTTTCCGCACCGTTTCCCTTTCCTCTCAGTGCCCAAGCATGTTAGGTACCTTTATAATTGCCCTGGTACAATGGCATCTGGGCCAGGGGGCTATTACGTATATCCATATGGGTAATTTGGTGGGTTTCTGGTAAGTGTAGATGGTCCCTAATTAGTTTTCAGGCCTTTTATCTAACCTCCCCAGGTCCAGGTTGTTGTATAGTTGCCTGTGTAGGAGGCCGTAAGCCTATATGTGGTGACATTAGGTCAGCAGGTGCTGCTTTGGGGATGGCTTTGGGAGGTCATCCTACAGGGAGAGTTTACAACTCACTCCCAGGCTAGGAGGGGTGTTAATTCCATCTTCCTATGCTTCTGGCCATTAGGGACAGATTTTCTATAATTGGGAATGAAAATAAGCTGGTTCTATCATGGTGTAGAGTATTATGGTATTATACATGATTGTAGTATAATAACATGCATTAGATCAGGTCTATGAGTTATGTAGAGTTAGACATGGGCAGGTATTATACATTCTTTTAAGCATGGGGGCAGAGAGCAGTCAAAAAAATGCGTGTCCTAGCCTCATTAAATTTAGCCTTCAGCGGCATCATGTGACCCATGACAACAACATACTCCTAATTGGTCCTTGTTTAGAGCTAGTGTATTATTTATGGAGCGTGTTATGGGTCTGTGACGCAAGCCCGTAAACTAGTCTGGCGCCGTTGGATTGGTGGCCGTGTGTGTGTTCATTTTGTCTTTTCTGTAGTACAGGTTGTTGGACGGGCCATGAACCGGAGATTGTCAGCATTTTGGCACTGAAAAGATCAAAGCCTTATAGGTTTTCAATGGCAGGGTACGATCAGTTTTGTATTATGTGATATGTTATATTCATAAAGCGAATATATTATATGCTGTTCCATTTGAGTTACATTATGGGTATTAACTTATTTAGTGCCGGGATAGGGGTATCGTGGTAATTCCATTTTATATGGCAGTTTGGCGAGCCTGTGAAAGTGGTAACATCGGTTCTAATGCAAAACACCACTCCCATTCACGATTGGTACAGTATGGTGTGTATTGTGCGTATGTTTTTTTCTCTTAGAAGGAAATTATGAATCTACCTGTCTTTCAGCGTTGTCCAGAGTGCCTTGCCGTAACGCTGCATCTGGGTACTAATGCTGGACTGGGGGTATATATATGGGTTATTATTAGCGTATTTGCTGTAGCTCTTCTTTCATCGGACCAGATACAGCACTGGTTAGTAGCGTGCTTTACAGGCTTTCAACATTACCGCCCTTTGTGGAGTTGCTTAAGCCCATTTGTTCAGGTGAGGTTATATAGGTGCTATAGGCTACCAATGTGATTTTCAGATGAGCGTTTTATATGTTTATGTAATTATTTTCTCAGGGTCTCTGCTCAGAGAGGTTAGGTACCTTGGAATTCTGGAAGGAGGTCTGTGATAAGCGCGTAGCCTTGCAGTCTGTGCAGCCATTTATCCTTCCCGCTGGTTTGCCAGAAGCGAGACGTTGATTGGTATACAGGCAAGGTGGGTCAACCTCAGGTGCCTGGTCTTGGGATCCAAAGGGGATCATATGACCATGAGGCTGGATATTGCGGTTCTGGAAAAAGGTCTGTGACAAGTCTGAAGCATTTCGGTTCTGTACGGCCATCTCTTTCCTGCTGTTTGGGTGGTAGCAAGAGATTGGTTGGGTAAACAGACAAGGTATGTCGACCTCCGGTGACAGGTCGGGTGATCCAAGGTGATCATGTGACCATTTGGCCACGGCGGTCCAAGAATGAGCAGGTGAGGAAGGGAGGTAATTACAGTGTAACAGGCACACTGATTGCTCCCCCTTGGTGGATTACGGCTCTCTTGGTCCAAATCGCGTAGTTGGTTTTGCACCTTTTCCAGTGGTAAAATGGGTGAGTTCCTACCCTACGGTGGTACTGATGTTCCAACACAGTAGGCCCTGGATGAGGGTTCAGTGCGTAGGGTGTACTGTCTCTGGCCAGGCTCCTCCCTTTGTGTGATTATGTTGATTTATTTATTGCTAGGGTTATTAAGTTATGTTTACCAATAAACGCTGTGGCCAGTTATATCCCAAGAAGTGGTCTGTGTCTAATATTTATTTTTAATAAGTGATTGGGTATAAATTCTTATGTGCACATACCAACTGGGCATTGCTTAGGTCAAGTATTTGATAATGTAAAGAATGGGTCTCATAGTCTCATATAGTCATCAGAGAATTCCACAAGTTGGGGGTGAGGGCAGCAAGTGGAAGTCTTGTAGAAAGGAATTGGATGAGGTAACAGTGAGTGAAGGAGTTGTTGTAAAGTGATGATGGCAGTTCAGAGGTTGAGGTCAAGTTGTTGAGCAAAGATGAATCAGTTTTGAACAAAGTTAATAGAAACAATGATCAATTACCAAACATTCAGCACATGTATCTAAATTTACCTTTTTTTCAAATAGTTATCCATTTCTCAGCACTATACTTCTAGATCTATCTATCTATCTATCTATCTATCTATCTATCTATCTTTTAATAAAACTATTAAAAAACCCTTGACATTTTTTTTCCAAAAACTCTGTAACTTGTACAAAAAATACAGTTTTGTTCTTCTAAAGGTTATCATCTCATAATTTCTAACAATATCATAATTTTCCACTAACCCCTATTGAAGTGATAGTGCCATATATTGGGGCAAGCCCCTATATTTTATTCTAACGTTATTTTGTTCTTTGTGTATACATCTACCAAATTGGCATGCTCATGTGGCTTATCACACCGTGACAGATAAACTCATTAGCAAAGTGGAATTACTTTTTCATGCAATTTATGCTTAAAAAACCTGTTTAATCTAATTATCTAAGACATCCACTGAAAATGATTTAATAACAACCAAGTGTAATTATATTTATTTATATTTGCACTTTGATTTATCACTTTACAGTACAGAAAATCTTTTTTTGGACAGATGTAAACATCAGAACATTATCTACTGCTGAAATAAAATGCATTAACAAAACAGAAAAAATATTCCATATAACTTAATCTGTTTTCTAATTAGAAGAAAAAAGCACCACAAGAACAGTATTAAAAACATGTTTAGAGAATTCAATTGCTTTTTGTAACCCTCTGTTCCATGTATTAATTAATTTGCAGATTCATAAGTACTTAAATTATTAGTATGATTTGAGAAAAACAGTTTATCTATATTTACAGTCTTCTGTTCTATCACAGAGTTTTCTCAGTCTGAATTTGATGGAAGTCCTTTTTTTACAAATTTGTGATGCCACCTGATCGTCACTATAGTTTTATATTACATGAGAGCAATCTGAATATTTTGTTGACAAGTATTACACAAAATGATTAACTCTTTCCATTGATTCATCTAACTGAGATGACATTAACTCACTATACGTATTTACTATACTTTTTCCTATTTTGCACATTTACATCATTTTATTTTTGGAAGATTGTTGGATTGTTATAACTGGATGTTCTGTCATAATGTATTATTTAAATAAATAGTCGTTGATATTGGTGGTTCTTTGCGCCCAAATCAAAGTACAAAAACATAAAACATATAAAAATTAAGGAATTCTTCACGCATAGTTATTTAAAGTGACAAAGTTCCTTAAATGTAAGAATGCACACTAAAGAATAGTTGCTGTTCATTTTCTCCAGACAGAAGCTGTCTGAGATGTTTAAACCTTCTTAACTGCAGATTCCTTACAGAAATCCAAATCTTCTCATCATAATAAGATGGTAACTTTGCTTTACTCTGAAATGGAGATTTGTTCGCACAATAACAGGAATATGTCTGAGACTATTTAGCAGTCTCACTGAAAAGTGTGTCAATTATTGTTTTCTACTGTAAAGTTCATGGAAATTGGGCTTCAGAACTTGTCGGCAGCTTCTAGAAACCTTTGAATGTGTCTTTATGAGGTGTCAGGGTTTTTAGGTACCCCACCATCAATTTACCTGATGACTGCTGTAAAATCTGCAACAAGAAACTGACTCCACAATGAAGCTTCATTAAACATGAGATATGTAAGTCCTTGAACAGAAGTAAATAGAGCTCTAATCACATTACAGAATTTGCCACTTAAATATAAATACCAGCTTCAACCTATTGTTCTGCAAGTCAATATTTTTATAAGGCACTTGCTTATGGAATATTGATATTATATCTTTTTTTTACAAATATGTAATGTCACAATGTACCTAAACCATCAAATTAATGCAATATTACATCAATCAAAGTTATAGAAGAGTAGGAGGAGGAGGAAGTACAACTTTCGTACCAACATATTTAAATATGTATTGTTATATCTAATGTAATTACTATATTGAGGGTGTTTACCCATTGCATACAATACAGAATTCAATAAAATGTTGGACCTTTGTAAATAGAGGTTAATAGGAATATTATTATTATTATTATTATTATTATTATTATTAATAACTTGAAAATGAGTAGGGATTCTTGTGAAGCCTAATCTAGTTGGGCAAAAAGAGTAAACATTAAATAGAAACTAGTTTAAAGAGAAACTATTATCAGAAAAATATGTGTTATATAGATAAGTTCAATTATTATTATTATTATTATTATTATTGTTATTATCATTTATTTGTAACGCGCCAACATATTCCGTACCGCTATACATAAGTTAAGTTACAGGCAATGACAAGTTAAAGATTCACACATTGCAATGAAAGGAGGGCCCTGTCTTTGAGCTTGGAATCCGGTGTCCATAGCGCTTTCCCTAAAGCACCTTGCAGGATTGAAACTCACAGACTTACAATCTAAAGGTTAAAGTTTGTATGTGGTACAGTAGGGAGAGAGTAGTGCTGAGCATGTTAGGGTGTAAGGTTATAGGCTTCTTTAAAGAGGTGCGTTTTTATTTATGTTTTGAAGGATTTAAGGCAGGAGGATAGTCTGGTGAAGGGAGGCAAGGAGTTCCAGAGAATATAGGGATAGATCTGGTGCTGAGCGATAGATTTGGGTGTCATCTGCATAGAGATGGTACTGGAACCCAAAAGAGTTTATTAGGGTGCCGAGTGAGGATGTGTAGATGGAGAAGAAGAGGGGGGGCTAGGACTGATCCTTGGGTATGCCAATAGACAGGGTGTGAGGAGAAGAAGAAGTTCAATGTACTTACAAAGTAAAATCCAGCTTTGACACCCACATGGAGCTTACATAACCAAGTACACTGAGGAAAGCAGCAAAGTACAAAGTTTGACATTTTAAAGCAAGTACTTGCTGCAGGATGGAATCACATGGTTGGGTGGGGTCTAAACTCTCAGCCAAATCAGAGTACAAGGATAGAGAGGTGGGAGTACATATTCCAGCCTGCTTTCGGCAGCGATCGTGACCCCTCTGCATTTAAATGTTTACATTTCCCGTCTCGCGGGTCCTTATAGGACCACAAAGGTCCTGAAAGGACTCAAGTTAAAAAATATTAACCCCGGCCAACTAAAATTAACCCCATAACTCATGGGGGTCAATACACACCCCCATAATCACTTCATTAACCCTGTCACTCATGAGGGTTAATACAGACCCCCAAAAAGCACTTGCTTAACCCCATAACTCATGGGGGTCAATACAGACCCCCATAATCACTTAATTATCCCTGTCCCTCATGGGGGTCAATACAGACCCCCATAATCACTTAATTAACCCTGTCACTCATGAGGGTCAATACAGACCACCATAAGCCCTTAATTAACCCTATAACTCATGGGGGTCAACAAAGACCCCCATAAGCACTTAATTAACCCTGTCACTCATGGGGGTCAATACAGACCCCCATAAGCCTCTATTTAGTAGTGTAATGTAAGTTAATCGATTAGTGTAGAGGGGGTTAGTTTAGATTTAATGGTTTATTGGGGGTTATAGTGCAGTGTAGTGTTTATACTTAGTGTCATGATGGTCCTTGTGGACCGTCATGGCACTTATGTGGTTAATGTTAGGGTTTTAACAGCCCCATAAGGGTCATAATATACCCTTATGGGACTGATGGGGTTAAATAGAGGCTTATGGGGGTCTGTATTGACCCCCATGAGTGACAGGGATAATTAAGGCTTATGGGGGTCTGTATTGACCCCCATGAGTTATAGGGTTAATTAAGTTTCCTTTGGTGGTCTGTATTGACCCCCATGAGTTATGGGGTTAAGTGCTTATGGGGGTCTGTATTGACCCCCATGAGTGACAGGGTTAATTAAGTGCTTATGGGGGTCTGTATTGACCCCCATGAGTTATAGGGTTAATTAAGTGCTTATGGGGGTCTGTATTGACCCCCATGAGTTATGGGGTTAAGTGCTTATGGGGGTCTGTATTGACCCCCATGAGTGACAGGGTTAATTTAGTGCTTATGGGGGTCTGTATTGTTTCCCATGAGTTATGGGTTTAATTAAGGGCGTATGGGGGTCTATATTGATCCCCATGAGTTATAGGGTTAATTAAGTGCTTAGTTGCCCTGGGTTAATATTTTTTAGCGCAACTCCTTTCAAAACCTTTCGTTCCTTTAAGGACCTGCGAGGCAGGAAATTTTAAATTTTATATGCAGCGGGGTCACGATCGGTGCCGATCGGGGACCCCCGCTGCAAGGGGTTAATGTAGGTTGGCTGCGGGGGTCCCTATGGACCTTTGCAGCAAGGGATAATGTGGGGCCACTTCGGGGGTCCTGATGGGGACCCCCATCATAGAGGGGAATTCATTTTAGGTGCCGCGGCCGGGATTGCTGATAGTGTGCCGCGGGCCCTTTAAGGAGCCGCGGCTGGGAATTTAAAACTTTTAAATGCAGCGGCGCCTGATCTATGCCGATCGGGGACCCCCGCTGCAAGTTGTTAAAGTGGAGGTGCTGCAGTGCCCGATAGGAACCCCTGCAGCATGGGGATGTGTATAGGGAGCAGGGGGGAGCATCACACGGCTGTCTCGGGCTGCTCTGAAGCAGCACGTATAGGCTTTAGGATCCCTTGCTAGCACTTTTTGTGCCCGTAGGGATTCTTCCGAGGTAGATTTAAGGCTGCGTGTGACTCCGTAGCTCTCTCGGAGCTTATTCTCAGACATTTTTTTGGAGTCATCTCGCAAAGCAGGTTGCGAGGGACGTATTGGGGAATCAGTCCACGCAAACAGCAAAAAACTGCCTTTTGTGAGGACCAAGAGAACTAAGAGGGCTAATTTAATAAGGCACTAAGGTTGTATGATTCACTAACAAGTGACTAAATAGACTATCATAAAATAATTCCCATCAATGACTGAAGTGAGCCAAAAGCAATACTGAAATATCCAATTAGAACAGTCAGACTTCATTGTGACAGTGCATTTGAAAAAAGCATTTCCTTGAAGAACTTTTATGGCTAATTACATTTCTTCTTCCTTTTATGTAAATAATATTGGCTTTTTAAGTAAACTATTCAGGCTTTCTTTGCCAGTAGTAGAGTCATTTTCCCATGAGATTTTTCTTTGTAAGGCACCAGCTGGTGAGAGTTTGTATTGTAAAGCCTTATCTACACAATGACAGGTAGAATCTACAAACTTAAAATGTGTGTTTTATCCTTACAGTGTGTCTTGAGTTTAAACATTTCCCAAAAGTACTAATAAACCTTTTTTTTAATTAGTGGGAAAAAAGTACTTATTTAAACTTTCATGCTTTACTGAATAACAAAAATCCCTACTGCAATGTTTAAAATGTAGCCATTGAACAAATGTAATTAAATTAAAATATGGTTAAGTACAACATAATGCTTTCTATTTAATTAATGAAAAAATCATGAGACTGCATTTTTTATTTAATAGTTTGCCAAATATTGTAAATTTCAGTTCAAGTAGTTCTCATCGATTCCAGAGGTTTTGGTCAGCTCTCTGCAAATTTTATATTTGCAAAGACATATTTATAAATAATCAACTAACTCTGGTGGATGAGCAAACTATTTAGCTAAAACCCCTTTCATCCATAAAATAATTTTGGAACTCCTTGCCCTCCCCGTTAAAAAAAAGCTTTCTGCTTCCTCAGGTGAATTGCCATCTCTTTGCTCTTTTTTTCTTCTATACTTGCCCTGTTGTCATGTCCACAAGAGCTCACTGAACCCTTGGGAACTGTTGGACTATTAGGGAGGGCCAGGATTAACATGGACTGGTACTAAATGTACATACTTGTCACCATATACCCTGTGGGAATAAAAGTAAAAGGAGTAAATCACAATCAAGGTGGAGTTACAATGATTTAAAGATCAAGATACGGAGTAAAAAACAGGCATTTAAATTATACAAACAAGAGGGGACAGAGACTGCTTTACGGGAGTACAAGGAAATCAACAAGGCTTGCAAAAGCGCAATTAGACTGGCTAAAATAGAAAATAAAAAACTAGTTCCAAAGGAGAGGGAGATAGCTGTAAATTATTTTTTAAATATATTAATGGGAAGAAGGCCAGGAACGAAGCTATAGGAACATAACGTATGTAAAACAGGCTGTTTGATAATCAGTGACCAGGAAAAGGCAGATGAGCTAAATAGGTTCTTTTCTTCTGTATACATAAGGGAGGTACCAGTGGTTGGGACACTGCAACATAATTGGGCTACACTACCATCACCAAATAATTGGCTAACGCAGGAAGAAATCAAAAAGAGGTTGGAAAAAATAAATGTTAATAAAGCCCCAGGTCCTGATGGAATACATCCAAGGGCACTGAGTGAACTGGGTTCTGTAATAGCCAAACCATTATATTTAATTTTTCAAGCTTCCCTCAACACAGGGTTGCTACCAGATGACTAGAGAAAGGCAGAGGTGATATATTTAAAAAGGAAGCAAGAGCAAATCTGGGGAATTATAGACCAGTGAGCCTCACTTCTGTAGTGGGTAAGCTTTTCGAAGGGTTATTAAGGGTTAATATACAATAATATGTCTATTTAAAAGTTAACATGGATTTATGAGGGATAGGTTGTGTCATTTTTTTTAATTAGCTTCTATGAGGAGGTTAGTAGGAACCTGAAGCAAGGCAACTCAGCTAATGTAGTATTTTTTGATTTTGCAAAGGCTTTTGATACAGTGCCACATGGAAGACTAGTGTGCAAACTAGGGGATACAGGAATTGCAGTAGATATCTGCTCATGGAACGAGAGCTGGCTAAAAGATAGGAAGCAAAGGGTTGTTGTAATTGGAACATACACAGATTGGACTAATGTGGTAAGTGGGGTTCCTCAGGGTTCAGTATTATGTCCTTTCCTTTTTAACTTATTTATTAATGACTTAGAAGTCAGACTGGAAAGTAGTGTCTCCATTTTTACCAATTACACAAAGTTGTGCCAGGTAATTAAACCAGATTGGGATCAACTTTCCCTCCAAAGGGATTTACATAAATTAGAGGAATGGGCATCTAAATTGCAGATGAGATTTAATACAAATAAATGTAAAGTTATGCATCTGGGGAGGAAAAATAGCCATACAATTTATAATCTTAATGCCACGAGGTGTTTCATATTGGTTACAATAGCATGGAGGTTGTTTTGCTGTCAGCCATCCTGTGTGTGAGCTATGTTATATTTGTCGATATGTGATATGTGGATGGTGCCCAGCCATGTGTAATATCAAAATGCTCAATTTTCACCAGGGAATATTAATAAAGTGTTATACTGGAGTTCCCCGGGCATTTGGGACAGGAATGTGCAATTGAGGAGGCAAGCTACTTGGAGAGAAAGAGTTGACAGGGAGGTCAGGGGTTAAATGTATAGACACTCTGAGGCAAAGTGTCTACACTTTGGAGATGATTAAAGACCCCTGATAGGCCATGAACCTAGGGAAAATTACCATCTGTCATCCTGTACATACTCCAGCAAGGAAGGAAGGCTTTAATCTGCTTGATGGATGGACAGCTCCCAAGAGGAGTCAGGGTTGGGGGCTGATAAAGAGGGGTGGGACTTTGGTGGAAACAAAATACACTGCTGTTGATCAATAAAGAGAGTTACAGTTTCAAACATACATCAGCACTGTGTATGGTTTATTTCTGGGAAGATACTAATTCTACACCAGAGTATTTCAGAAATGTATCCTATCTGCTACCTTGCTCCGAAACACTGGGAGTACTGCTGCTGACTGGTATTCCTGCAATTCCTAGGCACTGGTATGCTGTGCAGGGTTCATTACTGCATAAAGGGATTTTCCAAAGAACCCTAGGAGCAGCAGGATCATAACACTGTCACATACTATCCCCCTTTTCTCAACTCCTTGGACACATTTCCATTATGATTATTATTATTATTATTATTATTATTATTATTATTATTATTATTTATGAATCACTCTGACTGATGCTTTTAAGAAACCTTCTAGATCTCCACATGTGAAATCTTTTTTAGCCCCAAATTTTCACACCCTTTTTCTTACTCATAGTAAGTTGCAACTTGCAATATTATTATACAAAAATACTAGAATGTTGCAGAATATTGTTATAATCTCATATTTCTTTCAAAATTAAAGTTCAAACAAAGACAACACGTGAGAACACACAGCCACTTAGTAGAGTAGCCCCTGGCATGATGCCTACTCAGGGTGGCTTCTCTTAAGTGTTGGCTTGCTTGAGCCTTACAGAGAAGACAGTTTCTTATTGGAACATATTAGACTGTACTTGCTACTAAGGGCAGGCCAGAACCAAAAATGCCAGACAGGTCTCCTCTGCACTGAAGAAACTGCATAACCCAAAACATTTCAGCTTTCCAGTTTTCATCAGTCAGGTGCCACTGTTCTCCATAGGCACAACAAGGAAGGGGCCTTCACCTGGGTTACCCTATAATCCTTTGGGAGACTTCAGAGAAGTATTCTAAACATTTTCATTAATATTGAAAATGAATGGCTCACACTCATCCTCTTTCAGGATCATTTTAGAGACTCCCTATGAAAATAAACATTGTATTGTATTTACTCTTCAATACTTGCCTGTTTTCTGACAATCGTTTTTTGTTAAAAAGTCCCTCTAGTGTAAGAAATCATCTAGACTATGTAAACAGATTTTTTTATTAACGTATTTCAACTTAAATTATTCCTCTGTAAAAAATTCAACTGTTCACTTAAAATCACAATGAGTGGCAAATCACTTGAAGTGGTCTAACTAAAAATGTCATGATAGTAAAAGAGAGATAAATAATATATATTTATTCTTGAAATGTTTTCTCATGTTTTTTGGTTTTGTTTGTTGTGATGCTTGCAGATGTTTACAGTAGGACTTTTCATTTTCAGAGTTTCCCCTAAATTATAAGCACATTATTAAGAAAAACTTATTCCCTCCTAATGTGTGGATATATATATATATATATATTTGTAATGACAATTGCACAAAATTAGAGTTTTTTTTAATTTAACAATCAATTTAAAGTTGCAAGATAATTATAATTATTTAATATTACATTCACCATGACTCTTCTGTTCCATACTAGAATGCTCTTATCCAGCATGAGCATTTTTTAAAATTCATTATTAGTTCTATTTTACATTTCGTGTAATACCTTGGTTTGTTTTAAAAGCATTTTAAGCAGGATGCCATTTTAAGTGGTATTTTAAAATATAGTAAAAATTGACAATGTTTGATAATAGCTGCTATGTTGCGTATTGAGAAACTTGAACAGTAAAATGGCAGTATGAGAAAAACAGAAGAGTTGTCATGCTTTTAAAATTATTAATTAAATTAATAAATAAATATAGCAATGTAAAAAAAAAAGAAATGAATATTCAAACTGAGAACCTATAGTTCTAAATATATAGGCTTTTACACGCTATACCACTGTTCTTTATGATGAACCCTGAGATTAAAAAGCAATACAACCAAAGTACAATCAATGTGATAGTCACAGTCTTAGCCTCATTAAAGGACCATTTACCTCACTATAAGTGTTCTTCCTGGTGTGAAAGAGCACAAGATTCTATGTTAAAATAATCTATTGTTTTTTAATTACACTAATAACAGCTAAAAATCGGCACTGTTAGATCTGTTTACTAACACACTCCTGACTGTTCCATGAGTAACAACATCTGACGACATCAAACAGTGAAGGCTCCATGAGCACAAAGATTTATAGTTTTTCACTGAACTCTCTTTCTGCTTATGCTCTCTGCACGGAGCTCTTGGTGTAACTCTGTCTGGGGGCACTTCCAAAAACTCATGTAAACAGACACTTTATTTATTATTTTGTTTCTGTGAAAAGGGCACATATTTCAGAAAATTTCACATGTTTTTAGGAGAACTTTATGGTGGTGTGCTCCAAGATGTGCTGATTCAACTGGCCCTTTAACTATGCGGATTCTTGACTATTTAAGTCAACGTTTGATCAATTTAAAATATTTACACTTTTTTTTCACATGGTTTTCTATTTAGTGGTACAGAGTGCATTTGTTTCTCTTTAAACCTTCAGTGTATTTTGGGGAATTATTTCATGCACCATTAAATTAAATACTGGCTGCCTACGTTTGCAATGGGAAGAACTAAGTAAGAATATGCTCTTTATAAGGTTTCATTTAAGGGACACTGATTAGTAGTGAAATACATTTGTTTGCCATGCATTTGTTATAGTGCAGTGAATCTGGGTGTGCAAGTGTGGAGAAATATTTACTTCCATGATTTAATAATATTTAGAGGCAATATAGGCACTGATCTTTATTCTCAGCAAAATTACAATTAGATTGGATAGTGGTTTTAAAAAGAGATGATCTCTGCTTTATTCATTCTTCTCACTGAATAGAAATATAAATAATTGTAATCAACAATAGACAATAATAAACAATTACAACTTTACGCTCTTCCAAACCTTAACAATGTAAATAATGTTTTTTTTTCACCAATAGGTACATTATGAGCATTCCTACTTGTAGTGTAGTGCTTATATTATTACCCTGATCAAAAGTTTGCATATACTTATTTCTTAATACTGCTATTTCTTAATATTGGCCCCTTTAGCATCAATGACAGCATGCAGTCTATTGTAATAGTTGTCTATGTGGCCTTTAATTCTTGCAGGTGTTATAGCTGCCCATTCGTCTTGGCAAAAGGCCTCTAGGTCATATAAAGTCTTTTGTCGTCCTGCATGAATCACACGTTTGAGATATCCTCAGAGTGGCTTGATGATATTAAGGTCAGGAGACTTTGATGGCCACTCCACAACCTTCACCTTTTTCTGCTGTAACCACTGGAGGTTCCACTTTGCCTTGTGCTTAGGGTCATTGTCATGCTGGAAAGTCCAAGAGCGTCCCATGAGCAGCCTTCGTGCAGAAGAATGCAAATTGTCTGCCAGTATTTTCTGATAACATGCTGAATTAATCTTGCCATCAATTTTCACAATTTTCACAAGATTCCCCGTGCCTTTCGAGCTCACCCCCCCCCCCCCCCCAAACATCAGTGAGCCGCCACCGTGCTTCACAGTGGGGATGGTATACTTTTCACTATAGGCCGTCTCCAAAAAAAGCGCTTATGGTTGTGACCATAAAGCTCTATTATGGTCTCGTCACTCCAAATTACAGTGTGCCAGAAGTTGAGAGGCATGTCAAGGTGTTGTCGAGCACGTTATAACCGGACTTTATTGTGGCATTGGCGCAGTAAAGGCTTCTTTCTTGCAACTCGACCATGCAGCAAATTTTTGTTCAAGTATCGATGTATTCTGCTCCTTAAAAAACACACTGTCTTTTTCCAGAGCAGCCGGTATTTCTACTGAGGTTACCTCTGGGTTTTTCTTTGTATTCCGAACAATTCTTCTGCTAGGTGTGGCTGAAATCTTTCTTGGTCTACCTGACCTCGACTTGGTAACAAGAGTTCCTAGAATTTTCCACTTCTTAATAAGTGGTTGAATACTACTGACATTTTCAAAGCTTAGGATTTTTTTTTATATTCTTTTCCATCTTTATGAAGTTCCCTTATCTTGTTATGCAGGTCGTTTGACAGTTCTTTTCTGCTCACCATGGTTCAGTATCTAGCCTGCTCAGTGCATTCAAACTTATTAACTATTTATACACTGATACTAATTGCAATTTAGAAAGCCACAGGTATGGAAAATGAACCTTATATTGCCATTTTAACCTGTGAGTGTCACTGTGTGTGTCTGTAACAAGGCCAAACATTCAAGGGTTTGTAAACTTTTAATCAGGGCCATTTTGGTGATTTCTGTTATCATTAGTGGATATGGATAGTTAGGAAACTGTCCTGTAGTTATAGGCAGTGTTCAAAAAGAGCTAAGCCTTTTTGTTTCTTGTTTTATTTAATTTTTGTCACTGGCGAAGAAACATTAAAAGTTTGGAAAGCATTTAATGGCCTCATGTGTTCCACCATCAGAAGTGTCAGAAAACAGTATTAAAAAAATCCTCCAGACCCATAAGATATACGATGGTTGGAGAACCTTCCATCCGGCTGAACAGGACTATCCGTTTTACGAGTAAAAGTATAAAACATATAGTAGATTAGATGACTTCCTGCTGGACCATGTGTCTTTGGAATTGGTAGAAAAGATTGAAATTTTATCAATCAGTTGGTCGGATCATGCTCCGATTATCTTATCACTCTATATGAAAAAGATAAATAGAGGTAGCAGATCAGTCCGTATAGACCCTACTTTATTTTAATCAGAAAAGAACAGGAAAAAAACTTGCTTTTTAGATTCTTTGAGGAAAATGAGAGCTCAGTTGATTCAAAAATCTCGCTCTGGAATACTCATAAAGCGTACATTAGGGGACTATTACTTGCATGGTCAGCAAACAGATCGAAGAATAAATCTCAAACAAAAAATCAACTTTATATTAAACTCATAGTTCAGCATAATTGAAATAAAGTATGCCCAACTTCCAGAGGAATGATGGAAATAGCCCAAACTCAGGAAGAAATAAAGAAATTAAAGCAAGCTCATGTAGATAATTTAATATGGTTACAACAACAAAAAAAGCTACCATCTAGGAAATAAACCAGGACAAATGCTGGCAAATCAATAGGAAAAACAAATCTAGTAGAATAGAAAATATCTTACATGAGAATGGATGTTTAATTACAATTTAGTGGATTAACAAAAGAAATAACGTAAACATAAATAAAACAGAGCATAAATAATTTAAAGCTTGAAAAAGCGCCAGGACCCGACAGATTCCCCAACATCTGTTATAAGACATATGTTGGGTCTCTGGGTATACATCTAAAAAATGTTGCCAACTAGATAAAAACATCAGGGAAGGCACCGGCTGAAAACTTGGAAGCGGCAATTGTTAATATACCTAAAAAAGGAAAATACAACAGTAGATGCTGTAACTATAGGCCAATCTCTTTAATGAATACGGACACTAAACATTTTTTGGGTATATTAGTAAGTAGACTAAACCATATCAAGATCTAATCAATTCAGAACAAACTGCATTGATAAAGGGGAGACAACACCCAGATAACACTCAGAGGTTGATATTATTGATCACGCAAAAAGTAAAAAATTCCCATTGTAGCCCAATCGATGGAAGCAGAGAAAGCATTCGATAGGGTGAATTGGGACTTTATTGACTTAGTCTTAGAGAGTTTAGTTCATGCGCAGCTTTATACACAAGCGCCAATGCCTTCATTAAGGGGGTGGATTTTAGATCAGATGATTTTTCGATAATGAACAGAACTAGACAAGGATGCCCACTCTCCCCACTCATTTTGTACTAATTATTGAACCTTTGATAAAGGCTATCAGGACAAATAGAGAGATATAAGGTATAACAACAGGCTCTCTGTATAATAAAGTCACTGCTTTTGCAGATGACCTAGTGCAGGGGTGTCCAAACTCTGTCCTGCTCAGCAGCACACAGGCCTGAATTTGAGGATTTCCTTTCTGTGCACAGTCAATCGGGACGACTGAAGAAATGATAGTCTCACCTGGGTGCTGCACGGATATACACAAATCCAGGCCTGTGTGCAGCCCACCAGGACCGAGTTTGGACAACCCTGACCTAGTGGTTACTCTCACGAATCCCATAAACTCTCTAGTTGAACTACACAAAATTGTAAATATTTATAGTGAGGTTTCTTATTATAAATTAAATATCTAAAAATTGGAAGATGTTAACTGAAAGATAAATTTGGCTATAAATGGGATGACAATGCATTTAAGCACCTAGGTATAAAATTCACTCTGAATTTGAATAACTTAATAAAAAATTATTTTGAGACACTAAATTTGGATATTAATAATATGATATCAAATTGGAGGAAACTCAATTTGACATGGGTCGGGAAGAATATCGGCGATAAAATTGAAGGTGCTCCCAAAAATCACTTATATATTGAGAAGGATACATCTTAAAATTCCCAATTACAGATTTTAATGAATTGCAGAATAAAATAGATAACTTTATATACAAGAACAAAAAACCTAGGATCAAAAAAGACTCTAGAGGTGGTTTGGCAGCACCTAATGTTCTTGAATATCATAGAGCCATAGCTCTAACGTATATTGTGAAATACACTATTAAGAGAGATTTTCCAAAATATTGGATAATTGAGAGAGAGAGTTGTCACCGAATGTAGATCTAGAAACCGTATTTTGGGATAAAGCATATAGGGGGAAAAGTATCAAATTACCAAAAGTTCCCAGAGTATTAATATCATGCTGGTTTAATCTGAACAAAAGTTTAAATCTAATTAAATTTCCATTGCCAGTTATACTAATTAATAAGATATCCAAATAATTACTACCATTTCTGAATGTGGATTGGACAAATTGGGGTATAAAAACCCTAAAAGATTTATATAAAGGAGATAATTTGAAAACATTTGAATTTGAATTTGAATTTCATTTGTAATGAAAAGAAGATACCAAAAGAACATTTGTTAATCTTAAATATGCGATATACAGCTATTTTGAATTCTAGACAAATTCTAGACAAATTATTGGGAAACAGAATCTTAACAGATTTTAAGCTGTGATGTGATACCAAAAGGAAGCAAACTATAACAAACTGCTGTAAAATATAAAACTTGTACATAAAATATAAAATCCATAAGAATAATAAATTGGGAACAAGATTTTCAAAAAGAATGGTATAAGAAGATCTGGAAAAGAGTGTTTAAAATTACTGAAGAATGCACTAAGAGAAATTCAGTTTAAATTAATACAAAGATGGCATATTACACCGGAAAAATTAGCTCTGATTAATCCACAAACATATACAGGGAATTGTTGGAGATGTCTTAAAGAGATGGGATCACACAGACATAAGTGGGGGTCATGCCTAATCATCCACATTTTCTTGTTCGAATGCATCACCCAAATTTCTAAAATTATTAACTATAAACTGAAACTTTCACAGAAGACCGTCTTGTTTCATTTTTTTCAGGAAAATATTTCACAAATTAAGATCCATATGATCATTAATATCTTGATGGTAGCGAAACGGTTGATTACCCTCAACTGGAAGAAAGAAAGTTTACCAACTTGGCTAGAGATAAAAAGGGGAGTTGACAGAAATGCACAAATCGAATTGGACTTTATTAGCCACAATAGAGACAAACAAACCAAAAATAGATTAAGATGGTTATTGTGGCCTATATGAAGCACATAACAGACAATTCAAGACCATTTTGTTCTCTCTCCATATAAACTCAAAGCGAATTCCCACAAGGTGACTCCCTTTTAACTATTTCCTTTAATTCACTCACTCTTGTTTTTTTGTGTTTTTGCTATTTTTATGATCTATCAGATCTATAACCTCTTGGAAGATAAGATTTTAAGATTTATTATGATGGAATATGTATGGGGGCTACGATAAAAATGATGTGTTAAATGTGACATGGTATGATGCATCTGTTTTGAAAATTTTTGATAAAATGTAAATAAAATATTATTTAAAAAAAAGAAGTGTCGGAAAACAGGGCATTGACCACAAGGGAGACGGTTACCTTATCACACTACACAAAGAATTAAGATCATGCATGTAGAAATAAGTGTATATTTCAATGTAATACCTTTACTGATCCCAATTCACCGAAAATGGAATTTTGAAAACCATACTTAGAGCCTCATTCTATTACCGGCCGTAGGAGATGCGGGCCGCAAGGACCGGCCGCAAGCTATTCGGCTATTCTATTCCCCTCAGGCTGGGGATTCCGGCAGGCTTGCGGCCGGCGCCTTGCTATCCCTTGCGGCCACTCGCGCCGGAGGAAAGCCTTTCATCTAAAACGGCCGCAAGAGTTTCGGCCGCAAGAAAGCCCCGGTTGCTATTCTATTGCTCCGGGAACCCTCACTGCAAGGCTAAAAGCGAGCCGCAGCTTACTTGCAGGAAAAAGGTCCCGCTAGCACCAATTATGCACATTATAAAGCCAAAATAAAGCCATCCTGCACTCTGAGGAGACTATAAAGTGATTGTAGGTGTTAGCAAAAATAGCACAACATTCCCCTATACTCAAATCCGTAAAAAAAAAAATTTTTTATATATGTCAAATATCCATGTAAAAAGTCCAGAGAGCTTGGAGCACCTCAGACCTGCCCACGCTGCGGCCGGAAAATAAACAGTTAATGTAAACTCGGATTTGGGTTGATGTGCAAGCTTGAGAGTGGGTTACTATTAATCCTCATGTCCCCCAATATGATCCCTAGCATTTACAGAGCTTTACAGTGCTGTCTTGAATTTATTTTTGACTTTAAAGATTTCTGAGCTTACGGCCGATTGCAAGATATACGGCTGGCCGTAAGAGGAGATCCTTGCGGGGCCGTTTAATAGAATTGCGAGTTAACGGAACCCCCGCAAGGAATCGCAGCCTTGCGGCCGTTTTACGGCCGATAATAGAATGAGGCCCTTAGACTCTATGTAGTCTTGCAATCGGGCCGTAAGCTCAGAAATCTTTAAAGTCAAAAATAAATTCAAGACAGCACTGTAAAGCTCTGTAAATGCTAGGGATCATATTGGGGGACATGAGGATTAATAGTAACCCATATATATATCCTGAATGTTTTAAATATTATGAGCATGGTGAGAGAAGGAAATGTGTGTTTGGGGATGTCTATATAAATATACAGAAATATGAATATACTCTCTTACAGAGCTTTTATCACTGAAGAAGTTGCAGGATTGGCAGAGAAACACGATTGATTTTATACTTATATATATCATGATTATTTTATGTCATTTTTAATGTATGAACGGAACACACCAGTTATTTTCTTATTTGACAAATAAAAGATTATATATCATTATAGTCAAGTATCATTTGTCCAGATATTTGGTCAAATCTGTGGTGGTATGTTTATACATACATAACTACAGAGTATAACATACTAGAACATCTACAAGCAAGTGTGGAAAAAGAAGAATAATATAGATAAAGGTTTGACATCAGGATGGCTACACCTGCCAGGAGAGGACATACGCATACCTCATTACATTGAAGTCATATCAGGTGAGAGCATAATACATAAATGCCAGTGTATGTGCGTACTGCTGATAAGGAATTCTACAGCAGGAGATTGTGCGCTTTCTTTCCCCTCCCCTCTTATTTACTTTTTAATAGCTTGTCCAGAATTGACATAGCTTTCTTTCCTATAAGCAAATATCTTTTAATTTCATGGCTGGTTTTCCATTTACAGAAATCTTGGAGCCAAGGAAAATAAAATCTGGCACTTTCTCCACTTCTTCCCCATCTATTTGCTATGAACTGAGTTTGCTGTTTGCCATGATCTTCGCCATTTTAATATTTAACAGCAGGCCAGATTTTCCACTTTCACCCTCATCAATAGGCCCTTTAGTTCCTCCTCACTTTCAGCCATAAGAGTAGTATCATCCGTGTATCTGAAGTTGTTGATAGTTCACCTAGCAATATTAATTCCTGCTTTGGATTTGTCCAACCTGTCCTTATGCATTATGTATTCTGCGTATAAGTTTAATAAATAAGGTGACAATAAACAACCTTGTTGTACTCCTTTCCAAATCTTGAACCATATGGTTATTCCTTGTTCGGTTCTGACTGTGGCTTGTTGATCCAAATACTGATTTATAAGTAGAAGGTGAAGATGGTCGGGTACCCCAATCTTGTTAAAAGCTTGCCACATTTGGTTGTGATCCACACAGTCAAAGATTTTAGAATAGTTTATGAAGTAGAGGTAAATGTTTTTCTGGAACTCTTTTGTATCTATTATACAGTGGATATTGGTAATTTGATCTCCTGTGCCTCTGTGAAACTCGGCTTACACATCTGATAGTTCTAGGTGCATATATTGTTGGTGCTGAGCTTGCAGAATCTTAAGCATTGTCTTGCTGACAAGTGATCGATAATTAGAGCACTCTTTGACACTGCCTTCTTTTGGGATTAGGATGTAGACTGACCTTTTCCACTACACTGGCCACAGTTGAGTTTTCCAAATTTGTAGGCATAATGCAAGCAACACTTTCACAGAAACATCTTGTGGGGCATAGCATTTCCGCTGGGATTCCATCAACTTCTCTAGCCGCGTTATCTGCAAGGCTTTGAAAGGCCCATCTCACTTCACTCGCCAACATATTTGGATCCAGCTCATTGGACTACTGAGGTTATCAATGCTGTTAAGGTCCTCCCGATATAGATCTGTGTATTCCTGACACCTCTTCTTTATCTGATCTACTTCTATTAAGTCTCTACCATTTTGTCCTTTATCACACCTACTTTGGTATGAAAGGTTCCTTTGAGATCATCTTTACATAGTTTATTATATAATGTTTGCTTGTCTCTTCTTGATATCCTCTGGAATTCTGCATTTAGGTTGACAATTTTTTTCCTGTCTCCACTACCATTTGCTTTCCATCTTTCCTCTGTTACTTTTCACAGCCTCATCAGACCACTAAGACCACTTTGCCTTCTTACTTTTGTTTCTTTTGGGGATATTCTTTGTTGTTTTTTCTGGATAATGTCACAAATGTCTGTCCAATTTCTTCAGGCATTCTATCCAGCATGTCTAGCCCCTCAAACCTATTATCTACTTCTACTTCACAGGGGCTATTATTTACTTTGTGTTTGCTTGGTATGATTATTTTCCCTCTTTTGTTCAGTTTTATTCTGAACTTTGCATTCAAATCCTCATTAACTCTGAGCAGCTCCAGGTCTTATTTATGTACAAGCGACTTGCCCATCAAAAATTATGGCAATAAAATTTGAAGCTTAGCAATGCTATTGTTTGCCACTCAATGCGAGGCCCTTGGCAATAATCTCCCAGCCTGATGCTACTTAGGCACAGGCAAGAGGTACTAGACAATACTGGCACAGGCTGAAGGCACTGCAAGGAACATGGAGCATGGTCATCAAAAATAGGGAACACTGGAATAGACAAGGAACAGGTGTATCTGAGGAGTTTAAATAGACAGGGTTTTTTGGCCACGCCAGCCGAGACCACCCAATTTAAGGTTCATTGTCCCTTTAAATCTACTAAGACAAATTTGCACGTTAGCACTAGCAGGAACAGCAGGATGCCACGTCCGTTCAATTTGCCATAGGTACAGTGCCGTGCAAAAAAATTCACCCCCCCCCCCCTTTGCCCCTTTGGCTTTTTTATTGTGTTTTGTTGCCTCACAACCTGGAATTAACATGGATTGTTTGAGGATTTGCATCATTTAATTTACAGAACATGCCCACAACTTTAAAGATGTTTTTTTTGTTTGTATTTTGAAGCAAACAACAAATAGGACAATATAACAGAAACAGTCAATGTGCATCACTATTCACCACTCCCCCTAAAGTCAATTCTCTGTAGAGCCACCTTTTGCGGCAATCACAGCTCCAAGTCAATTTGGATAAGTCTCTATGAGCACTATGAGCTCATCTTACCACTGGGATTTTTTCACATTCCTCCTTGCAAAACTGCTCCAGCTCCTTCAAGTTGGATGGTTTGCGCTTGTGAACAGCAACCTTTAAGTCTGACCACAGATTTTCTATTGGATTGAGGTCTGGGCTTTGACTAGGCCTTTCCAACACATTTACATGTTTCCCCTTAAACTACTCAAGTGTTGCTTTAGCAGTGTGTTTGGGGTCATTGTCCTGCTGGAAGGTGAACCCAAAGATTTGGATATATTTTGATAACCTAATCCTGGCTTGTTCTTCTCAACAACATTGTCCCTTACTTGTTTGACGAGTACCTTGGTCTTCATGGCAGTGTTTGGTTAGTGGTGCCTCTTGCTTAGGTGTTGCAGCCTCTGGGTCCTTTCAAAAAAGGTGTGTATTCGTAATGACAGACCATGTGACACTTAGATTGCACACAGGTGGACATCATTTCACTAATTATGTGACTTCTGAAGGTGATTGGTTGCGCCAGAGCTTTTTATGAGCTTCATAACAAAGGGGTGAATACATACGCACATGACAATTTTCTGTTTTTTATTTGTCAAAAATAGTTTTATGTATATATTTTTCTCATTTCACTTCACCAACTAAGACTATTGTGTTCTGATCCATTACATACATTCAGATTAACAAAACATTGAACTTAAGGCTGTAATGTAACAAAATAGGTAAAAAGTCAAGGGGGTGAATACTTTTGCAAGGCACTGTATCTGGGGAACCCTGACACAAATATGTGTTTTTATAAAAAGCACAAACTGTTGGCAATATTATAATTAAAGCATGGTATTAATAATAATATAGTATATTATAAAATGCATACCGTATATATTCAAGTTTTCAGCCAACCCAAGTATAAGCAGAGGCACCTATTTTACCACAAAATACTGGGAGAACTTAGAGACTCGAGTACGAGCAGAGGGTGGGAAATGTGCTGCCCGCTGTATCCCTCTTGTGCCCTCTGTGTCTCCCTCTTGTGTGCCCTCTGTGCCGCTTTCTTGTGTCCCCCCTCTCTCTCCCCTGTGTCTCTTCCCCCTCACCCTCCCCTGTGTCTCTTCCCCCTCTCCCTTCCCTGTGTCTCTTCCCCTCCTCTCCCTCCCCTGTGTCACTTCCCCCCTCCCTCTCTCCCCTGTGTCTCTTCACTCCTCTTCCTCCCCTGTGTCTCTTTCCCCCGCTCTCCCTCCCCTGTGTCTCTCCCCCCTCCTTTGTGTCTCTTCCCCATCTCCCTCCTCTGTGTCTCTCTTCCCCCCTCCTCTGTGTCTCTTCCCCCCTCCTCCTTCCCCTGTGTCTGTTGCCCCCTCTCCCTCCCCTGTGCCTTATCCTCCTTCCCCATTATCCTCCTCCCTTCTTCTCCCTTATCCTCCTCCCTCCTTCCCACTTATCCTCCTCCTCCCTCCCCCCCTTATCATCCTCTTCCTTCCCCCATAACCTCCTCCTCACCCCCTCCTTAACCCCGCTCCTCAACCCTCCTCATCCTCAACTCCCCTCCTCATCCTTAACCCTCCTCTTCAACCCCCCTCCTCAACCCCCCTCCTCATCCTCCCTCCTCAACCCCCCTCCTCATCCTCCCTCCTCACCCCCCTCCTAAACCACAACCCCCCTCCTCATCCTCCCTCCTCAACCCCCCTCCTCAACCTCCCCTCATCCTCCCTCCTCAACCCCCTCCTCATCCTCCCTCCTCAACCCCCCTCCTCAACCCACCTCCTCATCTTCAACCACCCTCCTCAACCTCATCCCCCCTTCTCATCCTACCTCCTCAACCCCTCCTCATTCTCCCTCCTCATCACTTTACCCCTCTCTAATTACCTCCCCCTCTCCCTTTCCCCTCTCTTACCTTCCATTAGCTGCTCCTCTGCTCCTCCGCGCGCCTTCCGGCTGTGCCTTAAGCGCTCATCGCTAAGTCGTACCCAGAACGCAAACAGTTAGACAATTATAATATGCGATTGATTTGACATTCAAAAGAGAGTACATATCTGGGTGTGCGCACTGCGGCATATGTGGATACAGGCACAACTATTCCATGTAGATAGTGATAGTATTTTTTGCTGAAAGATTGTGTTCACAGTAAAGCGTGCCTTGTTGTATTACACAGTCTCAACGTATTCCAGGAAGGCTCATTGAACTGGACAGAATCGAAATGGTTACATTACGGGCTACGGTTTTACATGTTAAGGGAATGTAATAGGGCTGCTAGACCAGGAGACAGACAGGGAGGAGATGTAAATCCTCCCAATGCTCCTTCCAGTGTATGCCTTCACCTCCCTGTCTTTAAATCTCTTTTTTTTTTTTAATGCACTCTATTTGCATTTTCTCCCAAAATCCCTGCATGTGGCAGTAATCTACTGCACCCTGGACCACCTTCACAATGTCTTTCAACATTCCATTGTTAATCCTAGGATGAATTTAATGTCTCTATAGACAACCCTGAAGCTCAACCTGCTTCTAAGTTACTCTCAAGACTGTCCTCATTTGGTTTATCACAGTGGACTTCTGCTCCATCACACTGTGATGGTCAAACAATTGATCTTGTATTTTCTAATCTCTTTACTGTCTCTAAATGTACCAATTTCCCTTTTCCTCTGTCTGACCATCATCTCATAACCCTGAGTCTCAAAACTACACCGACTCCAACCCTACCACTACAATCTCCAAGAACAATTAGAAATCTCTCTTCCACTGATTCTCAAAAACTTTACAACTGACCAAAGCCACTCCTATCATAAACACACTCGCTCCCCTGCTGTTTCACAATATAATCCCAAATTTGTTTGGTTACAAAACAAACATGTTACCTTCAATAGTGCTTCCACGATGCTGAACTCCACTGGAGTAAATCACACATTCATGCAGACTTCCTCCACTACCACTATTCTATGATTGTACAATAATACCTTTACAAACAAACATATTTCTCAGGCTCATATCCACTCTGTCATCCCACCCCAGACACCTAAAATCACCTCAAAAATAAAATCTATTCCTCTGTTCTACCTTATCATCCTCTCTCACCTACTTCCTCAACCTCTCTATTGAAACTCACACATTTTCCTCTCCCTTCAAACAGTTCAAACACTTATTACACCAAACCCTATGTTGCCTCCAAACTACTACTATTTAAACTCATTACTCGACTCTCTACAATCTGTTTTTTTGTGTATAACACTCTACTAAGACAGCACTTTCCAATGTAGCTAACGACCTCCTGATGGCGAAAGCAAAATGGCACTCTCTACTTATTCCCCTTGACCACTCACTTCTTATCCAGACTCTCAATTTCCTTGGTTTCTGTGACACTGCACTTTCCTGGTTCCATTCTTATCTATATAACCATTTCTGTAGTGTTAGGTACTTGGTTTCCTCTTCATCACCATTACACTCAACGTTGTAGTCCCTCATGTCCCTGTGTTTGGTCCCTTGCATTACTCAACCTCCCTCAGACAACTAATAAGCTCTCTTAGTTTCCAGTATCATCTCTATGCTGACGATACCCAAATCGACATGTCCGCACCCGTCTACCACCTGTCTATCCAACAACTCCTCCTGGATGGTCTCCTACATCCTAAAAATAAACATGTCAAAGACAGAACTCTTGATAATCCCACCCTCTACTACCTCCCCAGTTCCAAACATAACCCTTACAGTTTACAACTGCACCACCAGACCTACATCACAATCCACTGCCTTGGGACTACTCTGGATTCAGCACTCTTTCTCTCCCCAAATCCAGTCACTTACCAAAACTTTCATACTACATCTATGATACATCTCCAGAATCTGTCCTTTTCTCACTCAAGAAGCAACCACAATCTTAATTCATTCACTGAACATTTCCCGCATTGACCAATGCAACTCACTCCTAATGTGCCTTCCCCATATTACCCTCTCCCCACTTCAAAACATACAAATGCTTCTGCTAGGCTCATATATCTAACCAGCCATTTTTTATATGCTGTCCAATTCTGCTAATCCATTACCTGGCTTGCCATACCCACTGGAATTAAGTTCAAAATCCTGACACTCACCCACAAAGACCTCACCAAAACAGCACTCTCCTACATATCAGATTTAAAGGCATATTTAAGTTTCATGGATTTTGAATCTGATAGATGAGAATCAGTAGTGTATGAAATCATTATATTTGCATTCATTTTTTATTTTTTTCTAAATAACAAACTCGCCCTAATGTTTGAGATTGCAAGCTGTTGATTTTGTCAGTTAACAACCCTGGAAATCCCTGTTTTGGCCAGTCACATGCAGCTAATACATTGTATTAGCTGCCAGTTTGTGAACCAATCATGGGATTTATAGTCCTGTTTTTACCCGAGAACAGGAAGTAAACAGGAGCCCAGACATTGTTTTGAGGATATTGAGCTGCTGCTGGCTTGAAGCTTAGTAAAGGGTTACAATTCATAACAAAATGCAGTCTTTCTATTGGTAGGTTGTTCTCTGTTGTGTTCAACTCTCTGTGACTCTATGGACCGCAGCACACCGGGTACATCTTTCAGTCACTTGCCCTCCGAGCACCATCAAATTTATGTTCATTGCTTCAGTGACTTCATCTATCCATCCTCTATCGTCCCATTCTTCTTGTGCCTTCAATCTTTCCCAGAGTCTTTTCTAGGGATTCCTGATCTCATGATATGGCCAAAATATTTGAGCTTCAGCCTCATGATCATACCTTCCAGTGAACAGTTTGTCTTGATTTCCTGAAGTACTGATTTTTTGGATCTTCTTGCAGACCACGGGGCTCTAAGCAGTCTTCTCCAACACCACAATTCAAAGGCATCAATCTTATGGAGCTCAGACTTCTTTATGGTCCAGCTCTCAAATCCATATGTTAGTACTGCGAATACCATAGTGCTAGCAATGCAGACCCTTTGTTGATAGTTTAATATCTTTACTTTTTACTAGCATGTCCAGGCTTGCCATAGCTTTCCTCCCCACAAGCAAACATCTTTTAATTTCATGACCACAGTCACCATCTAAAGAGATATTGGATCCAAGGAAAATAAATTCTGACATAGCCTCTTCCCTGTCTATTTGCCAGGAAGTGAGATTGCCTTTTGCCAGGATCTTCGTCTTTTTTAAGTACGGTACCTCCTCACTTTCAGCCAACAGAGTAGTATCATCAGCGTATCTGAAGTTGTAGATATTTCTTCCAGCAATATTGATTGCGGCTTTGGATTCATCCACTCCAGCCTTACGCATGATGTACTCTGCATATAAGTTGAATAAATAAGGTGACACTTGTAGGTACTCTGTACCTGTGTAAGCAGCTCTGGGGTGTGGAAAACAAAGTTTTATTTTTAAATGAAATAAGTCTGTATGTGTTTAGAATGAATCAATGTTTGTTTCTGATATAAGCAGCATGTGTTCGATTGGATAAAGGTAAAAATAGTGAAATGTAGATATACCTTTGAGATACATCCCTAAAACCCTCTGCTCTTCCCATTGCATATGTCTCTCGTCACCTGTTATCACCTCCTCACACTCTCATCTCAAAGACTTTTCTTGTGCAGCCCACACACCCTGTGGAATTCTCTACACCATCTGTCAGACTCTCCCCTACTCTTCACAGTTTCAAAAACTCCCTGAAAATCCATCTATTCAGAGATGCCTACCAACTCTATCTATAACCTCAAGATGCCAAACAAAACTGTGACCACCTCATATGCATAGATCCTGCTGCCCTATTTGAGAACAGACAAGCAACCCCCTTTCCTTTTGTGTCTAATACCCTTGACATACATCCCTATTAAATTCCCCCAGCGTGTAAAACCAGAGCCCGTAACGGAGCCCGCAAGATTTTGGGCTATTAAATTGTCCTCTTAAAGCCAAACGATCTGCGGGTTACAGAGGGAAAAACCCTATGGGATGTCGAAATCTGAACTACGTTGTCGCAAAATCTTTGATCTGGCAAGCCTGTAACTGTTACGTTCAAAAATAGCTATTAAATTGCTACGAGTCCTCAAAGACACACTGGTGTTCAAACCCGTAACCCGCAAATGGAGGCAAAAATATTACAGTTTCCAAATAGGGTTTACCGCCAACTTTTAAACATTGTAAAATACAATATAAACACACCAGTGGACTTTAAAATATGGGGAAAGCATGGAAAGGCATTACAATTACTTGCACAATAAACCCCAAATAAAAAAATAGGCATTTAAAAAAATATTTCTATCATATGTTGAAATTTATGCCAATATGAAAAGCCATGCTGCAATAAAGCAATGAAAGACACACAATCTGATTAAATTGCAACACAAAACATGGAACTGATGCCATATTAACCCTTTCTCACTCACAGAGGCTCTAATGTTTACCCTGGAATATATATATATATATATATATATATATATATGATTGCGTAAACATCTCGCTCATCACATCTACATTGGGAAAACAAATAGTGGCCAACTTACACCGCCACATCACATATATCAAGTACCAGGGGAACATTTTATTATTTGTTGTTCAGTCCTTTAGTCATTTCCGACTCTCTGTAAATCTATGGACTGGAGCACATTTAGATAGGTCTCTGACTGTGCTGTTCCACAAGGTTTGCATGTCAAAGATACTGGAGTGGGTTGTCAGTTCCTTCTCTAGTGGACTGGGATTTGTCTGCAACTCAGATTAGTTATCATTTGCTAGATGTTATCTATTCTTTGGCTCTTTGTCTTGACTCTCTATTCGCTGATTACTGTTGTTGTGCCCAGGAATGACAGGGATTGTCATAATTAGCTACTTAATAAATTAATATACTTTACCTATTTCTAATGAATGTATCTAGCAATCAATAGCCTGAAGAGCTAACAATCTGTTTTTATTTTCCAGCAGCATACAATGTCCAGTTGGTCTGTTGCTGCCCTAAGGAGAAAGTGTCATGAATGTCCCAACAGAGCATTAGAAATAGACTGTCTGCCCGAAGGCAAAACGTTGGTTTATTTGTGTTAAGCGCCATTTTAGTTTCGCAATGTTATTAGTTGCAAGTTAGTGTTGTAAAATGGCGTCATTTATGTATGTGTTACGCGGCTCTGCATGTTCTGTCCGTTGTAACAGTGTATTTTGTACCTCGTACGTTCCTGTGTAAAAGTGCTATGCGGTTGTTGGTGTTTTGAGCGGTTCAGGGGTGGTGTAGCCTCGTTTTAATTTTTTGGGGCAGCGATTTTTTGGTTTGCACGGTTCGGCCGTTAAGTTCGTATTTTTCGTATCTCGTATTTTATTTTTTTAATTTGTAATAGTGTATTTTGTACCTCATACGTTCTTGTGTGAACGTGCTACGCTGTTGGCGGGGTTTTGCGTGGTCCTGTGTCGTGTAGCCTTGATTTCATATTTTGGGGCGCCCATTTTTTTCTTGCTTAGCTGATTTTCGAATGCTGAAACTCGGCCAAATGGACTTAAATTTGCATTCCACCTCACTCCCAGACGTCCTGGCTGTTTCCCCGTGCTGTGTGTGAGATTTTGGTTTGCGCGGTTCAGCCAGTAAGTTCGTATTTTCGTATCTCGTATTTGTTTTTTCTAAGTCCCGCATCTCTTTTTTTTTTCTTTGTCCCGCGTTGGTCAACTGCTTGCAGCATAAGGCGATTCCGCGTTGAGTAAGTGTTTGGTGGCTAAGTTCCGCGTGTTTCAATGTGTGCCTCGAGTTTTAATGCCTTAACAGCTCGTCTCACTTTGGCGCTCATCACCTAAGTGCTCCGAGTTAACATCTCGCTTTGAGAGGTTTGCAAGCGATGAGCGCCTTTGGCGCTCATCGCCTAAGTTGTAAAGCGTCATGACGTCTCGTAGTTTGACAACTATTATATGTGATTGTCTATCATGCAGTTGTAATTTCTTTTACTTGGGACAATCAACTAGACCCCTAAGGCTGAGAAAAAAACAAGAGAAACTTTAAACAAATTACTACGGTAGCAAAACATTTTCTCGTGAAACCTCATGGGAACCTGTATGCCCTTAAAATGTTGGGGCTTGCAATGTAATATGCATAGAGTAAGAGAGGGTAACTTAGAAAAAACATTATTATAAGCTGAGACTAGATGGATTTACCTGCTGAATACCATACATCTACATGGGTTAAATGAGCATAATACATTTTCAGTCTTTTTATAGATCGGGCATGCTAAATATTAATACAATATGATATACAATATTGGTGTGTTATGTAAACACTCTGTAGACACATATGTACATTCATGTGAGGGACAAAAATGTAAACTAATATATTATGATTTTTTTTATATAAACTTACAATCATGGAATACACATAATGTTGCTATTGGCTGGTAAAAAAATCCCAACAGGCAACTAATTCAGATTGGTTCCAGATTTGCAATATATGGATCTGTTGAATAAAGGGGTTTACCTAGTCTATTTTTCTAACTATAAAGTATTTGTATATTTTAGATCTTTATGTTCTCTTGTCTAACAGGTTGAATAAATAGAAGCATAGACAAAGAATTTGGGACACATATACTCCTAAGGAGGTATGTTGTTCGGACAGTGATATATGACTAATCCAACTTAATATCATGCGTAAGTATAGTAATAATATTGTAATAGTTTATCGTGGGATAAGCCATTAGATCTATATTGTTGTTATTGTTTCAGAGTATGCTGGTTATATATTAGGGATTGCTCTGATTGGCCCCTTAGTGAGGGAGGGACGGAGTTCGATCTGGATGTGCTGGAGGGTGAGTTGTTTATGCCCGATGGCATGCCGATTGGGGTTGGACCTCTATGCTCCTATGTATAGGTGTGCTGTGCGGAGAGGTATGTACCCAGCGGATGTGTGGATTAAAATTGCGATTTCATTGATTTGAATTTGGCGGCTTTGTATCTAAGGGTGATGGGGAATCCAGACGTGGACCCCTTGCTCACAGTGCCTTAGGGAGTTATCAGCTACACCTCACTGACGAGGCCCACAGAGGCCGAAACATTTGTATGGGCTTTGCTGTTTCTCCTGTTCAGAGTAGAATTGCCTGGTATTTTGGGTCTGGACAACTCTAGTGAGTGGGGCCAGTCTGATATACTAAAGGATATGTCTCCCTGTGAAGGGCACAAGTGAGCTAAAAGAGGTCCCTCTCAGAGTGGGTTATCATGTCCATAGGACTAGCCTATTAAGGTTAGTTCGTTCTCTGGTGGAGCATCTCTATTTAGTTTTTTGTTTATTTCATTTAAGTTTTAATGCATTAAAGGGCCAGTATAGTCATATATTTAAAATTTACTGGGCAAATTAAAAGCCTCTAATTTATTATCCTTTATATTCAATGCTGCTACTGTAGAAGTGGCAATTTGGGCTTCAGCAGCTTAACTTTCTGATGTGGAAGGAGATTATGACAACATAGAAAGAGCCTGTCTACAGAATGTGAAAGTGGCAGTTACATCTGCCAGTGCTCACTCAGAACTAAACAGAAGTTCATTAGTTTACAAGGACAAACAATCCAGAGAAAGTAACAGGTATCAGGAGGGCAGCAAGCATAATAATGCCACCTAAAAAACATCTCCAAACGTTGTCACTATTATACAGAAGACACAGCTAACATTTGAATACACTCTCTCATCATATCTTGACTCGACTACTGCAATTCACTCCTTGCTGGCCTCCCCATCTCTCGTCTGTCTCCTCTCCAATCCATAATGAACGCCTCCGCTAGACTCATCTTCCATTTGAACCGCTCAGTGTCTGCAGCTCCTCTCTGTCAATCACTCCACTGGCTTCCTATAGCTTCCAGAATCAAATTTAAAATCATGACCTATAAAGTCCTCAACAACAGTGCACCCCCTTATATCTCTGCTCTTCTTTCAAAATACTCTCCCAATTGCCCCCTTCATTCTGCTAATGACCTTCTTCTTTGCTCCTCTCTTATCACCTCCTCTCACTCCCGCCTTCAAGATTTTTCTCGTGCTGACCCTACTATCTGGAACTCTTTGCCTCGCTCCACTATTCTATCTTCCAGCCTCAAAACCTTTAAGAAATCACTAAAAATACACCTGTTTAAAAAATCTTATCACCTACAGCCTTAATATGCACAACTGCACACTCCACAGCTTAAAAACACTTACACCCACAATCTACAGTATGGATCTCAGTCCACCATGGCTCATTGCATCACATTAGAGGTATCAAAGTCCTCCCCCAGTAATATATATTATGACTGAGATAAGATGACCTGTATTTTTTAAATACGGTAATTATAGGGTTTTTAGGAGACATGCTGCATGTTACCAGTGGGCTACTAGCTGGATAGCTACGTTTTAGGCATTAATAAGATTCTGTAATAGCGTAAAATGATTAATTGTAATGTTTTCATACTGTAATTGCTTCATGAAATCCAACTGAAAAGGAGTAAAAAATCTTACACTGATTTGAAATTACATTTCTTAATTAAGTAACAATATTAATTTAAGTTAATCACTTAAACTACTATAATCAATTTATGACTTTTGTAAGCCAAAAGTAATGAGACCAACCATTGTTATGCATATTTTTCTAAGTACACTATATGGTACAAAGGGTGTGTCTTACACACACTATAGTCAAATTTAACAGTTTGCTAAATAATGGGCAAATCTAAAAGCTAATGAATACGTCAAAGCAAATATCTAATGACGGAATAAAAGTAGCAAACCACTATGACAGGAACAAGCTTATGTGTCTCATTCTTAAAGGGCCACAGCTAAGGCCCTAATTTTGGTGGGTCACTAACATACCAATAAAAATATGAATATTTGCATTTAGAAGTTACTTAGTAATAAACAAATCTTTGAGTTCCCTACATGTGGTCTATCACTCATTTGATGGATGATTGTAGTTGAATAAAGATATTAGTTATTTGCATCACATGGTCTAACAACAATTTCCAGAGTGAAAACACAGGCAATATTTGATCCATATCCTTATTCTATGTTCCAGACATATATTTTCTAAGAATTTAGTCAATTCCATTAATCTGTAAGTACTTAACACTGCTGCCTGGGGCCATTTCACGTTCCAGCTTCTGATCATAACCTTATTTTTTCATTCTTGTCCCTTGAAATATGCCTCCTTCCTGTACTTTCCTGTAAATAATTCTGTTCTTTGCCCGAGAGCTATATACAAGGGTGTGCTCAGGGTGAATAATGGGATTATTATTCCTATCTATCTATATTTGGGTAGGGCAGCACTCAGAGTTCCCTTTTCATTAGCAGAAAATGTGATATTTATTTATTCTCAGCTGAACACTTTGTTAAGATGACCTTTGTAATATTAGTCTTCTTGGCCCTATAATTTTAATCAGAATGTGTGATTAAAACAAGCTTTCTTCTTTAATGCAAATAATTGAATGTTTTGTTTTCACAGAACATACCATAACTTATTTTTACAAACGATAAAAAAACACATTAATCTGTCCAAGTTCTCTGAAACTTCACATTGCCGTATGATTAGGCCACATCTTCTAAAATCATTCTGTAAATATGAATAATCAGCTGGTGGTCTGCGCAAGTGCTGAAGGAGTAGCCTGTGGGGCGATAGCCCAGTGTCCATACCTCATGCCAACACTACATTGACCAACAAAGAAGAATATCAATTACCACAGTTGAAGAAACTCTGTTGTGTATGATTAACACTACATGTTATAACTTCATGCTTCTAAATTACAGTAATATGACATATATAGTTGTCAGCAGTGCGGGTTGGCAAAAGTTGTTGCTCGCTCCTTGCCAGCAACTGTGGACTTTAGGCCTGCAAATATGGAGGGGCCGCATTTGCGGAGGTGGAGGCTCTACGGCACCTCACACGCGGTTACCAACACCCACACAAGTGGCACTACCATGGACTTACACAAAAAAATACGAGCCGCAAAAATACGACCTTAATAACAAAATTACAACCATAACGGCAGAACCGTGCGCTCAACAAAACATTACAAACACAATAAATACACACACAAAATACATAAAAAGCTTACCCACAGCAAGGGGGGCACCAAGGACCTCTGCAAGTGAAGTTACAGCTCAATTTAAGTCCAAATTCAAGAGTTTAGACACACGAAAATATCCTAAGCGAGAGAAAAACACCCCAAAATTCCACTCTGATTGGATAATGCACCTGTCAATCTTTATTTAAACCAATCACAAGGCACATATGCCTTCAGCCAATCACAATGGGATACACCCCCACGTACCGATTGGCCGAAGGCATTTGAGCATTCTCATTGGCTGTTGTCAATGTCAATCAGTATTACAGCCAATGAGAAGGTGCAGATGTCTTCAGCTAATCACCCCATGGGGGTGTATCCCATTATGATTGGCTGATGGCAATAAAGTTTTCTGATTGGTTTAAATAAAGATTGACAGGTGCATTATCCAATCAGAGTGGGGGTTTGGGGTGCATCCCTTTCTCATTGGCTCACACATTTGATTCTCACATTCTGATTGCCTGAATTTGATAGACAGCTTTTTCAGCCAATCAGAAGCCGCCATTGCCAATTTTCTTCGAGAAAACTCTGTAGGGGGCGCATTAGCGTTGGGGAGATCCGCAAGTGCGGATCTCTGTTATTTTGTTTTTGTTTTTTTAATTTTACAGCCCGGATTCTTTTATGGCCCATCCGGGGCAGAAGATGAGGAGGCCGGAGACATAGCGGGGAGGTAAGTACACTGTATATTATGTTTATTTTACTTTGTTTTGAGGTTTACAGTATGTATGTTGTACTAATGTAATTATTTTTTTTCAACAGGGGCGAGAAGAAGAAAAGAAGAAGGACGGGGACATGCTGGAAAGGTGAGTAGAATATTTATAATATTTACTATGTGTACTTATTTTCTGTAAACGTGTTGTAGTAATTTTTTTTCCCTAGGTTGCTGATCTGAAGGGACATCTGCAAAGGAAAGTGGTCTTAATTATTTTATGTTAGCTTAGAATTAGAGTATTTTATATAGAAATATCATTTATTGTATGTTAGATAGTGGGATGTATTTTATATAGATAGGATGTATTGTATATTAGATTGGGTGATGTATTTTACATAGATAGGATGTATTGTATATTACATAGATTGGGGGAAGTATATTAGATAGATAGGATGTATTGTATATTACATAGATTAAGTGATGTATTTTAAATAGATAGTATTGATTGTATGTTAGATAGATATGGGGGTATTGTATTCTATTTCATTTTATTTGCATTGTATATATTGTATGTATTTCCTTTTCAGGTGTGTAATTTTTCTTTTGTAGTGCGGGGGTTGTATTGTATTTTTTTATTTTTTGTAATGTTCCTTTTTTTCTTTTTTGTGACTTAGGTTTTTTATTTTTGGTAATGTAGATTTATTATTTTTTGTGATTTAGGTATTTTTATTTTATATAATGTAGATTTTTTATTTTTGGTGCCTTTAGTTTGTTTGATTTTCTCTAATTAGAGTGGTGGGGGGTTATTAAGGGGTAGTTAGTGTAGGTCTTAATAGGTTAGTGTAGAGGGGTTAGTTTAGATTTCATGGTTTATTGGGGCGCTATGGTGCAGTGTAGTGTTTATACTTTGTGTCATGACGGTACTGGAGAAGCCTCATAGCACTAACTGTCCCATGAGGGTCTTTAAATACCGTTAAAGGACTAATGGGGTTAAATAGAGGCTTATGAGGGCTGTATAGACCCCCATAAGAGACTGGTTAAAATAGTGTAGTGCTTACACTTTGCGTCATTAGGGTCCTGCATGACTCTCATGGCACTTATAGTGTTATTACATGCGTTGATTAGTGTGTTATAGGGGTCTATATAGTTGGGGCACACTCACATTGTGTGACAATCAGCATTTCAACACTTTCTTTTATTGCCCCGTCATTTTTGACAGGCAAGTCACTAGTATATATATATATATATTTGTTATTATAATTAAATAATGGGTTAAAGCTTTCATGGCAAAGACATACTGCTCCCTTGCACTCTAGTTGCCAAATCTGGTAATGCATGATATTCCAATTTTTATGTGTCCCCTGTTCATTCAATCTGGGGGGGGGGGGGAAGCGGTTGTCCCCCCCATCCTCCCCAGTCCCTACGACCTTGGTCCTAGCCCAGTGGGCTAGAGGGTCACAAACCAAAATCTACCCTCACCCCAATAGCAAAATTGCCTCTCCCATAATAGTCTCCTATCACCTGTGTTGACTGAAATGGGAAACCTTATCTATGGAACTAAAACCCTGAAACATGTTTTACCCACACTTATACTTGCTTAATGTATCCCTTTGTAATACCTTTAGTTATATGATCTATACAGGATGCATCTTAACAGCATCCATGACCTCAATAGTTTGTCCAATGAGCTGGAGTCAGACAACTTGGAGAGCAAAGTGAGATAGGCCCTAGGATGTCTTGCTGATTATAAGGCTGCAGGAGTTGATAGAATCCCAATTGAACTATTTACATTTCTACAAGATGATGCTGTGCAAGTGTTGCTTGTTTCATGCCAACAAATTTGGAAAACTCAACAGTAGCTAATTGTGTGGAAAAGGTCAGTCTACATTTCAATCCCAAAAAAATGCAGTGACAAATAGTTCTCCAATTATCGAACAGTTGCACTCATTTCACATGCCAGCAAGGTAATGCTTAAGATCGTACAAGCTTGACTCCAACAATATATGGACCAGGAACTACCATATGTGCAAGCCGGGTTCTGCAGAGAAAGAGGCACAAGAGATCAAATTGCGAATGTCTGATGGATAATAGAGAAAGCAAAAGAGTTTCAGTAAAAAACATTTACTTCTGCTTCATAGACTATTCTAAAGTCTTTGACTGTGTGGATCACAACAAAATGTGGCAAGTTCCTAAAGACATGGGAGTACCAGATCATCTCATCCTCCTCCTGAGGAATTTGTATGTGGACCAAAAAGCCATGAACGGAACATGGGACAACAGAATAGTTCAAAATCGGAATAGGTGTGCGACAAGGTTGTATATTGTCACCTTATTTAATCAACTTATACGCAGAGTACAACTTACGTAAGTCTGGGTTGGATGAATCAATATTGCTAGAAGAAATGTCAACAACCTCAGATATGCAGATGATACTATTCTGATGGCTGAAAGTGAGGATGAACTAAAAGACCTATTGATGAGGGTAAAAGAAGAAAGTGCAAAAGTTGGATACTTTGTGTTAATGTCCATTGCCACATAAATAACAAACATTGTTCTCATTTTAAAATTCTGATAATGGCTTTATCTATACTTGCAGTAAATTAATTGACTTAAATAAATCTTCAGCTTTGAATTAAAAGCTAAACCACTTGTTTATTAATCTTTATCTAGGACTGTTTAACTAATATATTTGGTTGCCTTTATGCTTTCGGTACCAATTCTGAACGTATAGTTGTGTGACTCAGAAATGTGTTTAAGATAATATAATTTTTTTAGCTGGGTAAATCAGTCTGTCAAAAACATGTTCTAAAAGATATTCTAATGTAGGAAGCATATTCTTTCAAGTTTTCTTACATATAATCACAACATAAATTGAGGAATATTATTACTATTATTTTTTACTTGCATAATGCCAACATGTTCCATAGTGCTGGAAATCAGTAGGATTGACAGAAGAAATTACAAAGACTGATATAGTAAGAGCAGACTGTTCTTAATGAAACAATCAGTTTTTTTTTAACACTTTCATACATCAAATTTTCGGTTCGCGAACATCGGACGCGAACTTCCATCAAATGTTCGCGAACGGGCGAACCCGGCGAACCGCCATAGACTTCAATGGGCAGGCGAATTTCAAAACCCACAGGGACTCTTTCTGGCCACAATAGTGATGGGAAAGTTGTTTCAAGGGGACTAACACCTGGACTGTGGCCTGCCGGAGAGGGATCCATGGCAAAACTCCCACGGAAAATTAGTTGATGCAGAGTCTGGTTTTAAGTCTTAAGCCATAAAGGGCATAAATCACCTAACATTCCTAAATTGTTTGGAATAACATGCTTTAAAACATCAGGTATGATGTTGTATCGATCAGGTAGTGTAAGGGTTACACCCGCTTCACAGTAACAGACCAATCTCCCCGTTTAATGCACCGCAAACAACCGCAAAAAGTCCTTTTGCACAACCGCAAACTCCCCATTTGCACAAGGTTGGATACCAAGCTAGCCATGTCCCGTTCCTTGTCCTCACTGATGTCATTGAAGGTCTCTTCCTCCACCCAGCCACCAAGGGTCCCCAAAAGGTGACAACAAGCCCCCTGGGACGCCTGCTGTGTTTGGTCTTCCACCTCCTCAAAGCCACCTTCCTCCTCTGACTCCTCTTCTTCAGACTCCTCTCTCTGCGTTGCCTCTGTCTGCGTTATTATAAGGTGTGTACTGTTCCTATCGGTTTAATCCCTGTTACGTCCACTATTAGAGGACGTGTATATGGCATTGATTTTTGGAACAGGGAGATGGAAAAAGATGCTTGGTCGGGCTTCCTACTTCAAATTTGGGGCACTGTGCATGCAATCTAAGGTGCCACCAGATATGAGTGTCACTGTGCACTGGCAAAAGTTGGCAGAGTAGATGCAATAGGCTTCACACACACGCATGTAGGCAGGCAATTGCTATTCAATCTATTACAGTCAAAAAAGTGTTGTTTTATGTCACTGTACACTACGGCTGCACCAGATATGACGTATCACTGTGCACTGGCAAAAGTTGGCAGAGTAGATGCAATAGGCTTCACACACACGCCTTTAGGCAGTCAATTGCTATTCAATCTATTACAGTCAAAAAAGTGTTGTTTTATTTCACTGAGCACAATATAAGCTGTGAGCCTGACACAGGCAGGCCACTGAAATTAGATTAATTGTAGTGGAAGCTAAATACACAGCCTGGCTATCTATTTCCCTATTAAATCTCCAGCAGCTACCCTATCTGTCCTCTCACAACGAATGCAGCTTCAGAATGATTCTAAAATGTATGCTGTCCTTCAGATGGAAGGCCCTGGAAGGGAGTGTATGCTGCTGATTTGCTGGAATGTGTCTGCTGACTGTGAGGTGCAGGGTCAAAGTTTCCTCAATGATAAAGAATAGGGGGCAAACCCAAAAGTGCATGTGTTCTCCGTCCGATGCGAACGCGAACATGCCAAAATCGCCGCGAATAGTCCGAGGGCGAACTGTTCGCGACATCTCTACTGAGAACTCACAAGTTTACAGACTAAAGGAGCTTTACAAAATAAAAAGTGACAGAAGCACAGAGTCATTGTCATGCTGGAATACCCATCCACGACCCATTTTCAATGCCCTGACTGAGGGAAGGAGGTTCTCCCCCAAGATTTGATGGTACATGGTCCCGTCCATCATGCCTTTGATGCATTGCAGTTGTCCTGTCCCCTTAGTAGAAAAACCTCCATGTTTGACGGTGGGGATGGTTTCTTTGGGTTATAGGCAGCATTCCTCCTCCTTCAAACACGGCGAGTTGAGTTGATGCCAAAGAGCTCGATTTTGGTCTCATCTGACCACACTTTCACGCAGTTCTCCTCTGAATCATTCAGATGTTCATTTGCAAATTTTCAGACGGGCCTGTACATGTGCTTTCTTGAGTAGGGAGTATCTTGCGGGCGCTGCCGGATTTCAGTCCTTCACGGCGTAGTATGTTATCAATTGCATTGAGATCATAAACAAGATCCTCCCGTGTACTTCTGGGCAGATTCCTCACCGTTCTCATGATCATTGGAACTCCACAAATCCTCAACTGTTCTACAAAAGTGTCTGACTATAATTATCCCTGTTAGTAAGTACTATTCAGAATTCATTTGTAAATATATTATTTAATATTTAGTCATGAAACTGATTTATCTGTATAGCAGCAATGTGTGGTCCCCAACTCAGAGCCAAGGTCTTATCAAATGGGTCAGTTCTCCAAAAGAAAATAAGCACTTCCTATTTTGTAAATGTATACTTAATTAAAAGTTTAGGAAAAGTTCAAAATAATAACTGCAGGACCCAAATGGGGAGATATTCCTTATTTATAAGTGAAATTAAGGGCTATTATTATTATTATTATTATTATTATTATCGTTTATTTGTAACCCGCCAACATATTCCGTAGCGCTATACATAAGTTAAGTTACAGGCAATGACAAGTTCAAGATTGACACATTGCAATGAATGGAGGGCCCTGTCTATGAGCTTGGAATCTGGTGTCCATAGCGCTTTCCCTAAAGCACCTTGCAGGATTGAAACTCGCAACACTTACAATCTAAAGGTTGAAGTTTGTATGTGGTACAGTAGGGAGAGAGTAGTGCTGAGCATGTTAGGGTGGAAGGTTATAGGCTTCTTTAAAGAGGTGCGTTTTTATTGAAGTTTTAAAGGATTTACGGCAAGAGGATAGTCTGGTGAAGCGAGGCAATGAGTTCCATAGAATAGTGGCAGCACGAGAAAAGTCCTGGAGGCGGGAGTGAGAGGAAGGGACAAGAGTGGTAGAAAGAAGAAGGTTGTTAGCAGAACGAAGAGGACGTGTGGGGGAGTATTTGGAGATGAGAGGAGAGATGTATAGGGGTGCTCTGTTGTTGAGGGCTTTATAAGTTAGGGTAAAGATTTTATTCTGGAGGCTAAGGGAAGCCAGTGAAGTGATTGACAAAGAGGAGCTGCCGACACTGAACGATGTGTACGGAAGATGAGTCTGGCGGAGGCATTCATTATGGATTGAAGTGGGGAGAGGCGAATGATGGGCAGGCCAACAAGGAGCGAGTCAATATCACTTCCAAGTAAAAGAGACCCAAGAGGAAGTAAACACTCATCAAAAAGGCCAAATTAAAAAATATATATATATACCAGACTAAAGAGGAAGGACAGCGATACAGGACCGAACAGGAAGCCCAAAACATGAACAAAAGAACATGACATGCTATAGTTCTTTAAATAAGACTTACAAACTAGCAGACACACTAAACACTTGGATGACCAAATACAAGGTGAGTTACCAGAGGTTAGCAAAGTGATAATCATAGTCAAGTCAATAGACAAGTCAAGTCAACATATAGAAAAACTAGGGGACAAAAACAGACATGGCAGCCAGAAGAAAAAAGAATCTGCAATCAATATGACATTGGTATTATTGAAGATTAAATAGACTTCCTTGTCCATTACTCCAAATGTGTGGGGACACGAAGGAGAGTTTGAAGCTTTGGACCAAGAGTTCATAAAACTCAATGATGAAGGAAAAAGGCAAATTTTAGAGAGAAAATAACAGAATGGTTGAAAAAGCTGCAAAATATCTATCAACATGTCACACTATGAGGCCAGTTAGGCAGGGGGATGTGACACAGAATGAACTTTAAACATTGTTTAAATAATATGTGTGTTAATCTATAGATTAGCTTTGCAAATACTTGTCAATAATAAGGCATTATTATATTATATTGCATCGTATTTTTGTACAACGTATCATCATTACCTGAATTAAAATCATATTCAGGATTATTTCCAGGAATGCTATCACTATCTTTACACTGTCCTTTAACAATATGAAATTAACCCCTGGGGAGTAAAATATGAACATCTTAATGATATACTATGCCTCATGTCTTCACGTCTTGTTCTTTTCAGAATTTCTTGTAATGGCAAACTGCAGTAACTCAGCAAGTAATCTAATATATCATACTTTCTATAAAAGATTATTATGTTAGAGGAGCTATAAATTCTGCATTCTTACTGTCAGTGAATGCACAACACAAAAGAAAATTGAGGAACACGGGAAGGTAAGATTTGTTGCAGAGTTGAATTATGATCCTGGGGAAAACATGAGCTTACAACTGACATATGTTATAAACAATATGCAAATGATGTTGAAGAATTGGCATTATGTCTAATACATCTCTCGGCTGTATAGGCTATTACAATAATGTTTTTGTATGAAATCCTAGCGGCATAAAAAAATAGACGAAGAAAAGAAATATCAAAAAGGTTCATTGTGTTTAATAAAGCATTGAGATCTCACTGTACCCTAAATGCACATTGATAGCAAACATATTTTAATGTGCAGAGCATTATCCTTGTTATAATAAATAGTCAAGTGTCACAGTTATATACTTTATAAGATACACTATGTTACAAAAATGTTCTCTTTAAGGCATTGTGCCTTATTACACAATGTCACAGTGCTCTGCGCTCAGTTCTCAGAAAGGAGATAGATCAAAGCAAGTTTCCAGGGCTTAATGTGCCTGTTCACACAGTGTTCTTTCTGTTCTGTCTTCACAACGCTAAGCACAACTTGATCAGTTTACTGAAGAAATGAAAAAAAAACATATATGACATTTCTTAGCATTATTATACAGGCTATTGCTGCCAAATTATTTAGACCTGTGGTCAATTTCCAGTTCCTAGAAATGAACTAATATTAAAGATTCTGAAATACATATTTTTGAATTTAATCAAAGAAAAGTCCCATCTAGTCAACTTTCCCCCATAAAATGTATTTGTCATCTGCTTGTTTTTGTTATTTTGTATTCATGAAATCCATTTCACTACTTCAAGATATCTTCATAAGTATTTTACACTGATGAGTTAAAGGACCGGGTCCTCCTAAAATTAAGCTTTCTTTATATTAAAGATCATTCTTAGTGATTAACTATCTCTGTAAACGCTATGAAACGTTCCTACTTTACTTCTCCATGTTTGGAGCTGCTATTTTAAGTTACTTTTTTTATTACTGGCACACAGAATATTGTTCTGATTCGGTCAAAAGTTCAAGAGCCAACTCAACAGCCAATGAAGCTGTGACAGTTACTATAGTTTTCTGTGGTCTTCAGCAGCTTACATCACCTAAATGCTCATTGGCCTTGTAGTAATAGAAGACAAGAAATGAAATTATATACATACATTTGAACTTCTGAATAAATGAAGATGTTGTTTAAATGTTCAGTAAGATACTGATGAAACATTTGGCGTAAGTATTAACCCATCATGCATACTAAATCTACCATTCTTACAATAAAATAGGGCTTATATATAGCTGGCTTTCCACTTTTTCATTTACCATATTGGTTCCATAGCCTACTACATGAATTTGTTTTTGTGTTTGGAAGTTTCTATTTCATTGACCCTCTCCATCCTCCCTGCCTTGTATTCAGTATCTCTTTCTAAATTTTACCATGTTGGTTATTTTTGGTTTATTTTTTGATATTTAGAACCAAACACAGGATTGTTGATAAGGTTATATCAAGGATCTAAAGCACTAGTTCCCAAGAATGATTTCCAAGGCTTACAGACCAGCCAAGGACTGAGGTTATCTTGCTTGAGTACTGCTACGCTAATCAATTACTCTTCTGTTTGAGTCATGTATTCTTCAAAGTGATATCCTCCAACCTGTTAATGTTTCTTAAGCACCATGGTTTGAAGCCTCTGACCAGAACTGTGATAGTCACTTCTCTCTTGTGCATCTCTGAATTCAATATAACAACTTACATTACTGTTTTACTAAATTGCTTGGCCATATTTGATTTATCTACAACAATGATTCCCAGGTTGCTATCCTCTTTTTTGGTTGTGCCTATGAAAATACAATGCAAGTCAATGAAAACTTGAAGGTTAGTAAAGTGTTAAAAACCGTACCGTATGCAGTTTCTATTGGTAGGTACACTGTGTCTATGTAAGCAGCTCTGGGGGTGTGGAAAACACGTTTTACTTTTAAATAATATAAATATGTGTGTGTATAGTAGGGGTGGGTAAGTTCATTCCTGGAGAGCCCCTCATAGGCCAGGATTTGAGAATATCCTTTCTGTTTACAGGTGAGTCAGTCAGGATGACTGAAGAAGCAAATGACTCACCTGTACGCAGCAGGGATAGCCTCAAATCCTGGTCTGTATAGGACTCTCCAGGACCGAACTTGTCCACCCCTTTTGTATAGAATGAATCATTGTAATGTGTGTTTCCGATATGAGCAACGTGTGTTTTTAAAACGGTAAATGTGATTCGAAGCAAGTAAAAGCAGGGAAATTTAGATATGCCTTTAAACGTTTTTGTTTTATATGAACTTATACTTATACTAGCGATTTGCCTGTCAAAAAATGACGGCAATAAAATTTGCAACCTCGCAATGCTGTTTGCCACACAATGCAAGGTTCTGCCCCTCTAACCTGCCTGCCCTGCAATCGGCGCCCATTGCTAGCCTTTCAATGAGCGCCTCATCGCTCATTGCGTGCCTCTTTCCCTTTCTACCTCTCCCACCCTTTGCTTCTCCCTGCTCTACTTGACAGGAAGCGCTCATTGCAAGCCTCTCCCCCTCTACCTCTCCCACCCTCTACACCCCCCCCTTCTACTTGATGGGAGGTGCTCATTGCGAGCCTCTCCCCCCCTCTACTGGCCTCGCGATGAGCGCCTTTGGTGTTCATCACAGGCCTTGCATTGAGAGCCTTTGGCGCTCATTGCAAGCTACTCCCACCCTCTTCTTCCTGTCCCTCCCCTGGGTCTTTTCCCCCCTCTCCCTCCACAGTGTCTCTCCCCCCTCTCCCTCCCCTGTGTCTCTCCCTCCTCCTTTGTGTCTCTTCCCCATCTCCCTCCTCTGTGTCTCTCTTCCCCCCTCCTCTGTGTCTCTTCCCCCCTCTTCTTTCCCCTGTGTCTCTTGCCCCCTCTCCCTCCCCTGTGCCTTATCCTCCTTCCCCATTATCCTCCTCCCTTCTTCTCCCTTATCCTCCTCCCTCCTTCCCCCTTATCCTCCTCCTCCCTCCCCCTTATCATCCTCTTCCTTCCCCCATAACCTCCTCCTCACTTCCCTCCTCTCCAATCCCTATCCCCCTCTCTGCTTACTTCTTACTGCGATGTAGGAGCTACAGATGTTCATCTCTCCCCTGCAGCATGTCTTCCGGCTGTGTCCGGACCAGCATATGCTAATGACGTGAAGTCACATGCGGGGGTGGAGGAGGACATAACAAGATGGAGAAGGACATAATTGAGAGAGAATGCAAGAGCAATATGAGGGACAAAATAAAAAAAAGTCCAGAATATTTCATATCTTTAAATACAATATTTAACAAAAAAAAAATGGAAGTTAATTGATTTAGTTGGTATAATTTTCTGACTGAATATGATGATTTTTGTTGCTAAGAATGCATTTCTCCTTAACTCCTAATGGGGATGCAACGATAATAACAATACATTGTTTAATGAAGAAAAATGCATAAGCCTTCAGTATTCTTGTAGAACTATATATCCTTCATTGTGTTTGGACTGGATTCAAGAGTTAACCACCTACAGTAAATGGCACAAGTAAAGTAATTTATGAAGCAAGAGTTTCTGTTTCCTTTTTGTTGTGTCTTGTAAAGAATCACAGAATCAGAGTGGTTTTATTATTAGAGTGCACATAAAGTGCATGTCACTATTCACCGAAGATCAGTGAATACTGGCATTTTGCAGCTTATTAATATAATTTATTTTATATATTTATTTTATTATCACCCTTTATTGGTTACTTATTATTAATCTAGGTTCAATACAAAACTATGACTCTAAGAAGGAAGTTACTTTATATTTAATATTTTAAGAACTGGCACAAAATCACATTTTCTTTACTAATATCTTATTTATGGGATTATGGTGAAGGCTCCATAAAGTAGCCTATACAGCTCCTGACAATTAAATGGACTCTGCCACCATAAAATAAAGTTGTTGTTTTTTAGATTATTTTTGGAGCTGATCATTCCTAAGAACATAACTATTATTAGTTCTGTATTTTTATGCAAATGAGAGGCTCCCCTGTGGTGGGAAAACAAGGACCCCAAATATTGTCATTCAGTTAGAACCCCTCCTCAACCATTATCAAGTACTCTAGTATACTGAAGCTCACATTAGCTGCCAAACCAATGCTGTATTTCTAAGGACATAATTAGTGTAGAGAAAAAGGGATAGTACAATGAATAGCCATTTTGTAAAGCTCTTTAATACAAACCCAACTTCCTTTTGGGGGTCACAGTGTACTTTTAACAAACCGTAATATGTTGGTTAATATGTTGCTTAATATATTTATATCAGATTTAAGAACATGTGGTCCTCTTCATGTTTTGTTGTTGTTGTTTAGTCGTTCATTCATGTCCAACTTTCTCTGATATTAAGGGCCACAGCACGTCAGGCACTTCTGTCAGCCACTGCCCCTCTGACACCCATCAAGTACATGAGCATTGCTTCAATGACCTTGTCTATTCAACTCTGTCCCTGCTGTACCCTTCTTTGTGTGCCTTTAATCTCTCTCAGGATCAGAGTCTTCTCTAAGGAATACTGTATTCTCATAATATGGCTACAATATTTGAGATTAAGCCTCATGATCATACCTTCTTTTTGAACAGTTTGGCTTGATTTGCTGTAAAATTTGAATTTTTGGATCTTCTTTCAGTCCAAGTGACTCTAAGCAGTTTTCTACGATGCTCAGCCTTCTTTATGCTCCAGCTCTATCATCCATATGTTACTACTGGGAATACCAAGTTCAACAATTTTATATCTTTTCTTTTTAATAGCTTGTCCAGACTTGCCATATTTTTCCTTCCCAGCAGCAAACACTATTAATTTCATGGCTCCATTCACCTTCTGCAGATATCTAGGAACCCAGGAAAATTATTGACTAGTATTTCAAGAGGTACATGGACACTACAACACACAAGCGGCCACATTCAATTCGAAGCCCGCAACTCGATCACAGACAGCCGAATGTCTGCGAATGAGTTGTGGGTTCCCGTTGGTATCCAATTGCGATGCTATTCAATTGCTCAAGGCCGCAAGTTACGGCACCAAGCCAGGCACCGGTTAGGAGCACTTCAGGGCGGGAACATGATCAATTCAGCAAGCCGTAACCGCACATTTTAAATCAGTCAATAGAAAATGAGACTGTCATTATTATGGCAGTAAAACATAGAGGTTACACGTCAATCAATTATGTTTGGGGGTCCGATATGCGATCAGACTTGCAAACCCGCAAAATAGTAAATTATGAAAAAGAACGCCAATACTGTTCTAGTCCATATGGGTGGCCTGATATGTATTAACTCATTGATACCCAAGATCAATTTAACCCCCGAAATGACACATAAAAATATTTTTTATTTCCTGATGATTTGCGGGCTGAGAGACTGTTGTGCAATTAATTCAAATTTCTTTCATTGCTTTTCCCGTTATTTACAGTGCAGTAGTGATTTTTTATTTGAATTTACAGTGCTACGAATAGGTGTTTAACGCCCTTGAGGGTCCTCTCTAGCACTCGTAGGATTTTCTCCTTCATTTGCCGTTTACGAGTGTGACAACATTTGCGGGCTTGGGGAAATTGAGCAATTAAATAGCAATTTGACATTTTATCCTTGCGAAAGTGAAAATCAAAAGCTTCTGGAGGCTGTTGCGAGGTTAACTATCGCCATTTTTTAAGCCCGTAACTCGGAACCCGTTCTGAGCCCGAAAAAAAATGCCAATTAAATAGCAAAATAGCTTGCAACCTCACTTACGGGACTTCAAATCTCCCGAAACCTCAACTGAATGGGGATCAAGGTATCTACAGCCATCTGGATAATCCAACATTACTCTGCTTATCTTACTGTTACTTTAATTATTAATATCCATATCTGTTATAATTTTTGAGCACATAATAACTTTATTGAAACCAATCTCAGCACAACCTACAACCTAGTCATCCACCCACTCCCTCTATCTGACCACCACCTCCTAACCTTCAACCTCACCACACCATCCTCTCACTACCCTTCTTCAACCTCAGATACCATTACCCACAGGAACCGGCTAGCACTTGACCCACAACAGCTCTCCATTGTGCTACAACCTCTTATCAGCCCCATCACCAAACTCAACTGCCCTGACACGGCTACCTCACACTACAACTTTACTCTTTCTTCCACCCTTGACACCATTGCCCCCATAACTACACACAGACGCCCTTGCTCTCATCCACAACCATGGCACACTACACAAACACAATACATTCAGAGGTGCTCCCGCACTGCTGAATGACTATGGAGAAAATGAAGCACTTCAGCAGATTTCCTCCACTACAAGTTTATGTTACACTCCCACTTCTTGGCCCTCAATCTTGCCAGACAACACTACTTCACATCACTAATATCAACTCTGTCCTCCAAACCCAAACATCTGTTCGCCACTTTCAATACTCTCCTCTGCCCACCACCTCCTCCTGTCCCTTCCTGTCTCACGGCTGAAGAGTTTGCCAACCATTTTATGCATAAAATTATAAACAAAACAGTGGGTAGTGGTGGCTCAGGTATACTGCTAAAGTGCCAAATGCAATTATAAGAGTAGAGTGCTCCTTAGGATAAATAATGAATACATACAGGGGGGAGAAAAAAGATCCTATTATAGGGCACACCTACTAATCCAAATCTAAGAAACAAGAGAGTAAACTAAATAATAAAACTTAACATTTAATGGTATTTAAAATCCTTAAAATTATAAACATCCGCAACAAACTCTCCTCTCATCATGGCTCATCCTCTCAACTAACTGACAACACCCAGCCTTCTCCCTTCCCCAATCCCACAGCCACTATGAACTGCTTTGACATTGCAACAGAGGTTGCAGTCTCCAGCCTTCTATCATCCTCCTGCCTTACTACCTGTCCTCAGGATCATATTCCATCACAGCTCATCCCTTCCCTCTCTACCACACTAATCCCAGCTCTCACACATCTCTTCAACCTTTTCCTAAATACTGGCATGTTTCCATCTTCTCTAAAACATGCCATAATTACACCCATTCTTAAGAAACCCTCATCTGACTCTGATCTTGCATCTAACTACCACCCTATCTCACTACTTCCCCTGGCTTCCAAACTACTGGAGCGGCTCGTCTACAACCACCTTACCAGCTTTATTTCCTCTAACTCCCTTCTTGACACCTTCCAATCTGGCTTCTGGGCCAAACATTCGACTGAGACAGCTCTCACAAAAGTCACGAATGATCTGCTGACCGCCAAGTCAAAAGGTCACTTTTCTTCTACTACTACTTCTTCTGGATTTCTCTGCTGCCTTTGACACAGTTGACCATACACTTCTACTCCATATCCTCACCTCTCTGGGCATTCGAGACACTGCTCTCTCGTGATTCTCATCATACCTACAAGATCGAACATTTAGCGTCTCCTTCTCTGGCACCTCTTATTCTCCTCACCCTCTATCTGTTGGCATACCAGAAAGGTTCAGTCCTAGGCCCCTCCTCTTCTCCATTTATACATCCTCACTTGGTAGCCTAATAAACTCTTTTGGGTTTCAGTATTATCTCTATGCAGATGACACTCAAATCTACCTCTTAGCACCAGATCGATCCCCTTCTCTTCCAACACATGTCTCCAACTGCCTCTCTAGTATATCCTCTTGGATATCCACCCGCCATCTCAAACTCAACATGTCTAAGACCGAACACCTAATCTTCCCAGCCTTTACTACAGCTTCAATTCCCTTACATCTCTCTCACTTTTAACAATGATATCATCACTCCCATCTCCCAAGCCCGTTGCCTTGGAGTTCTACTGGACATTACCCTCTCTTTCCCTCACATATAGTTACTAACAAAATCTCGCCTTCTCCATCTAAAAAATATTTCCAAAATACGCCACTACCTTACACAAGACACAACTAAAGATTCTAATACACTCTCTCATCATTTCTCATCTTTAATACTGCAACTAGCTTCTTGCTGGCCTGCCCACCACTCGTCTTTCCCCACTTCAATCCATAATGAATGCCTCCGTTAGACTCATCTACCATAAACAACATTCAGAGTCAGCATCACCTCTCTGTCAATCACTCCACTGGTTTCCCTTAGCCTCCAGAATAAAATGTAAAATCATGACCCTAACTTACAAAGCCCTGAACATCAGATCACCCCCTTACATCTCTGCTCTCGTCTCCAAATACTCCCCCAACCACCCTCTTCATTCTGCTTACGACCTTCTTCTTTCTACCACTCTTGTCACCTCCTCTCACTCCCGCCTTCAGAACTTTTCTCATGCTGACCCTATTCTCTGGAACTCCTTGCTTTGCTCCACCAAATATCTCCCTGCCTCAAAACCTTCAAAACCTCACTAAAAACACATCTGTTTAAAGAAGCCTATCACCTTCCTTCCTCACATGCACAACACTTCTCACACCCTCCTGCACCACACACAAACCCTTTAGATTGTAAGTCTGCAAGTATTCAATCTTACATGGCGCTTTGGGGAAAGCACTATGGGCACCTGATTCTAACCTCAAAGACACGGCCCTCCATTCTTTGCAATGTGATAATACTGAATTTGTCTTTGCCTGGAAATTAACTTATGAATAGCGCTACATAATATGTTGGCGCGTTAGACATAAACGATAATGATAACGTCAATCGGCATCAGAAATTATTTGCTCTGCAACCCTCCAGCTGCACAGCACTGATCTCTAGGTCAGTGAAGATCCATAAATTTTAGTGACAGCCGAAGTATTACATTGGGACAATGCCCTTTTGAAGAAGTAGCGTTTTTACAAAATAAATGAAAATAAGTACAGCCATTCTTTTAAGATCTATTATACACAATTATGCTTTACTGTTGGCAGCCATTGCCTTTATTGAGCTGCTTTATGATTAGTAAGTTGCCAGATATTGATTCACATTCCGTTAATCTTATTATAGACATTGGCAGTTTAGATTGCCACATGAGTTAAAGCAATAAAAAGTGATAAAGAGTGATATAATAATAATTACAGTAATAATAATAATAATAATAATAAAGTCACCACCAATTTTTAAGAGCAGATCAATATAAACATGGTGGTACCTATTTAATTTAGAAATTAATAAATGTATGTGTTTTACTTTCTAACAACATTTTGTGCATTATGAAGTTAAGTTCTTTCGAAGAACATTTTGTAAATATAGGACTACAGTGGTTCATAATGCTATGTTACATTGTCACGAAGTGCCAAGTACTGAGGCCCAATGATAATAATTTGGGGGAGTTAGTGGTCAGATGGTCTACCCATAAGTTTCCCTCTATTTCAACATTTAGAATATTTGTTTGCGACAAAATAAATTTCTTTACTTTATGCTGTCTAAAAAAGTATTTCAGAATGATTCCACTATTTTACTGCCAGAGTAGTAATCTTGGACACATTCCTGCTTTAACTGCACATTTTATTAACCCATAATTATTACTTTAATTTTATTACTAGCATTAAATGATTATCTGCAAGGAATGTCTGACATAAGACTTTTGTTTTGAGGACACTTTGCAAAAAAAGCAATAGAAAGAAAAGTGTATAAAATACAAAGAAAATGTGCTACATACCAGTCAATACGTATATTTTAGAACTAATCTTAGAATTTGTTTCTGATTTCAAAGGAACACTATAATTTGAAAGCAGTGGATCGTTAAAAGAATTCATTTTATCCAGCATAAGGAAATACATTTTATCTCAATTAAACAGTGTTATTATTATTTTTTAATTTCCCTCTGCCTGTCTCTTGGATGAGACCATTTTAGCCTCCTCATTTTACCTCTCCCTGTAGTGAAATATTAAGTTTGTAGCCAGCTATGAAACTCCATATTGCAGTTTCTATTGCAACTAAAATATTTCATAGCTTGCTGTACATCCCTTACCACAGTGATAATGCTATCATGGCTCTATGGAGAAGGTAGGTAAATTAACATGACAACCCTCACTGGTGAACAGAGATAAATGGAAAAAATAAAAGTTATTAACATGTGTAAGTTCTGTGTAAATTGGCTAACAGGTCTTTTATTGTGAAATATTCAACTACCACTAAAGGCTGCCCCTGTAGACAGAATAGGCTAAAGGGGCAGTTGACCGGGCTTAGTGCTGGGAAGTGTCAGGGTGGATCTGTAGCTGGAAGGATCTTTGGGGGAAGTGTTAAAAGGAGGAGTTTACCCGCCTTTTGGCACTGGACAGTTAGTGAACTATACAGCATCACACTACACAACACTGGAGCAGTTAAGAGCACAGGTGGCTGTGAATGCTCCTGGATGGCTCCAGTCGGTAGTATCAGCAATTCAAGCTCCTGAGCGGACAAGAGCAAGCAAGCAACAGCGACCAAGGGCAAGTACAGCGGAACCAGTGAGAAGATCAAGAGAACAGACGGTCAGAAGTGCAGTGAAGGGATGAAGATGGCAATACGGACATGTCAGCAATGATGGGGGAATGCCCGATTTCTGTATCTGGTGACCCATGTGAAGGTACTTCCAGCATGAGCATGACACGGCCAAGTATTTGTCCTCCATAAGGTGCAGCAGAAATGTATGGGAATGGGTGGCACCAGAGGCAGCACAGTGATGGGCTTCTGTCTTCTATGCCTTTGCATCAACGGTCAGTGATACTGGGTCAAAGGACTCAAGAGGAATGCACGCATCAGTTCACATGCACACACACAAGGAGGTCTCGGTCAAGGAGAGAATCTCAGAGCTGTTCCAGAGAATATGGTGAGAGCAGACAGGGTGACAGGGTACAAGAATGGACTTATTCTTGTTACAGTATAGTAGAACAAAAAAATCCAGAACATTGCTCATTCTTGTTCTGTTATTTGGATGAGATTGATGAATCCATAGAACATATGGGGGGGGGGGAACTAGCTTGGTGGTCTTACAATGAAAAATTCAGGTAGAAGTTGGCAGTCAGGCATGCAATGGGATGACAGAGATGGTTAAAAATAGTTGCCCCTCTTTGCCCTGTAGCATTCTCGGCGAGTAAGCCAGTAGGAAGCCGTGTGGGTAAAAAAATGCAACTGGGGGGCTTTGTTTAAGTTTAGACACGGATGCTCAGAATGTGGAGCTGGGCAACCTCTTTTTGTTGATTCAGGAAGGGAAAGAATCAATAGTTGGCGAGTCCGCTGCAAAAGGGGAAGAGCCCAGTGCGCCTAGAAAGGATGTGGGGTTGTTAAATCTGTACTCAAGGTCCCCAAAGGCAGATGCTGGGCTATTTTTAGCAGGTTTTTCATCAGGTTTTAATATTCCATCCATAGTTTCCTGGGATTTAGGGAGGCCTCCTAACTGAAAGTCAGCTAGGGACAATCCTGGTTTAGTTTTCGAAAAGTTATGTGATGAGGTAAATAAGGGCAGGAAGGCTGGCCAAGAGGAGTACCTAAAAAAGAGTTAGGGTCTTTTAGGCTTATCAACCATCTGTCATACTGAAATGGCTTATCAGTCAATGATGGGATTGATAAGGACTTGCCATCAGTTACTTATGCCTCTTTTAAACAAACACTCTGGTTAGTCAGTAAGGCTGGTAGGGGGGCCTGGCTGGAAAAGGTGGATAACAGGTCGGCATTTAGGTTGCTGCCAGTCCATCTAGATTCCCATCATTTACTGGGGTGCCATATTGATGGTAGGTTCTTTGTGGATTTATGTTTACCTATGGGTTGCTCCATCTCTCTGTTATTTTTAGAAATATAGTTCTTTTTTGCAGTGGGTGGTTGTGAATCTGTCGGCATTATCATCATTTGTTCATTATTTAGATTTATTTTTAATTGTGGGTTCGGAGGAGTCACAATACTGTTGGCATTTACTTTTAAAGTTTCAAGAGATGGCAGCTGAATTCGGTATTCCCTTGGCAGTGGAAAAGACAGAGGGCCCATGCCATTAGTTGAGTTTTTTAGGCATACTTATAGATACTGAGAAGCTGGAATGCAGGTTACCTTGGGAAAAAGTGTTCATCTGGTGTTATTGGCCAAGAAAGTATCCTTGAGGTCATTGCAGTCGCTGCTAGGAAAACTTAATTTCGCATGCCGTATTATCTCAATGGGTAGGAACTTCACTAGAAGGATATCGTTGGCTACAGACGGGGTGAGTAAGCCTCACCACCACATCAGGGTGACGACGGAACACAAGGCTGTTTTACGCATTTGGTTGATCTTACTCCAACAGTTTAATGGTTGTACACTTATTTTGAAGGCGCCAGTTTTAACAAGGTATACCGATGCAGCTGGATCGGTTTGTTTCAGAGCTTACTTTGGAGTGTGTTGGTGCGCAGAGACGTGGCCTGAGAAATGGAAAAGTAGCAGTTTGACTAAGAACTTAACCTTTCTAGAGTTATTCCCAAGAAGCATGAGTTGTTTTTCTTTGGGGAGGTAGGCTTAGGAATAGCCATGTGGTTTTTCATTGTGACAATTTAGGTGTGGTAAAAGCAATCAACTCAACAACTGCATCTTCGCCTCCAGTTATCACGCTATTGAGGCAATTGGTACTGAAATGTCTCCAGTTTAATTTAATGTTTAGAGCTTCACATATCGCAGGGGTAAAAAATGCTATAGCTGATGCATTGTCTAGATGTAATTGGAGAAAGTTTAGGGAGGCGGCCCCGGCAGCAGATCCAGATCCTGTGTATTTCACACCAGCAATGTGGGAGTTGGCGTTTAAAAAGATTGAATTAGCGCGGGTATGTGTCACTGCTCGGGCGATGATTAGGCATGGTTGAGGTTGTTACGTAAATAAAAAACTGTTAATGTTTTGCTTATAAGTTGTGTTTTATTGCAAGGGCTCCATTACATTTATGGATTGTGGGACACTCTTTCATATATTGGGCCAGAAGGTCGGCTTCAATAAAGGATAACAGTCGTGAGATGGGTTTCCCTGAGGAGTTAAAAGGTTCGGGATTCAGGGAATTAAATGGGATCAGACCTTGGTAACAGTGGTTGGGTATGCCAGAGTGTCCCCTCCTCCGGAATTGTTACTTTTACATGCTGGGGGAAATGATTTGGGTTATATGCCAAGGAAGGGAATTGATTTATAGAGTGATATCTTAAGGTTAATAGAATTGTTTACTAAATATTTGGTTGCAAATTACTCCCAGGTTAAAATGGACGGGGTCTATTAACCCTGAGACTTTGAATAAGGCTAGACTTAGGCTCAATACAATTATGGCTTCATTTATCATGAAGCTTGGTGGGTTTTCCATTAGACACAGGGATCTGAAAACACCAGAGGTTAATACATTTTTCCTCCTAGATGGGGTGCATCTTAACGAGGTGGGTCTTTCCCTATTCACGTACTCACTGAAGGTGGGTATTATTCAGGCCCTGGAGAGTTTTGGCGGTGCTTAGCCCGGTGGGCTGTGGGTGGCGGGGGCGCTCTACAGCTTCCTATATTTATGTTCTATTACATGTTTGGTAATATAATAAAACTGTGGCCTGATAATACCCCAATCTGTTGTATGTGATTATTATTTATGGGTATGTTGGGTTTCTGTAAATGGGTTAACACACCATGTCACGAATGCTTAGGTCAAGGCTGCCCCTGTAGACAGAATAGGGAAAAGGGGCATTTGGCGTTTTAAAAGGGGGAGTTTTTATGCCTTTTGGCACTGGACAGTTGGTGAACTACTCAGCATCCCTCTCTCCCTCCCTGTATTTATGTTGTATGTGTCCCAGCTTATGGCGGAGGCGTTGTATCACCTTAGGTTGGAGCTCATTGGTTGGTTTTGTATCCGGTGTTTGGTTGGTTCAGAGGTTTCTTGGGCACGGTGTTCCATTGGGCCTCTGGAAAGATTGAACTCCTTCCGAAGGGGGTGTACAGCTTCCTCTGTTTATGTTCTATTACATGTTTGGTGATATAATAAAGCTGTGGCCTAATAATACCCCAATCCGTTGTATATGATTATTATTTATGGGTATGTTGGGTTTCTGTAAATGGATTAAAGCACCTTGTCATGAATGCTTAGGTCAAATCTGCCTTACCTCATTATATGATATGTTGGGGGGGGGGGTCTGAATCTGTAAAAGCATATTGAAACAAACTTCAAAGAAAACCAGAACTACTTTTAAAAATGTAGTTTTATTGTAAAGCAGTCATGAAATTATTACAAGAATAATAAGGGTAAAAAACGTAATTGCATACAAAAGTGATGCGGATGATAAAAATGCCCAACTTGGGCTGTACAATTAAGATTTTTTTTTTTATTTATTACAAAATACTATGCCACTTTTTATTAAAATTAAAAGGACATTCCCAATTGACTGGGGTAGAGGTTTCAGTATCAAATTCAACACTGGTCAGAATAAGGTTCTCCAAATATATGTTCACTGGACTTGTTAGTCTAAAAATGATTTCCATTCAACAAAAAACATGCATTAATCAAGTTAGCATGTGAACTTAAAGAAAAATGCTTAATAACATAAATATTATTTGTTTAAAAGTGTAGTCCAGAAGGCCTATGATCCTCTAGGGATACCTTCTACCTGGAAGGCTCCACTACTTCAATGTCCCAAAACTTACTACTGTTCCTGTAATACATAATAGTACATGCTAGACAGATACTGAAAATGGAGAAAGTAGAAAATATATAAGAGTTCCTCATATTCCAGCATATACAGTACATACTGATGGGATTCCTAAATTAATAACATTTAAAAACAAAAAATAAAAAAATGGACAATCCCAGAGATACTTATTGAATGTATTGAGAACCTCACAATGTGTGTTCAATAGGATGAGCTGCAGGCTGATATCGGCTGAATTTGAGGTTAGGGAACTTCACAGTCAAAACTGAACTACTGTAGAATAAATAATGAATTCATAAATAAATAATGAATTCATATTATCCCTCGATGGGCAAGAACGCATTATGGTCGTTTTTCCGCATACAAGCGGCTTTGTCAAGGGTAAGATCCATATATAATGGATTCATATTATCCCTGGGCAAGATTGCCTGATGGCCGTTTTGCCACATACATGAGGCTTTGTCAAAGGCAAGATCGATAGTTTTTAATATTAGTTCTCAACACTGCATCAGGGAAAGACATGTCTCTAAGGCCTGCACTCTTATGAAAGATACCTACAGTTTTTCATCCCCCACCTCCATTATCCAGGGGTTGGGCCATTAAGATAGTGCCCCTTTAAACCACAAACGTAAAAAACATTTGAAAAATATATTTATTTATTCATCAAGGTCCTAAGGTCTCTCCTATTAGCCAGGTTGTTGGTTGAAGGGATAATCATTAAAAACCCCCACATGTTAGTTCACATTTGTAAAGAGCTGTGAATATTGATATTAATATATAAATACAATTGTTATTAAAATAGCAATACAAATACAAGAGTTGTACCCTTTCCCCTCTCTCTCTCTCTCTCTCTCTCTCTCTCTCTATATATATATATATATATATATATATATATATATATATATAAATAAGATGTTTGTCCAATACAAAAGGTATCAAATTATATTGCAATACTCATTATTAATCTATGTATATATATATATGGATTAATAATTACTAAATTACTAAATTACTGGACATTCACGGCTGCTTAACTCTTCTATATATATATGTATATATATATATATATATATATATATATATATATATACTGTATAGTCAGTCAAGTTATATTATTATGGCCACCAGCTAATCTTTCAAATAAGTGCTGTGTGTAGCACGGACATCAGCAAGAGACTGTGGTAGTGAGTCAATAAGATGCTGGGAAGTTGGCAAGGGTTCCAGTGCATCCCACAGCTGCTGAGAATGTGTAGTGGCGGATCCATACGGTGAACATGTATGAGTGTACTTGATCTGCAAAGAATGAAAACATGCCCCAGACCATAACGCCGCCACCACCAGTTTTTGTTCTTCCAACAATGGTTGCAGAGTGTTTGTTCTCAGAGGTTTCAGGCCTATCGTGCCAACGTCTGTCTAGTCGATGGTGCAGAACATATGACTCATCACAGAAGGCAACCCTTTGAAGAAGAGTTCCAATTTTGGTATTGTCCTGAAAATTAAAGCCGTCTCTGCGGATGAACACTAGCTAGCATGGGTGCAGTGACCAGCCATTTGCATCGGAGCCCCATATGCAACAGGGTTCTCTGTACTGTCATTTGTGACATATGTCTGGTAGCCCACCGGGTTCGTTTGGATGGTGAGTTGCTGAACCGTAGCATGTCTGACATCAATGGCACTTGATTCTCCACATTTTTGACTCAGTTTATTTGCAATAACATAATCATTGCCTGCAGGGTGTTTTGTGTGCAGGCGCATGATTGTTGGTAGAGTCGGACATCGCTGCTCATGCGCAGGACTGTAACTGCTGCTGTAACCACCGCTATAACCGATGGGAAGCTCTGCAACAGAAAGAGAGAGACAGGACAGAAAGAGATAGGACAGAGAGAGACAGGGCAAAGAGAGACCGGACAGAGAGGGACAGTTCAGAGAGAGAGAGAGAGAGAGGACAGAGAGAGAGACAGGATAGAGATAGAGACGGGGCAGAGAGATAGAGGGGACAGAGAGAGAGACAGGAAAGAGAGACACAGGATAGAGAGAGAGACAGGACACAGAGAAAGAGAGAGAGAGAGAGAGAGAGATAGAGAGGAGAGACAGACCGATACAGGACACAGAGAGAGGCAGAAAACAGACAGAGAAGGACAGAGAGAGAGACAGGACAAAGACAGAGGCAGAACACAGAGAGAGAGAGAGAGGACAGAGAGTGATAGAGAGACAGGACAGAGAGAGGGAGAGAGGCAGGGCTGTAAGATAGAGGGAGACGGACAGAGAGAGATACAGGACAGAGAGGGAGACAGGACAGAGAGAGAGAGATAGCACAGAGAGAGCTAGGACAAAGAAAGACAGGGCAGAGAGAGAGAGGACAGAGAGAGAGAGAGACAGTATAGACAATTTTATGATAGCGTTGTTGATGGCAGGCAAATTACTAGAATATATAAATATATATATATATATATATATATATATATATATATATATATATATATATATATATATATATAAATTACATAGCCAATAATTGAATATCATGTACTGTAAATTTCCACAGGAAAGTTTTCTCACTGCTTAGTATAATCCTGGTGTGCTGCCAATCTCTTGTGTGGTCACACTGCCCTGACAACTGTATTCTATTACACTATACACATTTCTCTGACAGCTTTAAGAATATATCTGCAGCAGAGTTGTTCTGCACTGACTACCTCAATGAAAAGATTGTGTCAAGATATCCTTGGACAAGGTAAACAGAATAGCAAAGTGGTGTTCTTCAGAACAGGAACAGCTTGAATCTTTTTTGCAGCGGTTGAATGAAATACTTTAAAACATTTACTTTGTCTTTTTTTATTAATATCAGCATCAAAACTGTTTAGTATGAAACATGTACCATTTTGAAAATATCATGGTATAGACAATACAATTATATAGATTTTTCATAAATGATGCCAATTAATACAAATATGGACTTGTCATGTCAAACACATATTAAAGGTCCACTGTGGATTGTGAATAACTCAGCTTCATAATGGGCAATATGTTATTATAAAGCAAATAAATAAATAAGCAAAGGCTTTACATTTTTAATTGTTATTCGCAATTATTATTTATTGAGGGGATCCATTTTCTTACCTTTGTTCATTCTGCTACTACTTTGCCAAGAGGGTGTGTCTACATACACCAATGAGATTTCCATTCATCTTAGTAAAATCATTGGCAATTGTAGCTGCCAAATCCCCCCATGCTTCTAGAGACTATTCCTGCATTTTAATTCTAATCCCACCTCAAGAAGTTAATCAGCAGAAACAAAAATGGTAAAAAACACTACAGCAGGGCAGGGGCCTCAATAATAAGTAATACATGTATAGTGATTGACAATTATTATTAGAAAATGCTGGTACTGTATAGTAAAGCGGTGAGTAGGCATTTGAGTGGAGAGATATGTTGTTAAATGTACAGGTAGAAAGATAATGCCATTGACTTAGCTGACATTGACTTAGCGGACCCATCAGTGTGCGGTTGGTTCTGTCAACTGTGATATGAAACTGGAGAGAGACTCTGACCAGTCAATAATTATGTTATGGTGATTCAAATACACAGTGTAGATGTTATACATCTCATACTTACGTGATATGTCATATAACATTTATATAAACAATAGTGCATTGCCCGTCAAAAATGACAGTATAATTTTTCATTTTTCTCTCCCTTCCCGCCACTACCTCCCTTGTGTCCCCCTCTTTCCCTGTGTCACTCCCCTCTTCCCACCCCTGTGTCTCCCCCCTCCCCTGTGTCTCTTCCCCTTCTTCCCTCCCCGTATCTCTCCCCCTTCCCTCCCCTGTGGCTCTCACCTGTGTCTCTTCCCCCATGTCTCTTCTCCCTTCTCCCCTGTGTCTCTTTCCCCACCTCTTCCCTCCCCTGTGTCTCTCCCCCCTCCTCTCCCCTTTGTCTTTCCGCCTCCCTCTACCCTCCCCTGTGTATCTTCCCCCTCCCCTTCCCTTTGTCTTCCCCCTCCCCTCCCCTGTGTCTTCCTCCCCCTCTCCACTGTGTCTTCCTCCCCCCTCTCCCCTGACCCTGTGTCTTCCTCCCCATCCCCCTTCCCCCCATGTCTTCCTCCCCCCTCCCCTGTGTCATCCTCACCCCTCCTCCTCTGCAGCTGGGGCTGTTTCCGCAAGCTGCGAATGCGGTGCGCACACCATGTGCGTACACTCGCAGTGTCTGTACAGAGCTGCGCATGCGCGCAGCTCTGTTCGGACTTATGAAATACTGGTAAGTGTGTACGGTCCCATGGAGAGTTACACACTTACCTAAATAGCTATAGTTGATGGGTACAAATGCATTCAAAGCATTTAGTTTTAAGAAGTAAGTCCATAATTGTAATTTGGTCTATTCTTTCTCTTGTTATGGTAGCCTTCTACGAGGGCCAGGGAGCGTAGAGAAGGTTATAATAGGGTTACGTCGGATGGATGAATGGTGTATAGGTGTGTGTGAGTCTAAGGGTTTTTGCAGGGAGAAGGCTCCTCCCATAACTTCCAGGTTACACCTGGATTTTCAGCACATTTTTTGCAGAGAGCTCACTCAGCATGGTGACTGGACACCGACCTAGTAAATCTGAACCTCTATATCACACTTCCATTTCCTAAAGTCCCTTTTAACTTAATTACAGGTTATTATTTTTATTATTATTATTATTATTATTACAATAACAATACACATGTTCTGTTAGTTACGACTAATGGTATAGGTGTGGATTGGTTTGCCAGAACCATTATGACATCACACATCAAGCCGCAACGGGTGAAGCACATGGGCACATGGGTGGGCCGAGCTGCTGACATCACGCAGACCAGGACCAGCTTCTGATATGTATGTGCTAGTATATTGCCTGGCATCCAGGGAGATTGTAGGGAGGACTGCAATGCACATTGTGAGATTACATTTTATTTAACATATTTTGAAAGGGCTCATATTGTATTATATAAGTAATAAAAGTCATTGTATCTTTTTACCCTATGAGTCTTTCTCTTATATTCCGAGTCTTTTAGATCATATATAAGTGGAAATGTCAACTAGAGAAAGCCAAAGAGCGTGATACTGCTTGATCAAATGTATTCTGAAAATTGTTACAAAGAGAGAGATAATACACCATGAAATCAATGTTCGACTTTTTTTTTTTAGTTTTGAAGAAAAGTGAAGAGTGACGTTTCTGCAATAGACTATATGATAAAAACTTTTTTTTTACATAGCAGTCTAGATATTTTATTTGTATAAGAACTGGGATTTACCCAATCAAGTGATTCAGCAGTGTGTTTAATTATAACTTCTCCACATCATGGTGCAGAGCAGTTTTAATGACTTCCGTAGCCTTAGGACCGAACAACGACATCTAACAAGGTAAATCACAAGCAGTACTAGAGGGGCTACCTATTCAAAAAATGTTTTTCCTACATCTCTATATGTAAATATGTCTTCATATAAGTCATAAGGTTCTGGAAATGTATTCAAGTAAAAATATCCTTTTGTATAGGACCATGTGAACTATTAGCAAGCCTCTATAATAAAACTCAAGAAAATGGAACAAGTCAACGATTATTGTGTCACATTTGTTAGACATAATAATTTGCCATTTTTTATGTGACCTTTTAAAACTGTTGTACATTTCTTATGTCGTGAGCCTTGAAAATGCAAAACTTATACTTTGAGTTCTTTATTTAAAATAATTGTAGTTCCATAATAACTTATGTGTAACAGTGAATTGTGTACTATTTTCTCTACACTTAACAATTTATTTTTCTGTTCGGCCTAGCTTGCAAAAACCATCTTACGTTTTTGGCACTGCCAGTTTTTGCATATTATGGGAAAGGGGAGTGGAACGGGGAGAGATGGTGTGACGGGGAGGGGTTAACTCTCCACCAATGCACACGGTTCCTCTCCACATCTCACTAGCTGGAGCAGAGAGCAGCGAAATACAAAGCATGTAATCCCAGTGTCCAGTAAAAGTTCTACCACTCTTATCCCAATCAAGAAAGACTCACTTTATTAAACATGGTAAAAAATATGGACCATTCCTGTTATCTGTGCGCTAGCAGTGAAGCGGCCAAAACTTTGTTCAATTTCCTAGGATTCGATTTAAGATTAGGGTAGATTTAAAGGTTAGGGCTAGGGGTTAGGGTAGTGGCAGATGATAAGCTTTACATAATAAAATAGTGGCCACACCCTAACCCATTAACCTAACCCCTAACCCCTAAATCTAACACTACCAATGGCCTAGTGGATGCTGGCTGACAATACTGGTGGTTAGGTAAAAGGAAAGATCTAAGATTTATTTATAGGGAAGATGCAAGGGCATTAGGAATTAATAAAAAGTAACTAAACGTCAATAATATGATTGCAAGGTAATGTAAGCATTTTGAAGTTGAGATAAGGTAAAAGTTAAAATAATAACTACAATGGTTATATGCATCTCCACATACACTGAAGTAGCTGTGAACAATGTTTAAAATTAGGAGGCACAAAAGGTACAGAAAACACAGGGTAGGTGCATCATACATATATCATAGACAAAGAAGACATGTTAAGAGTCCGGGGTATAGATACAAAGAAGGATAGATAGAGAGAAAACATAGAATCTATAATGTATACATTATATTAATGTGACCATGAACACACACACCCTAGATACCTATAAAATAAAACAACAAACCGCTAAAAAACAAAGAATCTTCAAATATCAAAATCCACATTCAGTCCTATATATTTGGTATTGAAGTATGTGATCATCTTCATTCCCTTTGAGTATCTTGATTTTCGAGGTCTGTTCAGCATAATCCTCCTGGCTAAGATGGTAAAATGGTGTCTAGCTGAATTAAAATGCTTTTTTTTATTATTATGGGGTGTAGAATAGATTAGGATGCCTGTGCAGAGTCATATTCATGCATATCTTCCAGTGTGGTTTACATAATGCAATGCACTGAATGTGACATTGGGGAAGCTGGCCAAAAACTGCAACTCAGGATGAATTTGCAGAGATGTTCTATTAAATGTCACACTGAGAACAGTCACTGAACATTACTGGGCACAAAGATGACAGAAAGTTCACCCCAGACAAAACCTGAAAATCAAGATTTTTTCTCTCTCAACACACACACATATATATATATATATATATATATATATATATATATATATATATATATATATATATATATATATGTACAGTGACACAATGAAGCACAGATTGGATGGAGCAGCATGAGCAGTAAACAGATAGAAATAAGTCAGCTCCTTTCAAGAGTATATATATATATATATATATATATATATATACAGTAAAATCCCCATTATCCGGCACCCACGGGGACTCCCTATTGCCGGTTAATCAGGAATCCCCGAAAAAAGGGTCTAAACAACCCTTAAACCCCCCAAAAACCCTAAACATTAGCATTAGGCATTAGCACCCAAACTAGGCCATTTAGACCCAGAAAAAATTAGAAAAAAAGTTATTTATTTTTTTGCAGTCTTGAATGCTTATACGCTTTAGCAGGAGTTTTTTTTAAATGGGGAATTGATACCGGTGCCGGTTGCTTGAGAGTCCAGGTTAGTTGAGTGCCGGATAATCAGGATTCTACTGTATATATATATATATATATATCACATATATAGTTGTGAGCACGATAGTTGTTGCTAACGCTTGCGGGCTCGCGCAGCAAATGCAAATGCGGGTCCTCACGAAGCAAGGGGCCGCATTTGCGGTGGTGGAGCATCCCAACGTCCCTGCAAATGCGGATCCTCACGAAGCGAGGGTCCGCATTTGCGGAGGTGGAGGCTCAACGTCGGCTGTGTTAACACAAAAACACCACACACACGACTTTTTAACAAAAAAAACTCAACCTCCCAGCCAAAAAAAAAACAACGTAACGTCCCCACAAATGCGGATCCTCGCGAAGCGAGGGTCCACATTTGCGGAGGTGGAGGCTCCAACGTTGGCTGTGTTAACACACACACACACGACTTTTAAACAAAAAAAAATCTCAAAGGCGCCTCACACCGGTTACACACACACACACACCGCAGACGAGGGCCTCAGTTGCTGGCAGCAACTGAGGCCCTTGCTTCCGCAAATGTGGTTCCTCTCGAAGCGAGGGACCGCATTTGCAATGCGGGTCCTCGCAAAGCACTTAGGGAATGAGGCAACCTTAACGTAACAGACACCGACACGCACTAAGAATCCCACTATAATGGCCGACCCGCGCGCCCTTACAAACAGTAAAAACACACCAAATACCCACAAAAACAACATAAAAAACTTACCCATAGCAAGGGGGGGCACCCAGGACCTCTGAAAGTGAAGTTACACCTCCATTTAAGTCCAAATTCCCGAGTTCAAACACACGAAAATCCCCTAAGCGAGAGAAAAAATGGCCGCCGAAAAAAACGAAAACGAGGCTCACCTCGGAAACCTGCATTAACCTCGGAACCAACCTTAATGTAACAAATACTGACACGAACGACAAATTGCGGAACTGCACGCACCTAAAAACAGTCAAAACACACAAAATACTCACAAAAACAACATAAAAAGCTTACCCATAGCAAGGGGGGGGGCACCCAGGACCTCTGAAAGTGAAGTTACACCTCCATTTAAGCACAAATTCCCGAGTTCACACACACGAAAATCCCCTAAGCGAGAGAAAAAATGGCTGCCGAAAAAAATGAAAACGAGGCTCAAAGACCCAGGACCGCTCAGCCACCTACAACTTACCCAAGAAGGGATCCGAGATAAGCTCCGAGCCCTGCATTAACTCCACATTAACCATTGCAGTGGGGGTCCCGATTGCACGCAGTGGGGGTCCCGATTGCACGCGATCGGGGACCCCCGCTGCAATCGAAATTCAAAATCCCAGCATTACATGTCCTTAAAGGACCGTAAAAGTCCTTAAAGGACCCGTTGTAAAAGAAAAAAAAATACACTGTCACCCTGTCAATCATGGGGGTCAATACAGACCCCCATAAAACCCTTATTAACCCCGTCACTCCTGGAGGTCAATAGAAACCTCCATAAGCCCTTCATTAAGCCTGTCACTCATGGGGGTCAATACAGACCCCCATAAGCCCTTCATTAACCCTGTCACAAAAAAAACCTAAGTCACAAAAAAAAGGAACATTACAGAAAAAAAAAAACATTACAACCCCCCCTCACTACAGAAAAAAAATACACACTCGAAAAGGAAATACATATAATACAAATACATACAATACAAATACATACAATTACAATACAATTACATACAATTACAATACAATACACCAATACAGTATCTAATATACATTACACAATCTATCTAAATAAATACCATAATCAAATATACATCCTATCTATATAATAATACATTCCCAATCTATCTAAATAAATACCATAAATAAATACCATAATCTAATATACATCCTGTCTATATAATAATACATACCCAATCTATCTAAATAAATACCATAATATAATATACATCCTATCTATATAATAATACATCCCCAATCTATCTAAATAAATAACACAATTTAATATACAATACATCCTATGCTATCTATATAAAACCCCTAGCTAACATACAATAAATGCTATCTATATATTAACTAATCTAAATCTAAGCTAAAATAAAAAAAATTAAGACCACTTATCTTTGCAGATTTCCATTGCGATTAGCCACCTACGAAAAAAAAAATTAAAAAAATTAGTGCAACACGTTTACACTAATAAAATAAACATTATAGACATTCGATACATTCCAGACATTCTATACATTCTATATATTCTAAATATTCTACTCACCTTTCCGCCATGTCCTGTCCGGCATTCTTTCAATCCTTCTCCGGCACGGCACCTGTTAAAAAACCCACAACATTAATACACATACATCAATATAAAATAAACATAATCTACATTATACTTACCTACCCGCGATGTCCCCGGCCTCCTCCGTATCCTCTTCTGCCACGCCCTGTACAAAAAAAAAATATATATACATCCGCACTCCCGGACATCCCCGACGCTAATGAGGCTCCAGGAGAATTTTCCGGAAAAAAATAAGTAATGGCGCCTTCTGATTGGTTGAAAACGCTGTCTATCAAATTCACCCAATCAGGAGGCGCCAATGTGTGAGTCAATCAGAAAGGAATACACCCTAAAATCCCACTCTGATTGGATAATGCACCTATCAATCTTTATTTAAACCAATCACAAGGTGCAGATGCCTTCAGCCAATCACAATGGAATACACCCCCACAGGGTGATTGGTTGGAGCCTCTGCGCATTCTGATTGGTTGCACTGACAATAGCCAATCACAATGGAATACACCCTCACGTACTGATTGGTGAAGGATTTGCGCATTCTCATTGGCTACTGGTAAAATCAATCAATATTACAGCCAATGGGAAGGCGCAGATGTCTTCACCAATCAGTACGTGGGGGTATATTCTATTGTGATTGGCTGATGGCAATAAAGCCTTAGGATTGGTTCAAATAAAGATTGAAAGGTGTGTTATCCAATTGTATTTTGGGGTGTATACTTTTTTCATTGGTTCACAAATGGCTGAATTTGATAGACAGCCTTTTCAGCCAATCAGAAGCCGCCATTGCCAATTTTACTCTGGAACACTCCATAGGAAGGTCATTAGCGTCGGAGACATCCGCAAGGGCGGCTGTGTGTGCCTTTTTTTTTTTTTTTAAAGGCGCGGATGCTTCCGTAGAAGACGAGGAGGCCGGAGACATCGCGGAAAGGTAAGTATAATGTAGATTGTGTTTATTTTACTTTGCATTATGTTTACTAATGTAATGTTTTTTTTTTACAGTAGTAAAGATGGCCGACGGAACATGGCGGACGGAACATGGAGGACTTGACATGCTGGAACGGGACATGCTGCAAAGGTGAGTATAATATTTACAATATTTAGAATATTTAGAATGTTTACAATGTTTACAATGTTTACAATGTTTAGGTATTTCATGTAAATGTGTTGTATTAATTTTTGGAATCTTTTTTACCGTAGGTTGCTCATCTGAAGAAACATCTCAAAGGTAAGTGGCCTTAATTATTTTATTGTAGCTTACAATTAGGGTAGCTATATATATATAGATAGCATGTATTGAATATTACATAGTTAGGGGGATGTATTATTAGATAGTATTGTATATTACATAGTGGGATGTATATTACATTATATCGTGGCATGTATATTACATAGGGTTGTATTGTAGTTTATTTAACTGTATTGCATTTTATTTTATTTAATTGTGTTGTATTTTAGTTTATTTAATTGTGTTGTATTTTAGTTTATTTAATTCTGTTGTATTTTAGTTTATTTAATTCTGTTGTATTGTATTATATGTATGTATTATATGTATTTCTTTTTCAGGTGTGTAATTTTTTAAAAAAAATTGTAGTGACGGGAGGTTGTAATTTATTTTTTTAGTTTCTGTAATGTTACTTATTTTATTTTTGGTCACTTAGGTTTCTTTTTTGTTTCTGTAATGTACATTTTTTATTTTTGGTGATTTTATTTTTTATTATTTTATGTCATGTAGATGTCTGCTTTTTGAGGAATTTAGTTACTTGAGGCACACAGTACACTCACATTGTGTGACAAACAGCATTTCAACACTTTCTTTTATTGACCGTCATTTTTTAGAAACGGTTCCTGAAATGTCACATACCGATATTAATAATTAAACAACTTTCCAAACATACACATCTCATTTCCGTCATTTTTTGACGGGCAAGTCGCTAGTATATATATATATATATATATATATATATATATGTAAATACAGTGAGGGGAAAAAGTATTTAATCCCCTGCTGATTTTGACCGTTTGTCCACTGACAAAGAAATGAGCAGTGTATAATTTTAATGGTTGGTGTATTTTAACAGTGAGAGACAGAATAACCAAAAAATAGAAAACGCATGTCAAAAAAGTTATGAATTGATTTGCAGGTCAATGAGTGAAATAAGTATTTGACCCCTTCAACTTACTGTAGTACTTGGTGGCAAAATCCTTGTTGGCAATCACAGAGGTCAGACGTTTCTTGTAGTTGGCCACCAGGTTTGCACACATCTCAGGAAGGATTTTGGCCCACTTCTCTTTGCAGATCCTCACCAAGGCCCTCATTCAATTGCGATTTGGCCAATTGAATTGGGCTCTAAATAAGCACATATCATATTTTTTTTAAATAAGTTTTTAGTTAGTGAAAACCTTGCTTTTGGATAGATGCTTACTAACTAAAAACATCTTTAAAAAAAATATGTTATGTGCTTATTTAGAGCCTTATTCAATTGGCCAAATTGCAATTGAATGAGGCCCAAGTCATTAAGGTTTTGAGGCTTAGGCAACTCAAACCTTCAGCTCCCTCCACAGATTTTCTATGGCAGACTGGATAGGCCACTCCAGGACCTTAATGTGCTTCTTCTTGAGCCACTCCTTTGTTGCCTTGGCTGTGTGTTTTGGGTCATTTTCATGCTGGAATACCCATCCACAACCCTTTTTCAATGCCCTGGCTGAGGGAACAAGGTTCTCACATAAGATTTGACGGTGCATGGCCCCGTCCATCGTCCCTTTGATGCGGTGCAGTTGTCCTGTACCTTTAGCAGAAAAACACCCCCAAAGCATAATGTTTCCACCTCCATGTTTGATGGTGGGGATTGTGTTCTTGGAGTCATAGTCAGCATTCCTCCTCCTCCAAAGATGGCGAGTTGAGTTGATGCCAAAGAGCTACATTTTCGTCTCATCTGGCCTCAACACTTTTACCCAGTTCTCCTCTGAATCATTCAGATGTTCATTGGCAAACTTCAGACAGGCCTGTACATGTGCTTTCTTGAGCAGGGGGACCTTACAGGCGCTGCAGGATTTCAGTCCTTCATGGCGTAGTGTGTTACAATTGTTTTCTTGGTCACTATGGTCCCTGCTGCCTTGAGATCATTAACAAGATCTTCTTGTGTCGTTCTGGGCTGATTCCTCACTGTTCTCATGATCATTGATACTCCACAAAGTGAGATCTTGCATGGAGCACAAGACAGAGGGAGGCTGACAGTTATTTTATGTTTCTTCCATTTGCAAAGAATCGCACCAACTGTTGTCACCTTCTCACCAAGCTGCTTGGTGATGGTCTTGCAGCCCATTCCAGCCTTGTGTATGTCAAACATTTTGGCCCTGACCTGTCCTTGGACAGCTCTTTGGTCTTGGCCATGGTGGAGAGTTTGAAATCTGATTGATCGATTGCTTCTGTGGACCTTTAAGAGAGTGCATCTAATCTCACCTTGTTACCTGTATAAAAGACACCTGGGAGCCAGAAATCTTGCTGATTGATAGGGGATCAAATACTTATTTCACATATTGACCTGCAAATCAATTTATAGCTTTTTTGACATGCATTTTTTTTAAATTATGTCTTTCAGTGTTAAAATTATAGACTGATCATTTCTTTGTCAGTGGACAAACGTTTAAAATCAGCAGGGGATCAAATACTTTTTTCCTCACTGTATATATATATATATATATATATATATAATGTATACAGTTATACCCCACTTAACCCTACACCTTATAGAGCTTTTTTTCCTATATTTTCCCGGCTTAATGCTAAATGCCGATCTAGACCTGTTTTTTGTCCCTGATCCCTGTCTAACACTTTGCCCCGCTATTTCTTTAAATTTATGTTGTTATGTTTGCTGTTTCATAAAAGTTCATATAAAGCCAAAAATTTAAAAATTTCAATTGCTTTTGTGTATTTTTTTTCCATTAGTTCCCCTATTCCTATCTACCCAATGTTAAAATGACCATGTTTAGTCTGTTTCGCTTAACACTCGTATTGCCTGGCACCTATCACAGCTCCAACTCGCTTTGGACGAGTCTCTATGAGCTTCCCACATCTTACCACTGGGATTTTTGCCCATTCCTCCTTGCAAAACTGCTCCAGCTCCTTAAAGTTGGATGGTTTGCGCATGTGAACAGATTTTCTATTGGATTGAGGTCTGGCCTTTGACTAGGCCATTCCAACACATTTACATGTTTCCCCTTAAACCATTCAAGTGTTGCTTTAGCAGTGTGTTTGGGGTCATTGTCCTGCTGGAAGGTGAACCTCCGTCCTAGCCTCATATCACACACAGAGTGGTACAGGTTTTGCTCAAGAATATCCCTGTATTTAGCACCATCCATCTTTCCCTCAACTCTGACCGGTTTCCCAGTCCAGGCTGCTGAAAAACATCCCACAGCATGATGCTGCCACCACCAGGTTTCACTGTGGGGATGGTGTTCTTTGGGTGATATGATGTGTTGGGTTTGCGCCAGACATAGCGTTTTCTTTGATGGCCGAAAAGTAAAATTTTAGTCTCATCAGACCAGAGCACCTTCCTCCATACATTTTAGGAGTCTCCCACATGCCTTTTCACAAACTCAAAAGGTGCCATTTAGTTTTTCATGAAAGTAATGGCTTTCTTCTGGCCACTCTGCCATAAAGCCCAACTCTATGGAGCCTACGGCTTATTGTAGTCCTATGTACAGATACTCCAGTCTCTGCTGTGGAATTCTGCAGCTCCTCCAGGGTTACCTTAGGTCTCTGTGCTGCCTCTCTGATTAACGCCCTTCTTGCCCGGTCCTGAGTTTTGGTGGGCAGCCGTCTCTTGGCAGGTTTGCTGTTGTGCCATGTTCTTTCCATTTGGTTGTGATATATTTGATGGTGCTCATGGGGACCATCAAATATTTGGATATTGTTTTATAACCTCACCCTAACTTTTACTTTTCAACAACATTGTCCCTTACTTGTTTGGAGAGTTCTTTGGTCTTCGTGGCAGTGTTTGGTTAGTGGTGCCTTTTGCTTAGGTGTTGCAGCCTCTGGGGCCTTTCAAAAAAGGTGTGTATATGTAATAACAGATCATGTGAGACTTAGATTGCACACAGGTGTACATAATTTCACTAATTATGTGACTTCTGAAGGTAATTTGTTGCACCATTGCTTTTTATGGGCTTCATAACAAAGGGGGTGAATACATACGCACATGCCAATTTTCTGTTTTCTATTTCTAAAAAATAGTTTTATGTATATATTTTTCTAATTTCACTTCACCAACTTAGACTATTGTGTTCTGACCCATCACATAAAATTCAGATTAACTAAAGACTGAACGTAAGGCTGTAATGTAACAAAATAGGTAAAAAGTCAAGAAGGTGAATACTTTTGCAAGGCACTTAATATACAGTAAACTCCCCATTATCCGGCACCCATGGGTACTCTTTATTGCCGGATAAGTGTAGTTTCCGGTTAATCGTGAGTCCCCGAATTTAAGGGTCTAAATTTAAGGCACAGAAAAAATAATTAGAAAAAAAAAGTTATCATTTTTTATTTTTGCAGTCTCGAACTCCGGATAGTGCCGGATAGTGCCGGTTATGCCGGTTTTACAGGAGTCAAATTAAAATTGGCATATGACGCCGGTGCCGGTTGCTTGAGAGTGCTGGTTGATTAGGTGCCGGATAACCGGGAGTTAACTGTATATATATATATATATATATATATATATATATATACAGTATATATATACACTGTATATTAACATATAGTTATTTATTAACAATTTGCTTTAAAATCCAACCACCACTTAGCTTCATAGATTAATATAGCTGCATGAAAATCTTTAGCAGAACTATGGAAATCCCCACAAATTCCACACCTAAACGTTGTTATAGATACAATTTCAGATAACATTGAAATGGAAAAACTCACAGCTAGATTGAAAGGCTTCCAAACTCCATTTGAAACTAAATGGCTTCCCTAGGTTACACATTTTTGAAAGAAAAAACATAGACTTTTGTAAATTTATAGAACCATTATATTGAAGAATATATAATGCTGTAATAACTGTAATAACAATGCCAATTAATACATATCAAACAAATATGGTCTATCTACCTTTCCCCTTCCCTTTCATCTCTTTTTATTTTCTGTATCTTTCCTATACCGCCATTCACAAATTGTATTAAATGTTATTTTCACATTTACTTCATTCATATTTGTTAAAATTCTTTAAAAAAATTAAAAAAATAATAGTAAACAAAACAAAACATACTTTTCCAACTTCCTATGGTTTATATGCAGCCTAATAATCAATTAAAGTAACACAGCAGGAGTTCCAAATATGGTATCATTCAAAACTATAGGTAATAACAACTATGCTATCAATTTGAATGTTTTTGGGTTTTTTTAAATTGATTTTCCTACAGTAAACTAACATTGAACTGTGCCAACAATTAATGGCATTGAACCTTGATTTGTGGGCGCACCAGAAAGATTGGCTGACAGCTCATCAATGTTAATTTACTGTAGGAAAATGCAATATTTAATAACATTCAGTTGATAAAGTTCGTATTCATTAGCTATTAAATATAGTTCTACATTATATTATATTTAGAACTTCTGCTGTGTCTCTTTAACTATGTTTGATCTCTAGCTATATTTAACTGCACCTTTTTCACCAAGTAAGAATACAGAGGTATTTCTTTAATGTGCAGTACTGGTTCTGGAAACATTTTTGCTAAGTTAAGTAATATAATAGACCCAACTATGTTCTTGATAAAATTACATTTGTTCTAACACTGTGCTTGTTATTCTAATCTAATTTGTCAGAAACTGTATTTATATATGTACTTCAAAGTGTATACAATGTTCCACTACCAGATTGATCTGTACAAAATGAAATTAGTTTCTCAGATCATAGCTTGACAAATGCAGAGAAGTACCCAATGGAGCAAAAAAAAAAATTAGAAAGAAAGTTTTAAACACTGTGGACCAAAGAAGAAGTTTACCCAATATATCTTCTTAAAGAGACAGTGTTCTGTTTGATGATGTAGAACAATATTAACATTACTATTAATGAATGCCATGTCCGGTTAAACATTACAGATGATTTACTTTGCATAACAGATAAGTGCTGCCTTTGTTAAATGTCCTGCACTTGTTTAATGTCCTTTTTTAGCCTTGTATAAACTGCGTATGTTGGATCCTCCACAAATTCACATCAGTTTGCGCAGGGATGAGCGTTAAGGTATGGTACGTTGCGCATTAGAGCTATTCAGGTCTGTGATTTACTAGAACTCAGGTATTATAATTAGGTCTGTGATAATGTGTGGTAATGCCCCATATGGCCTTATGTGTCCACTACCCTTCCACATCGTGAACAGAATAGCGCATGCTTGTTATAGTGGACAAGCATATGCAGTTTATCATCTGTTTCTGTCTGCTCAAACACAAATATATGTAAATAAATGCAATGCTAAATCCAGATGTGTTTAGATTCTCTAAATGCTCCATCAGAGATGCACTAGTGGTTGGCAAAGATGAAATGTTTGGCATGACATCATTATAATGACATGTAATAACAAACCCGGCAAAATTATAGCATGTCTGTGCATTGTTATCAGTAATTTTGTTTTTTAATGTCAGTCTGTCTACCATATAATGAAATCTAAAAAGTATAATTGAGCAATTTAAAGTATATTTTACATACAATTTGTATTAATATTTAATATTTCCAAAAGTAGTATCAATTTACATTACTTTAAGCATGCATTGTGTTGACAGAATTTTCTCGTAATAGTTAACCTGTTCTGTCCTATGTTAATAGCTGAACAAACAAAGATTTCAAGCAGGGATGTGGAAGTACCTGGAAGAGGTTCACTGTTGCCAGGTACACAAGCAGACACAGTGAGTGTGTCACGAGAGGGTATTGATTCAGAGATCCATCAATGGATGCCCTCCCAGGACTGAACCAAGTAGCAACAGAACAGGCAGTGCTTCTGAAATGACCCCCCAGGGGCAGAACTCTGGTTGGCAAATGTTATCAATGGACAAGTTGTGGAGCATGCACCTCAGAGGCACATACCCACGTATGCTCCTCAAGTCCAATATTGTTCCATTTCACATGGTACTGGAGGCTTGAGTAAAAAAATGAGAATTAATGTTTTGCTCTACCTAAACCACTTATGACCTTCTACTACATGGGGAGATGGAGTGGAGGCTAAAGTACTGATTTTAGACCCACAGCTTGAGAAGTGGAATACTGGATGAAGGTGCAGTGTAGGAGGAAGAGCAAATCTATAATGGATAGGACATAGCCTTGATTCTAACCTTAAGTGCTTCATAGTCATCCACACCTGGTCGCCCTCCTCAAGTTCAGGGGATCTCTATTCAGTGTCATTTTGCATACTTTTTTCCATGGTGGAGATTGCCTCTTGCAGGTGTTCTTGAACCTTGCCCAAAAGGTGTAGTAAATCCTGTACTCTTCCATCAGAAGTAGGGCTCCCCGTTGTTACGTGCATGGTTGTGATGCTCTTCCTAAGTGATTCATTGCGGGTATTATTATGACAGAACTCAGCAAAGAGTAGAAGCTCTGCCCATTCCTCAGCTGTGCAGAAGCAATTGCAAAACTGTTCCAGGCACTGATTTGTAGGTTTAGCCACTTCATTGCTTGGCTGGTAATATGCAGAGTAGTAGACAAAGCCGATCTTTATCTTGAGCATCACAGCCTTTCAAAATCAGGACATAAAATGGACCCAACAATCAGGCAATATCTCAGTTGGAGACCATGAAGTTTGTACACTTCCAAAAAAATGGATCAACTAAATCAAGAGCAGAAGGCAGCTTTGGCTTAGGTAGTTGTGAGAATCGACGATCAATAACAACCAAAATAACAGTTTTATCTTTTGATGGCTAGAGTTCAGTAATGTAGTCTTTGGCTAAGTATGTCCAAGGCTTCTCTGGGAATGCTACTGGCTGAAGAAGTTTAAATGGAACTATTCTTGGTGTCTTGTTATAGGCACATATATCATAGGTTACATCGGATCCTTGAACATATTGATGATTCTCTCTGAGTTGACCAAGGATTTGATTTACATGTTGGCAATTTGTGGCAAATTCGATGTATCATCATGATAGACAGTTATATTATGGAAAAGTAGGTCTCTGAAGATACCATTCACAAATCTCTGAAACATTGCAGATGCATTACAAAGTCCAAATGGCATGTTGCAAGTAGTTTTCCATTCATCTCCAGATAAGTTTAGAAGCTCTGCACAGATTTAGCTTTTTAGTGACAAAATAGAATCCAGCCCCTTTAGGAGAAGTAGATTCTTGTATGGCTTTCCATAGCTTTGTTCTCAGGTTCAGAAAGTGGGTATATTCCACCTCTTGGATATATGGTTCTTGGCAGAAACTCAGTTGGGCAGTCATGTGGTTGACGAGGAGGTAATGTCTCTGCCTTGACCTTTGGAGAAGATATCAACTAAGTCAATATATACTTGAGGAATTTGCAGTTTCCCAACAACATTACACTTTTGGGAACAAGGGTTGGAACTATTGGGAACTTTTCAGAAGTGCTAGTAGTGACTTTAGCTACATCATTACAAATCTGTCCATTGTTCTTCTTCTTGGCATGTGACTGTAAATTACAGTGAGTAATCTTTTAATGACCTTGAGTAGTTTTCAATGGTTCACTAGCGTGAAGTTTTGGGAAGCAGTTAGTTTGACAGACATTACTCCATGATGGTATTTGTGCATCAACCCAGGACATTTTGATAATGTGACATGGGAGCCATGGCATGCCTAGGATCAGATCGGTAGATGGGAAGTCCAAGGTATGTAGCTTGTTTTATTATGTATACAACCAACTTACTATCATAGTAACCTCACATGTCTCTTGGGAAATCAATCCTGTACTCAGAGGTGCACTATCAGTTTCATGGACAAGCAATGCTGATTTTTCTCATCGACTTGTATTTTATATCCTTAGACTACCTCCTTGCTCAGAAAATGTACTGCTCAGCCTAAACAACAAAACCCTGCGTTTCAGTTACATGTATGAGAATCTGGTGGAAACTAACTTAACTGTTGTTTCCAGATTTTTCAAGTTATGACTTCAAAAGATGACTTGACCTTTATATCCACGATAAAAAAAAATAGGCCTTTAGCTCTTCTTCTCCGTGGGAACAAGGTCAGGAATAGCAGCTGGTAACTTTTGGAATTTGTAAATGGTGTATACAGGTGTACTTTTTCTATAAGGAGCCCTTGAAGCTACTCTTTCCCGAAGGTGGAAGTCAATCCAGTTTGTTTAGGCTGATCAGTTCATTGAAAGTAGCTGGCAGATTAAAGGTTCTAAGTCATATACTTTTAGCAAATCTTTCTATTAAAATGGTACTATCCAATCTAGTGAGAACAACTCTGGATGAAGGGTAGAATTTAGTGAGCACTGTTGAAGAAATCATCTACAAGCAGGTGGAGCATCACCAAAACATATATGAGAGGCTAGGTAACTGGTTCTTGCATCAAAAATGGAGCATGTGAGGGCACCTGAGCTGCAGCCGGTGGATTTGCCACAGCTGGAGACACTGGAGCAGATTATAACCATGCATACAGAGTAGTATTGGCATCTACCATCTAACCCAGGTTACTTTCTAAATCTGTTAGCAAAGCATCTTACTTGAAGTTGTTCCTTCTTCTGGTCCATTTCCAGCAGTCTATTGTCCTGAATTAAAGCCACAAGTTGACTAGGTCAGAGCCACAAGCTGGGATACCTGCTGTGGAAGACTGCGGAAGAGACTTCACCCAGATCCAGTTACCTGTTTTAATTGCCAAGAGTAGCTGCTCTCTGATGTGGATATTAATGCAGAATAAGGTGTAAGAAACTGGAAGAAAACTGACAAGGCATAAAAACTTTCAAAGATGGCTAAGACTATGGTGTCACGACCTGCTTATTCAATGCAGCTTGATAAGAACCTGGTTCAAACCTACCCCAGCAGGACTGTGTAGTTCATATCACCTCTGGCACAAAAGATGGATTCAGGATAGAGGCAATGAGCCAAGAATATGTGCAGATGATAATGTAGACAGGATATCAGTGGTCAACACTTTGTTTATGTGGAAAAATCTGAACTATTTCTTTATTCAGAACTAGCAACATATATACATTTTTCTAGCCACAGGCTTGCCAATTACAGTAAGCCCCATCCTTTGACCACATGTTACATAGGTACCCTGGCTTTCTAAACTATTCAGAAGCATATTCATAAACCAAAATACATATAATAGTGTAAACATATTTTAACCCAGGGAAGTTCTCAAATCTCAGGGCCAATACACAGTCCACAATAGTCCAGTAAAGCTCTGGGCAGGAGAATCTCCCTGTGCCTCCCAAAATCCAGTTCTGACATATAGTACGGAAATGGTGAATATAGCATACTGGAATATCAGCTTGATGGGAGGACTGCCAAGAAAACCTGATTTGAACAATACAGGAGGAGGCTAGGCTAGAACCTGCAGCTAGGAAGGGACACTGCAGTCAGGAGTAGGGTAGAAATGTGGAGACTTTCCACACCTAAGACACAATGCCCTACAGCAGACATTGTGCAACGGACAGCTGTATGTCATGAGAGAGTGTGGATTCACAGACCTATCCATGGATGCCCTACCAGACTTGGCGATGAGGCCCAACAGAACAAGTACCGCACCTGACAATTCTAGTAGTAGTTAAAATCAAGAGCCATGTTTAGTAAATTTGGAGAACTTGCATTTTCATTGTATGGCGCACCAAACACTCATATAACATGCATTAACAACTCTATTAAACACCCCATTCACAATAACTTGGCTTGCAGTTACCATGTAAAAAGCCCTAAATCGTGCAATAGCGTACACACCCATAATCCTGTTGTAAGTTGCCTCCCAATGGTAATATTACCCCCCACCATAAGTCAACACTGTTACATGGCAGAGAACAGAAACAAAGGTAGAGTTTCCACAAGGTAGGAATCTGTTTCTCTGGAGGCTTCTTAGAAGTAGATGAATTACAAATGTTATATGACAATTAGATTGAGGAGGATAAAATTAATTGTTAACAGGTAAAACAAACAGAAAAATAAGCTTAAACAGTCCTTGCAAAAAAAAGTCATGCCACTGTAAGAGACCGAATGCTGGTGTCATTAGACGCCTGTATGGAATTTTTTTAATGCAGACAAACTGTCCTCAATATGTCCCTCGCAGCCTCCTTTGCGAGAAGACAACGAAAAACGGCAGAGAATATGCTCCGAGAGAGCATTAACCCCTTCAATGCTGGAGGTCCCCATCGGGACACCCAAAGTCTCCCCAATATAAATCCCTTGCTGCAGGGGTCCATAGGGACCCCAGTAGCCCCCACATTAACCCCTTGCAGTGGACATCGATCAGGCCCTCTCTGCATTTAAACATTTAACATTTTACATTTCCTGCCGCGGGTCCTTAAAGGGCCCGCGGCACACCATATCTGTGCCCCATTGGGACCCCCAAAGTGTCCCCACATTAACCCCTTGCTGCAGGTGTCCATAGAGACCCCCGCAGCCCTCCACATTAACCCGCTGCATTTAAAAATTCAAATTTCCCACCTCTCTGGTCCTGAAAGGACCTGCGTTAAATATTAACCCCTGCTGTGGCGGTACAATAAGTACCCCTCAGGTACCTTAAATTAACCCAATAACTCATGGGGCTCTATAATTAACCCCCTCAGTCCAATAGGGGTCTATATAGACCCTGATAGGACACTATTAACCCGTAGGTTAACCCTACAAGTGCCACGAGGGTCCTCCAGGACCCTCATGACAAAGCCTAAGCATTACACTACACTATTAACCCATACTAAACCCTATCTAACCCTAACTGGGCCTATCTAACCCCATAAAGCCCTATTTAATCCCATCACTTATGAGGGTCTATACTCACCTCCATAAGCCTCCATCTAACCCCATCCCTTATAGGGGGTCTATACAAACCCCTGTATGCCTCTCTTTAACCCAAGCAGTCTCATAAGAGTCTATGAGGACTCTCATAAGGGTCTATGAGGACCATCATAGGACAATTAGAGGCCTATTATTAACCCCATAAGTGTCATCAGGATCCTCCAGCACCCTCATGACACTAAGTACAAACACTACACTACACTATCCCCCCAATAAACCACTAAATCTAAACTAACCCCTCTCTACTCTAACCTATCAACCCCTACCTACCTAACACTACCTACCTAACCCCCTATTAAACCCCCCACCCTACTAATTACACAAAATAAAAAACACCTATTTTACCAAAAACTTTTTTTTTTAAAAAAGGTACATAAAATAAAAATACCTAAGGTACACACACAAAAGGACATTACAAACTACAAAAAAATAATAATAAATCATCACAACCCCCCGCAACTACATAAAATAAAGAAAAAAATTACACACCTGCAAAGAAAAAGGCATACACAAATATCCATAACATTACAGTAATAAATACATTATAAATATACCCCTAACTACAATACATTACCCCTATCTAGACATCACGCCCTATCGTTACCTAACCCCCTATCTATTCTTAATCCCCTATCTAGACATTATCCCCCTATCTATACTTAACCTCCTATCTAAATATCACCCTATCTATACAATACCCCTAAATCTAAGCTAAAATGTAAAATAAAAAAACACTTAGGTTTGCAGCTGTCCCTTCTGATCGCATCCCCTAGGAAAAAAAGAAGCCTCAGATTAGTAACAAGTTAAACATTACATATAATAAGTAAATAGTACAAATGCAGTATTAAACTTACCTTTCCATCATGTCCCCGCCCATCTTCTTCTGTTCTCTGGTTCGGCCCCTGTTAAAAGATACATAACATTAATCACACATTAACACAAAAAATAAATAAACAATAAACATTATAAATGGATAACTTACCTGTCTCCAATGTCCGCGGCCTTCTCCTCTTCTGCCCCGGCTGGGCCCTTGATGAACTTTGGCAATGGCGCCTTCTGATTGGCTGAAAAGTCTATCAATCAAATTTAAGCCAATCATAAGGCACAAGGTGTGAGCCAATCAGAATTGGATTCACCCCTATATCCCATTCTGTTTGGCTGAAGGAACTGACAATCTTTTTTAAAACAATCAGAAGGTACTATTGCATTCAGCCAATCACAATGGGATACACCCCCACGGGGTGATTGGTTGAAGGCATCTGCGCCTTCTGATTGGCTACTATCTGATTGACAGTGACAACAGCCAATCAGAAGTAGCAGATGCCTTCAGCCAATCACCCCGTGGGAGAATGCAATAGTGCTTTCTGATTGATTTAAAAAGGATTGACAGTTACTTCAGCCAATCAGAATGGGGTATAGGGGTGTATAGAGTCACTCCTCATGCACTGTTTCTCTGTGTTGACACGGATGGCCGTGCTGCGTAGCTCATACGTTGCTTGCAGCAGGGCTAATTTAATAGTGTTGTAATTTTTCAGAATTTGAAGCACACAGGGCTTAAGTACACACCTTGTATCTACGAGGCTGGAGATTAATAGGGTAATTAATACGAGATGTTGAGGTTACACACCACATTTTAGTGTTTAACTCCTAAAAAGTTACCCCTAATTAAGCTCAGATAGTGACATGGACTGAGAGAAAGAGAGGTTTTATTCACCAAGCTGTGATATTTATTGACAAAATAAATATAAAATATGTTGTCTTGTTACATTACTCCTCATAAATTTTACTATTTCATTTGTCAGTCCCATAGGATCAGATAATATAATGTGACATAAAAAATATTATAATTTCATGAATTTACTGAAGAGTACAAAATGGAGAGTGGCATTGATAGCAAATGGCTAAAAAAGACAGGAGACTTTATTGGTGGTCAGTTTCTACATGGACTTTTGAAAACTAATATTGATAATAGTTAATAAAAAATATATTTTATCACATATAATAGTTGTGGTAATTGCGAGTTGCACACAATGTTAAAATTTACATGTGCAATGAGCGTCGAGGCCCGAAAGTTACGGGTTTGACGGGGGTTGCAATAAGTGCTGAAAATGCTCATTGCGAGGCCCGCAATGTGCACTGAAGGTGCTAGTCACGAGCCCCGCAATCGAGACTTCAAACGGCTTACGGGTTACAGGCTTCAAAAATATTACAGGTTTAACGGCCGCCATTTTCTTCAAGCCGGTAACTCGAAAGCCATTCGGGGGCTTCCAAAAAAAAAACAATTGATTAGCAAATTAGCTTACAACCTCACATACAGCACAGGGGAAGAGGCAGGGAGCCTGTATACGAGGTTGCAATCTAATTTGCTATATAATTGGCGTCTTTTGCAGTCTCAGAATGTACGAGAAACAAATGGCGGCCGTAATGCCGTAATTTTTTTTTCAAGCCCGTAAATCGGAAAGGCTTGGGGAAAATGATAAATTTTCCAAGCCTGCAAATGGTTTCACACCCGCAAAGGGAAACAGGAACACAGAGGTGGGAGAGGGGGAATAAAGACACAGAGGAGTGAGAGGGTGGATATAGACAGAGGGGAGGAAATGGGGTGAAAAGAGACACAGGGGTGGGAGTGGGGGGAAAGAGACACAGGGGTGAGAGAGGGGGGAGAGAGACACAGGAGAGGTGGATAAAAAAAAAACAGGGAACGGAAAGGGGGCAAAGGGACACGGGAGGGAGAGAGGGGGAAACAGACACAGGGGAGGGAGAGGGGGGAGGAGACACAGGAGTGAGAGAGTGAGGGAGGCTCGCAATGAGCGCGGAGGGCGCTCATTGCAAGGCCCGAAAGTTGCCAGGTAGCTGACGCCGGCAATGAGCGGCCAATGAGAGGCCTGTAAGGTTTAGCAGGAGAGAGGCTCGAGAGAGGGGGAGGATTTGTTGAGTGGAGGACAAAGGACAGAAGTAGAGGCAGATAGAGAAGAGCAAGGGGTAAGTGAGGTGAGACCTGTCATGGTTGAACAGGGCTTCACAAATGAGGGGACCAACAAAGAAGGACCGCAAGTTAAAGGCGGGAGAAGCTCGCATTGCGTGGCAAACAGCATTGCCAGGCTACAAATTCTATTTGCCGTCATTTTTGACGGGCAAGTCGCTAGTATAACATAATAAATAAGAAACAAATTGCATTTTTATCATTTACACCAGATTATTCTTTCCTGCAGGCATCCTTTAGATTGTAAATCGGCGAGTTTTCAATCTTGCATGGAGCTATGGGGAAAGCTCTATGAACGGATTCTAAGCTCAAAGACAGGGCCCTCCTTTTTGCAATGTGTTAATATTGTTTTGCTTTGAACACAATCCATGTATAGCGCTATGGAATATGCTGGTGCGTTACAAATAAACACCAATAATAATAATAGTAATCCATATTTTGGCAGCTGATTGCTTCTGTTATCAGAAGTATGTGCCTTGTAAACTGCTGAGCCTTCCATATCTGCTACTGAAAGATCTGGAACTTGTGCATGTCATATTCCAATTGTGTAGATAGAAAACCTCATATGTAATCAAACTAGCCTCCCTGTTACGAAAACTGATCACCAAAACCCCAAATACTGCATCCCACAGCAGCATAATTGCCTATGAAAGGTAATATACTACATTTTGCCTATTTTCAAATTTTGTTCTTTAAAATATTATGTTTTAAAAATATGAACATAGCGGTCCTTTAAGAGGAAGAAAGATGATAACACAGACGCTTAAAACAGCAACTTAATATTCCTTATGGACTTTGGTTAGTGTAATGTGTTGCCTGTAGTAATTACAAGCATGTGATCACAACAAACCTCTGTCATTGCTCTCAGGGTAAGTCAGCATGATTAAGCAATTTCAGGCAGGGTACTGTATCAACATTCCAGTAATGCATTATAGTTTTATGAACTCGTGATTTCCAGAACAAAGGCAGTATTATTATTCACGGAAACATTAAATGAACAGCAAATGTTTGTTTGTTTAATATTCTATAATTATATATATATAAATGTTTTTGTTTCTTGTTACTATTAACAGTAGGTAATGATAGTGTTTGTTTACAAGAGGTGTTTTGAATGCCTGGCATAGTAGTTTCATAAATAAACTGGCAGCCCAAGTTAAAGGAAGTTAAAGTTGAGATTGATGGATATTTGAGATGTAGACAGGGGTGCGTTTCTGCCTAGGCCCATGAGACCTGGCCTAGGGCAATATATTTTCAGGGGGCAGCAGGCTGCCTGAAGATGCAGTGCTGTACATTGCAATATGTTTATATATGCACAGACATCTCTATACGCAGTGATATTTCTGTATGTAAGTGTACACTTTCTGAGATACCATATATAAATACACATACACGTATTTAAGATATAGAAAGGTGGAAATGATTCGCTGCAAATGGGCTGTGGGCAGTGCTGTATCTACCTTTTTGGAGCCCCTAGGTAGGGGAGTGGAGGATGCATGCACCCATTTTTCCCTTTTCTGTGCTCTCTTGCTGTGTGAGCAAATCACAGACATTTCCCCATAACAGCATTTTTACAATATAGCTGCTCATACACACACCCAGCTACTACTTGTTTATTTAATGCATTTTATGGTGGGCCATATTATTTATATTTTTCTGTGGGAGGACAGCAAGCATATGTTACACAAACACATATCATGATAATTTGTATCTGAAATAAAAACTGAGAAATTATGAGTTGAATGACAACAGAAATTACATTTTGTAAAAAAAGTATTTGTTAGGGTTTTTAAGCTAAAAAACAGATGCCCCTCACAAGGAAGTGCCCCTAGGTGGTTACCTAGTTTGCCTAATTGGTAATTCGGCCATGGCTGTGGGGTAAGCACAAATCTGGGTTGCTTAGGGCAGTATAAAACCTAAATACAGCTATGGATATAGTTAAATGCGAAAATATGAAATACCTCTGATGTCTGTGTATTAAAATATTATTCAGCATTCTAACAAAAATCTGATTATGGAATGGAGAAAAGAAGATGTATTAATTTTACTCTCCCTATTTTTATTATATCTCAACTCTCATATTAGCACTACAGAAAGTGTTGGTACTTTATAATCACATTTTAATAATTATAAGTATAATTAATAATTAATGACCTAATAGTTTTAAATGTAATAATTATAAATAAAAATTTGCCTGATCAATTTCTTAGATATTTCACATTTCCCTGTCAAGCAGTTTTTCAGTTACCCTTAAACAATGGGAGAGATTGTAGACCTCCTGAGCAGAGATGCCAACAAAAAGCTGCTGGCTATTCTGGTTGCCTTCTTACCCCATGAATACATTACCTTCCGACCATGTCTAAAATGTCACCATTGTTTAGTTACTTTGTGTTAATATCTAATGTCACCATTTTATTTGCTCTTTAGATATCCTGCACTCTATTCAATATAGTTTTTCTTAGGATATAAGCGTAGGACTATGTTCCTTTCTTGGATGCTAGGATTCCATGCTTTGTTTGTTTGTGACTGTCTGCTGAAAGACTACCAAGGTTTACTACCTGCTCCAGTCGGTGAGGCATTGGAAGAATGTACATAATTAGAGGTCTAACTAGCAATATCTTGCACTAGCAGTCTGGTTTACACCATTCTGTAAAGATGCACAGGTATGTACAAAAATGTATTCAATTGTACTAGTAAGCGTCCCAGGTAAGAAATGACAACCAATAGAAAACTACTACATACAAGAATATTACATACAATAGAGTGATCGGGGGGAAGGGGGGGAGGAAAGTATACAGACTATCTCTAGACTGGCAGAACATGTTATGTTAGAATCATTATGCAGCTGTGAATTACCCAGATGCTAAACCGTAATATCTTAAGGCTATCATCCAATCTTAAGATAATAACTGTGTCAATTAATTTTGTTTTAATCCACAGAAAAATTCTCAGATAACACAAACTTATATATATATGAAATCAAATCAGTGAATTGTAATTAATAAGAACTTTGAATGACATTCAGATTTATTCAAATTGGGTGCCCCAAATTTGATCCACTGAAAAGTGTATTCCAGTCTAGAAATGTGCAGTACAAGATCTTCTAATTCATTTATGTGTTATGGAGCATCCACATTTTTAATAAGAATAACCACTAGGGCGTATTATTTTGGTTTAGGCTCTAAGTTTTGCTTTCTCTCAAAAAATGTGATCTAACAACGCATGATGAGTTTACCATGTCACACTGCAAACTAACAATAGCAATATTATGGTTATCCAATAATATTTTTACATTTCTCTTCTCCGGTCATTAAAACATTTTAGTCAGTTGATGTCATCCAGCTGAATTTGAGCAGTTGAATCATAAAAACAACTAGAATTTGCCTCTAGCAAATATTTTCATATTCAATTATACCTGCAACTACATGTTTTTAACCTTTTAAAATTATGACATTTACATCCTATTTATTTGCGATTGAGAAGGCATTTTAGAAACATATAGCTAACATTGTTTTCTTTTATCAATATACAGCAAAAACTGCAATTAACCTGTACTAACACATTAAGCTATTATATTTAGTAAGGTATATTTTATATTATATCACTCAAGTAGCAACAATGCATGGTTTCAAATTTGTTGACCATTGTCACAACCACATTTGACTATAATTTTTATAGTAAGGCAGGCTGGCAAATGTAGAGGGTCAGAGATGATTCTTCGTAATTGACAACTTTCTTTTTAAATTGACTTTATATCTCTTGCAATTATTGTAACTGACCCTTTTCAAGTAATGTTATTTCCAGACCATTTTTATTACTTCAAGTTGATATTGTTGGTGATACATACATTGGGCCTCATTCTAATAACGGCCGTAGGAGCTGCATGGCCGCAAGGGGTGGCCGCAAGCTATTTCCCTATTCTAATCCCTTGTGGCCGACAGCTCCAACCGGCTGGCAGCCGGTGCCCTGCATTCCCTTGTGCCCACCCCCACCACAGCTTACTGCAGGGAAAGAACTTTGATCTCACAGGGCCGCAAGAGATTTGGCTGCAAGAAACCACCCATCCCCATTCAAAAGCTCCGATAACCCCTCTGCCAACACCGCAAAACAATTAAAAAACACTGCAGCTTACTTCCACCCTGGAGCCGTCCTACTCCTCTTCTTCCCAGACTGGGAACTTGAGAAAAAATGCAGCGCCGTGGAGGAGCAACCCGACGCTAATGAGGCCTCTAGCGCTTCTTACAGTAAAAAAACATAATAGTGCCTAATGATTGGCTGAAATGGCTGTCAATCAAATTTCAGCCAATCAGAAGGCACCAAGGCGTGGGCCAATCAGAATGGGATACACCCCCATATCCCATTCTGATAGGCTGATGGACATGTCAATCTTTTTAAAAACAATCAGAAGGCACCAATTGCCTTCAGTCGATCATAATGGGATACATCCCCATGGGGGGGGGCTGGCTGTAGGAATCTGCACCTTCTGATTGGCTGCAGTCTAATTGACAGTGACAACAGCCAATCAGAAGGCTCTATTCCCTTCAGCCAATCAGAATGAGATGCACCCGGTGGGGGTGTATCCCATTGTTATTGGCTACAAGCATCTGCACCTTCTGATTGGCTGTTGTCACTGCCAGTCAAACTGCAGCCAATCAGAAGATGCATATGCCTTCAGCCAATCACCCCATGGGGTGCATTCCGTTGTGATTGGCTGAAGGCAATAATGTCATCTGATTGGTTTAAAGAAGATTGACAGGTCTATCAGCCAATCAGAATGGCATATAGGGGTGTATCCAATTCTGATTGGCTCACACCTTGGCTCCTTCTGATTGGCTAAAACTTGATTGACAGCCATTTCAGCCAATCAGAAGGCACCATTCTGTTTTTTTTTTACCAGAAGAAGAGCTAGGGGCGTCATTACCGTCGGGGAGCTCCTCCAGGGAGGAGCTCTGTTATTGTTTTATTTTGTTTTTATTGCTTTTTTTCTCCTGGGCCCAGCCAAGGCAGAAGATGAGAAGGACGGGGACATTGGGGACAGGTACGTTTAATATTTAGAATGTTTTGTTTATTTTGCTTTGTGTATTTGTGTGTACTAATGTAATGTTTCTTTTTCCCAGGGGCAGAGCTGGAGAACACAAGAAGAAGGATGGGGACATGGAGGAGAGGTAAGTTACATAGTTACATAGTTACATAGTCATTTAGGTTGAAAAAAGACTTTAGTCCATCAAGTTCAACCTTTTTAGATCTCCTCTGATCTGTAATACGCAAATTTATTGTTAATTGATCCAGAAAATAAAACTTTCTTAACAGGAAAAAAAATATAAAATTCCTTCCTAACCCCAGATACTGGAGATCGGATTCATCCCTGAATCAATACTCCCTCTCTATTTATCCAGGACAACCCTTAATGCCCTTTTTATTAAAAAATATATCCAAACTCTTTTTAACGTTATCTATCGAATACGCTGTCACCACCTCCTTGAATTCCACAGATTAACCACCCTTACTGTGAAGAACCCTTTTCTTTCTTTAAGGCAAAATCTTTTTACTTCTAATATCAAAGGATGTCCCCTTGTCAGTTAAACACCCTTCCCTTGACAAAGCCTTTTATGACCCTGGATATATTTATATAAGGTAATCATATCACCTCTTAGACGCCATTTTTTCTAGAGTAAATAAGTTTAATGTGGTTAGTCTTTCTTCATAACTTAGCCCCTCCATTCCCTTTATTAGCTTTGTTGCCCTTCTCTATGCCTTTTCCAGCTCTAAAATGACCTTTTATGTTGTGGTGTCCAAAATTGTACTCCATTTTCCAAATTAGGGCATACTAGGGATTTGTATAGTGGGAGAATTATATTTGCTTCCCTTGCTTTTAATCTTCTCAATACATGTTAATATTTTACTTGCCTTTGCAGAAGCTGCTTGGCATTGAGCACTGTTACCTAGGCTGTTGTCCACAAGTACTCCCAAATCCCTTTCAATATCTGATACCCCTAGATTTGCTCCATTAAGATTATAAATTGCATGGCAATGTTTCCTTCCCAGATACATAACTTTAAATGTATTCATATTAATCTAATCTGCCACTTAGATGCCCATTCCTCTAATTTATGCAAATCCCTTTGGAGGGAAAGTACATCATTTTCTGATTTAATTACCTTGCACAACTTTGTGTCATCAGCAAAAATGGAGCCACCACACTCCAATCCCATTTCCAAGTCATTAATAAATCTGTTAAAAAGGAGAGGACCTAATACTGAACCATGAGGAGCACCACTTACCACATTAGTCCAATTTGAGTATGTTCCATTTACCACAACCCTTTGCTTCCTGTCTTTTAGCCAGCTCTCAATCCAGGAGCAGATATTTACTGCAATTCCTGTATCCCTTAGTTTGCCCAATAGTCTCCCATGTGGCACTGTATCAAAAGTCTTTGCAAAATCCAAGTAGACCACATCCACTGAGTTGCCTTGATCCAACCTCCTCATAGAAACTAATTAGGTTTGTTTGACATGACCTATCCCTCATAAATCCATGTTGGCTCCTACTTATAATCCTGTTTCAATAGACATATTCTTGTATATTATCCCTTATTAACCATTCTAAATGCTTTCCCACAACCAAAGTGAGACTCACTGGTCTAAAATTCCCCAGATTTGCTCTTGCTCCCTTCTTAAATATAGGTATCACCTCTGCCTTTCTCCAGTCATCTGGTAGATACCCTGTGTTGAGTGAATCTTGAAAAATTAGATATAATGGTTTTGCTATTACAGAGCCCAGTTCCCTCAGTACCCTTGGATGTATTCCATCAGGACCTGGGGCTTAATTCACATTTATTTTTTCCAACCTCTTTTGGGTTTCTTCCTGCCTTAAACAGTTATTTGGTGAAAGTAGTGTAGCCCCATTATGTTGCAGTGACCCAGCCACTGGTACCTTCCTTGTGTATACTGAAGAAAATAACCTATTTAGCTCATCTGCCTTTTCCTGGTCACTATTTATCAGACGGCCTGTTTCACATTGTAATGTTCCTATAGCTTCCTTCCCAGCCTTCTTCCCATTAATATATTTAAAAAATATTTTAGGGTTAGTCTTACTCTCCTTTGCAACAAACTTTTTATTTTAGATTTTAGCCAGTCTAATAGCCTTTTTGCAAGCCTTGTTGATTTCCTTGTACTCACGTAAAGCAGTCTCTGTCCCCTCTTGTTTGCATAATTTAAATGCTTGTTTTTTCACTACTCATCTTCATCTTTAATTCATTGTTAAGCCACATGGGTTGTGATTTACTCCTTCTACTTTTATTTCCACATGGTATATGGTTATAAGTATGTATATTTAGTAAGGATTTGAACGTTGTCCATTTATGTTCAGTATTTTTACCTGTCAGTTCCCTGTCCCAGTCTATACGTTGTATTGCTGCCCTTAGACCATTAAAATCTGCCCTTTTAAAATTAAGAGTTTTCGTTAGCCCTTACAGTTATGTTTTTTTTAATTCAATTTCAAATGAGACTGTGTTGATCACTGTTTCCCAAAGGTTGTCCTATTTCAACATTTTGATACTATATCAATATTATTTGTAATAACTAAATCTAAGATAGCATCATTTCTAGTAGGTTCTTGTATAACCTGGGCCACATAATGATCACTGGGTGTACTCAGGAACCTGCTTCCCTTAGCTGAACTGATTGTCTCATTTATCCCATTTATTTCAGGGTAATTAAAATCTCCCATTATTGGAACTTGACCATGCTTAGCTGCATTGCCAATCTGTAACAATAATTGCATTTCCTTACTTTAAATTATATTTGGGGGTTTATAGCATACCCCTACTAATATTCTATTAGAATTTGCTGCTCCACTATTTAACTCTACCCTCAAACATTCAACATTACTGCTAGTTCCACCATAAATATCTTCTCTGACTATAGGCTTAAATTCAGGCTTAACCTACAGACAAAATCGGTTACAGACAAAATAGGTTATAACCATCCAGATTAACAGTCCAGTCATGAGATTCATACCAACAAGTTTAAGTAATGCCTATTAAATACAATTTCTCATTAACTGTTAATAATTTTAACTCTCCCATTTTTCCTGGCAAGTTTCTGGCATTAGCAAGAATACACCTTATGTTATCAGTCTGCAGTTCTGAAGTGACTGCCACTGTACTTGAGTTACTTAGCAATACCTCCCTATTGACTGTACTAACCCTCCCCCATCTCCTCTCCCATGACTAGTTAATGTGTTCCTTACCCACTCTACACTTTCTACCCCATTACTTCTATCTCATCCCTCCCCCACCTACTAGTTTAAAAACTCCCCCAGCCGTTCTACCATCCTATCCCCAAGCACAAAAGCTCCCTCATCATTAAGGTGCAATCCACCCCTGCTATAGAGATTGGACCCAATTGAGAAGTCAGCCCAATGCTCTAAAAACCCAAACCCCTCCTTAATGCACCAAATTTTTAGCCACACATTAACCTCCCTACGCTCCTTCTGCCTGGGCTAGCACGTGGCACTGGTAGTATGTCAGAAAATACTACCTTGGAGGTCCTTGCCTTCACCTTATTACCAAGTTCTCTAAAAACATTCTTTAGGACACTCCATCTTCCACTAACTTTGTCATTGGTACCAATATGTACCAAGACTGCCGGTTCATTTCCAGCCCCTCCCAATAATTTATCTACCCGATCCACAACATGCCAAACACGAGCACACGTGAGACAGCAAACTGTTCAATTGCTGGGATCTGGGTAACAAATCATCCTGTCTACCTTCCTAATAATAGAGTCCCCAACCAGCAAAACCTGCCTGTTGCTCTGCATATTCTGCCCTCCCACTCCTCCAGTAGAGCTGTTCTCCCGGCTGTTAGAGGGAACAGCTCTGTCTGGCATTGTCATTCCTGAATGGACATCCCCAACAGTTTCACTCAATCTGGCAAATCTGATGGTGCTTGCCAACTCAGAACTGGCCTGCCTCCTGCTCATGTTCCCCCTGCTCCCCCTTGTAACTGCAACCCAGCTACCTCCCTGGATATCCTCACTAGCCTCAGCTCCAACCTCCATGCTAGGCCCAACTAAACTGTGCTCAGTGAGCACCAACTCCCTTTCCAGTGGAGCAATATCACTAAGTGCTGCAATTCTCCTCTCCAGTTCTCCAATTTGAGTTTCAAGATAGGCACCATGTTCACACCTGCCACAGAGGTATGGACCATGGATCATCTGTTCCAGTAGTGCATTCGACTGACTCATAATTACAGTGGGTAAAAAAAATGTATAAAGCACTACAATGTTCTCCCCCTTTGTACTCCCTCCTTTTATTTAAACTCCTACACTTATACTAGAACTGCCCTTATGCTTGAAGTTTTCGCACCTTCCCCTGTTTATATTAAGTTCTTACTACTCACCTGCCTACTACTCACTGCACAAGTACACAACACACTTACTGTTCAGGAGAAATCACAGAACAGATGCAAGCAGAACACAAAAGTCACAAAAGGATATGCCTTTACATAGGCAAAAACCACACCCCAATCAGGTGCCACTAATCATTTCACAAGTACACGACACACTTACTGTTCAGGAGAAATCACAGAACAGATGCAAACAGACCACAAAAAGTCACACACTGATATAGCTTTAGACGCTCTCAGCTGACCACTAACCACTTCACAAGTACACAACACACTTACTGCTCAGGAGAAATCACAGAATGTGTATTTCTTTAGGTTGTGTTTATTTGTGACTATATTCATGTTTCTTTTTTTCCTAGGGGTTGTGACCTGCTGAAGGGACATCTGAGCAAGGTAAGTTGTCTTATTTATTCTATTTTAGTTTAGATGTAGGCTTTGTTTAATAGATAGAGGGTAATGTTAAATAGATAGGGGTAATGTTTAATAGATAGGGTTTATGTTTAATAGATAGGGTTTAATGTATTGCAGATGGGGGTGATGTTTAATAGATAGGGGGTAATGTTTAATAGATAGGGGTAATGTTTAATATATAGGGGTAATGTATTATAGTTAGGGTTTAATGTATTGCAGTTAGGGGTTAATGTTTAGTAGATAGGGGATGATGTTTCATAGATAGGGGATAATGTTTTATTTATGGGGTAATGTATTGTAGTTAGGGTCTAATAGTATTGTAGTTCGGGGTATATTTGTATTTATTGATGTACTGTGATGTTATCTATATTTGTATATGTTTTTTCTTTGCAGGTGTGTAATAATTTTGTTATTTTTTGTAGTGGGGGTGTAATGTTCTTTTTTTATTTTTTTATAGTAGGGGTTGTAATGTTATTTTTTTATTTTATGTAGTGGGGGGGGTTTATAATGTCCTTTTATTTTTTTGGTAACATAGTTTTTTAATTTTTTGTAACTTAGCTTTTTTATTTTGTGTAATTAGTGGGGTGGGGGGTTTAATAGGGGTAGGTAGTGTTAGGTAGGTAGTTTTTAATAGGTTAGGGTAGAGGGGGGGTTAGTTTAGATTTAGTGGTTTATTGGAGGGGGATAATGTAGTGTAGTGTTTGTACTTAGTGTCGTGGGGGTCCTGGAGGCACTTATGAGGTTAATATTAAGGTTCTAATTGTCCCATAAAGGTCTTCATAGACCCTTATTGGACTGATTAAACGGGTTAAAGAGAGGCTTATGGTTGTCTGTATGAACCCCCACAAGTGAAGGGATTTAATAGGCTTGAATGAAGTTAGATAGTCTAAGATGGGCTTACATAGGCCTAGATAGGGTTAAAAAGGTCCAGTTGTGGTTATTAGCTCCAGATAGGGTTAAATAGGCCCAGTTAGGGTTAAATAATGTCCAGTTAGGCTTAGATAGGCCCAGTTATGGTTAAATAGGGCCAGTTAGGGTTAAATGGGCTTAGTTAGGGTTATTATGTACAGTTAGGGTTAAATAGGCCCAGTTAGGGTTAAATAGGCATAGTTAGGGTTGAATAGGGTTAAGTACGGTTTAATGGGGTATAGTTAGAGTTAAGGGGTTAATGGGGTATAGTTAGGGTAAATAGTGTAGTGTAGTGCTTAGACTTTGTCATGATGGTCCTGGAGGACCCTCATGACATTTACAGGATTACCTAGGAGTTAATAGTGTCCTATAGGGGTCTATATAGACCGCTATTGGACTGAGGAGGTTAATTTTAACCTCATGGGGGCCTATATTGCCCCCATGAGTGATGTGGTTAATTTTAGGTGCTAGGGGGGTACTTAAAGTACCCCTGCTGCAGGGGTTAATAGTTTTATTGATCGCGGGTTCTTTAAGGACCTTTAAGGTCCTTATAGGACACTCGCGGGGTGGGAAATTCAAATTTTTAATGCAACAGGGGCCCCAATGGGGACCCCCACTTCAAGACTTAATGTCGGGACCCCCGCGGATTGGGGTAACCATTAGTGTCCTGCGGTCCCTTTATGGATCCATGGCGGATCTTTAGGAGTAAATATATATTCAATGCAGCACGGTACAGCGCATTAGGGGGGGCATTAGGGGGGCATGAGGATGACATGCAGTACATTGGTTAGCTGGCACATCGTAATTTGTGGCCACAAGTCTGCTGAGCTTGGAGAATGGGTTACTGCCTTGGGGGTCATCCAAGCCCGTAGTCCCGGGCTTGGATGACCTCCAGGGCAGCAACTCAATCTTCAAGCCCGGTGGACTGTGGCCGCAATGTGACCCCTATCATTTACAGTGCTGTACAGTGCTTCCTTGAATTTATTTTGGACTTTGTAGCTTGGCGGGCCGCAATCAGGTCCAAGCCCACCAAAGCTTACGGCCCATTGCCTGTCTTGCAAACGGCCGTTGGAAGGGGTGTGCTGTGGCCCCTTTCCTTTGAATAGAAAAGTAGCTAAGGGGCTGCAGCACCTAGTAAGGGATTGCAGGGATACTGCTGTTTTGCCAATAGTATGGGCAATCTGTGCAGTCATTACTCTAGAGCAGGGGTGCTAAAGCTTTTAATACCTACCTCCCATTTTTTATGGTAAAATTTCCTTACCTCCGACCAGTGCTACAATAACTCAATTTACCCTATCTCATTTGTGGTTACATAAATCATATGACACTAGCTATGTATCGCTCTGTAATTACTAGATAGTGATTGAGTCCAGACTGCTGTCCCTAGGCTCTGTCACCAGCTCTCCAACCAACCAAGCATGGTACTGCGGGTCTCCGGCGTGTGAGGTCACTCGTCAGCGATGCCACCTAGTGATTACCCTGCAGCCCACCATGAAAGCTGGAAGTAGGGATTAGGTTTACTAACACTGTTCTTGAGTTACTAAACATCCCAATAGCTGTGATGTGCTTTGTGGAAGGATGGAATTGTTGTTAAATTCCACAGCTTTTTCAAGCCCCTGATATTGCATGATAAATAAACGTTTATGTTTAAATAAGCCATTCAAAAAAGTTGAGTTTCAAATAGGTTAAATACTGCTATTAGTAAAATGATTAATTGAGTAAAATGAAAGCATGGAAATACAGATCTCTATGAGTTCATGCAAAGAAGAAAAACAGATAGGATTTTGGCACCAAGAATATTTTCTACTACCTTCTATATCTTCATTTTGAGGGAGGAGGGGCATTTGATTCTTGTAGTAGGAACATAATATGGTTCTTGTGTGAGAGTCTCCTTCGTACCTCTTTTTTTCTCAAGCACATGCCAAGACGATGATGTCACAGGGACACCCTTGAGAGCAGCAGTTGGATAGAAGCAGACAGAATTTCCTACACCACTGACCACAATCTGCTGAGCAGATGTCTGAGATTTTCATCAATATCTTATTTTAGGTTTTTTTTCATATTTTTTACTTTCCATGCTTTATCATTTGAATGTATTTCATCTTCTCAAAGGAATTGTAATACTTTCTAATTTCATTACAGTATAGTAAAGAAAAGCCCCAGTTCCTCCTGCACATATAATTAATCTTAAAAGTTAGGTATGTTAAGCAAAAATTACCTGAAAAATTTCCTCTCTGCTACTAAGTTTATGAAATTGATGAGGGTGAAACGAAACGTACAGAGAGCATGCAAACTTAAAATAAATAAGAATGATCACTGATGCTTTACATCTTATCTCAAGTCTCTGTGACTAAACTGATTTAATCAAAAGGGCATGCTCTTGGTTTTTATCTCATTTTCAATCAAGGTAATGGAGGTGTATATCACATTGAAATATAATTCAGAAAAAGTATGAAAAGTACATTTTAACCATATATAAAAATCATGTGAAGATTATTATTTTGAAAGCCCCATATTACTCTTTATTTCTGGAGTGATGAAGAAAATAATGTGTCAAACGGATATTGAAGGCTTTTGGATATTACAAGGAATATAATATACAGAGGTGTCTATTTATTTATGTGTTTTATTTTATTAAGACGTACTTAAAAACATAGTTTTTCTGCCTAAAATCATTCATATAGTTCCTAACTGGTATCTCCCATCTGCAGCTGAGGAAGACGGTGTACTTCGGTAGAGGGTGTGCAGAGTCTCATAGCAACCAATCTGTGGTAACATATGCTGCTTGAGAGACGTCACTGATTGGCTAATTTGAAGCACAGCACTTCACAGTCTGTGTATGCATGAGCTACAGACGGCAGATCAAAACAGGTAAAAAATGTATGATATTAGGCAGAAAAAGCAGAGCTTTTATGCACTTCTTAATTCAATAAAGCACATAAAAGTAAATAAATACATAGATATATTGTATTTTTACTGAAATCCAGAAACCTTTCATATCACTTTAACAAGTCAGCAGGTTTTTCAGTTATATTGCAAAACACTCTTAATAAATGTATTTAGTTTTCTAGTAAGACGTAGCTAATGTGAGGGCAGGCAATTTAGCTTCTATGTTGACAATGGCAGAAATGATCATTGTGATAGCTGATAAATTATTCAGAGAACAATGCCTCAGTAGAGACTACAAACTTGTAAAGATGGGGCATGGCTGTGTAATTAGAATCTGTAGGGAAATCATCTGAACACAGAGGCATATATAGTTTTTATTAGATGTGTGGCCCTCACACACGCTGCACCAAGTATTAGTCTTCAGTTCATATTGCTATGTCACCATTTTAACATTACTATATACAGTATATAGACATGGTATTTGTGCTTATGTATATAAACATTACATCAGGTTCCCTTAGTCACATAGAGAGATTAATATTGATGCATATAGATACTGTTGTGTATATGCACACTCTAACCCATATAACTACATTGATACCTTGAGGCAGCTTACTCCCTAGGTAGATACACATCACTGACTGCATTGGTGTGTTTCTGTCTAGGTCCATGCCTAAGGCAGCACATAATCAGAGGCCAGCAGACTGCAAAAAGTTACCTACCTACAGTGAAATTTCTCTAAGGACATGTTATGTATAAGGATGTGGTAAACTTATGATTGCAGTATACTGGGCACAAATCGGAACCAGCCTATATTGTTTCGAGATATTGCTTCTGTTCTTTCATAATTAGAGTTACTTGCCTTTTATATATTACTACAATAAATGGAACTTACCATTTTGAACCTTTTTTTTCATTACATTTGTCAGCTGTGAGTACAAAACTACCATTGAAGTCTTTATAGATTTCTTATGGGAAATAAACCATTGGCAGAGAATTCAACGATAAATATATTATCAAAATAGGAATAAATTCTATGTTAAATATTGAAAAGTATCAATACTTCCTTATTTAATTTCAATGGGAAGTCAAAACTGTAAAGTGTTTTGAGATTAAAGAGCCCTGAAAAAGAGATATTTTAGGTTGAACAAATAAAATTGGTTTAAACCAATGGCTCCGAACCTTTTTGGTCTGGGGCCTGGCTGGTTACTTTCGACTTCTCATGTCGACCACCTTAGAGATCCAGAACATTTTGATACGACAAGTGACACACTAAAGTTAGATGTACTTTTTTTCTTATTAGAGTAAGTTTTTAATGCAGATACATTCCTCAATAACCTGTCAAATATAAATGATGGTAGTTGTGTACTGAGAGTAATATCAACAACCTCAAATACACGGATACTACTACTCTGATGGATGAAAGTGAGGAGGAACTAAATAATCTGTTGATGAGGGTGAAAGAAGAGAGTGCAAAAGCTGGCCTACTGCTCAATGTTACAAAGAAAAACATGTCAAACAGCAATCTCAGTTCATGGTAAATACTGTAGATAGGTAAAAAGTGGAGTCAGTGACATATTTTATTTTCCTTGGCTCCTAGAGCTTTGCTGATGGTGACTGCAGCCATGAAATTAAAAGCTATGGTAAGCTTGGACAGGCTAGTAACAAGTAAATATATCACACTGTTGACAAAGGTCCACATAGAGCTATGGTATTCCCAGTAGTAACATACGGAGGTGAGAGTTGGATTATAAAGAAGGCTGAGCTCTGTATAATTGACTACTTTGAATTGTGGTATTGGAGAAAACTTCTTAGAGTCCCTTGAACTGCACAAAGGTCCAATAAATCAATACTTCAGGAAATCAAGACAAACTGTTCACTGGAAGGTATGATCATGAGGCTGAAGCTAAAATATTTTGGCCATATCATGAGAAGACAGGATTCCTTAGAGAAGACTCTTATGCGGGGAGAGATTGAAGACACACAAAGAAGTAGACAATGGAGACGGAGATAGATAGATAGATGAGTTAATTGAAGCAATGAGCATTAGCTTGATGGAGCTCAGAGGGGCAATGGCCTACAGATGTGACTGCAAGAAGATCCAATAAATAAATACTAGAGGAAATTATTATATTATACTATATAATTATTATGTATTATTCTTATTCTTTATTTGTAACGCACCAACATATTCCAGGATGCTAAACAGGGGTAAAGTACAGATCAAAACAGTTTTAACAAATTGCAAAAGTATGGAGGACATTGTTTTTGAGCTTAAAATCAGACATATACAGTGCTTTCCTTAAAGCACCAACATGACTGAAAACTCGCAAAGTTATAGTCTAAAGGTATAGGGTGAGGTTCAGGGGTGATAGATGTTTTGTGCATATTAAAACTGGAGGTGATAAGCTTCTTTAAATAGATGCATTTTTAGTGAGTTTTAGAAGGATTTAAGGCAGGAAGCTAGTCTAGTGGAATGAGGCAAGGAGTTCCAGAGAATTGGGGCAGCATGAGAAAAGTCCTGAAGGCAGAAATGAGAGGAGTTGATAAGAGAGGAGGAAAGAAGGAGGTCTTGTGCAGAGCGAAGAGAAATCAAGGCAAACTCTTCAGTGGAGGAAATGGATAGATGAGGTAATTGAAGCAATGAACATGAGTTTAAAGCAATTCAGAGGGGCACCGGTTGATGTGTGTGCCTGGCGTGCTGAGGTCCACAAGGTAATGGAGAGTCGGCCATGAATGAACAACAACAAATCCTTTCACTGACACGTACTGTATATATTGTTGCATTTAAATACTAGAGATAACGTGATGAGAAATAAAGGTCCCTATTCAATTGAGCAATTGTTGTTTACGGGAGCCCGTAATGTAGCCCATAAACTAATTTGCTATTCAATTGGCGTCTTTTAGCGAGCCGCAATCGATCTAAGGGTTCCAGGCTGAAAATCCCTGCTGTTGTAAAAATCGTAACTTACAACCCATCTAAGCCTTTGATCTTTCAAGCCCGCAAAAGTTACAATCGCTATAATCATAAATCGATATTCAATTGCTACAATTCCTCAAGCCCGCAAATGTTTTCACACCCATAAATAGCAATTGTAGAAGAAAATCCTATGGGTACCAGATAGGACTCGCAAGGGGGCTAAACTCCTTATTATAGCACTGTAAATGCAAATAAAAAATAATTAGTGCACTTTTAAAGACGGGAAATTAATGAAATACATTAGAATTAATTGCACAACAGTCTCAAGCCCGCAAATCATGTTTGTGTCAAATCAATCTCAGTAATCAATGAGTTAATACATATCAGGCCACCCACATGGACTGAAACAGTATCGCCATTCATTTCTAATATTTTGTACATTGCCAAATTGCGAGCCTGATCACATATTGGGCTTCAAAACGCTAATTGTTTGACATGTAACCTCCATGTTTTACTGACGTAATGATGACGGTCTCATTTACTATTGGCTGTTTCTAAATCAGTCGTTACGGGCCTTGCTTAATTGATCATGATCATGCTCTGAAATGCTACTTACGATTGCAAAGTTTACGGTTTAGGCTTTCTGGCTGTAAATTGTGGGCTTGTTCAATTAAATCGCTCTGTAACTGTAGCAAATCTCAAGCCCGCAGACATACAGCCTGTATAACGTAATCTGCAATTGAATAAGGCCCAAAGTGTTTTTTTCTACTGTCAAATGTATTATAACAGAGAATTGTTCACTGAGTATATGGTAGTAATGACTTAATAAAAAGCATAATATAATACAAATTAGAGAAAACTAGGACCTAGATAGTAGTAGTAACATGTATACTAATAATTACTTCATATTTTCACAACTGTTTATGGTACATTAATTGTACTCTATAGAACAGTATATGTCCTCATTATTATAGGAGGCCGGATCCCCTGCAGCTTCTGTTTTGCTCTCAATTTTGCTGTCATGACAACGAGCACATATGTATTAAAGAATACTCAGGTCACATGACCTAGTTTCCTCAGGCTAATTAATTTGACTAATTATGGCCTTACATCAGCTACTGAGTGAGTTGGTGGCCTTGTCGGTTAAGCTCTGGATAATTATTTTGCATTGATTGAAGAGATATCTTATTGCAAAATCAAAATGGCACTGTCAACATTCAAAATGCATTATCATAAAATGTATTGTACAAAATACATTACAGAATTGTTTTCGAATGTATTCTGTTGTTTTATACATGGCATAAAATATGTCACTTACAGAAAATGTATATATTTTTATAATATCATTATTAATAATTTGTGGATTTTAGAATTGTATTATTTTCTATGTTTAATTCATTTGTGTGTTTATATAACTATTGAAGACATTCACAGACCTTCTATAATTTATTATTTCAATGAAATAATATATTAAGTGGGATAAAAATGTTACTCAACAAAACAGCATAGAATGTTGCATGGATTGGACTTCATTAGAGTGGCAGTGGCAGTTAACAATGCAACTTGCCTGGTCTTTTAAACAGGCTAATGTATATGTTGTGTTAATTTTATAAAACCAAACAATATTATATGTATTAACATGGGCGTAGAAGCCCTAAAAAATCTGTGGGGGGGGGGGGGGGATAAATTTTAATATATATATATATACTATTTAATAATGCATGATTAAGTTTAAGTTTGCTCATTTTTTGTGTCCCCTGTTCATATAATCTGGGGAGGATTTGACCCCCACTCCCATCCATAGTCAAAGTCCCTACGCTCCTGTGTATTAGTTATGTTAAGGTGTAACAAACTTACTTTAAACATTATTTTCAGTCAAAAATTAATTATTCAGTCAAAAACATATGGGAAAATCACCTTAATCCCCCAACAACATTGGGAGAGAAAAAAACAATAGAAGTCGGGAATCCACTAGGAATAATCTACAAAACCAAAGTCAAACAGGTTTAACTCCTAAACTTCCTAAATTTTGCCCAAGCCCAGAACATTTATTTATTTATTTCTCTCTTTTTGATGTGGAAAGAGTCAAACTCTCCTGTCTATTAGATCATTTTTATTATAAACGAACACAAGTAATGAAAATATGAATTGCTTTTTAATATATAACTCAAAGTCTTATATATGTTAATATTTTTTCACTGCTTCTTTAATATACAAATACAATGTGTAACACTAAAATAAATGAATGTAAATATACTCTTCTGTTTCTTTAGTAGTCCTAGGAAAACATAGGTCCAATATATTTTTATTATTCATATTGCTTGAGTTTAGATATTTAATTTAATGACTTATATTTTTTCAGATGTTCAATCTTTTTTCAATGCTAATCTACAAATAAAATGTGACAACACTGTAATAAATTAAATATGCTCTTTAGTTTCCTTATTATTCTTAAAAAACTTAGGTCCAATATACTTTTATTTAAAAAAAATATATTGCTTGAGTTTAGATATATAATTTAATGCCTTATATTAAATATTTTTAAATGCTTACCTACAAATAAAATGTGACAACCCTGTAATAAATTAAATATAATCTTTAGTTTTCTTATTATTCCTAGAAACATGGAGCCAGAATACTTTTGTTATTCAAAAATGTATACAACAAGCAGTGTAAAACCAAAGGGTATTCAAAATATGATTTTTTGACAATCCTGTAATTACTCTTTGTTTCCAGTGTTGCAAACAATATTAAATTATTTCCACTTTACATCACAAAATCACTAGGATTAGATGGATTATTTGTGACAGGCTTAGTCAGTTCATGTAATAGATCTCCCTACAGCTAAAACAAGACTTCTTCATGGAAACATCAAGTGAATTTATGTATTTATTTTATTTTTTACCTTATTTTACAAAATAGCATATATTATTCTTCTCTGACAGTGTGTGTGCCTAACAGAAATATTGTGACTCAAAAAGAGAGCGTGTCTGACCGTGAACGTGGGTGTAAATACCCTCTTGTGAGATACACGTGTCAGATGTGCCCAAGAGTGCTTTTGAAGTCATATCTTAAAAAAATTGTGTGTGAAGACAGCTGGTGCTAATAAAGGAAAAAAAGAGTATATAAAAACAAAACACATGTACAGTACATGGTAAAGTCATGTCACTGAAATTGAAAAGTGATAAACAATGCAACAAAATTATTAAAATTAAATATACACAATGTACAAGATATTGTAAACATTGTAATATATGAATGTTTATTATTAATTGTTTCATGTTGTCACCCAATTATATATATTTTTCTGATTACGATAATGAATATAAAGCTCAAAACTGTACATAACTTGAGATTTAAGGTATATTTGGATGTTTATAGCTATGGAACGGCTCACTGGTACTATAATCTCATGAATCAGGCAATTAATGTAAAAAAAAAACATTCATATATCTGTTAAAAACAGTCCAGTAGACCTAATATTTTGAAATTCTAAGAAAGGATATTAATCTTTAACTTGATCCTAAAGAATTTAACAATACAATTATACCATCAGGATTTGGAACCTACATCATAAGGACTGATTTTTGTCAACAAATAATGGGAATCAGCTTACAAATGTGATGGCCCACCTAAGAAATATAATATCATTTGTTAACAACTTCAAATTCAAAGATTTTTAAATGTTGTTGTGATTTGAAAGAGTCCATTGGACTCACAAATGTTACAAGCAGATGATCTATAATTGATTGCTTGTGTTAATTAACAAAAACAGACTGCCAATAGTGACAGTAACCTATACTCAAAAATGCAGCATTTATTTAATTTAAAAGCGGCTTCATTGCTGCTTACTCGTTCAGTCGTGTCTGACTTTCTGTGATCCTATGGACTGCAGCACGTCAGGCACATCTGTCAGCCACTGCCCCTTTGAGGTCCATCAAGTTCATGTTCATTGCTTCATTAACCTCATCTATCCATCTCTGCCTCTCTTGTCCCCTTCATAGCGTGCCTTCATTCTTTCCCAGCATGAGAGACTTCTCTATGGAATTTTGTCTTCTCATGATATGGCTCAAATATTTGAGCTTTAGCCTCATGATCATACCTTCCTTTGAAAAGTTGGTCTTGATTCCCTGAAGAACTGATTTGTTGGACCTTTGTGCAGTCCAAGGGACCTTTAGTTTCTACTCACTTTCAGCAATCACAGTAGTATCATCCACATATCTGAGGTTGTTGACATTTAATCCAGCAATATTGATCCCAGCCTTGGATTAATCCAGCCTGGCTTTGCATGATGTACTCTACGTGTAAGTGCATGATGTACTGTACGTATAAATAAGATGACCGTATACAACCTTGTGGCACTCCTTTCCCAATATTAAACCATTCTGTTGTTCCATGTTCAGTTCTGACCGTGGCTTTTTGATCAACATACAGATTCCTCAGGAGGTGGATGAGATGATCTGGTACTCCCATCTCTTTAAGAACTTGCCACATTTTGTTGTGATCCACGCAGTCAAAGGCTTTAGAATAAAGCAGACGTAAATGTTTTTCTGCAATGCTCTTGCTTTCTCTATTATCTATCAGACATTGGCAATTTGATCTCTTGTGCCTCTTTCTATGCTGAACCCGGCTGATAGTTCCCAGTCCATATATTGTTGGAGGTAAGCTTGTAAGATGTCTGGTTCCAGCTCATTGGACACATTTTTGAGGTCATCACTGCTGTTAAGACCCTTCCTGTATAGATCTTCTGTGCATTCCTTCCATCACTTCTTCTCTTGATCTGCTTCTGTTAAGTCCCTATCCTTTTTGTCTTTTATCACAAACACTTTGGCATGAACGCTTCCATTGAGATCTCCAATTTCTTTGAAGCTATCTCTTGACTTTCTCATTTTGTTATCTTCTTCTATCTATTTACATTGCTCATTGTAGAATGTCTCCTTGTCTTTTCTTTCCATTCACTGGAATTCTGCATTCAGTTTGACAAATATTTTCTTATCTTCACTAACTTTCACTTTCCTTCTTTATTGGGCTACTTTCAAAGCCTCATCAGAGAGCCAGTTTAGCTTCTTAGTTTTGTTTTTGTTTTTTGGGGGGGTATTCTTTGTTGATTTTTCCAAAATTCTTCAGACATTCTATCTTCCATGTCTATTCCGTTAAATCCATTCTGTACCTCCACTGCATATTCACATGGGATATTACTTATTTTATATCTGCTTGATCGGATGATTTCCCCTCTTTTCTTCAGTTGTATTTCTGAGCTTTGCAATAAGAAACTCATGATCTGATTCGCATTCCGTTCCAGGTCTTGTTTCTGCTGACTGCATGGAGCTCCTTCATCTTTGACAACAGTATATAGTGATACTGATTTCTATATTTTCCATTTGGTGATGTTCATGTGTAGAGTAGTCTAGGAGGCTGTTGGAAGAGGGTGTTTGCTATGACCAGAGAATTATCTTGACAGAATTCTACTAATCTCTGACCAGCTTCTTTTTGTACTCCAACTTGTCAGTTATTCCAGATATCTTTTAGTTCCCTACTTTAGCATTCCAATCTCCTCCAATACAGCATCCATGGTTGGAGCATACACTTGGATCACTGTGATGTTAAATGGCTTGCCTTGGAATCAAATTTAATTAATTCTGTCATATATTAGGTTGTAACCGAGCACTGGTTGGGCCACTATTTGACTGACTATGAGGGCTACTCCGTTTCTTCTGACTGATGTGTAATGTCCCATTCCAGTCCGTTTGAGTTCACTAATTCCCAGGATATCAGTGTTTAACCTTTTCATCTTATGTTTGACCACGTCCAGTTTACCTTGGTTCATAGTCCCAACATTCCAGGTTCCTATGCTTAATTGTTATATGCAGCAGCAGATTTTAATTTCCCCTCCAAACACATCCGCAGCTGGGTGTCCCCACATGCTATAGCTCACAACTTCATTGAGGTACACAAGCCCCTTCAGCACAGCAAGGTAGTGATCCAGAAGGGGACTTACACTTAAGAATACAGCATTTATTTAATTTAAAAGTGACCCCATTATTACAGAATAAAGAATTCCATAATTTTTCCCCAGTTCCTCAGATGCAACAAATTAGGCTAATTATAGATCATAGTTAATTAAGAGAAATATGCACAGAGTGGCATCATGATACCTGTAGCAGCTGGATGAAAGAGTCAAAGATACACACGTCTGGTTCTGAAAACCATCCCAATATTCATAACATTGATGTGTATAGGGCTTATCATTGGGAACCGAAACTCTGATTTCAGAATAAATCTTCTCCATGCATCAGCAATTCATTTACAGATATTTTTACTATAACGTGCATGCAGCATGATGATTCTTATATTTGCTGGAAGGATGACTTATCCTGGATGATGCATTAAGAACGCTTCATAAAACAAAAGCTTCAAATATCTCCCTACCTACAGCTGGAAACATATGCAATTGAAGGGGTTTTTATGGATCCTGAAGGTGGGGACAGGCAAACGAATGATGGTGAAAAATGATTGACTTTTCATTACTGAGTATTTAATATGGAAATATACCAATATATTTAATGAAAAAAAATGTATAAATGTGAATACAGTGGAGAATAAGAGTGCAAAATCATAATTACCTTCTGTTGATATTTCCTAACATGTAACCACATTAAATTCCAAGCTCATATGTGCAACGTGAGACCTGCAACGGCTGCGGGCTTGACATTTTGCCGATTTATGGAGCTATTAAATTAGAACATGCTGCAAGTTACAGGTTTGAGAGGTAAACCATTTTTCAAACATTGGGTGTGTGGCCGTGAACGTGATCAATTAGTCAAACCCATAGTTACGGGTTTAGATGGAGCCAATGGAAACAGAGATCATCAGAATTACGTGAGTGAAAAATGGAGGTGGGATTTCAAAATCTTACAGGGGTTCAATTACAAATTACGATCAGACCCACATTCCAGATATAATGCAATATTGATAAAGCCGTAACTATGATATTCTATTACATGCAAATTCCATTATATGTATTAACACATTGATTGCCAGGATCAATATAACACAGAAATTAAACATGAAATAAAGTATTTTTTCCGACCAATTTGTAAGCTTGAGAATGTTGTGCTATTACTTCTAAGACCTAACATCACTTTCCCTGTTAATAAAAGTACAGTAGTGTATGTACATGTGCATTTAAAGTGCTACAGACTGGACTTTACCCCCTTGAGGGTCCTCTCTAACACTTGTTGGCTTCTTGGCTTCATTTGCTGGTTACGGGGTTGAACACCAGTCATTTCAATGCAATTTAATAGCACAATTGGAACATAACAGTTACGGGCTTGAAAGAACAGAGGATTTGCGGGCTCGCAAGTCGAATTCTTACATCCCATAGGGTTTTTTCGCTCCTACCCCGCAAGTCGTTGTCGGGCTGCTTTAATAGGCCAATTTAATAGCCGCAAGTCTTACGAGCTATGGTTTTACACGTTAGGGGAATTTAACATGGCTAATGGTGCTGTCCCACATAGCAGTGCAGTTTAATATTAATCACTTTTCAGAATAACCCTTTTGTGTCTTATATTTTTTGTATGCCTTGTTATTATTGGGTCAACTTTTTCACTTTGTGCCATAATTTATTTTTACTTCACTTTTCAACTTTTAAGTTCAGGGTGTTTCTCTATCTCCATCTACTGGGCTGTTGAATGCATTCACATTCATTGTATTTGTTTATTTGCATTGTCCTATTTTTCACATACATGCTTCTACCTTTATTTAAAGCCTTTGTTTATTGAACATATTCATGTTTAAACTATATTCCATTTAGGGTTATTTGTAATTTATCCAGTAAGGTAAATCCTTTTAAAACTGCTTGTTTGGCTTGAAAATGCTGTTTTGGGTTGTTTAATGCGTTTCCCCAAAAGAGGATATCTTTACTAAATGCATCTGTGCCAAAAGCCCTCATATTGAATTCATATCTGACCTCTTTACCGTTGACCTTTTAAGTCATTATTTCACTTTGTCCCATGGATGGAAGGAAGAACAAATCTTCAATCGTCCCCCAATATTTAGCCTTTATAGCCAATTATAATTCAGATAAAGTCTTAAATGTAATATTATATTTTTCATTATTTTCTTTCTTTGCAAAACACCATCTCTATCCTTCAAGACTAGGGGTGTAGTGTAAATGGGATAAACAGGACAAACAAGGCATTTATAAATATTTCATTACAATCTGAGGGTTCTACTCTGCTGAGAGCCTACAGTTTAGGAGGTTGTTGGTAGTAGTATGGAGTACACAAAGGACTGCCTCATGGACGGCTGTTAGAATGTGAGGGAAACATATCTGAGAATAGCTTGCTGTGATCCAACTAGTGTAGTTGGTTTTGATTAAATATGTGAGTGGTGTAAGTCTGTTTTTAGTGCAATATGCTGAACAGATGAGCTTTCAGACAACATTTAATGAACAATGTGAATGCTAGGAGACTTTTGCGTACTTGCTTGACCTGAGCAAGGACCAGTTGGTATGTGCATAAGGATTTAGACACAACTCTCTCCTTGAATATAATGATTAGACACAAACCACTTCTTGGGATAACAAACTGGTCACAGCTTTATTGGTAAACACAAAATTGACGTAATAACAATACCAATAACTGTGAGGGGATAAAGTGAGGGGAGGAGCTTGACCCGAGACAGTACATTCTATGCCCTGAACCCTCATCCAGGGCCTACCGTGATGGAACATACGTAGCACCTAGGGTAGGATCTCACCCACTTTACCACTGACCCGGTGACTCCCCTCACCACCCGCCGCGTTGACAACAACAAATACATACAAAGATACATGTACTACATACTGAAATACTATGACCAGCACCAGAAGTGGTAATGCCATAGACTATGTAATACCTCCAAATTATCCTTATTATCTTTACCGTAATTATCAAATTATCCTTATTATCTTTACCGTATTTACTTATTTATGTTTGTATTTTTTTACAATATATAAATATATTTTTTTTAAGTACTTAGGGATGGGTTGGTGGGATCTATTCACGTGGCTAGTTGGTACTTACTGGCGAGGATGGCACCAAAAGCCTGTAAGTGGCTCTGCCCCCAGCTAGACACCTCCCCTCCCATACTCCCGGGCCTACTAGGTCAAGTGGCCTCCTACCAACCCCAGGAGGCCTGGGATGGTATACAGGCCCTTCAAACATTTTATGAATTATTGTTTAGTGTTACCACTATTCGGTAAGAAGAATAAACTAAGCATTAGATATACATACAGTCCTTTCTTCATTGTCCATTAACACAAACTCTTCTATCGTTCTACTGGACTTTGAGATAAAACAACAGGAGGAATCAGAGAAAGTTGGACATGGTATAGGATAAAGAACTTGTTTTTATCCTTACATTTTAAACATTCTTTCAAAAAAAGGACTTTTGGGAGTGTGAGAGAGCCAGGGGGATTTCTCCTGAAAAGAGATGCTTTCCCTCCAACAGAGGTACACCTGGGAGTTACACGTTTGTATTATCCTGTATCATCAATTATATTTTAATTTAATTTTGCCAATTCTGACAATCCTTGTGTCTTAAATAAAGTGTTGAATGAGATTTAGTAAAATTATCAGCATATGCTAATGACGTGACGCGCATGTGACATCACGTCATTAGCATATGCCGGATCCCGACAGAGCCAGAAGACACGCGGAGAAGCAGCTGATGGAAGGTAAGAGAGGGGAAAGGGAAAGAGGGAGGTCATTAGAGAGGGGTTAAGTGATGAGGAGGGAGGATGAGGAGGATGGTTTCTGGAGGGGGGTTGAGGATGAGGAGGGGGGTTGAGGAGGGAGTATGAAGAGGGAGGATGAGGAGGATGATAAGGGAGGTGGAGGGAAAGAGACATGAGGGAGAGGGGGGAAAGGGACACAGGGGAGGGAGAGGGGTGGGGAAGAGACACAGGGGGAAGAGACACGGGGGAAAGAGACACAGGGGTGACTTGAGTATAAGCCGAGGGGGTCTTTTCAACAGCATAAAAAAAAAGGGCTGAAAAACTCGGTTAATACTCAAGTATATATGGTAATTATATTTTACATTTACATTAAACACACTACTATATATATATTTATATATTTAAACTGCTGTTTTTTATCTACAATTACGGTATATAGTATACAATACAATTTGCGTGTGTTTTATTTACAGGTGGTCCCCAGGCTAAAGACGAGATCCGTTGCTGAGAGGGGCCTTAAGTCAGATTTGTATGTAAGTCGGATCCCTGATGATGAATAATAATAATAATAATAATAATACTATAATGGCTCATATGTGGTGGTAATGATAATACAGTGTAATAATAATACCCCTGTACTGTAATAATGCTCTTTCTTTTAATTCAAACAAACAGAACATAAAAACTCATACAAAAAGCCTTGGCGGACAGTTCTTAAATATGGGTTGATATTTTGAGTATGCATGTGTCTTCCATATAAGTGTTAAACAACTGTATGAAATCTACAGCTGACATTATATGTCTTATAAAGCACCAATATATTCCATAGCACTAATATTGCAATGTCTTTACCATATTTTCCTTTAAATTTGCTATTTATTTACTAATTATCCAATTTTCAATGGCATGCTCCATTTATTTAACTAACAGATCTACTGAATGTGTTGTTCATAGTATTATTACAAAACTAAACACAGGTAAGTACCACACACCACTGCAGCTCAAACACATGAATCATTCTTGAGCGCCTTTTGTTTTTCAAAAACTTTACTTGATGGGCATCAAATGTAAATTATCTCTATCAACCTAAAATACCAAGCCCAAAGATGCCAAAAAACAAGTTTCCCCACTTAAATTATTAAAATATATGAAAATCCACTGTGGTAATTTAAAGATCCCTTGATATCTGATTTCTATGTTTGTTACACAGGCAGTATAGCAGAATCTTTATGAATGAAGGATTAATGTTTTTGTTTACTCTGTAGTGAATATTTATATTGTATTTGATGTTGTTTCATTTCACAGAGAGCCATTCTACTCTTTAATCACTGCCTAGTGTGGTTTAATTGCAGTGTTTTTATTGGCGAGCCATGAATACAACCAGGAGCATCTATACAGATCCACAGTCAGTTTAAATCATGTGACTGTTTTTGAAAACTGGTTTTTAATACCTGATGACGTAAAAGGAGATTGTTTCCCCCATACCACACATTTCACAGTCATTGTATAAAAGTCATTATTCATATAGAGCTTGCTTTTAACATTTGTCTCACTAATAAAGGTGCAGATATCCTTTCATGGTGGAAGGTTAAGAATGATGCCTAATTACCAATAAGTGAGGTCAAAAAGTTTTTGAGTGATTACACTGACAGTAAATGAGTTGCAGAGCAAAACAATTTGGAAGTAGGAAGGGAGAGAGGGGGATGGGGAGAGAAGGAAGAAAGGTAAGGTGGAGAGGGGAAAGGAGAGATGGAAAAGAGAAGGGGAGATGTGTGGAAATGGTGAGAGAAAGAAGAGATGGCAAGGGGAGGCAGTAGGGGGTAGAGTAAGGTAGCATGGGTGACACATAATGGGGCTGAGACTGGTTATTAAGAGGCAATGGGGGGGCACAAAGAGGTAGTGGCAGTAGAGGGAGTCATAGGGAGAAAGCAAAAGTTAGGTAGGGAACTGGTGGTGGTTGATAGAGGCTGTGGAAGGTAGTGGGGTAGATTGAGGCAGCGGAGGGTAGGTGGAGACAGTAGAGGGTAGGTGGAGACAGATAAAGGTAGGAGGAGTAGAAGGAGGTGGTGGATGGCACAGGAAGGCAGTAGACGGTAGGTGGAGGCAATGTTGGTAGATGCAGAATGTGGAAGGCAAAGGGAAATAGAGGAGGGTAGGTGGAGGGCTCTGCCCCGTAGCACTATTACTCATTAGAGCTTGTTCAGGCTAAAGTTTTAGGTTAGTAATTTTAAGTGGCTAAATCTATTTATTTTGTAATTCATATACCTTCAATAAATACATATGTATTTGCTAACCTGTTACATATTTTTGTGACAGATATATAAAATGCTTTTTGGGAAGCCACAAATTAATTATAACATTTCTGAAGCAAATTCTAGGTCAAAAATAAACATTCTTTTGTTCACTCGTCAACATTCTTCGTTCTATTGTGTTCATTTATACAGTAGATAGAAAATAGTGTTTATTTTCTATTTTTAAGCTGGCGTTAGTTCCAGCTCTCTGCTTTGGCAGACATACAAGCAGTCTTGCTTAGCAGGACTTCAATGAGTGTGTCTGGTTGTGTTCTGCAAAAAGACTGGACTAGGACATTTGTTTGCCTTTTAAGGATATAGGATAATTTATTTTACATTTCAGAAACTGAATTTAAAATGTTTACAGATGCTGCCTCAGCTTACATCTAAACAAGTAAACATTGCTTCAGTTGCAATCAGCTTGTGGATAGGTACCTATTTCTGCAGCTACATAGTATACTACACCCTTGAGACCAGTTTATTTATTTTATAGCTATAAAAGCCTAGAACTGCAAACAAGGTCAAATTGCTAATGACACATTCTAACAAAAAGTAAGTGAATTTATTGGGATAAATAAGATGATTTTTGAAATATCATGTAATTTATATACTCTACGTCATATTAATTTGTTGGAAATTCTTACCTACTTTTTTAGAAAAAGCTTAGAATTTAATTTATAATAGTATGGATAGGAAAAGCAAAGGCCAATTGCACACTGCATTTGAATTATATATGTTGAAGCTCTAATGCATAGTCCCACATAGTAATTCATAAACCATTATTGCTATATATTAGTGCACCAAAAATGTTGTTCAAAATAAATTACTTATCCACTTGTAGTATATAATATAATAGACATACAATATAGAAAAACATTGATATAAGAAACGGCATTCACATAAATGTTTTAAAGAGTGAACTAAGTTCCCTTAAAACTAAAATGGTTGCAATATTTACTAAGTTTCATAGAAACTGGATCATACGTTCATGTACAATATATAGCTTAAATGACTGTGGTTCGCTCATATAATCACATCTGGTGCCTTGGTGGATTGCAACATTTAGGAACACAATACATATGCTCTTATGGCCTAGAGAAAGTTCTTAAACTTGTGTATCAATGAATTTTAGCTGCAGACTGGCTCCGTCCAGGCTCCATTAGCCCCAGTAGCCTAAGGTTTGGTTTGCATCTTATTCTTCTCAAGCAGAAGAATTCACCATACCACATTTAGACTATGGAAGACTACATCGGGGAGTGTTTATTAACTCACTGTGATGTTTTTCATGAAGAGGAACTCTCAGCTTATCTCACCCACTCAATAGTGACCTCACTGGTGTGTTTCTGCTTAGGCCCATGAAGCCCAGGCCTAGGATAGCACAATGTCAGTAAGCCAAAACTATACATGAAAATAGGAGCACACAAATCTGAATGGGCCTAGGGTAAAAAAAATTGAAATACACCACAGGTTAAACTAGAATTAACATTTCTCGTCATCTTACCTACTGAGCAACGGAATATGCCATTGCCTATAATTCATTCTGAATTATGTTTTTATCGTAATTGTACTCTTAGTTCTTTATGCTTTCAACATCAGCTTTTAAGTCCTTATTATTGTTATCATTTATGTGTAATGCATCAATATTACATGTTGTACGTACATTAAAATACAATTATAATGGAATATCAAAAGATTGGAGGGCCCGGTCTTTGAGCCAAAGATCTAAAATAAATAGTGCTTTTATACAATATACTTTACAAGATTGCAAACATACAATCCTGATCTCTTATCTGATGTATTCAATAAGCTTCTCTCGACATCAGCTTTTAAGTTACATTATAGGTTTAGTATACCAGGCCAATATGTTTTGTAGAATCTTCAGTAAGTAGAAACCCAACTTCCTAGAGAAGCCAGATTGCTTTTGTGACAACCTTCCCAACATTGATAATCTTACAATGAATAACAATCAAGAAGTTATTTACCTTAAAAGATTATGGCAGCCATTCCATGGCTCTAGTAAAAAAAGAACCGATTGAAGTTCACTTGTAAATCACTGAGCTATCACATCACAATCGTAAATCAACCTCCAAGAAATGTCATGAGTGCTTGAAATGTCCTAATATGCTAAATTAGAGTACTTGTCTCATAACTATTATATGCCTCCAGTAAACATATCCGATCCTGCTGAAGCTTACGCAAAAGTCTTTCCAAGTGAAAATTAAAAGAGCTTCAACCCCCTGTAAAGTAAGAAAATTAAAAAAGCTAAAACCATAATTGTGTCCTATTTGAGTCTTGATTGCTCAAATCTGACATAATTAAGGGGTTAATATGCAACACCCTAAGAGCCAGGGGATGCTCTCCAATACCTGATATCCCCAATGAGCCCAGCTTTCCTTGGGATCCCACCACAATACCAGCTACCGCCTATGAGCCAGGGTAACCCCCCAGGATGCCCTCTCAATACCCATTACCCCTTAAGAGCCTGGCTATCCCCTGAGGATCCCCTCTTACTATTCACTACCCCTTATGAGCTGAGAATCCCTTAATATCTGATGCCCCTATGAGCTAGGTTCCCTCCGGTATTTTCCCTTAATATCCCCTACCCCCTATGATCTGGGTATCCCTGGGGTTCCCCCCTAAAACTCACTACCCACTATGAGCTAAGGTATCCTCCAACTGATGTATAACCATGTGTCCCTTATGGACCCGCATAGCAGCTAAATATAACTAGTTACCAGGAATTAAGGGGGAATCCTGGAGGATACCCGGGCTCATAGGGGGTAGCAGGTCATAAGCAGAGGGGTCATAAACCCCCTGCATTAGTTTTTATTATGATTTAAACGCTTCCTTACCACAGGAAGGTGTTTATACAGTTAGGGATAATGGCGGCTGTTAGGGATAATGTATTGCGTTCACGTTAGAGGATACCATTACGTTGCTTTGGAGACTACTGAGATTTAGACTTGAAGTCTCCTACAAGCAAAACCCCCTTGGCGCAAGTCAGTAATTTTACCTCTGCAAATTTGCTTTTCAAAAATCCTGTAGAAAGTCAGCCTTGTGGGAGTTCTTACTGGAGCCATTGAATGGAGGCCTCTATTCACCAAATCAGACCCGCAAGTGGTCCACAAATAACACTCTAGTTATGCCCCCTGGAATCTGTAATTCATAATCATCTTCCAGCATTTTGTCAAGAAGCTGAGAGTAGTGCAGAGACCCACTAAATCATCTAACTGTTCAACAACCTTTCTTAATCCTTAGCAACATGGAAACTTTATCTGAGAAGCTCATCAACAGCACCATAGGTAGACTAGATAGGCCTATTCTCAAATTGTATGTAAATCTGAAAAAAATAGTTGTTTAATCAATAATCCATTTCAAAACACATTTTCTTGTATTAGTATATTATTAAAATGAAGTGATAATACTACTTACTCACCATTTAGACTTTCTATTTTCCACTAAGGGAAATCAGGAGGGTCAGAGGAGATATGGGAGATATGGGAGATCAGTGGGACCAGAGAGGCCAGCAAGGAGCGAGTTGCAGTAATCAATGTGAGATAGAATGAGAGAGTGAATCCTTGTTTAAGTTAGTGACAGATTTTTTAAGGGGAAAATAACAAGTTTGTTATTGATTATATGTGAGGAATAAAACAGAGGGCAGGGTCCAGTAGAACTCCAAAACAATGGGCCTGGGAGGTGGAAGTGATGATGACATTGTGGAAGCTGTAGTAGGAGGTGGTAAGATTAAGAGCCCATTCTTTGACATGTTGAGTTTGTGTTGATGGAAAGACAAAATTCAAAATATTGTATTAGGGTACCAAGGGAGTATGTATAGATAGAGAAGAGTAGGGGCACGCCAACAGTCAGGGGGCGAGGTGAATCTTCTAGGTTGTAAATCATGAGAGAGCTGTGTCACGGATGCCAAGAGAGTGGTGAATTTGGATTAGAAGAGGGTAGTCAATTGTATCAAAGGTAACAGAGAGATCCTGAGAAAATGGAATGGGGAAGTGGACATTTGATTTGGTGGCGAGTAAGTCATTAGTGACTATTGTGAGAGCAGTCTCTCTGAAGTGTTGGAAGCCAGATAGGAATGGATCATGAAGGTAATTGTAGGAAATAAATTGGGTAAGGCAACTCTAGATGAGTTGCTTAGTTTTGAAGCCAGGGAAAGAGAGATTGGGGGATATTTCGATGCAAAAGCTGAGTCAGATAAAGGTTACTTAAGAATGGATGTAATTATCGTGTGTTTTAAAGATGATGGAAACTTGCGAATGTTTAAGAGGGATTTCACCTTTTGAGCCTTAGAAGAGGGAAGACATTGTGAATGGAGGAAGGAGAGATGCTTGTGAGAGCAAAAAAGAGAGGAGGAAGGAAGGGAAGGTGAGAGGGGTATGTTGTGTGAGACATGATGTGGAGAAACTGATGAGAAGAGTCTGGGAAAGTGGCAGGGAAATATAAAGAAGAGTGTGAAATAGTAAACATGAATTAGTATGATGCCGCAGCCATGTGTTCCATATGTTATGAGGAAGAGGGGGTAAGTGGCACTAGGGTGGATGGGGGATGGATGAAGAGACAGAGAAATGGGATGGGCAGAGGGTTTAGAGGAAAAGGGTAGATGAGAGGAGAGAGAGAAAATCTTTTTTTTTATTTATAAAAACTTTTAGCAAAGCCATGTGATTGGATTTTTGGAGAGAATGAGTCATATTGGATACTTTTGAATTATCTAGAGCCTGTACTTTGAGAAAATATATATTTTGTTAGAATTATATTAATGTACAGGGATGGATTAACCTTAAGTGTTCACTTGAGCATGTTATTATTTTACCTGCCAACTTTAAACACTATTTCTCTGCTTACAGTATTAGTGTGAAAATATACATTTTGAATTGCTTACTGTTTAATCCCCTTTTACCCAAGTCTAGGGGGTTGTCATTTTATTGTATTTGTTCTAATTGAGTATGTGCAGTAGTTGCATAGCAACTTTAGATCTTGGACCTCATTCAAATGCGATTTGGCCAATTGAATAGGGCTCTATATAAGCAAAGATCATATTTTTTTACAGAAGTTTAAGTTCACTAACTTAAAACTACTGTAAAAAAATATGCTATGTGCTTATATAGAGACCTATTCAATTGGCCAAATCGCATTTGAATGAGGCCACATGTTTGTTACATGGTTTGGAGATGTCATATAGAAATTATAGTGTGACCTAGTACAATTTTTCTTCTTTGCTAGAGCCATGCAGAGCTAATTCAAAACTCCATGAACTCTCATGATCGCATCACAAGCACACAACCAAATTGCAAAGCAGCATTACATTATATCACAAATATTTTATAGAGGTATACTAAAAAGAGATATTGTATAGTGGAAGTGTTTTATTTTGATTTGAGAAATAAGTTATCTTGCATCTATAAAATTATACATGACCCTAGCATGATCCATTTGGCTTAATGATTAAAAGACTGACTACCAGGTTTGGGAGAAATACGGGCCACAGCTATATTGAACCACTTTACATAAACCATAAATTAGCATAATTAACATTATTAACAACAATTCCTTATTAACATCCCGGAGGAGGAGCCCGGCCAGGTCAGTAACCTCACGCCCCGAACCCGCGCCCAGGGCCGGCAACTCACCTCCCGCCATAACACAACCAACACAAATAAAATAACGTAGCAAGCTACACAATTAACCCTATAGGTACCTCCTACCTAGTAATATAACTTTAACCATTCGATTTTCTTCTTTCTTTTTTTAAACTAGCTACCAAACAATAAAGGGACAGGGAGGGTGTGGATCTGAGCAATGGCCGGCGCAGAGTGAGGAGGAATCCGCCGTGAAACTGCGGAAGTCCCTCCTCCGCTCACTACCCAATCCGGAGCGTCCAGACTCCGCTGGGTCACTCTCCTCTGCATCAGGCCCAGGGGGCCTGGGGCTGCCGCCGCGCCCCAGTGTGATCCATTTGGCTTAATGAATAAAAGACTGACTACCAGTTTTGGGAGAAATACAGGCCACAGCTTTATTAAATCAACCAATTTACATAAACTATAAATTAGCATAATTAACATGTTTAACAACAATTCCTTATTAACATCCCGGAGGTGGAGCCCAGCCAGGTCAGTAACCTCATGCCCTGAGCCCTCTCCTAGGGCCACTCCTGTGCTTTTTCTAAGCACGCCCGTGAGACAGGGCAACGCCCACTTAAGCCAGTGGGCTGGGCAACTCACCTCCCACCACAGAGCAGCTGAGGGATGCCTCCCGATGCTGCGACCCCCTTCCTTCCTTCAATAAAGCCAGGTCCCGTCTCACCAGGGGCGGCCCGTCCATTGGGGCGTCAGGGCAAACGCCCCCCCAAATATTTTCTTCACCCTGCAATAAAAAAAACACAACAATGTATTAGTATAACCCAAAAACAAATAAATATAAGGTGTACATCATCATTTCAAGTCTAAATAGTATTAAAAATGAAGTAAAGTTAGTAAAGGGACACTGTCACTTTAAAATAACCCTTGCGCTACATTAACTAATGCTGTGTATCTATATAGCCCCCTGCCTGCACCCTGTGTGATCAAATTACAATAGTTATACACTGTGTACACTAACCTTAGAGTCTTCTCTCTCTTCAATGAGTCCTGGCCTGGCCCCCTGACCGTTAATGCATGCCGCCCACCATCACAGTGACGATATGCATGGGCGGTCATAAATGTATCAATTAATAACTGACAGTCTTCCATCATTGACCAATCAATGATGGAAGGCTGTCCAGTTACTAAGTGATCAATCTAAACCCACCCAGACCGTTAGCCCTGAGCGCCCGCCAGCAAATAGGGCCTCGAGTTATCATTTTGATTGACTGATACAGTCAATAAAACCACCAGTTCCCTGTCCCTTCCCCCTTTCTGTTTCCTGACCCTGGTCACGCTGAGACTGAGAGACCTCCCTGGCTGAATCTACTCATCTGCTCTGCCTGCCTAACACAGTAAGTCTACACCTGCCTCTGCCTGGCACCTGCCCTGCCCCTGGCCAAACCAAAACCCCTAGTAGCCCCCTAATAAAAGTTAGGGGTGACCAGTTACCCCCAGTCCCCCACTATGCCTGCCTGGCCTGCCAGTGCCACCTACCCAGCCACCCACCAACTACCACCGACGACCCCAGCCATCACCCCCATGTGGCCTGTGCCACCCCCGATCAGGCCTGCCCTATGCTAGCCTAGCTATGCCATCATGCCACCGCCGGATTACCCCGATCACGGGATTGGGGTAGTCGGGTGGTGAGCGGGGTGGCACAGGCCCACATGGGGGTGATCGGATCACCCCCTTGATGAGGCCTGTGCCACCCCTGATGACCTCCATGTTGCCGCCCTATGCCACCCCCGAGGCCCGATCACCACCGGGCCCCCGGCACCACCCCGATGCGGCCTATGCTACCCCGGGTATTCGGGCAGTGAGCGGGGTTGACCAGGCCACATGGGGGTGGATGTTCACCCCCATGAGGCCTGTGCCACCCCTGATCGTGGCCTATGGGCGACCGATGGGCGCCTGACCGTGACCGACCCCACCCTGGATGAACCAACTACCTACCCCCCCCCCCTATTTTTATTCCATTTTTAGAAGTAACAGGCATGTATATGTGCCTGTCACTTCTAAAGATAAAATAAAAATAAGGGAAGGGAAAAAAAATACAGTAAAAACATTATTACAATTAAACAGTAAGCAAACACATTGTTAGTACAGTTAGTAACACAACACATTTTATACAAAAATAAACAGCTTTAAACAAACATTAATAAAAAATAAAATAAACAACAGCACATACTTACCTGTAAAATTGACCCCTCCAGCGTTGGCCTTCTGTCCTCTCTGGATATAGTCATGAAAAATAAATAATCCATGTTGATTGAAGCCAATGGTCAAATAAAATAATCCATGTTGATTGAAGCCAATGGTCAAATAAAATAATCCATGTTGATTGAAGCCAATGGTCAAATAAAATAATCCATGTTGATTGAAGCCGATGGTCAAAATAAAATAATCCATGTTGATTGAAGCCAATGGTCAAAAATAATCCAATCTTGATTGAAGCCATTGTCCATCCATCCATTCTGGCCCATTGAAAGAGGCCTCCACAAAAAAAAAACCGACGCTCTAAAAAAAAAAAAAACAACACACTAAAAGAGCTCCTCCTACAAGGAGCCCCTCCCGCGATTAATTGTTTTTTTCCCACGGTCTGCTATATATACTAATTTTTGAAGGACTCCGATTGGCTGAAATTTTTTATTGACATCGATTTCAACCAATGAGAGTCTTCAAAAAATTAGCAAATCAGCAAGCAGGTATGGAAGCCTGTAAGGGTAAAAAAGGTTAGTGTGAACTTGTTTGACCCTGTATGTATTATACATATTACAGGGCTATTTTATGTGATATACATGTTACAGGATAATATCCTGTAACATATATAGCCAAAAAATAGCACTGTAATATGTATAACAAATAAAGTGTAATAGAAATGCATGAACAATATAATATACCAAGTAATAAAGAACATCAATTAATCAAATAATAAATATCAATTAATATATATTGTTGTATGTATATGTTTATGTATATTTATGTGTATTTTTTATGCGTATATATATATATATTTTTATATATATATATATATATATATATATATATATATAAAAATTAATATCAATATATCACAATAAATAAATATATATATATATATATATATATATATATCAATTTGATATATATATATATATATATATATTTATTTATTTATTGTGATGTATTGATATCAATTTTTATATATATATATATATATATATATATTTATTTATTGTGATATATTGATATAAATTTTTATATATATCTATCAATATATATATATATATCTATCAATATATATATATATATATATATATATATATATATATATATTATTATTTTTTTTTTTTTGGGCCTATATGTTATTTAAGGTTTTTAAGGTGCGGTTGGGGCCTATATGGTCCCAATTTGTTATTGAAGGTTTTTAATGTGCGGTTGGGGCCTATATGGTCCCAATTTGTTATTTAAGGTTTTTAAGGTGCGGTTGGGGCCTATATGGTCAAAATTTGTTATTTAAGGTTTTTAAGGTGCGGTTGGGGCCTATATGGTCCCAATTTGTTATTTAAGGTTTTTAAGGTGCGGTTGGGGCCTATATGGTCAAAATTGGTTATTTAAGGTTTTTAAGGTGCGGTTGGGGCCTATATGGTCAAAATTGGTTATTTAAGGTTTTTAAGGTGCGGTTGGGGCCTATATGGTCCCAATTTGTTATTTAAGGTTTTTAAGGTGCGGTTGGGGCCTATATGGTCCCAATTTGTTATTTAAGGTTTTTAAGGTGCGGTTGGGGCCTATATGGTCACACTTGCTCTTTTAAGGTTTTAAACGTTACGGTTTGGGTCTTAAACGTTCTAATGTTTTTTTTTTGGTTTTCTATAACTTCCCAGGTGCAAACTATCTGTGGAATCAGATTTGTTTGGACTCGTTGGTTGACTTACTGGACGTGAATACCCCGAGAAGGAGAGTCAACTGTTGGTGAGTATATGGTCACACTTGGACTTTTAAGGTTTTTAAGGTGCAGTTGGGGCCTATATGGTCACACTTGGTCTTTTAAGGTTTTAAAAGTTACGGTTTGGGTCTTGAGATTTCTAATGTTTTTTGTTGTTGTTTTCTATCACCCCCCAGGTGCAAACTATCTGTGAAAGCAGATTTGTTTGGACTCGTTGGTTGACTTACTGGACGTGAATACCCCGAGAAGGAGAGTCAACTGTTGGTGAGTATCATTGCCTTTAATTTTCTGTCCATGTGTATAGGTGCAAATTTGATGTTGATGTAGTCTTGTCACATGAGGGTTTGCAATCTGTAATGTATACCAATGAAATCAACACACTGTTATTTTAAAGTAATTTTGTGACATAATATAAATTAATATACCGTGATCTCTTTCTTTTATTGGTATCAATATCAGAAATGAATACTATTGACTCTCTACTTGTGAAGCCTTTCGGCACCCTAACCTATGAGGAGAAGGTGGAAGTAAAACGGTTAGGAGCTGACCAACCAGAGATAAATCTGCAGCAAATCGCAAGAGATAGAGGGAAGCAATATGTCCGTAATTTCAATACTGAATGGTACAAGAAGAACGACTGGCTTTCTGGAAGCGTTTCTAGGAAGTCCTTATATTGTTTCCCATGCATCCTATTTGGTGGTGACGCTGCTTGGACCAAAACTGGAGTGACTGATGTCAAACATCTAGCTGACAAATTGGCAAAACACAAAAGTTCTAAAGCTCACTTGGATAACAGGATCAAGTTTGAGATGCTTGGACAGGCGAACATTGCTGTTCAACTGGACCAAGGATACCAAGTCAGCATTCAAAAACACAACGAAGAAGTGGCTAAGAACCGGTACATCCTTTCGAAGATAATTGATTGTGTTCGCTTTTGTGGCGCTTTTGAACTGGCATTAAGAGGACACGACGAGAGTGAAACATCGCTAAATCCAGGAGTGTTTAGAGGCCTGGTGGATTTGGTTGGCAGTATCGATAGTGCAATGGAACAGCATTTGAAGACTGCAACTGTGTTTAAGGGCACTTCCAAAACCGTGCAGAATGAGCTACTGGACTGCATGCATGAAGTTATAAAGGAAGTGATTCACCAAGAGCTTAAAGAAGCCCAGTTTGTGGCAATCCAAGCGGATGAAACAACCGATATTTCCGCTAGGACACAGTGCGTTGTAGTCTATCGCTACATTGACAAGAAGCATCAAGTGGTGGAAAGATTTGATGGCTTCACGGAAATGAAATCAACGGATGCAGACTCCATTGCTGCTGTTGTGCTGGAAACACTGAATACTGTTCTCCCAGAGCCAGAAGACAAGAAGAAACTCATAGCTCAAAGCTACGATGGTGCCAGTGTGATGCGTGGAGATCAAGGAGGAGTTCAAAGAAAAATAAAAGACGTGTACGCGAACGCACACTACGTCCATTGCTATGCTCACCAACTGAACCTAATAATGGAGAAAGCAGTTTCAAGGATTGGAAGAGTTAGAGTTTTTTTTTCAAACATAGGCGGCATACCATCTTTTTTTTCACGCTCTCCAAAAAGGACTGGAGTTCTGGATGTGGTAGTTGGTAGAAGACTTCCAAGAGGTGCACCGACACGATGGAACTTCAACGTTAGGACCGTGAACGTGATCTACGAGAACAGAGATGCGCTACTTGAGTGTTTCCAGACAATTGAAGCATGTCTAAACTTTGATCCAACATCTATACGGGAAGCCGCAGGTTTCATTGGAATGCTGGAAGACAGGGAGTTCCTTTACTTCCTTAAATTATTTCATTTAATAATGCCACATGTAGACATCCTCTATAGTCAGCTTCAGAAGCGAGACACGGATACTGTTTATATCAAAAAAGTCACAGAAGACTTTGTCGCCAGCATCCAGAAAATCCGTAATTCTGTGGAAGAGATAGAAGCAAGTTTGCCGAGCGATCTAACAGTCAACAGACGGAGTGCGGAGATCTCAACCTTGAGACAACTTTCAAGAGAGGTATGTGACATAGTGGTGGTTCATGCAAAAGAACGTTTTTCATTTTCAAATCACCTAGTCAGTGCCAAACTTGTTCAAAGTGACTTGTATAAAACCCATGACACTTGCTTTCCAAACCAAGCTCTGGAAGACACCGTGCAAGCATATCCAATACTGAAGAAGGAACAATTACGCACTGAGCTGTCACTTCTGTATGGGAAGACAGAGTTTCATACTTGTACAAGTGCTGTTGCTCTGCACAAACTTTTCCATCAATTTAATCTGCAGAATGATTTCACAGAGACAGTAAAATTATTAAGAATCCTGATTACAACACCAATGACTACTGCAGAATCAGAAAGATGCTTCTCAACATTGAAGAGGATAAAAACCTTTTTAAGAAGCACCATGTCCCTGGAGCGGTTGAATGCATTGGCGATGCTCTCAATGGAAAAGCAACTGATTTCCGAGATCCCAGACTTCAATGAAAAAACCATTGAGAAGTTTTCTTCTTTGAAAGATCGCCGTGCAAAATTAAAATACAAGTGATTGAAGCAAAGAAGAATGCATACCCCCAAGGTGTGCAAAGATAAACTGCGTTAAGCAGAACCACCTCACACTACCAAACATAACTAGTGGTAAGTAAAGTATGAACGGTGTGTGGGTGTGCATATGGAAGGAGCTATGAAAGGTGTGTGCATGGTCAGTAACAATTGTTGAAGCCTTGGCGTGGTTTGAAGGAATTGGAGGCACTTCCAAGGGTAGCTGTCACTTGTGTACAGGAAGCAAGAATTCCATGTCTGTACAAGTGCTGTTGCTCTGCAGCAACTTTAGCATCAATTTAATCTACATAATTTAACAGAGTGAGTGAAGCTATAAGGAATCCTGCTTACAACAACGAAGACTACTAAAGAACCAGAAAGATGCTTCTCCACATTGAAGATGATCAAAAAAGTAATTAAAAAGCACCATGGCCCTGTAGCGGTTAAATGCATTGGTTTGAAGGAATTGGAGGCACCTTCAAGGGTACGTAAAGTTCTCAGAAATGGCACCACCTCACTACCAAAAATAACTAGTGGTAAGTAAAGTATGAATGGTGTGTGGGTGTGCATATTGAAGGAGCTATGAAAGGTGTGTGAATGGTCAGTAACAATTGTTGAAGCCTTGGCGTGGCGTTACTGCTCATATGGTTATCCATATGCTAATTCAACGTGTTTGTTTGACATTGATTATTGTGTTGTCTAAACAGAAGTGAAATGTTGTTGTTTTCTTGAATCCCAAGATCCACTGGTTTGGGCCTATGCAGTGCTGATTGGTCTTCTAAGGTATGTTTGAGGCCTATATGGTCACACTTGGTCTTCTAAGGTATGTTTGGGGCCTATGGTCACACTTGGTCTTCTAAGGTATGTTTGAGGCCTATATGGTCACACTTGGTCTTCTAAGGTATGTTTGGGGCCTATATAGTTCCACTTGGTCTTCTAAGGTATGTTTGGGGCCTATGGTCACACTTGGTCTTCTAAGGTATGTTTGGGGATTATATAGTCACACTTGGTCTTCTAAGGTATGTTTGGGGCCTATATAGTCACACTTGGTCTTCTAAGGTATGTTTGGGGCCTATATAGTCACACTTGGTCTTCTAAGGTATGTTTGGGGCCCATATAGTCACACTTGGTCTTCTAAGGTATGTTTGGGGCCTATATAGTTCCACTTGGTCTTCTAATGTATGTTTGGGGCTTATATAGTCACACTTGGTCTTCTAAGGTATGTTTGGGGCCTATATGGTTCCACTTGGTCGTTTAATGTTTTTTAAGTATGGTTTTGTTCTTGAATGGTATGATTGATTTGCTTGTTTTCTTTCAACCCCAGGTGCAAACCCTATGTGGCTGCAGATTTGTTTCTACTCATTGGTCAACTTAATGAACGTGAATACCCTGAGAAGAAGAGCCGACTAATGGTAGGTGTCACTCCTTTAATTTTTCTGTTAATACGTATAGGTGCAATTATGATATTGCTGTAGTCTTGTCACATGAGTTTTTTCAATCTATATTGTATACCAATGAATTTAACACATTGTTACTTTACTTCTTGACATTTCTGCATTGCAGATCATGTATTTCAATGGGCTTTACAAGCATAAGGTCATTGGGCAGGGCTTATAAAGGTCATTATGACGTCAGGGGAGGGGTTATAAAAATGGGTGTGGTTTGAAAAAGGGGGAGTGACTATGTTTCGCCCTGTCGCCCCTCCAACTTGAAAAGTCGCCAGCCGCCACTGCGTCTCACCCCTCCTTAAACTCCAAGGTCAGCCGTTCCAAACCAATTTCCGTTAAATTAACCTTATCGGGGTGAAATAATTAATTGGCATCTACGCCTTCGAATTCCCGGTACCTGATAGCAATAAAACTTAAATTTCGCACAAAACTGGCCATTTGCTTGTTTATCTTCTGTCTAGCCGTTAACACTGGATCCCTAGCGTTCCACCATGATCACCTTTTGATCATCTCGGACCACACAATAAACAAGCCTGAATTTTTTTTTTATATCACTCTTCATATCTTTCAACATTTTTCTCATAGGCACCACCCCCAGATCATTACCCCCAGCGTGGATGATCAATATGTGCGGGCTATTGTTTTGATTGGCGTAGTTCTCCAACAGGCCATTCATCTGTGCCCACCTCAAGCCTCTGAACCTGAACCATTGTCTCCGGTATGCCCAGTTGTATGTTGTTTCCAGTAACTGCGGCTAATCGGTGAGCGCAGTACACATAGGAATGGTTGATGATCCTATACTGTTTCTTTCCTCCTGCAACAAACAAAGAAGTCTGTTTAAATGACCCATCCAGGCCGTACATGGGACTGAAAACGTTGAGACTCCCATCTCCCAATACTTTTGACCATATCTACTGGCAAGCCTAATCTCGCCGCCTCCGTAGCAGCCCCGATACAAAACAAGTGGGTCCCGAACTCTGCCGGATCCAAGCCCAAATGATGTAAAGACATCGGCCTGGCCATTGGCATGCAAAAGCAGGGGGTCTACCCCCAATGGCCGTTGCTGCAGGTACAACGTGATAATAGTAAACAGCTCCAAAACCGCAGCATTTGTAGTAAGACCCGCCGTAGCCCAAATACTTCTGTTCACGACTCGCTTGCGTATAGGTCAAGCTGCTCACTTGTCACGCTGCCTGGGTGGATCAATGTATTTCCAATTAATTCCCGGAGGAATGCCAGCCAAATTCGAGCAATCGCTTTCATCGCCCCTGACACCTTCAAGAAAAGGGTGCGGCTGCTGAACACCTGTTATTGCCAATGACATTCTCCTGCTGAATATCTGGCCCATCGGGATGATCCTGCATGCAAAATTCAGATTCCCCAGGATGTATTGAAGCCGCTGCAAGGATACCCTGCTTGCACCTGCCAGAGCTTCCAGCTCCTCCGATAAATTCGAAGCCTTCTCCACAGGTAGACTGCATTCCATCTTCACTGAGTTGATCCTTATACCTAGGAATGTCGGTTCTGTATTGGGCCCTTTCGTCTACTTGTCTGCTAGAGGAACCCCAAAGCTCTGACATAACCTCGAAAACGTCTAGTCGGGCTGGTCCCACGAAGAGGAAATCATCAAGATAGTGGGTGATACAGTGGTAACCCGACTTGATCCGCACCACCCACTGCAGGAAGGTACTGAATGCCTTGAAATATGAGCACGAAATGGAGCAACCCATGGGCAAACAATGGTCCACAAAGTGCTTGCCATCAATAAAACAACCGAGGAACCGATAGCTTTGGGGATGAACAGGAAGTAACCGGAAAGCTGATTCTATATCCACCTTCGCCATCCTAGCGCCGATACCAGCCAGCCTAACCAAACCTGTAGCCCGATCAAACGATGCATATGACACAGATACATACTCCTTATCAATCCTATCGTTGACTGAGCCGCCCTGAGGGTAAGACAAATGCTGTATAAGGGCGAAATGTACCCGCTCCTTCTTTGGAACTATACCCAGAGGCAAAATGACCAGACCCTGAAAAGGAGGAAGGGAAAAAGGACCTGCCATTCTTCACCTCCACCCATATTTTTTCCGCTGCCACCCCGGGAAACTCATTAACCGACTTTAGGTTTTTTAGCCGTGAGTCAGGGGGCGAGAGTGTGCACAGGATTTTATACCCATCAAAAAACCCTCATGCAGCAGGGACGCCATCGCAGCTTTACCTGGCAGTCTACCGTAGCGTTCTAGCCACGTCAGCATTGCGGCTAACCGTATGGGTGTCCGACCCTTTGCTACTCCCCACCGCAATTTCAGCAGGCGTGCTTGAATCGCCAGTTCGGTGCCCACTTGCAGCTGCCCGCGTTGAAGGAATGGCACATCCTGCGACCTCGGGTGTCTGACGCGGTGGGGCTTCTAGCCCCGCCTGATATTCCGCAAAAGGGCGGCATGACACCCATCGGGGTCATGATGTTCAACCCTAAGCTGCCACCTTAACGCTTCATGCCATCGACGATCTGGAACTCCTCATCGTACCACCACCACGCCATACCCCATAGGTCCTATTCGTGTTGCTGATTTCTTCCAAATACACAAACAGAATGGAGCATTGCTCTGGGTGCCGCTCCCCCATTACGCAAGCCATAATTTAAAAAGGCTGAAGCCAATTGGCAAAAGTCTGAGGGAAACGCCTAAAAGGATTTCTCCGGTCCTCCCGATCCTTAGAATACTGTTCTTGAGGTTCTGATAGACGAGACATAGGCAACAAGGAGAATATCTCTAGGAATTCCCTGCCCAAAATTTTCTCCTTGGTTTCTAACGATAAGTGTGCCCCCAAGCTGTTTTGGTCACACACAATTGAGGACCCCATGGTGTCCAAACCCCCGCCGGGGGAATCGAGGTGTTACTGGCCCCTTCGATAAGGGGTACCGACATCGTGGGACGGTAGGGCTCGAACCACGCCTTACCGGCCAAGCCGCCCACCCATGCCCCTACTGCCTCATCAGTAACGTTAATGTTGTGTGCTTCCATAAGGGATTTTAGAGAGGCTAAAAATGGGGATGCCATGGGGGATGCAATCCCTACCACCCCAGGGACTCCTGATGTCTCACCTGACTCTCCCTGTCCGGGAGTAGCTACCAGCCCGATAAGAGCGGACGGGAGTCCTTGCACGCCTTGACCGCTGCAGGTTCCTCTCTCCGCCGCCTCTCGAGCAGGTGCAGCTGCAGCCGCATGACCTTCCACTCCGAGACCTGGATCTACCTCTGGATCTTATGGAAGCATAAGGGAAATATTGCTAGATCTCCTGTGCCTGCGCCCCGATGACCGGGCAGTCAGTTCCCCCCCCCGAGGAGTACTCGGATCAAGTAGCTATGCTGACACTAAGGCGTAGGGCTTCGCTCGGGCACAAGGGTGCCCTTTGAAGCCCCTTTACCCAAATTAATGTCAGGACTGGTCAAACTGAGCTGTGGCCTATCCAGTTTGTCAGGGGGTTTCTGTCTCTTTCTGGTGTGAAGGTAAAGAGCAAATGTACCTGTTCATCGAAATCCTGATCCTGGTGGGGTGCGTCTGCCGTGCCACCTTGGGTACTTCACCAATTACCACCAGGCTGTCATTGGCGGCCATTTCATCAATTACTTGGTTTCTTCTCCCTCTCTGTGGTGCGTCGTCCTTCAAAACACCTGCGGCACTAGCAGTGGGTGCAGCACTGGGGACCGCAGAGACCGTGCGGTGTAGGAGCTTTTTTAGAACCCCTTGCAATTTTACTGTTACCACGAGAGCCCCAAGCCCAGGGATCTGGGGTCTGTCACAGGCCATGGGGCAAGTAGCTGGGTGGTGGCCAGATGCTTCCCGCTGGCACTGCCCTGTCTGCAGTGGGGGGATGGGCTCTCAGTAACCATATCCATGGTCCCTGCACTCCTCTTAGCCCTATCACTCAAATCAGTGCTGGCACGCTGCTCCATGTGCTTATCGGACCTATCTGGGCTATAGACCCCCCCCCCCGCCCCCGTGGGAAAAATCCAGCCTGTCCTGGACCCATCTGACTCCATGACATAAAGCCCTGGATCTTACCATGGCTTAAAGGGCATCCAAATCCCCAGGGTCCATCACAAAACAGCAGGCGCCCAATAGGACACAAAGAATCAAAAATGGACAAAGACACCACACACACAACCACTCTTATACTGCTGCAGGGGTTAATATATATATATATATATATATATATATATTTATGTATGTAATGATTTGGGCAATACTGCATACATATGTGAGCTGCTGATCTGAGCAATGGCCGGCACAGAGTTAGGAGGAAGCCCGCAAAATGGGCAGAAGTCCCTCTTCCGCTCACTACCCAATCCGTGGCGCCCAGGCTCCACTGGATCACACTGCGCTGCATCAGACCCAGGGGTCCTGGGGCTGCCTCCACACCAGCTAAGACAACTTATTTGCTATGAGAAAAGACTACCAACAATACTTATATGAATTATATTTTAAAGATAGCACTATCTTAATAAGTATAAAATACTCTAGCTTATTTCATTTATAAGAAAAAGCTATCAATTATATGAATATAGAGAAATAGAAAAACAATCTGTGACATTAAACATTATAGCATTAAACAAGCAGTTAAAGGCAATATTACATTGATTTTAGAGAAATGTTATTGATGTAGTCAGCAGTACGCCTAATATGTATTCTACTGATTGACAGAAATTCACTGTAACATTTTAATCAATTGGAATGATGATAGATTAGTGAATATGCCAATTAATGAGAGTATATTCCCTTGACTACATAGCTATATTTCTTAATGTCAGAACATAAATCTATTGTATTTGGGTATAACACAATGAATATTGCATTGTAATTGGTATCTGATACCTGAAGACTATTTAATAGGTTCATTTTCTCTAATATAATATTTTTGCCTTTACCAGTGTCTACATATGTTATATGCTTGTTATCATAGAGAATTTCTATAATCTAACCCCAACTGGCCTCAATGACAAATCAGGCACAATGTCATTATCACATATATAGTTGTGAGCGTACGAGTCGTTGCTCACGCTTGCGGGCTCGCGTAGCGCGCCCGCGGCCCTCGCGTAGCGAGCCGCGGCCCTCGCGTAGCGAGGTCACTGGGCAAGGGCCTCAGTTGCTAATTTAAGGGCGTGGAAGCGTATGGAGAGATAAATAGTATATGTAATAATCCTGTAAAGGTATTACATATACCTTTACAGGATTATTACATATACTATTGGAAGCGTATGGAGAGATAAATAGTATATGTAATAATCCTGTAAAGGTAGAGAAAAAAGGTCTTGATAAAGATCCAGGTCTACCTATACACTACACCCACTGCAACCCACTAACAGAAATGAGAGGTTTACTAAAGCATTGTGGCTGGTTGAGATGGGAAATAATGACTTGAGACTCAATATTTTTTCTAGACTAAAATACTGGCCAACATGGCACACCATAACCACCTTCATTCAATCTGGGCATGTTAGGGCTGATTAGGGCTGATTAGCTATAATACTGCAGGGCTAGTTTCCTGAAGTCAATTTTTGATCTAAAGATGCTGCTATTCTGCACCAGTCAGGGACGGTGATAGAAAGTGTTCAAAAAAGTTTTGGGATAAATTATTATGTATAAGCATCCAGGGGTCCCCCAATATAATGCCCCTCTACTGTCATGATATAGGCAGTAAAGGGGTTAACCTCTTAAAGGACCATCACCTAGAATAATTAAATTACCACAAACGTCGCCATATGTGCTCTGCCCCACCAGTTAGAGAGTGCCATTTCGGCTGCCATTTTTTTTTTTTGCTTAGCCAATTTTCGATCGTCGAAAAACGCCAAATATGGCTCATATTAGCTTGCAACCTCACTCACAGGCTTAATTGCTCTCCCCCTGTGCTCTGTGTGAGTGTGTTAGTAAATTATTTGGCTGGTTTTGGGGGTCTTTGGAGTTACGTGGTTGAGACCTTTTCGTCTTGTGTGTGAGGCATGCAATGAGCACCGTCGGCGCTCATTGCAGCCTAAGGCATACGAGCCTCACGATAAGCGCCGCCCAGCCTTTGAGTTCAGAGACAATTGTGCTACTGACTGAGCTATTGCTCCAACTATTGCTTGTGCTGCTAGAACATATCTAAGTAGTTACAAAGAGTCCGTCACAGCCTTATTCACTCACTGAAAGTTTCTGTGCCTGAATTTCATTAACTAACAGAACTCATTACAGAACTAGCGGTACAGAACTCATTACGAATTCAGACACAGTTTGCTCATTGAAACAGGCAGATTTCAACTCCACCAATTCTTCATCAACTTTAAAAATTAAAACACTTTTTCACTATGATTTTTCACCCTCTATCTAATGGTGCAGAGCACATATAGGTAACATAATATAAGACCTCCGCCTACCCACAGCTTTACCATGGGGTTGTCATTTAACTAAATTATAATAAACAAACTTAACCCTTCCTTCAGTAACCAGGGTCCCATGCCTCCACCCTTACTACATTGTGTGTGTGTGTGTGTGGGGGGGGGGGGGGGCAAATTACTTGTTCCTAACTAGGCCCACCCTCGCCCTAGGTACAGTTTTTTATTGTTTTTGTCACATGACCGTTGGATGTCACCAGTGTCACTGTCAGTTGCATGGCCGATTGAAATACACAGAAGTGCATGTACTTGATCCTATTTTGGAGATCATTTTGCAATTGAATTGTTAGTACAATGGAAGTCTGGGTATCAAAGGAGAAAGCCTAAGTCATAAATAAACACTGTTATCATTTTATATTAATTCTGTATTAATAAAAGAAGATATGTTATAAAGTGGAGTGCTGATTAAACGAACATTTTCTGTCTTGGTGAAGAGGCTTTGTCTTCTCTATGTATCTCTGTCTAGCTTTTTCTTGCTCTATATCTATTAAAATATTACGGCTTTCAGTTGTTCTCTCATCTTTTATTGTTTTTTTGCTATAATAAGATGCAATTTAACAATTTAGCAGTAATTTCCTGTATGAAGGACACTAAAAAAACTTTTAAGGATTTTATTTTATTTAAATATTTCTAACTAGGAGAATAAATGAATTTTATCTTCAGTGTAAATGTCATATACAATTTACACTTGTCTAACTTCTAAGAAGCTCCCAGAGTAACATATTATATTCCTATGGGGCCTCCCCTCTCTTCCTGTTCCTGCTCATGTAGGGTGCCATGGTGACTCAAGACCACACCCACAGTCAGGTACGGCACACTAACAATTTCTTATTCTGCACAAAATTAGCAAAATGAGACAATATTAGTGTGAGGCCTCACTCTTGTCATGGCGTTATATCACAGTTGTGCAACACAGCAGCTTGCATTAGCAAGAATAGGACGAAAGTAAGTCCACAGAGTTAAGGAGAATGATGGTTTGACCAGGCTAGTTACTTAAAATCTATTGGTTATAAGAAAGGGTAGGGTTTTTGTTACAGGAGGAGCCATTATGCAAGAACCCCATTTTATAAATAGTTGGGGGTTATTTAGCCCTGTCAGTTGGATCTGGGTTTTGTATCTCACCTCCCTCCCTCCCTATTACACCAGAATATATAGTGGTAGGATATATAGTGATAGGTTAGGCTACCTGACAGCACGTTTGTTCAGTTTGTCACAGCTGGTATAGGTGGGGGTGCTTGCCAAGAGATGGATGTGAGCATCTGTATTCGCTCATGGTGGTGTCAATACTCCTGGGGCATGGTGGTGATTTCCAGTGTGTGGGTGGGCAAGCACCACTCGTGTTTCATGGAAACTGGTTATCCATTTATTAATCAAAATGGTTTAATAAAGAAGCTGGGGCTTTTTAACTCCCAAACCTGAGGGTGCATATCTTTATTGTGTGGTGTGCATTAATTCATTAATTAATCAGTTATAAATACAAAAGGAATATAATAAACCACAGCAATATGTTTTGTTATCACTTACCAATGCTCACCCAACATTTATAAAGTCATGACAGAAGCTCAACAAACTTCCCCTGAAACTTCCTGTATTCTTTTAATGTACGTTTTCAGAATCTCAGCTACTTTATTACCGTATTTATCGTTGTATAACACGCTCTTTTTCTCCCTGAAAATAGGGGGCAAATGATAGGTGCATGTTATACGCCGATACTTCCTGCCCCCTCCTCATCCTCAACCTCCCTCCTCACTCTAAACCCCCTCAGCATTCTAACCCCCCTCCTCAACCTAAACCCCCCTCCTCCTCAACCTAAACCCCCCTCCTCAACCTAAACCCCCCTAAATACCTCCCCCTCACTTACCTGCTTCTGCTCCGGCCTCCGCTCCGCTCCTTGACCCGGTGACGTCATATGCGTGCCAGCGCGGCACGTCATTAGCATATACTGGGGGGTTTAGGTTGAGGAGGCGGGGTTTAGAATGAGGAGGGGGGTTTATAGTGAGGAGGGAGGTTGAGGATGAGGAGGGGGGAGAGTATTTATGCCGATAAATACGGTAATTTGCAAAACTTTAAATGTGTAAGAGAAAAGCGATGTGCGCTTTTAATTAATTAATTAATTCATTCATTCATGCATTCATTCAGATAGTATTGTACATAATCTATATACAGTAGAATTCCAGGTTATCTGGCACCCAACTAACCGGGACTCTCAAACAATTGGCACCAGCATCAATTCCCCATTTTAAGTAAATTCCCGGTAAACCGGCATAACTGGCATAACCAGCACTATCCGGAGTTCGAGACTGTTTTTTTCTTATTGTTTTCTTTGGGCCTAAATGGCCCGGTTTAGGTGCTATTACCTTTTTAAAGGCATTTTGAGGGTTTTGTGGGGGGTTTAAGGGTCGTTTAGACCCTTAAATTCATGGACTCATGATTAACCGAAAACTACACTTATTCGGCAATAGAGAGTCCCCATAGGTGCCGGATAACGGGGTTTTTACTGTATATAGCATATTAGACTACAAATCCTCTAGTTTTTATATATAAATGTATGTCCTTATTCTGTAATCATCCGACTTGACTGACAGCCATGTGATATTTGCACATGACTAAATAGATAAGGAAATGATCATGTTTGCCAGAACGTGTTTTTTATGTTGCAAACATCCTGCTATTTAAAACTGAAATCTACCTCTGCTTACTGTAACTAATATATGGTTACAGCTTATCACGCCCTTAACATTTTTTAAGGCCAAAAGAGGCAGAAAGCCTCAGACCAGCTGAATACCAAAAAAAGAAAAAAAAATAATGTCTGCTTCCGTTCATCTGACTGTTTGAAAAAAAAGCTTCTCCAAAACCTTATCCGTAGTGAAAAACAGGAAGAGGGATCAAAGTTCTCGCTGTTCTAACAATCTGTGCTGAATAATACTCAGCAGTGACCTGTATTTCACAAATCTGTTGTTCTGAGACAAAGGCTTATTGAATAGAGGAATGCTTCACCTCTGAGATATATTTTTATATTTCTGTATGTCTATCCTTAAAATGTTAGCTTTAGCAGCACGAAAAATATATATATGAAATTACTTTTGTAACGAGGGTTTATGAATAAGTTTATGAATGAGTTGTTATGCAGCTAAAGAAGAACAAGAACTGAAGGGTTATAGTACTCATCATAGAAATATTTGTATACTTAGAACAGAGGTACGTTTATATTATTTTCTTTATTCTGAAAATATCTTATTTTTAAAGCAACCTACAAATAAACAAAATAGAATAAAAAATCAGTTTATACGTATACGGATAATCCCTAATGAATGAATAATGTTCATGTGCTCATATCTATATATAGATACTATCACCCACTTATACATTTACATACTTCATCAAAGCAAGAGGTCTCAGACACCTCTTAGTAGTTTTTGTGTGAGTTGTTAAGTTGTGTCCGACTCTCCGTAACCTCATGGACAGCAGCACACCATGCTGATCCACCTGGTATTCAGGGCAGAGATACTGGAGTGGGTTGGTAGTTCCTTCTCCAGTGGGTCACAGCATACAGCTCCTGGTATTCCTAGGTGGTCTCCCATCAAAGTACTGACCAGGTCAAACCCTGCATGGCTTCAGGGTGGTGTGATCTCTTGGTTCCCTGACTGGAATCGAACCCAGGTAACAGTGGAAGCACCAAATCCTAACTACTGGACAACTATCAGTAGTAATCACCCATAAATATCTTAGCAATGATTAGGTTTCTCCAAGAGTTGGCCAATTCTCTTATATTAATGAGCTTAGCTCTTTGTGCTACACCTTGTCTCTGCATGTAAAGATATACTCTATATTTTGTCTGATTTAATAAGGTTGTTATGAGCTTTTCCTTGATAAAATGATCTGGTTTTGGAAATAAATAACCAAAACAAATACAAGGAGGAGGAGCTCGGCCAGTGGTAGCGACCTCATGCTCCGAGCACGCGCCTAGGGCACTAATCCTGTCCTTTACCACACCATGAGGTAATGGGGGAAATGACTCTCTTCTTAACTTCCTGGTCCGGGCACCTCCCCACCTGCTGCTGTGACAGCAACATACCATTAACAAGAACAAACCATAGATACATTTCTTAAAAATAGTTTTTTTTTATAAACTCTCTTTCTTCATAATTTATTTCTTCTTATTATTATTATTATTTTTTTTAAACAACACAATACAATGACATGAATATCAAACCAATAACAAATAAAGGGACAGGTGGGTGTATCTCATCAAGATAGGCGGCCGCAGAGTGAAGCTAAAATGGTGTTCCTGCGCCAAACAGCTTTCAAACAACGCCACACGGCCTGCACACGTGACGTGCACCACCAATCCAAGCCGCCTCCGTGCCCCACATGACCTTCATCTTTTCCTGTACTAATGTGTATGTACAATGTCCCATCCTGTCTTATCTGTCTTAAAATGTATATAAACATTTTTTTGCCATTATTTCTTGTATCCTAGATCTATAAAATCTGTTGTCTCTTTACATATAAAATATGTTAATATTAATAGTAATACTATACAGGGTTTTTATATCTTGTACAATGCATATATTAGATACTGTAAAAATGGCAAGATGAGATGTTGCAAAATATGGTTTTATATGCTATTCACATATAAAGTATAACACAAACAACATTAATAGTGTGTAATGAAACATGACAAAAGGAAAATGGTGCAACATAACAATATAAATACAGACTTTCTGATGAGCAGTTATTAGTGGTGCTCCAGTTAAAATATTAATGGTATATGGATTTCATCAATACAGCTCTAGACCATCAACCAAAGTACCAAAAACCAAGTAAAAAAAGGCTGAATGATGAAAAACATAGGCTGAATCCAAGGCTTCTCTGCATATTCTAATCTTAAAGGGAAAATGTGGAAGTTATCAATGCAGTAAAGACAAATATGAGCATTTAGAGAGATTTTGGTCAATTGAGAATCTGAATAAGTATGGCTGTAAACTCAATTTATCGTGTAGTGCAGAGACCCCTGCTTAGGGCTAGGTTAAACAAAGAGTTTCAGTCCCATAAAAGTGATCTTAGCAGCATTTTTAAAACACTATAAAATTATGAAACATTTTACAGTTTGTTCGTTAACTACTGTACATGGTGCAGAGCAAATTTAATGATTTCTATTACAATCCATGCGATTATATATGTAACAGAGTACTGATTTGCCTACTAAATAGCCTAATTTTAGCTTAATACCTAATAGTAACCAATATACCACGGGGGTCGCTACAGACCCCCATGCTATACTAATCTATAATCATAGGGGTATTAATGGACCCAGATAACACCATTTATAAACCCCTATACCACAGGGGTCCTTAGTATATTAAAACCAAAAATACTACCATAGAGATACATTATAACGTAAGTACTCCCTAAATGCCCTAAATACTACTATAGTGGACCTTAAGGACCCTATCCCCAATCACTCTGGGCCATATTCAATTCCAAGCCTGCAACTCGATCACAGACGGCCAAATGTCTGGGGGCTCCCGTTCGTCACTGTTTTCGATGCTATTTAATTACTCAAGCGCCCGCAAGTTACTGTCCCAAAGCCAAAACCGTAAACCAGGCACTGGCTCGTAGAAGTTCAGGGCGGGAATATGATCAATTAAGCAAGCCCCTAACCTCCAATTTTGAATTAGCCAATAGAAAATGACACTGTCATTATTACGGCAGTAAAACATCGAGGTTACATGTCAATCAATTATGTCCGGGGGTCCGATATGTGATCAGAGTCACAAACCCGCAAAATAAAGAATTATGAAAAAAATCTGAAAATACTGTTCTAGTCCATATGTGAAGCATGATTTACTTATTGATACCCGAGATCAATTTAGCCCCGAAATGAAACATAAAAATACATTTAATTTCCTGCCGATGTGCGGTCTTGAGACTGTTGTGCAATTAATTCTAATGTCTGTCATCGCTTTCCCCGTTATTTACAGTGCAGTAGTGATTTTTTATTTGCTTTTACAGTGCTACGAATAGGTGTTTAACCCCCTTGCGGGTCCTCTCTAGCGCTTGTTGGATGTTTTCTCCTTTATTTGCTATTTACTGGTGTGAAAACATTTGGGGAAATTGAGTAATTGAATAGTGATTTGTGATTTTAGCCTTGCGAAAGTGAACGATCAAAGGCTTCTGAAGGCTGTAAGTTACGGGTTAAACCATCACAATATTTTCAAGACCATAACTCGAAACCTGTTTGGAGCCAGCAAAAAGACGCCAATTGAATAGCAAATTAGCTTGCAACCTCACTTACGTGCTCTATATTATTAGGCCCTATATTATTAGGACTGTGTGGTTTTCACACATCAAGAGGGTATACAATATGTCACTAGCATCCATTGTTTTACTTGTTAGTTATGGTGGCTACACATGTCCTCTACCCATCACTGGAAAGCACAAAAACTTGATTGTAGAGAACTAAACAGGTGGACTAAATATTCCACCAAGCTGTAATTTGCACTTTCTCTCTCAATGCTCATTTACACATTTATGGAAATTGTAAGCATTGAGGCAGCAATTCAAGTTAGGTTTCATCTTGCATCCACCAAATTAATATTTGGTTGCAGAATGTTCTGTGTTTGAATGCTGCATTCAATTACGGGTTGATAACATTGTTCTTTTTACAGGGGATTAGGAGTTTAAAAGCAATTATACATGTGTTTCCGTATTCCTTAGATGATTTCATGCAGTGTTCATATTCACCAATTTGAAGCTTCTAACAAAGCAAGTAATGCCTTTTGTTTTTATTAGAAACATGTGACGAACTGTAGAGATTAGGCAAAGAATACAAATCTGCAGGAAGTCTTCTAGGAAAAGCTTTTTATGCAGCTCTTTATAGATTTACTAGTCCAATTCCTGCCATAAAATTAGGTTTATATTCTAATATTAATGAGGAATTATCAAAATGTAAAATGCCTTATTATAATAAAAGGAACCTTATTTACAATTTTCTATGTTTATACTTTGCATTTATTATCAAAGGTGTATTCATATATTGTATTTTATGAATATAATTAAAAAAAATGTCCATCAAGTTCAAGCTTTTTTTAATCTCCTTAGTTTATATTATATGAATTGTGAATTGATGCAGAAGAAGGGAAAAATCATTGAAGCTTTGCCAATTGTCGTATTGTTGCTGTTGTTCAGTCCTGTCCAACTGTCAGTGACCCTCTGGACTGGCAAATCTATTGTTATGTCTCCGAGAAGAAAACCTTATGGATAAGATCGTCCAAAGAAACTGGAGTGGGTTGGTAGCTTCTTCTCCAGTGGACCATGATATGTCTGACCTCTCTGCTATGACCTGCCTATCTTAGGTGACCCTACATGGTATAGATCAGAGCTTCATTGAGAAACACAAGCCCCTTTACCACGACAAGGTAGTCATCCAAAAGGGGAATTGTCACATTAGGAGAAAAAATTACTTTCTGGTCCTATATTCTAATAATTGGCTTATACAGGTACTGTATCTATATCTTACTAATTCTGGTTAATTAACATAACACTGTATGCCATCTTACTCAAAATATATCCAACCTCGTTTTCAAAGTTACCTATTGAACCTAGTGTCACAACCTCCTTTGCTAGTGAGTTCTGCAGTTTGACTGCCCTTACTGTGAAGAACACTTTTCTTTCTTTAAGACATGGGTACCACATTTGGTCCTGGAGGGTCACACACAAGCCTGGATTTGATGATGATATCCCTGCTGAGCACATGTGAGTTAATCACTTCTTCAGTCATCCTGATTGACTATTCTGTGCACAGAAAGGATATCTTCAAATCCAGACCTGTGTGTGGCTCTCAAGGACCGAACTTTTGTACCCCTGCTTTAAAGTGAAAAAGATTTTTTTCTGACCTTAAATTATATCAACAGTAAATGTCTTGGCAAGAAAAGTTCACCTGATAAAACCTTACACTGACCCAGGATGTATTTATATAAGATAATCATATCTTTTCATAAATACTGTTTTTTGGTAAATGCTCAAACATTTTTACAGGTGTTTTTCATAGTTTTTCTGTATCCTGAATTACACTTCCTATTATAATGACTCGCTGTTCTAGTGAAGACCCATATAAGGATATCCCGGTAAGTTGTTTTGCAAAGCTTTTCCCTGTTATTCACTCTTGTAGTTTGTATTGTAGTGTAAGGAAAAACAATTGAGAATGCCATTCATCTTGTAATAATATGGCAGGAAAATAACCATCAATACCTCAAAAACATGACTATATATTTTTCCAGGTCACCTTGTTATGCAAAACAGGAAAGACTGCACATTCTGTTTGATTTATTAAAAGGTTGTTTGCCTTGTCTGACTCCATTGGGACTTGGGGACTATGCTAGGTTTTATTATGACAGGAAGCTTGAGGAAGTCCTCTGCATGATGTTATGCTATTGTTGTTCCTCAACTTAACAACTTCATTTCCACATTCTTTTCCTATCAACACTTTTTGATTTTGAATAACCTATTGACCTACTGTACTGACCCACTAATCATACCACGCCGCCGTCTTGTGACTTACTCAGATAAAAAGACAATATAATAAAAAAGATAATTTGTCGATACTTTCAACACATAAGACCTTTATATATTAAATGTTCCCTGTAGTCATATATTTAAAATATACTCTTTTGAAGTATACATATTTTTAGAATGTAAAAAAATTATACAGCCTCTAATGTATTACCTTTTATTAGAAATTATAAACTTCAACTTCCTGAGATGGAAGGAGACCTTGATTCTATCTGAACAATGGGCTTGTGGCAGCTGAGTGTTATTTCAGCAGGAGTAATGGAAAGCTCTTTAGTATGGAAAATCCTCCATAGGAAAATAGCTGCAAGTAAAATTAGAGTTACTGCAGAAAATATTATTATTATTATTTTTTTTTTTTATATGTTGGCTTTTTAAATGATGCACATGGACATCTACAATGCATATATATCTCTATGTATCTATTTTTCTTTATGGTACCTAATACCTAAAGGGACTCTAAGCAGTCTTCTCCAACACCACAATTCACAGGCGTCAATTCTACGACGATCAGACTTCTTTATGGTCCAGCTCTCACATCCGTATGTTACTACTGGGAATACCATAGTTCGAACTATGCGGACCTTTGTTGATAGTTTAATATATTTACTTTTTACTAGCTTGTCCAAGCTTACTATAGCTTTCCTCCCCAGAAGCAAACGTCTTTTAAGTTCATGACTACAGTCATTATTCTGCAGAGATCGTGGTTACAAGGAAAATAAAACCTGTCACTGCCTCCACTTCTTCCCCGTCTATTTGCCAGGAAGTGAGATTGCTGTTTGCCACGATCTTCATCTTTTTAACTTTGAGCAGCAGGCTAACTTTTGCACTCTCTTCTTTAACCCTCATCATTAAGTCCTTTAGTTTCTCCTCACTTGCAGCCATCAGAGTAGTATCATCGGTATATCTGAGGTTGTTGATATTCCTTCCAGCAATATTGATTTTGGCTTTGGATTCCTCCAGTCCAGCCTTATGCATGATGTACTCTGCGTATAAGTTGAATAAATAAGGTGACAATATACAACCTTGCCACACACCTTTTCTAAACTTAAACAATTCTGTTGTCCCATGTTCGGTTCCAACTGTGGTTTCTTGGTCGACATACAGATTATTTAGGAGGAGGATGAGATGATCTGGTACTCCCAGATCTTTAAGAACGTTACACCTTTTGTTGTGATCCACATAGTCAAAGGCTTTAGAATAGGCTATAAAGCAGAATTAAATGTTTTTTTGTAACTCTCTTGCTTTCTCTATTATCCAGCGGACATTGGCAATTTGATCTTGTGCCTCTTCCTCTGCGGAACCTGGCTTGCACATCTGGTAGTTCCTGGTCCATATATTGTTGGAGTCGAGCTTATAGGATCTTAAGCATTACCTTGCTGGCGTGTAAAATGAGTGCAATTGTTCAATAATGGAGCACTCTTTAGCACTGCCTTTTTTGGGATTGGGATGTAGACTGACCTTTTCCAGTCTATTGGCCATTGTTGAGTTTTCCAAATATGTTGGCATAAGGCAAGTAACACTTTCACAGCATCATCCTGTGGAATTTTGAATAGTTCAATTGGGATTCCATCACCTCCTGCAGCCTTATAATCAGCAATACATCCTAGGGCCCATCTCACTTCACTCTCCAAGATGTCTGGCTCCAGCTCATTGGACAAATTATGGAGGTCATCACTGCTGTTAAGATCCTTCCTGTATAGATCTTCAGTGTATTCCTGCCACCTCTTCTTTATCTGATATGCTTCTGTGAAATTTCTTCCATTTCTGTCATTTATCATGTCTGGTCTGGTGATTTTCCCTCCTTTCATCCCTTAATTCGGAACTTTCCAATACGAAGCTTCTGATGTGAGCAGTTCTTGTGTTTGCCCATTTGGTTATCTTCTTCAATCTCTGTACATCGCTCATTGCAGAATGTCTCCTTGTCTCTTCTTGCTATCCTCTGGAATTCTGCATTCAGATGGACAAATATTTTCTTATCTCCACTACCTTTCTCTTTCCTTCTTTCCTGGGCTACATTCACAGCCTCATCAGACAGCCAGTTTGACTTCTTACATTTCTTTCTTTTAGGGATATTCTTTGTTGCTGTTTCCTGGATAATGTTGCAAACTTCGGTCCAAAGTTCTTCAGGCATTCCATGTCTAGCCCCTTAAATATATTCTTTACTTCCACTGCATATTCACAAGGGATATTATTTATTTTGTATCTACTTGGTCTGATGGTTTTCCCTCTTTTCCTCAGTTTAATTTTCAACTTTGCAATAAGAAGCTCATGGTCTGAGCCGCAGTCAGCTCAAGGTCTTGTTTTTGCTTACTGTATAGAGCTCCTCCATCTTTGGCTGCAAAGTAAATAGTCAATATGATTTCTATTTTGTCCATCTGGGGATGTCCATGTGTAGAGTCATCTCGGAGGCTGTTGGAAGAGGGTGTTTGCTACGACCAGAGAATTATATTGACAAATTCTACTAATCTCTGACCTGCTTCATTTTGTACTCCAAGGCCAAGCTTGCCAGTTATTCCAGTTGTCTTTTGGTTCCATACTTTAGCATTCCAATCTCCTATGATGATAGTAACATCTTTTCTAGGTGTTATACAGTATATATGACTTGTTGAATGTCTTTGTAGAACTGGATAACTTCAGCCTCTTCAGCATCCGTGGTTGGAGCATAGACTCCGATCACTGTTATATTAAATGGCTTGCCTTGAATTCAAATTGAAATCATTCTGTAATTTATTGGGTTGTAACCGAGCTCTGCCTTGGCCACTCTTTGATTGACTAGGTTGGTTACTCCATTTCTTCTGCGGGATTCTTGACCACAGTGGAAGATCTGGTGGTTGTCGGATGTGAAATATCCCATTCCAGTCTATTTAAATTCACCAATTCCCAGGATATCGATGTTTAACCTTGTCTTTTCATTCTTGACCACATCAAGTTTGCCTTGGTTCATAGTTCTAACATCCCAGGTTCCTATTAGTGAATTGGTCTTTGCAACAGCGGTCTTTCCTTTCCCCTTCAGACACAGCTGGGTGTCCTTTCCGCTTTGGCCCAACTACTTCATTAGATCTGGCGTTACTTGTACTTGCCCTCTGCTCTTTCTCATTAATGTGGTAGGCACCTTCTGACCTGAGGGGCTCATCTTCCAGTGCCATATTGTTATGTCTCTGGTTGTGCCTGTCCATAAAGTTTTCTTAGCAAATATACTGGAGTGGGTTGCCAGTTCCTTCTCCAGTGGACAGCGATTGGTCTGACCTCTCTGCCATGACCTGCCCATCTTGGCTGACCCTACATGGTATAGCTCACAGCTTCATCAAAGTAAAGAAGCTCCTTCACCATAACAAGATAGCGATCCAGATATATTGATTATAGTATAGTAAAAATTATACATTTGAATATTATTGTGAAGTTTGCTGTGTGAAATGTAATTGCAATCACAGAGAAGGGAAACATGAACATTAAATAAAATATAAAATGATTGTGCCAATAAATAGACTTACAGCATTTATATATAAAGATAGGACTTTATACTCAATATCACAAAAAGAGGATTCATTTGCTTCAAGCAGGTCTCCTTCACAATAGATTTTAGTAATGTTTTTTATGTATTTTTTTTTGTTATTCTCATCTGTAGTTTGTTTTATTTTATAGGAATTTTTGTTTAGTCACCTTAAGGAGGCAGTGTTAAGAACCATGGTGATTCTTATGGAACCCCATGGGTAAAAGACCTAAGGTGAAAAATCCATGGGAATTGAGACAATAGGGTTCTTATGGGGCCCCCACATGTAAATAGTTTAGTTAGGTGGTTGAGGTTGATGGCCTACCCTAACCCACTAAAGATCCTATAGGCTAAGGAGGACCTGATGGGCTTCCATTTTTAGAGAGGGTCTTGAGGGACCCCAAAACAGTATTTATTAAGTTAGGAGAAAGGGTATAGGCATAGGGAATTTTTAATCCTGGGCATACTTTTCATTTACATTACCTCCTTCCCTGCCACAAAATGGTATCAATTTAGTAATAATTAGGTCCTCTACATGCACTAGCTAATTATTTGAAAAGCCCGGGTGAGTAAACCAAATACATATTATGTTTTTGGCCCAAAGCAAGTTGTTGCAGATCTTTGTAAGGACACGCTAATTGTTAGCAATTGTCATGTAATAGAAATATAGACTATCATACATGGAGAAAAATGGGTAGTTACATATAGTTTGTACTAGAAAAGCATTCATTTTGTTATGTTATGTGCAGCAGGCTACTCACATTATTAGTGTTGTGTGATTTCCATCAAGGCCGTGGCATTTTTCAGTAGGAGGGAGAAATGCTGTGTCACAGACCACTTTCCAGGGCCTGGATCCTGGTGCATTGAGTCACTATAGATGACATACCGCTCCATTGGAAAATAGGTTGGGGAATTATATAGCCACATAGGAAATGTGGGAAGGTGGGTGGTGGGGTGAATAGGCCTAAGACATAGGGCCATAATGTACCACCATGCTTCATGTTGTCTTATGGCATATGCCCTGCCTTATCCTGTATACTGTATGTAATTTCCCATGTAATATTACTGTGTTCTGTGTTATGTTTAAAGAATGAATGTGTACATATAGTACGGTCATGAGTATAATGTGTGAGTATAGTATATCATGGATAGAATGTGTACATATGGTTACTGTCATCGTATCTTACTTGTATGGTGTATGGTGTACAATTGATGCAGTCACATATGGGACATGGGTTTAGTTCTACAGGAATTTATATGGATTTACCACTAATGAGAGTGGCTAGGCATGTTTCCTCTTCTGGCTTCAGTCATAAAGGAGTTTGGTATCATCAGTTACAAGGTGGGGTTTAGCTATAGAGGGGGGTGGCATTATTTTGTGATATATATTCTTTGCAAAGAATAGAATAAAGGGGTTGTTGACTTCTGTGACATATATAAATCGTATGTTCTCTTATTTTGCTCCTGGTGGCTCCGATACTGATCCTATCTCCACCCTGCAAGTAACTTGTCCTGGTCACTACCACAGGAAGGTTACTGAGGCTCCTGGAAGTGTTAATTCCTCATGGAGAGGGCCTGACTGATACATAAGCTAGATATCAGGGTGCTGGTGCTGAGATTTCAAAGAACCCAACGGTCCTTGTGGGTAGTTAACCTGTAGTCGATAGCAGGCGCACCTGGTAATGTCTACTAGCACAACGTAAGACTCATGAAACATATTACTGTAGGTTGAGGGATGCAGGTAATTTACAGTGCAACTGTCTATGTAGAGAGGGAATATATATTTATATATATATAATAAGCTTGTAAATTAGTACTAGCAGGTTTGGAGAAAGTCTGATTTATTGTAGAAAGGTGTTCCGAACAGAGGAAACTTAGAGGCTGCTCTGTTGTGGCCTCATAAATGAGGACATGGATTTGATTAAGAGATTGAATTGGTCCCAGTGTAGGGATTTCAGAAATGGAGCACAGAAGAATATTGATGCATATTTGTGAAAGAAGACTGTGGCATGTTTTTATTCTCTATAATTACATTTGACTGTTGATCATTTCAACAATTTCATTAATTATTATACATTTTTGAAAGATTTACATTTTTTTTTTGCACAAATACAAACCTCACATTTGGGAGTTTTAGTAAATGTTTCAGTCAGTCATATGTCAGATTTTCCATGAAAAATCTGTAAAACATCCTGTTCATTGACCCCCATCTGCACCTTGTTGACAATAAAATCAATTTCCATGAGGACTGGCGTCACAATCTTTATATATAAAGGCACCTGTCAACATTTGGAAGACAAAGTCATTTTTTTTTTAACAAACACAGAATTTATTTTAGGTTTCTTGTTTTAAGCGTATACACAGTTACAATTCTCTTATAATAAATTATGACTGAGAAAATGATTTGCCGTTTTGTATTGATTAAAGGATTAATGAGTTTTTGAAACAGGAAATTACTGCTTTTTAATTTTGAAGTAAGAAACACTGATGTAGCATTTTTAAAATCTGGAACAGGAAACTGGAAAATAAACTGATAATGTACAAATGTGCTTTGCTACCAGCTGTCACTTCCTTGTTTACTATTGGATTAATTAAGTATAGTATGATTTGGATAGGACATAAAGATAGATGTGCTTGGTACCTTCATCCTTTATTAATTAATGTGTAAATTACAAAAGAACAATGTGTTCCTGTGAACCAAAATATGCCTAACTGGAACATTTCACAATATATTGTTTTAAGAAACAAGATATTTCATTATAAAATGTCTTTACCTGAAAGTATATCTTTGGATGAGTTACAGAAATTGTCAGCCTTATTAAATTGCGATTCGGCCAATTGAATAGGGCTCTATATAAGCACACAGCATATTTTTGTTACAGAAGTTTTTAGTTTGTGAGGATCTTGCTTTTGGACAGAAGATCACTAACTAAAAACTTCTGTAAAAAAATATGCTCTTTTCTTATATAGAGCCCTATTCAATTGGCCGCATCGCAATTTAATAAGGCTGTATGTGTCTAGTACTTTCAGCCTCTTCTAGATTGCTACCTTGTTGTTTTAAAGGGGCTTGTGTACCTCAGTGAAGCTGTGAGCTATACCATGAAGAGTCAACCAAGATAGACAGGTCATAGATGAGACGTCAGACAAATCACAGTCCACTGGAGAAGGAACTGGAAGCCCACTCCAGTATCTTTGCCACAAACCATATGGATGAGCACAACCAGAAACACAGGCAGATGTGCCTGGGTGCTGAGGTCCATATGGTCATGCAAAGTGCACATTTTAATGGCCACTTTGAACCAAGTGTTTCCGTGTAGTGTTTTGAATAACTAAAATGAACATGAAAATGAACAGAATATGTTTATTTATTTATTTATTTATTTGCTTTCTAAAGCAAACACAATCTCTACATGTTAAACTTTTATATGCAATCATTACAGTGTGCTTATATTTTATTTGCGAAGATTATTCACCTGCTACTTTCTCAAGAGGGTGTGCCCTTATAAAATAATGGGGTTGAAAGGTTGAAATTAGTCATGCTGAAATCACTGGCAGATTTAGCTGCCAAATTCATATTGTGTAGATAAAACGTATATCACCCGAGAAAAAACAAAACATGCCATATATGGCATATAGTAGGTAATACATGGAATTTTATTTTTGGATATTATGGTTTTTTTTTGTCTTCTAAAATTTGTCTTCAAAAGAGTAAATACAGGACTACAGTCAGTAAATACAGGAATTCAAACCTGAAGAAAACTACAAACTACTAAAAACAAAATTGATTGATAGAGCATGTAACCTGGAGATGTGTATTCGATTACAATGATAACTTGATCGTACCCATCCCGGTGCAGCTTCCTAATAGCCTATCCCTATGCAGGTTTCAAAATTTTTTGCTCATCTGCCAAATTATAGAGGTTTCCATCCATCTTATTGCTAAATACTGTATATGGCCTTTAAACAGTACATTTAACTGTGCTGTAAAACCGTTAGCAAAAATAATAATTCTTACATTGTCTGTGATATTAAATATGCAATTAGCTAATCTACAGCCTTATTAAATTGCGATTTGGCCAATTGAATAAGGCTCTATAAGGGCATATTTTTTTACAGAAGTTTTTAGTTAGTGAACTTCTATCCAATAGCAAGGTCTTCACTAACTAAAAACTTCTGTAAAAACAATATGCTATGTGCTTATTATATAGAGCCCTATTCAATTGGCCGAATCACAATTTAATAGGGCTGCCAATCTTTAACTGGGCAGATCTGAGTATTGGACATTTCTTAGACTGGAATCTTTTATGGTCGCAAATACCATTACTCAAAACTAGTATTTTTAAATCAACAGTGAATAACAATTTTATTAACCAAAGAAAGGAATGCAAAAATTATACCATACACTTATGTTTTTAATAAAAAAATCAAGGGCTACCCTTTAATATTTACTTAAATACATACTATTCAGTCTACAAAAATTTATTTGACCAATATTTAAATCACATGAAAATATCACACATATAGTTGTCAGTGTGGGGAACGTTTGCAATGTTTGTCACGCTTTTGCTTCCTTTGCACAGTGCGGGACGCAACTGCGAAGCGAGGCGAGCAGTTGAGGCACGCATGACTTAGGCTGCAATAAGTGCCGAAGGTGCTCAATGCACTGCGCGCCTCGCAAAGCAAGGTGAGCAGATGAGGCACGTGGGACTTGGGCTGCAATTAGCAGTTGGGGCAAGGGGGACTTGGACTGCAATGAGCACCGAAGGCAAACAGGACCAAACAGGACCAAACAACCACCAAAAAAATGAAAACAAATAATAACTTACACCCAGCACAGAGGGAGAGCCAGGAAGCCTGGGAGTGAAGTTTCAAACTAATTGGAGCCATAAAAAAACTGGCGGCCGAATAAATGTAAAATTCTGAAACAGGATGAAAACGAGGCTTAGCAATGCCAGGCACTCAGAACTTAGAAAATACATGACGGCGAACAGCATTGCCAGCCTTACAATTTTATTCTCGGACTTTTTGACTGCCAATTTCCTAGTAAAAATAGAATTACAATAATATATTTTGTATAACTTTTATTTTACTGAATTCTTGAGAAAATAAATATAAAGGAAAAGTCTAAAATGTGTGGTAGCAAGATAATTATAATTTCAGTGTTTCTTAATTGAACAGAAGTAAACTGAGAATGAAGTATTCAATGAAGCTCTTCTGTCCATTCTATAGGTGACCTTAGACTGCATTGATTGATTAATTGATATAATGGGTGGCTAAATAGCCATATAGCACTATGCATTTCACCATGTATATTGTCTTCAGTGGCAAGTATTTTATGAATACAGTTCAATATAATATTACCGCATAATATTTACTGCATATGACATCGGTTCTGTGCACCTGTGTTGATACACATTTTACTCATTGAACACCAGTTTTGTCAAGACAGGGTATCTAATATATTGTATTTTTTACTGAACTGTATCTGCACTGCCACCTTGTCGTGGTGAAGGGGCTTGTGTACCTCAATGAAGCTGTGAGCTGTACTATGTAGGGTTACCAAAGATGGGCAGGTCGTAGCAGAGAGGACAGAGAAATCACAGTCCACTGGAAAAGGAACTGCCAACCCACTCCAGTATCTTAAGGATAAGCACAACCAGAGATATAATGATGTGACACTGGAAGAAGAGCCCCTCAGGTCAGAAAGGGTCTATCACTTTACAGTGGTCAAAAACAGTGATCGGTTGCAACTCAAAAAATGACAGAATGATTTCAATTTGATACACGCTGATCCAAATCTGTCCTCCAACCATGGATGCTGAAGAGGTTGAAGCTGTCAAATCCTATGAGGATATTCAAACATATAACACCAAGAAAAGATGTTACTCTCATCATAGGATATTGGAAAGCTAAAGTAGAGAACCAAATGTTACAGAGAAAAAACAGCAAGTTTGGAGTACAAAATGGGGCAGGTCAGAGATTAGAATTCTGTCAAGATAATTCTCTGGTTGTAGCAAACACCGTCTTCCAACAGCTTCAAAGATGACTCTACACATGGGCATCACCAAATGGACAAGATATATATCAGATTGACTATATACTAAAGATGGAGGAGCTTTAGACAGCAAACACAAGAACTGCTCACATCAGAAGCTTCGTATTGGAAAGTTCAGAATTAAGGGATGAAAGGAGGGAAAATCACCAGACCAGACATGATAAATGACAGAAATGGAAGAAATTTCACAGAAGCATATCAGATAAAGAAGAGGTGGCAGGAATGCACAGAAGATCTATACAGGAAGGATTTTAACAGCATTGATAACCCCAATAGTTTGTGCAATGAGCTAGAGCCAGACATCTTGAAGAGAGAAGTGAGATGGGCCATAGGAAGCCTTGCTGATAACAAGGCTGCAGGAGTTGATGGAATCACAGCTCAACTGTTCAAAATTCTACAAGATGATGCTGTGAAAGTGTTGCTTGAAAAATGCCAACAAATTTGGAAAACTCAAAAGTGGCAAGTAGACTTGTATGAATATGAATATATCTGAGACTTAAAAATATGTTTAATAAAAACTTGGTAAGAAGAGTTGGGTATTAGGTATTATTTGATCACTGTTATTTTTAAGATAAGTTATGCAATGTATAGAACCAAACCATGGGCCTCATTCAATTGCGATTTGGCCTATTGAATATGGCTCTATAAAAGAACAGAGCATATTTTTTTTACAAAAGGTTTTAAGTTAGTGAATACCTTGCATTTGGATATAAGTTCACTAACTAAAAACTTCTGTAAAAAAATATGCTGTGTGCTTATATAGTTCCCTATTCAATTGGCTAAACCACAATTGAATGAGGCCCTATGTATTTAAAATGGTTGCTGTAATAGCCAAAAAAAGGAAACCAGACAGGAGATTTGCTGTGTTTTGGATTGCCAGCCACCATGAGCCCTGTCCAGACACAAGCCTTCTACCTATGTATTCACTGTTCTGAATCCCCTCATCCCCAGACACAGCCATGGCCCTCTACAGGGTGCAGACAAACAGCTTGGCTGGAGACTGAGAAGCTAATATTTAATAAAAAGATTTAAAAAAAAATTAAATCAAAGAATATGAATCTTTATAAATGAAAACATTTACCTTTTGTAGTTGTTTAAGACCCAAAAATATGTTTCAGTGACCAGCTACTCGATTTCCCACTCTCTTTTTTACAAAATTCAGCAAGATGAATTATTTGAAGAAGTATATTTCTTTGTTTTAACAAGCCAGGCAACTTGTCAATACTGAAAAAGAAAAATGTCTGCTTTCAGAATACAAAACTTAATTTTGTTTATTAAATTTCCAAAATGTCAGAGGCGAAACGATTCAAAAATATGTTTGTGATAGTTTGTCTGCCATCATAAACCAACTTATTTTCTATTTATAGATTCTGACAAAACTAAATGCTGAAATTTATAGGTAAACACATGTTGTGTGAGAACTGGAGAGCTAATATAATGCGGTTTTATAAGGAGCGTTTAGTTAGGTTTATTGAACTGTCGGCAGCTGGGAAATAGAAGTAAATTATTGCTGTTTTTCTGTGAAAGGGTTTGGAATAAAATAGAAGTTAGAGCACTAGAGAAATGCACAGATTTATAGTCAACAGTCAACTATATCAAAGACTAAATGAGTAAATCACTGGGAAGCAATAGGACTATTTTTTTTTTAAAGCAGAAAAAGATTCTTAATAATGCATTTCACAGCCTTTGGCTCTTTTATAAACAAATAAAAAAAATCATACCACTATATATCTTCAACATATAGTGAAGGATGCACGTTGTACTCATAGTGGGTAGCAGAGAACAAATCCCTACACAATACATGCTTCTGTTTCGGTAAGGTACAAATAATACTTTGGAAAGCATAGTAATGTAAAACATCTATTAACTACAGTTCATTATCCTTATATATTACATTTTTATACTAAAAAAGATGAGATATTGCAGTGTGAATCATTTATTTCTAACATTACTACTGGACAATTATATGTTAAAGAGACAAACTACTGTAAATCTTTCATATTATATCCTATATCACATATATAGTTGTGAGCAGGCGAGCCAGCCAGAGCCGTTGCTCACACTTGCAGGCTTACAAAGCGAGCCGCGGCCCTCGCCGAATGCTCTCCTTGCCAGCAACTGCGACCCTCGCAAACTTAACGTCGCAACTCAAACAACACGACACACCAACTACGACCCTCGCAAACTTTACCTCGCAACGCAAACAACATATGAGACACGTTACCACACATTACGACCTCGCAACAATCGGACGCAACTCGCGAACATTACAAAATTAAAAACACAATAAATACACACACCACATACATAAAAAGCTTACCTACACCAAGAGGAAGCATCCAGGACCTAAAAAAAAAAAACATACACCTTAATTTAACTAAAAATAAAAGAGTTTGAACACTAAAAAATTCACTAAGCGAGAGAAAAAATGGCCGCCGAACAAAACAAAAACGAGGCTACAGCAGTCTAAACCTGCAAAACACCACAAGAAACTCGCAAAACACCACAAACGACCTACGGATATTCCGTTAAGACGCATAACACACATTACCCGCCATTTTACGCCAATGCGGAAGTACACAACTACGCTAACGGTTTCGTCTCGCGCACGCACACTATTACACTGCACACATTCAGCACGCTTACACAGCAGCTCCACACCACTAATGCTGCAGCAACATCAAAACAGATTGCAGCTCTTCAACACAATGCTTCAAAATAGGTAAAGTATATTCATTTATTAAGGTATTATATATTTCAGTAGTACACACCAAACAGCATTAGCTACCTACCTTACAATTTCATTGCCGTCATTTTTTGATGGGCAATTAGCTAGTATATATATATGTGTGTGTGTGTGTGTATATATGCTTGCTGATAGAGTCAATCTATATCTATTCATAAGGCCGCACCATAATACCTGTTATAAGAGCATTGTGTTTGCCATATATACAATCATTATATTTTGGAGAAAACCAAGATGTGTATGCCAATGTCTGAACATATAGCAGTAATATTTGAAAACTGTGCTAGCTCCATGAAGTTCTTTCTGAATTACCTTCCTCCATACAAAACCCCATTACATAATAGCTCCACCCCCATGGCACACACAGAGGTAACAGCTGTATTGTTACCTGCTTGCAGCGGCCTTATTGGCCCAGAGATGGTGCATGAGCTATGATTTCCCTGCCCCCCTTTACTGAGCATGCTCAGTCTAAACCAGACTGACTAGTCAGACATTGTTTTTAAATTCTGACGTCCAGGCACAGCTGGCCACACCCCTCATGGCACAGGCAGGTGGAGACAAGCAGCTCTGATTTAGGGACAACTGACAGTGAAAATAAATATTATTTATTTATTTATTTTAAAACGCATACTTTTTTTTATGTTCAACAAACAAACATATGTGCTTTACTTGTAAATACTCTACAGTGGTCCTTTAAACACAATCAAATCCCTCCACAGCAGAAATCAAATTACATGAAATTACCCCTCACATGACCTTTTATGTTTCTCTCTTCCCCCTAACTTCAAAACTGCTTGATACTTTTCAACTCTTCAAACCCGTAAGTTTAACCTCCATTTTTTTTGTGACGTAATGATGACGATCTTTTTTACTATTGGTCCCGTCTAAACCCGTAATTACGGGTTTGACTAATTGATCATGGTGACGGCCACACATCCAACGTGCGGAAGCATGGTTTATGTATGTATGTTGCAGGCATGTCTAATTTTATCGCTCTGTAACTCGAATTTCAAGCTTGCAGGCTTTGCGGCTATACCACGGCCGATGCGGGCTTCAAATTGAATGGGGCCCTAACAATACTAGATTGTTAGCTCTTTTTTACATGCACTACATATGTCTAATCTAATCCTGACCCTTGCATACACTTATATGTAATATTAAATCATTATTATTGTGATTTATAACTTACTTGTAACGTTAAAAAAGTGTTAGAAATATATTGAGTTTTGTTTCCAAATATATGAAATCTACCCGGAATGTGCCTCTTGACATAATAATTTAAACAGCTTATTATTTAAGGCAAAAATATAGTTATTTCATATGGTTATTAAACATAATTAAATTTGCAATTAAATAAAGTACACTGTAAACTTTCTGCTTTTGGGACTAATAAAAAATGTGACATGTATTTAATTGAAATAATAGAACTTCAATAATACTTAAAAGATGTGAGAACATTATGTTCTGGCAGTGGGTTATTGCTTTTAAGTTAAATTCCCTTATGTTTTTCTAAAGGTTTTCGGTAATGATAAATTCTAAACACTTGTATTAAAAACACAAGGCATCGCTATATTATGTACAATTAATACTTGTATATTTTAGTATATTTGTTGCAAATTAATGTGTGAAGGAACTCACCTAAATATAATATTGCATAAATCATTCATGCAAATCACAAATTAAAATGTCCAAGTAAAGACTTAGAACTCTCTTTGACTTACAGTCAATTTAGCTGTGATAACATTTGATGTTATTTAAAAAATAGAATTATGATAATATAGTTTAAAATGAATTCTAAATTTATTGTAAATTATTTATTCATAGCTTCTTTGAATATATGAATAATGTATTTACTGTGCTCTAAAAATGCTAAAATAGCTAACAACACCAAAAATCACTAACAATCAGTATCAGAAATTCAGTTTGATGTTGGTAGGATAGAGTCTGCATTAAACTAACAATAGTATCAGCTGAGTAAGGGATGATCAGAAAAACATCAGGATTTTTAAAAACTCCCTTAATGTATAGTGTATTACATCTTACATTTCAATACTTCCTGTTTCTGTAAGACTAGGGGTGTTTAACTTTATCTATTAATGGATGGAGGGGTAGGGGAAAAGGACAGAGGGAGAGTAAAGTGGAATTGTTAGGTATTTGCAGCCTTATTAAATTACAATTCAGCAAATCTAAAGGGCTCTATATAAGCACATATTTTTTTACAGAAGTTTTTAGTTAGTGAACTTCTATGCAAGAGCAAGGTCTTCACTAACTAAAACCTTCTGTAAAAAATCTGCTCTGTGCTTATATAGAGCCCTTTAGATTTGCTGAATCGCAATTTAATAAGGCTGTATGTCTTTAGATTTTGACACCTAACCATTTACCTGCAAACGCTCAAAAGCAGAGAGCTAGTAGTAATAAATTGCAAGCGTTGCTCCTGAACAAATGTAAATGCCCTTCTCATACATGCCCTGGTGTAAAAAAAAATAGTATTTTGTGCTGCCCCACCCCGGGTACCAATTTACTCAGTGCCCTTCCCCAAGGCCCCTTCCCGTAACAGCTCCCCTCCCTAAGACCCTTTTCCATAGAACCATAGCAGCACCTTTGCCCAAGACCCCTTACCATAGCTGTTCCCCTTCCCTAAGCTCCTCTGGAGAGGGGGGTGCTGGTATGGCCAAGTGGGCCTTGGGAGGCTAGGAGGGGGGTGGTCTGCACTATATATATATATATATACACATGCTATCTCACCATAGTACCCATCCATACCTCCATCCCTACCCTGTCCTTCTTATCAGCCATCTCCTATCAGCATCTATTCCCACAGAGCACCCAACCTTATCTCATTTGCCCCCCTTCACAGAACCCACCCAACCTGCACTTTGCTGTAACTTTGCAGGCTTTGATCTCTTACCTTGTTCCCTGATATACATCCCCAGCGTGCTGAACTGTTTCACACTGCCACCTCTTGGAGTTTTTTAAACAGGCATGCGCCAATTTTTGGCCAGGGGTGTGCGGCCGAGGAGACACAATTGGGAACAGGGAGCCCACGGGTGGCCCATGAGGAGCTCAGGAGAAGCACATGGAATGCTGTGGTTGGTTGGGCCATGATGGGGCATCCTACACTACAGTATAAAGTATTAAATGCAAAAAATTAAAATTACCCAGAACTGGGCCTGCTATTAGAGGAGGGCACGGGTGCACTGCATCACTGGTAGCTCTGCTTCTGACCACATTGTCATGTATGCCTACAAGACCCAGCAGAATAATCAAACTCAATCTAGCTTTATGATTTTGCCTGGCTTAATTATGCTATGAGAGTCAAAGTTTTCAAATATTTATATTTTTTTCATTGAACAGTGGCCCTTTAATTCCAACGTTAAAGCGACATTGTTACAGCATATTTGAACATTTAATTAACTGCACTTGATAATGGGTGGACTTATTTAAGAAAGTAAAAGAACACCAATACACCATTTCCACGGATCATGTTAAGGAGTTAATTTCTCAAGATCTGTGTCTCAATTTGAAAGGAAATATAGAAGGGTGATTTTCCCTTCCAATAGCATATAACATTTAGATCCAGTCATATGTAAATTAAGGTATGTGGGACAAAAACAATGTAAAATATCAAAACATTAAGCAGGCGCCTGAAGTCCTTTTCTTATTGTCACAAGCCCCTTCCAACATGATCCAGTAAATCTACTCTTAAAATGTGAACATATGTGCTGCCTCTTTAATAGCGAAATGGTCTCCACCTGGTTTCAATGCTTCTTGTTTTAGGAAGACTGAGGGGTGGTGTATAACTTTATCTATTAGTAAATTGAGGGGTAGGGGAAGAGGAAAGAGGGAGAGTAAAGTAGATTTGTTAGGTATTTGGTCTTTAGATGTTGACACTTACCCTTTCATTTTAAAAGCTATTATTTTATAGTACAGTGGTCCTCTGGACTACTAAACTCTGGAATTTATTTTTTAAATTTAATTGAAATGAGTCTCCTCTATCATTCTTATAAACTTTGTAGTGAAACATATGAACCATTTTTTACTTGCTTGCTTTATTTTGCCATTTATATTGCTTAGTATTGCTTACATTCTCCCTTTCTGATATCCTAAACCATCTGTTTCATCTGGTTATTGCAATATAATATGCAAAGATGATGTCACTTTGGGGGAAAGCCATCCACATCCTCTCGGCAAGGGAGAGAGAAGGAGGGGAGAAGAGATAGAGAGGACACAGGAGGGGAGAGAGAGATTGCATGCTGAGAGGGGCAAAGAGACACAGGGGAGGGAGAAGGGGTAAAGAGACACAGAGGAGGGAGGGTGGAGAGACACAGGGGAGTAAGAGGGGGTAGAAGAGACACAGTGGAGGGAGAGGGGGGGCCAGGAGACATAAGGGAGGGAGAGGGGGGAGACACAGGGGAGGGAGAGGTGGGGAGACACAGGGGAAGGAGGGAAGAGAAAAATCAAATATTATGCCGTCATTTGTGACGGGCAATTGACTAGTATATATGTATATATATATATATATATATATATATATATATATATATATATATATACATATATATATATATATATATATATATATATATATATATATATATACATACAATGCAGTGTAATAAATGTTTTTCTCGGAATTCTGGTTTTGAAACTTGTTTTAGACATTCAAATGTGAACACAGATGTACTATTTATTTACTGTACTACTGTACGGTGGAGGGCTTCTATCTCTCTTTTGCCCACCATATTATAAATGATCGCTGTGGTGAACTACCTACTCATAAAGTCCACAACACAAGCTGGGATCCCGCTCCATGCTGATGATAGCCAGTAAGCTTGAAACAGCTGTACATGGATAGGATACTCATCCTTGGATTTGCATGATTTGTGTAATACAGCATGCATAAGCTTAAAGGAAACCATGTTTGATAATGGCTATGGATTTAAGAACTAGGCATTTGTGGGCACATTTGCATGTCCCAGCTCAGCTTCCCAGAATGCAGTGTAATAACTGTCTTTCTCGGAATTCTGAGCTGGAAGCAGGTTTTTAAACTTGTTTTAGACATACAAAACACAGATGTACTATTTTATTTACTATATATATATATATATATATATATATATATATTCTTTAGACTATAAGTTTGTGAGTTTTCAGTCTTGCTGGATGCTTTAAAGAAAGCATTCTGTATGCTTGACTTTCAACTCAATAACAGGGCCCTCCATTCTTTCGTAATTTGTTAAGTTTGTTTTTGATTGTATCTATCTTGTTTAGCACTACGGAATATGTCGGCGCATTACAAATAAAGGTAAATTTTTATATATATATATATATATATATATATATATATATACTCAAGTATAAGCCGAGTTTTCAGCCCTTTTTTTAAGGCTAAATAGGGCCCCCTCGGCTTATACTCGAGTCACTCTCCCCCCGTGTCTCTCTAACCCCCCTTTTGTCTCTCTACCCCCCTTGTCTCTCTACCCCCCTTGTGTCTCTCTACCCCCCCTTGTGTCTCTCTAACCCCCCTTGTGTCTCTCTACCCCCGTGTCACTCTACCCCCCCCCCCGTGTCTCTTTCCCTCCCCTCATTCAAAACCCCCCCCCCCTTCTCACTTACCTGCTCCGGCCTCCGCTCCTTCCGGGTCTTGATGTGGCGCGCATGTGACGACACATGCGCGCCACGTCATTAGCATATACTGGGCGCCGGCACCCGGTATATGCTAATGACGTGACGTCACACGTCCGCCACGTCATTAGCATGTACCGGGTGCCGGCACCCGGTATATGCTTATGCTGTGACGTCACACGCGCGCCACGTCATTAGCATATACCGGGTACCGGCACCCGGTATATGCTAATGACGTGGCGCGCATGTGACGTCACATGCGCGCCACATCAAGACACGGAAGGAGCGGAGGCCGGAGCAGGTAAGTGAGGGGAGAGGGGGGGTATTTAGAGGGGTAGGATGGGGGGTTAGGGTTAGAATGAGGGGGGTTGAGGATGAGGAGGGAGGTTGAGGAGGGGGTTGAGGAGGGGGTTGAGGATGGGGGGTTGAGGAGGGAGGTTGAGGATGGGGGGGTTGAGGAGGGGGTTGAGGATGAGTAGGGAGGTTGAGGATGAGGAGGGAGGTTGAGGAGGGGGTTGAGGATGAGGAGGGGGGTTGAGGTTGAGGATGGGGTTTAGGTAGGGGGGATGAGGAGAAGGGGGTTGAAGAGGGAGGTTGAGGAGGGCGTTGAGGATGAGGAGCGAAGTTGAGGATGAGGAGGAAGGTTGAGGAGGGGGTTGAGGATGTGGAGGGAGTTTGAGGATGAGGAGGGAGGTTGAGGAGGGGGTTGAGGATGAGGAGGGGGGTTGAGGTTGAGGGGGTTGAGGTTGAGGAGGGGGGTTGAGGTTGAGGAGAGGGTTGAGGAGGTGGTTGAGGATGAGGGGTTTGAGGATGAGGGGGTTGAGGAGGGAGGTTGAGGAGGGGGTTGAGGATGGGGGGGTTGAGGTTGAGGATGGGGGGTTGAGGATGGGGGTTGAGGATGAGGAGAGAGGTTGAGGATGAGGAGGGAGGTTGAGGATGAGGAGGGAGGTTGAGGAGGGGGTTGAGGTTGAGGAGGGGGTTGAGGTTGAGGAGGGGGTTGAGGTTGAGGAGGGGGTTGAGGTTGAGGAGGGGATTGAGGATGAGGAGGGGGTTGAGGTTGAGGAGGGGCTGAGGATGGGGGGTTGAGGATTGGGGCGTTGAGGTTGAGGAGGGGGTTGCGGATGACAAGGGTGGTTGAGGATTAGGAGGGAAGTTGAGGATAAGGAGGGAGGTTGAGGATGGGGTTGAGGATGAGGAGGGGGTTTGAGGTTGAGGAGGGAGGTTGACGAGGGGGTTGAGGATGAGGAGGGGGGTTGAGGATGAGGAGGTGGGGGTGAGGATGAGGAGGGGGTTGATGAGGAGGGTGGTTGAGGATGAGGAGTGGGGTTGAGGATGAGGAGTGGGATTGAGGAGGTAGGTTGAGAATGAGGTGGGGGGTAGAGACACAGGGAAGGGAGAGGGGGGAAGAAACACATGGAAGGGAGAGGGGGGAGAGACACAGGGAAGGGAGAGGGGGGGAAGAGACACGGGAGAGAGAGGGGGACACAGAAGGGAGGGACACAGGGGGCAGCACATATCCCACCCTTGGCTTATACTCGAGTCACTCATTTTACCAAGTATTTTGTGGTAAAATAGGTGCCTCGGCTTATACTCAGGTCGGCTTATATTCGAGTATATACGGGGGGGGTGTGTGTATATATATATATATATATATATATATATATATATATATATATATATGTATATATATATATATATATATATATATATATATATATTTATTTACCTGTGATTTATATTGATTTATATAAACATTATGTACAGTAAGTATATTCAATTTTCATTAATGAAGCAATTCTGTGTGCTATTGAATAACATGTTTTACACAATACTTGTTTAATAAAGTGCTCGTTTCCTGCTAGGGGATCAATCAGCAGCTCCCGCTGTCATGTTGTAAGTAGACCCTGTGTTCATAGCTCCACCCCCAACAGTGAAACCATCTGTGTATATGCTGTTGAAAATACCAGTCACACTTGATGGTAGTGGATAATAGTGAGGTAGAATGTGAGTCTGATTGCCCCTATATTGCTATGTTACTATACAGTGGCAAAATAAAGCAAGTAAGACACTGAAATGTTTCTAAAAAGTATAGAAGAGATTTGTTTTGATTAGGTGTAAAAAATGTTTATAGAGTTCAGCGGTCCTTTAAGTCACAGCGCATTTCATACAATATGTTGGAGTCACTCAATGGGACCAGTAGACCAATTCAGCATAGACATACCCAGTATTTCCTTTGCTATATATTCTCAGGAATCTAAACACTTATACTTGTGCTTATATACCATTAGTTCCTGCCATGCTCACTTAAAGGACTTGTTTTCTGAAAACCCTATGTATACTGCTTAACTTTTTTTTTTATAAATTGACACTCTGTTTAGTAGTGTAGTAACCAAAGCTTAGGGTTACTTTGAAAGCCCGGAAAAAAATGTCTGCACTACAGACATGCATTGCTTACATAATTCAACCCTCACTAAAGACTGGAAACCTCCTTGCACCATACTATATTACCTTGAGGTTTAACTTTGTTGTCCAATTTTCCTGTCTCTGTTCTCATCAGCAATCAGGACAACCTAGGGATCAAATCTGGATATCGGTCCCTAATACAGGTTGCGTCAAAATCTTATGACCACTGCCTACTTTTGACATCAGCAGTGAGTAACCATTGAAATACGGCACTTGTCTTGAGGTTGTTGGGTGGGTATAGAAGGTGACATGTAGGCATTCTGCAAACATATCAACCATTGCTATCATGTGTACAATGTGTGATTTATCCGACTTTAAAAAGGGGATTGTCATTGGTTTTCAGGCCAAGGGTGGCAGTATTTCTTAAACAGCTCAGTTTGTGAACTATTCTCGTGCTGCTGTGGTTAAGGTGTTCCGTGACTGGACAAATGGCACCATTGTAAATAAACGCAGTTGAAACTGCGAAGCGCCACGTGCCATTGATGTCAGAGGTGAACCTCAGCTGCGAAGTTGTGTTAGGGCCAACCAACACTCTACAGTTGAGCAACTCACCGTCCAGACAAACCAAGGGACTATCAGACAGTACAGAGAGCCATGTGGTATATGGGTCTCTGAAGTCACTACACCCATGCTGACAAGGGTTTATTAGTAGAAACAGCTTCAATTTATTGGACTTCTTATGGAAAAGGATTACCTTCTCTGATGAGTCACGTTTTCTGCTCCATCGACTGGATGGACATTGGCGTGTCAGGCAGCGAAACCTCTGAGAACAAAAACTCTGCAACCATTGTTGGAAAAACACAAGCTGGTGGTGGCAGATTCATGGTCTAAGGAATGCTTTATGGCATTGTCTGGGTCCACTCATAACTCTGAAAGGCAATCTCAATCACTTGGGTTATCTATCCATCCCTGCAGATCAAGTACTCCCATAGAGGTTGACTGTCTTTTCTGGAGCGGATGGGATCTTCCAGCAGGACAATGCAGCATGTCTTATGGACATAGTTGTCCTGGAGTGGTTGGAGGAGCATGACAAAGACTTCCAAATACTTCCCTTGCCTCCAAATTCCCTTGACTTGAACCCCATCTAGCACCTGTGGGACCACCTCAATCTCCATGTTTACCGTATGGATCCTTCACCAAACACTCTTCAGCAGCTGCAGGATGCAGGATGCAGTATGAAGCATCTTATTTACTCACTACCACACGTCTAGCTGATGTCTGCACACAGTGGTGATTCAGGGTATTAGCTGGTGGTCATATTAATGTGATCGGACCATGTACAACTTGTACCTTCTGTTACCATACTTTGGAACTCAAAAGTGAAACTCCCTTTTCATCTGACCTAAATGCTGACATTTGGATGTCACTTTCCAAGATACAATGCCATGTTACTTCTGCAGAACCAAATTACTCAGTGAGAACTAAGAATTAGTATCTCAATCAAGATTCATAAAATGTGACTTAAAACCTAATGTCTATCCTCAGCTTAATTTACCATTAGACAGTGCAGGTATGTGCCAAATGGAGACTGCTTTCAGTGTAGCGCTCTATGAGCAAGAAATCCAAAAATGAAAAACGTGGGATCAGAGAAGAGAGAGATGGAGAAAATACTACCTAACAGCTCCTGTTTTTTGAAAAATATAATGGTATCTTTAGCCATTTGACATGTCCCAAGGCATAATATGGTAGCTTCATAATAACATTAAGTCATAGCCAATTGATTTAATTTGTATACATTTTCTACACATCATTAAGTAGAGCATATACCGTATTTATCGGTGTATAACACGCACCGGCGTATAACACGCACTTCATTTTAAGAAGGAAATTTCAGGAAAAAAAACTTAAATTTCAAATAAAGAACTTTGAAGCAAAATAAGGCTAGCTCAGAACTTTTTTTTATTAATATTATTAACACTTATAAGGTAAATAACGTAAAATGACAGTAAAAGCAACTGTTTAAACAAAGAAACTTGGATATTATGTTTTTACAAACGTTTACTCAGAAATCGCTGCTCCTCCTCAACCCCTTACTCAACCCCCCTATTCTCAACCCCCCATCCTCAACCTAAACCCCCCTAAATACCTCCCCCTCTCCCTTTCCCCTCACTTACCTGCTTCTGCTCCGGCCTCCGCTCCTTCTTGACCCGGCGCGCATGTGCCGGCACCCGGTATATCCTAATGGCGTGGCGCGCATGTGACGTCACATGTGTGCCGGGTCAAGAAGGAGCGGAGGCCGGAGCAGAAGCAGGTAAGTGAGGGGAAAGGGAGAGGGGGAGGTATTTAGGGGGGTTTAGAATGAGGAGGGGGGTTTAGAATGAGGAGGGGGGGTTAGAAGGAGGAGGGGGGAGGGAAAGAGACACGGTCCTTAACATTATATCGGCGTATAACACGCACACGTCATTTACCCCTATTTTCAGGGAGAAAAAGTGAGTGTTATACGCCAATAAATACCGTAGCTGCATATATCAGCTCTGTCCCCCAACCATAAATGTTTGTTCGCTATATTCAAAACTCTTTTTTGCCCACCCCACCTCCTATCCATTCCTGTCCCACAACTGATTTTTCCAGCCACTTAAAAACAATGATAATATCCAAAACAAACTCTCCTCAATGTGACTCTAATACACCATCTCTTTTTGTGTATAGGAACTTCCATCTTGCCTAGATTCTCAACTTCCTAATAGCTTGGAGCATGAAGGCATCTACTGACCTGTGGTGATGAAGAAATTAGGAGGAAGAGAAATTTCTTGTAAAATTTGATCTTTAATATTTGACACCTACCCTTTATTTCCACATAGTAGTAGGCAGTTGCCAGAAATATAAACGCCTCTTTCAAATGAAACCTTCACTGATTTATCATGAATGCCTCAAGGGACCAATATTGGCATTTGTTTTATTTTAATTTTTTATCGTTTCCTGTCTGATTATGTTCTTAATCAGATCGAATACTGTATATGTTTCTATCATACAGCGATCCTTTAAATATATATATAAAAAGACTAGATGTGATTATACAAAAACTACATTTTGCATGGCCCACATGACAACACATATCAGGAAAGTCTCAGAATGCTTACTATGTATAGCCTGCAAGAAAGAGACTGCATGATAGAAATGGTAAAATACATTAGGGGATTTAACAATGAGCAAGAGGAAAGAAAATGTCAGAGAAAGAGGAATTCTTAAACAAGGGGTCATGCATATGAGGTTGGAAGGCTAAGGTGTAATAAATGTAGGTGAACACCTAAAGCAAAGGCTAAAACAGTAAGGAAAATGAAACAAGAGCAGAACATAGAATAAGAAATGATCAGACAGAGTTTCACATTTTATAGCAGACAAGAAAATGGGCCGATTGCATGTGTCAAAAGGATGATGGTTGCAAATATTTATATAGTCACTAATACTTATATTTTCAAATCATAACTTTTTTAAGCTTTACATTGTATTACTAAAATGTTCTCTGTATTTAGGCAATCTAATTGTGGACATTTGTAACATGTTATAATATATTCTGGTGAAGTTGACTACAGAAATCATCAGACATCAGATCTACACCAATCAGACACCGGAACAATCTGGAAAAACATTAAGCATATATTTAGGCATATCAGGGGAATGCTTACTTTTCCTTACATTTTGTTCCTACAAGACCTGGTGGAACAACTTATCTTCTACCATTTCTGTAAACTAGTACAAATGCACATTACCCCAAAATCTTCCACCCTCCATTTTCATTACATATTGTTCTTTTATCTCTGATTATTATTATTTCCTTTATTTGTAACGTTCCAACATATTCCGTAGCGCTATACAAAGGTATGTCAAAAACAATGTTAACACAATGCAACGGAATGGATGGCCCCTGTCTTTGAGCTTAAAATCAAACGTACACAGTGCTTTCACTTAGCAAGACTGATTGACATATTTTTAACCCTACCCTCAAGTATATTTAAAGTACCACTGTAATTTAAAGATCATGTGTTTTTTTGTTTGACATAAACTGTATGAAGTTCAAAATAAAAAAAAAGTTAATACTTTTTTGTGACTTTTGAAATGGTCAGTTTTCCCTTCAAACAGAGCCACTTCTCTCTACCTATCTGTGGGCATGGCCAGTCCAGCTTTGGGCCTGGACTATTTTCTTTTTTTTTTTTTAAGTTTGACTATGTGTCCCGCTACTGTGACGTAATTGGGCTGGGCTCATGGATTAGCTGCAAGGAGATATTCTTTCAAAACCTCTGTGTGGGCATCGGGGATAAAGCCAATATGATCATAGCCCTGCCCTCTTCCAAGCTCCATGCAAAGATGGCCTCACACCCTGATAAGGCACAGGGAAATGGAGCAAAACAACTCTGCTTAGGGGGAAAATAGACAATTTACAAGTAAGAAAGAGTAAGAAAAATATTTGCATACTGCTTTTATTAGTTTCTGCCCAACACACAAACATATAAGCTTTACTTTTAATTACATTACAGTGATCCCTTAATATAAACCTTGATATGGCTATTTTACTATTGGGGTTCACAGATCAGAATTTTTTTAGTAAATCAGGAGATCATGATTGCAATTGGCGTTTTACACAAAATACATACATAACACACCCATACTGTGGTCAGATGCATAGATGATCGAGTTGTAAGTTTGTGAGTTTTCAATCTTGCAAGGGGCTCTGGAGAAAGCACTTTGGACCATCATTTGCATTATGTTAATGCTGCTATTGTTTTGCCTTTATCGTAACCCATGTATAGCGCTACTGAATATGTTGGAGCGCTACAAATAAATGATAATAATAATAATGAGCTGCCAGGTTTCTAGGAAAGCGGGCTTAGTAATAATGATGATGGACTATGCATCACAACCCATCACAGGCTATGCTCCTTTATTAAATATCTCCTTTATTTAATACCCCCTAATTATACTTTTTAATTACATACGGTATTACAAATAAATAACTTTTATATTATCATCAAATCTTCTTTTATAGGTTTTTTAGAAACTTGTCACCAGCAACTAATAAAAAATATTGGTACTTTCTCTAAAATAATTAGAACAAAAATGAAAATTACGCACCATTGGATTTTACATCTGGTATACAAAATAGATAGGAAATAGATTATAATTACATTCAATAAAATCTGCTGTTTCTAACTAACTCCAGTTATGGGTAGATTCTCGTAGTTTCATCTTAACATTACTTAAGCAGCTGTGATTCAGCGGCTCTCCATGTGCCTTGCCGTGACTGACATCCTGACTAGGTGCCAATAATTCTCCAAGTCTTAAGTCCACTGTCTGTTATGCTTTAAAAAAAAAACAGTTTTACTTGAATTCGATGATCTCATAACGGAAATTCGGCCTTTTTCCTAAAGAAAAGGCCTCTATTGTGATGGTAACAGAGAGCTCTTACAATTAGCCGTGAGTTTTCCTCACTTACACATGAATAAAAAAACAGTGTCAAGAATTGACAGAGTTCCAACAGGGCTTAAACTCCACCAAGTACAAAACCCTATTTAGCTAGCAACAAAACACTACAGACACATTTACTCTTAGGTAATGGTGACATAATTTTGGAGAATAATTCCCAGTTATCTCAGCCATTTTTCTTCTGTTTCCTCTTTTTTTCTTGCTGAATGAATTCAAGACCTAAATGTGACTAGTATATTGATTTGTAAACTTTACATGGAGCCATTTAGTCTCACAAATCACAGTGAGCTCTAAGGAAGGCAATCTTGTTCTTGGTAATGAAGGCTTGTTTGATCATTTATTTTCTTTTTCCCTACACTGAAACCATTGAGAAGGCGTTCTTCAATTTTTATTCTGTTTCAGTGCTTTTCCAAGAGAAAAAAAAAAACTAGACCTAAAGTAGACACTGTGAGAAGGCCTTGAAAACAAGTTTTATTTTATTTTTTTATGTTTTTTTATTCTCAATTTGCATATGCATACATTTTTATTTCCAAGCTTCAATTTATTATACCTCTTTTTATATTTTGCAAAACAGTTAATTTGGAAATGTCATCAGAACTTGGCAAAATTGTTACATTTTCATATTGCTTTTTCTTTTAATATTTAATTTAGGTTTAAGTTTATTATTATAGTTTTATATTTTAAATTATTTTCAAAAAACAGTAATTGCAGGCTCTTGTATTTGAGCCCATGAGCTTGCTTTATGGTACTGGAGTGGATTCAATATGCTATCGGACCAAGTGTAAAGCACTGTAAAGGTGTGTGTTAGTAAATTTCACCATAGGTTACTAGGGCAATGTAACTAGATTCACCAATAGCCACAGGGAAGAGCCATACAAGTTAATGGGGCATCAAAGCAGCAGCCATCACAGTATTTACAAAGTCTGCCTTATTTCATGGGGTTCGTGAAAAAATCTTTAACACCCACAGACTTTCTAAGTTCATTGCTGCAGTGCTTGCAAATGATTATACATGGTCAATAGCAATGAGGAGTAACTGTCAAACCTGTATGATTGTCCATTACAGAACAGCTGTATATTTGCCACATATTACAATACAAATCAGCAATTATCCTTTTATATGTATTATATAGTTATAGTAGAAGATACGTCTGCTATATTTTCAGGTATCTATTTGAGAAACCTACAGTCTAGAGCAGTAATTCCCAAACCTATCCTCAGAGATACCCAGACAGATCATGATTTAGGTTTAACTTGTGTGAACACTGGTGAGGCAATTAGTTTTAAGTAGCTTGTGGAGCATCTCACTTACTGATCTGTATTCGGTCAGGGTTAAAACAAAATCCAGACCTGACTTTGGGTCTCAGAGGAAGGGTCTGGAAATCACATGTCCATAGGGAAAATACTATTGCCGGTGGGAAATTTGTTGTGGTAACAGGACAAACAGTGTATATTAAATTGTAATTTTAACCATAAATCCTGTGATTTGATATTATAACAGAAGTTAAGTGCTAAAAATATTTTCACACTACTAGGTTATTAAAATGTGGGATGAATAGTGAATATGGTGTTTATGAAATATTTGATTGCTGATGAGTTTTATTATTAATATCCTTATGGCAAAAATACATAAAAGGTGTCTGAGATACTTCCAGTGCCACGTGCTAGCCCAGGGTGGCAGAAGGAGCTAAGGGAGGTTAATGTGTGGCTAAAAATGTGGTGCACTAAGGAGGGCTTTGGGTTTTTAGAGCACTGGGCTGACTTCAGTACAATTTCTACAGCAGGGATGGATTGCACCTTAATGATGAGGGATCTTTTGTGCTAGGGGATAGGATGGTGGAAATGCTGGAGGAGTTTTTAAACTAGTTGGTGGGGGGGGGGGGTGACTAGATTAATGTAATGGGGTAGAAAGTGTAGAGTGGTTAAGGGATTAATTAATTACTCATGGGGAGGAGATGGGGGGAGGGTTAGTATAGTCAATAGGAATGTATAAGTACAGAGGTAGGCACTTCAAAACAACAAACACATTACGTAACGTGTATACTTGATAATGCCAGAAGCTTACCAGGAAAAATTAGATAGCTAGAATGATTAGCAGTTAATGAGTAATGTGATTTAATAGGCATTACTGAAACGTGGTGGGATGAATCTCATGACTGGACTGTTAATCTGGATGGTTATAGCCTATTTAGGAAAGACAGAGGAAACTGTAGAGGAGGAGGGATTTGTCTGTGTGTTAAGCCTGAATTTAAGCCTATAGTCAGAGAAGATAGTTTATGGTGGACCTAGTGATAAAGTTGAATGTTTGTGGGTAGAGTTAAATAGCGGAGCAGCAAATATTAAAATAATATTAGTAGGAGTATGATATAAACCTCCAAATATAGCTGAAAGTGAGGAGATACAATTATTGTTACAGATTGGAAATGCAGTTAGGCATGGGCAAGTTCTAATAATGGGAGATGTTAATTACCCTGGATAAATTAAACCAGCAGTTCAGCTAAGGGGGGCAGGTTCCTCAGGGATCATTATGTGGCCCATGTTATACAAGAACCTACTAGAAATGAGGCTATCTTGGATTTAGTTATTACAAATAATATTGATATAGTATCAAAATGTTGGAATAGGGCAACCTTTGGGAAACAGTGATCACAACACAGTCTCATTTGAGATTGATTTAAAAAAACAAAACTGTAAGGGACAAACAAAAACTCTTAGTTTTAAAAGGGCAGATTTTAACAGGCTAAGGGCATCAATACAAAGTATAGACTGGGACAGAGAACTGATAGGTAAAAATACTGAACATAAACGGACAACATTTAAATCCTTACTAAATATACATACTTATCACCATAAACCATGGGGGAATAATAGTAAAAGGAGTAAATGACATCCAATGTGGCTTAACAATGTTTTACAGATCAAGATACGGAGTAAAAAACAGGCATTTAAATTCTACAAACAAGAGGGGACAGAGACTGCCTTATGTGAGTACAAAGAAATCAACAAGGCTTGCAAAAGGGCTATTAGACTGGCTAAAATCTAAAATGAATAATTAGTTGCAAAAGAGCGTAAGACTAAAGCTACAATATTTTTAATATATATTAATGGAAGAAGGCCAGGAAGGAAGCTATAGGAACATTACAATGTGACACAGGCTGTCTGATAATTAGTGACCAGGAAAAGGCACATGAGTAAAAGGGTAAAAAAGAGTCATTTTCTTCGGTATACACAAGGGGGGTACCAGGGGTTGGGACACTACAACATAATGGGGCTACACTACTTTTAACAAATAATAGTTAGTGCAGGAAGAAATCCAAAAGAGGTTGGAAAAAATAAATGCTAATAAAGCCTCAGGTCCTGATGGGATATATCCACGAGTACTGAGAAACTGAGCTCTGTAATAGACAAATCATTATATTTAATGTTTCACGGTTCACTCAACACAAGGTCGCTACCAGATGACTGGCGAAAATCAGAGGTGAGATCTATATTTATGAAGGGAGCAAGAGCAATGCAGAATTATAGAACAGTGAGCCCCACTTAGTAGTGGGAAAGCCTTTAGAAGGGTTAATAAGGTATAATATACAAGAATATATCTATTTGAACAGGATTATAAGAAGGAGTCAACATGGATTTATGAGGGATAGGTCATGTCAAACAAATCTAACTAGTTTCCATATGATGTTAGTAGGAACCTGGATCAAGGCAACTCAGTGGATGTAGTCTTTTGGAATTTTGCAAAGACTTTTGATACAGTACCACATGGAAGACTATTGTACAGTCTAAGGGATACAGGAAGTGCAGTAAATATCTGCTCATGGATTGAGAGCTGGCTAAAAGACAGGAAGCAAAGGGTTGTGGTAAATTGAAAATAATCCGATTGGACTAATGTGGTAAGTGGGGTTCCTCAGGGTTCAGTATTAGGTACTATCATTTTTAACATATTTATTAATGACTTAGAAGTGGGACTGGAAAGTAGTGTCTCCATTTTTGCTGATAACACAAAGTTGCGCAAGGTAATTAAATGAGATAATAATTTACTTTCCCTCCAAAGGGATTTACATAAATTAGAGGAATGGGCATCTAAATGGCAGATAAGATTTAATACGAATAAATTGAAAGTTATGCATCTGGGAAGGAAAATAGCCATGCAATTTATAATCTTAATGGAGCAAATCTAGGGGTATCAGATATTGAAAGCGATTTGGGAGTACTTATGGAAAACCACCTAGGTAACAGTGCACAATGCCAAGCAGCAGCTGCAAAGGCAACTAAAATGTTAGCATGTATTAAGAAGGGTATAGAAGCAAGGGAAGCAAATATAATTCTGACACTATACAAAGCCCTAGTACGATCTCATTTGAAATATGGAGTACAATTTTGGGCACCACTTCATAAAATTGACATTTTAGAGCTTGAAAAGGTACAGAGAAGGGCTACAAAACTAATAAGGGGAATAGAGGGGCTAAGTTATGAAGAAAGACTAACTAAATTAAAAGTATTTTCTCTAGGAAAAAGGCGTCTAAGAGGAGATATGATAACATTATATAAATATATCCAGGGTCAGTATAACGCTTTGTCAAGTGAGCTTTTTGTGCCAAGAGGTTTTCAACTGACAAGAGAACATCCTTTGAGGCTAGAAGTAAAAAGATTCCACCTTAAAGAAAGAAAAGGGTTCTTCACAGTAAGGGTGGCTAATCAGTTGAATTCTCTACAAAAGGAGGTGGTGACTGCGGATATATTTTAATTAAAAAAGGGCATTCAGGGTTATTCTGGTTTATTAGAGGGAGTATTGATCCAGGGAGGAATCTGATCACCAGTATCTGGGGTCAGGAAGGAAGTCTTTTTTTTCACTTTTGAGATGATTGGCAATGTTTCACTTGTTTTTTGTTTTTTTGTGTTTGCCTTCTTCTGGATTTATTAACAACTAATCTGCATATTGCAGATCAGAGGAGATCTTAAAAGGTTGAACTTGATGGACTAAAAGTATTTTTCAATCTCAATTACTATGTAACTATGTTATGACTGTGATGGGACCTTTGATTGTATTTTACATGGAACATGTTTACCTGTGGTAAAGGTAGAACATGTTAAGAATGCTACAAAATAGGCATGGTAGTCTATTGTAAGGCTACCTGAATATGAATATGTTTCACGGCACCTTACGATCACTTGATTTTCTTTATCTTCCAAGATCATAATTCATCTTTGCTCTACAGTTCCAAGAGTATTTGATCCAGTAAACTGTTCTGCTTGAAAGGTAACACAAGACAGTGCTATAATTTATTTAAGACAGAAGTTCCAAGCAATTTCCTTACATCTAACTTGAAAACACTGTCTTTTGCTGTTGAATTTTTATGCATGAATAAAACTTCTTGTGGAATCCATAGATAATAATGAACCATTCAAGTAAACTTTCTATTCACAGCACGTACTTCATTAATATCTCCAAAACCACAAACACAGAGACAGTACTACACTATATAACTAGTAACCTATACAGTGGCATGACCACCTCTCTATTTGCCACCTAAATAAGAAATTGTTAAATCACATATCAAGATAATCCTCCAAAAGATAATATAAAATAATCAACTGTTTAACATTAATGTAAATAATGAATGTCTAGGCAAGTAGTTATGTAAGTATACATATTGAGCTGATATTTCACATTCACATGCGATTCATTGGACTAGAACCTAAGCAGAACAGGAACTGTATATAATGGAGAATATCATGAAACACAACAGTTGTGTTAAAGATCGAATTAGCTTCTCTGAAGTAAATATCAACAGGTTTAAAAAGGAGTAAAGCAAAAGCTGGTTCTAAACTCAAATCCTTTCCCCAAACCATCACATTTTTTATATAGATATCAAAACACTCGACAATTGTACTGCCTTGTCTACTACCTGTTTGCTGTTGGAGCTTGTGGATAGACCACCTTAAGCCGCACACACGTAAACTTGCTGTGACAATTCATTTTACAACGTTAAAGAGACAAAGATCATGGCAAACGGCAATCTCAGTTCCTGGCAAATAGATGGGGAAGAAGTGAAGGCAGTGGCAGATTTTATTTTCTGGGATCCAAGATATCTATAGATGGTGACTGTAGCCATGAAATTAAAAGACGTTTGCTTCTGGAGAGGAAAGCTTAGGCAAGCATGGGCATGCTAGTAAAAAAGTAAACATTTTACACTATCAACAAAGGTTTGCATAGTTCGAACAATGGTATTCCCAGTAGTAACATACAGATGTGAGAGCTGGACTATAAAGAAGGTCAAAAAAGAGAATTGACACCTTTGAATTGTGGTGTTGACGATAACTGCTTAAAGTCCCTTGGACTGCAAGAAGATCCAATTAATCAGTATTTCAGGAAATAAAAACAAACTATTTGCTGGAAGGTATAATTATGGTGCTGAAGCTAAAATATCTTGGCCATATCATGGGAAAACAGGAATTCCTTAGAGAAGACTCTGATGCTGGGAAAAGATTAAAGGCACACAAAGAAGGGGATGACAGAAGCACGAGTGATGGATGAGGACATTGAAGCAATGAACAAGAACTCGATGTAGCTCTGAGTGGGAGTGGCTGACATGTGTCCGCAATGCTGCATTCCATATGGTCACAGAAAGTAAGACATGACTGAACAACTAAGCAACAAATTCATTTGGGAGCAATGTTATAGTTTATGTAACTTATTCCATCCATAAAAGCTGTTCTTATAAGGTCCTCCATAAATGTTATGCTAATCCCTGCTCTAGCTCACTTGTATACATTTTCTTGACCCATGCATGATCCATTTAGACTTAGATGATGAATAACAGACACGACGAATGATTGGGATAAACACGGCCACAGCTTTTATTTATAAACAATCATATAACAAAACATAACTTTATGTACACAAAATACCGCAATACTTTTTCCAGAGGAGGAGCCCGGCCACGGACATTGACCTCACGCTTCGGGCCCTGCCCAAAGCCCCAATGCTTATATTAAGCACGCCCTGTGAGGTATGGCCAACGCTAACTTAGGCCAGTTGGCCGGGCAACTCACCTCCCGCCACGGAGCACGCGAGGGACGCCTCCCGAGACTGCGATCCCCCCCTGCTGTCTATCAAAAGCCAAGGCCCTCTCGACACTCTCGACACTCTCCCTGAACTCCAACATCAGTAATTCTAGCCCGATTTCCGTAAGATGTTGTCCTTACCGAAAAACTCGTCAGTACCGACTGGCTCAAACTCCTTATATCGGATGGCAACGAAAACCAACTTCCTAACGAAACTTGCCAGCTGCTGGTTAATCTTCTGTCTTGATCTATCCAACCCGACGGGGTTTCGAGCGTTCCGCCAGGATCGTCTTTTTATCATCTCCGACCATATCATAAACGTACCCGGGAACTGCTTCATCCAGTTTTCCACGTCTCTCTTCATGACTTTTAGCATTCTTCGCATGGGAACCGTTCCCAGATCATTACCGCCGGCGTGAATCAATATTACGCTGGGCTGACCATAACGCTGGGTGTATGTGTCCAACAGCCCATTCACCTGCGCCCACTGCAGGCCTCGAATCTCGCACCACCGCACATGAAAGTCCGTAACAGGAAAACCCAGTTGCGTCTTTCCTTCCATAACTGCGGCTAACCTGTGGGCCCAGTACACGTACGAATGGCCCACGATCCCCAGTTGCCTCTGTCCTCCTGAATGCAGAAAGCAACATCCATTAGACCACTGCCCTAGGCCGCACAGAGGACCAAAAAGTTCTGACTCCCATCTACCGATGCGCTTTACCGCGGAGTCGGGCAAACCTAGCCTGGCTGCTTCTGTAGCTGCCAATACGGAAAGAGTGCGTCCCAAACTCTGACTGATCTAGACCGAGACGCTGTAATGAGCTTTTTAGCACTCTTTTGAATTGGTAACAGGATAACGCCGTCCCATCGGTGTGAACCAGCAGCGAACACCGTCCCGCCGGTCGCTGTGTAACATACTCCTCCTTACAAGCATAGGGGCAACACTCCGTGCCAACCCGGTGCAGGACCACCTCTTTTCCTTTTCCCACTTGATCGGTCTTAGATCTCCGTAACCATATCACTATCGTGCCTTCCCTCAGGCAGGTATCCACCACTTGCAATCCCCCAAAACCGTGTCTACTGTTTGCGACTAACTTCCCTATCCGAAGCGCTTCGAAGAACGCCAGAGAAAAAGCCGTATGGAAAAGCAGAGATACAGAGAGGGTTCTGCAAATCACCAACAGCACCTGAGCCAATCTCAGTAACAAGGAAAAGGTAATCGGCCACCTGGTATCCGGCTTGCGATCACTGTTGAACATGCCGCGCACCACCTTGCGCACTAGAAACTCCTTTGTAAGGTCCCTCTGTCCTGCCAGCTTAAACATGAAAGCCAGCGCCGTGACCTGTCTCCCTACTACGGCTCTTGTTTCATCTTCCTCTGCGCACCGCAGCAGGTACCAAAGCAGGATCCCTAGGGTCTTATCTTCCGTCGTAGTACCACCAGCCATTGCCACTAGGCCATACCATTTTGTCCACACGCGTTTGTACGCGGCCCACGTTGCCGGGGCAACAGACTGTCTGATGAGTCTACTCACCTGGCAGCTCCCAGCTCCCAGAGCTCCACTGGAATGCATTCCCTCAGCGCGTTCGCTTGAGGGGCCAATGCCCTGAACCGCTCCTCCTAAAACCGAGAAAGGGTATAAGCGATCCCGTTCTCAACCCTGGAACGTGCCTCGTCTGGAACCATATGTTCAGGCGGAGGCAACATAGTACAAGATGTCGGAGTAATCATACTACCGGTATGGATGTTGCCGTGATGTTATTTACGGCTTCCACCTTACCCATCTTATCTGTGTGGAATAAAACTCGCCGGTCCCGGAAAGCCAGACCCTAGATGTGTACTGCCGCCACAATGGGGAATAACTCAAGGAATGTCGGTTCTTTGTCAAACCTGCCACCACCCTTTCCTCCGGCCAAGCCGTGACACACCATCTCCCCTGGACCGGCCCAGATTCGTCCGTGTAAAGCTCTAACTCTGCGCTGGTGACGCTCTTCTTTTTGAAGAAGCGCAAAACCGTTACACTCAGCAAGGAAAACCGACCTTAAAACTTTGATGAAATTATGTGGTCTCAAGATGCCTGCGGTAGCGAGTGACATTCTACAGAATGGGGATAATCCTGCATGCAAAGTTTAACTTCCCTAAGATGGATTGCAACAGTCGCAGGGACACCCTATGCGCGCCTTCCAGCGCACTGAGCTCAACTCTCATGTCCACCACTTTTTCCCAGGTAAGACTGCATTCCATTGCCATGGAGTCGGTCCGAATCCCCAGGAAGGTCAACTTAGTCGTGGGGCCCTCGTTTTTGTTATGGGATTAACGGTACTCCGAAATCTTGACCTCCAGCATGAAATGGCAAGTGTCAAGCCCGGCAAAACCGACGAACAGGAAATCATCGAGGTAGTGCGTAATGCTCCTGTACCCAGCTTCCAGGCTCACAACCCATTGCAAGAATTTGCTGAAAGCCTCGAAGTAAGCACACGAGATTGAGCACCGCATGGGTAGGCATAGGTCGATGACATAACTGCCATCGACGAAGCAACCTAGTAGCCAGTGTCTCGACGGATGGACCGGCAGCAACCTGAACGCTGTTTCGATGTCCACCTTCGCCATAAGCACGCCGGCGCCCGCCATCCTGACCATCTCAACCGCATGGTCGAAGGATTCATGAGACACAGTTGACTGGTCCTTTGAGATCCCGTCGTTTACAGACCGTCCTCTGGGATAGGAAAGGTGTTGGATCAACCTAAATTTTCCCTGTTCTTTCTTAGGGACGACGCCGAAAGGGGAAAACGACCAAGTGCTGAATAGGAGGGGATGCAAATGGCCCCGCCATCCTACCGAGTTGGACCTCGGTCAGAACCTTTTTAGACGCTACCCCCGGGAATTCCCTAGCCGACCGCAGGTTTGGAACCCTGATACCCTGTAACTCTATGTCGCATGGTATGTGAAAGCCCTCCCGAAACCCATCTTCCAGGAGGCGCGCGGTGGTTTTAGCCACGGCAGCATGGCGGGGAGGCGTATGGGCGTCTTGCCCTTTTGCAGGAGACTCTCCTCCTCTACTCCCTTATTTGGCTCCGCCGCATCTGGCAAGAGGGTGCTCCACTCCCAGCAGGTAGAACATGCGTGCTTGAACCTGCAATTTGGGGCCCATCTACAGACCCCTTCATTGTATGCAAAACAGGTCTTGAGACCCGTTCCTGCTGCGGGGGTGGGGCCCTTGGCTCCACCGGACCGGCTACGAAAGGGCGGCATGACTCGCATCGGTGTCATCCAGTATGTGTTCAACCAGTATGCCACCGCTTTGTCGCTCCACGCCATGGTTGGCCTGGAGGCCAAGTACTGGCGGAATTCCTCATTATACCGCCACCATGCCATGCCCCCATCGATTTTTTGGGCGTTCCGAATTTCGTCTATGTAAATTAACAACCCTGAATTTTGTTCAGGATGTCGCTCGCATAGAACACAGGCCAAGATGGAGAAAGCTTGAAGCCAGGTATTAAATGTCCTGGGCAGCCGCCTAAAGGACTTACGACGGTCATCTCCCTCCCGGATGCCGCTCTCGCCCACTTACAGTTGTATGGACATGGGGAGAAGGGAGAACAATTCTACAAATTCCCTCCTCCAGATCTTTTCTTTAACCTCTTGGGTAAGATGTGCTCCCAAATTATCCAATGAGCACAAGACTATCGGTCTCATAGCTGCATCGGAAACCCCTGCGTTGGTACTGCCTGTTAGTGCACCCGGGACACCCACCGACTCGGGGGGCCCAACCGTCCCCTTGTCCACGGCCGGCGCTGCCTGCACCGCTGCCCCACTAGTAGATGGTTCATTCCATGCGCTCTTCGCTAAACCCCCTATCCACAAGCCCATCTCTTGCTCACTGACAGTAATGTTGTGTGTAGCTAAAAGGGTCTTAAGTGAACCCAAAAAAAACCAGCCTTTGTGTGTAGGGGTTCATTTTCTCCTTTTTCCGCTGCATGACCCACCATCATGCGCTCACCTTCTTCCGGAAGCCTTGGTGTGGAAACTGCCAACGGAGTATCCCTGCGTCTCTCCTGACCGTCTGGCCCTCTGCAGGCTCCGACCCCTCACTGATCCGGTGCAGGCGCAGCTGCACCGGCAGGATCTGCTGCTTCTGGATCTGGATCATGGATCATGCAAGAGGAACAGTCACTAGCTCTCTGTGACCTGCATGCCCTTACCCATACCGTCAGCTGCTCCCCTGAGGAGTCGTCCTGGTCACCTATGCTTGCGCGGCTGGAGTAAGCTAGCGCCGCAGCCTCTGCCACCCCCGTAGGGGTTCCCCTGAGACTTCGTTTGGCGTTCCAAGGTCTACCTGTTGTTCGGTCTTAGCCCCCTTTTGCTGTGGCCTAACCATCTCTCCTTCAGTCTCAGCTCTCGGTCGTCTTAGTGGGGTATGTGTGAATAGCAGTGGACTGTACCTGCTTGTAGTCTTCCTAGCTCGATTGGGGCGCTGTCATTGGCACATCATCGATGATCACCATGCTGTCATGGCTGTTAATTTCACTGACCACTATGGTCCGTCTCTTTCGCGTCGTCACCCTGTTCGCTCACTGCCTAGGGTGCTTCGCTGTAAAGTACCAGAAGCACTGAAGTCCTAGGAACCGCATGGTCGGCGAAATGAGGGTCTGTAGAAGCTGTTTTAGGGCTCCCAGCTTTTTTCTTAGCCCCTGCGCCCCCTTTATGGGGCGGTAGAGGGGCGTTACTTGACTGTTGTCACGGACGAGGTCCTTGAGGCAAAGTGACCGGTGGTGGCCGGAGTTCTAGGCCCTCACCTTCACCGCCCGTGGGCCTGGCTCTCACCTCTTTGAGGAGTATGGGGTCCTGGCTGCCCTGACCCGTAGCCCCCTCCTCTCTCGTGGCCTTGCCTACTGATGTACGGAAGTCTGCTAGCCCTACACTGATGGGATGGGAAGATGTCCCCCTGGCATCTCCGGTATTGACCAGGCCACCAGCCACTGTAGGCTGATCCTGTCCAATGTGTTGAGGGCCAAGCGCAGAAGGCATGGGAGGTCCCAGCCTGTCCTGCACCCACCTGACCCCTTGGCTTAGTGCACAGGTCCTGACCTTTGCCAGTAAGGCCTCTATGTCCTCTGCATCCATGATGTACAGGCACACACAGGAGACAAAACAAAATCAGCACGAAACAGGGGAAATAAAAAAACCCACACACAACCCACACACAAAGCCTAGCAGGTGACAGGGACAAAACAGCACAAAACAGGGAAAAAAACACCCACACAAAACGCACATATCAGTATGCCCTTATGTGCTAGTAAGCTGGGGACCAGAATCTCAGGATTTAACCTCCTACTTTATAGAAAAATGCTATTAAAATGCTATTGCTGCAGGACCTCAGACTTCCGTCCGTTTCAGTCGGGAGACCACGCTGCTCTGCCGACAGCACGAAAATGCGGACGCACGACACGCCCCCGACGCTCCTGATTGGATGAATGGCCTCACAGGCTCCGCTGGGTCACGCAATGCTACATGCTGACCCAGGAAGCCTGTGCAGCCTCTGCGTCATACAAGATTGCAGATTAGACCAACTATAGTTTTTCTTTGTTGTATTCTGAACTTCAATGAAATGGTAAAGCAAATTATTAAACAATTTCATAAACACCAAAATTGCCCTGTTTATGTAATAAGAAGGAACTGGAAAAAACACATTTGAAATAAGATTCACATCTTTTAAATGTAAACTAGAACCCTAAACACACTATTTTTTAGACCTTAATTACATATATACAGCTTGATGTGTAACTGGAAAGTAGCCTAGTTATTTCTTAAAGGTCTATCAGAAGAAATATGCTATGAAAAAAAATCATCTTAGATTTTATAGAACTTTGCATGAGATTCCTAATCATTCCATGTAATTACGTAATTTGGTATGAAAAAACATTGTTTAATTGACTTGAAATGTTATGTCTCTTGTGGGCAGCTGGTAAAACGGAGCTCTTTTAAATCAATGCACAGTGCTTTTTTTGAAACCCAGTTTCCTATTCCCAAAGGCTTAACAAGCATAGATGTTTTTTTTTTTCTAAAAGGTAAAGAAAGGAAGCTTATATCAGGTTAGACTTTGTGGAGCTACAGTACCTTAAACAACTTCTTGAAACTAATTGAAGTAGATGTGGACAGCATGTAAAAGGAAAGCTTGGATAAATATATCCAAATGCATTTTATACATCCACGGAAGGAAGATTTCTGTTAAAATTTGCTGGTGTAATAAAATAAGTCCCATTATCTTTGGATTAAGGGTAATTTTCACAAGAGGGGAACTGGGGAGAGGATGATACATTTCCAAGACTTACTTAGAAAACAGATGCATGGTCAAAGTACGACAATAAAAAATTTAAATCATACTTTTGTTGTTACTAGTTTTTTTTTTTCTCATCCTGTCAAAAAATGTTTTAGGCAAATCTTTGTAAGAACAAAAAAAAACCATAAAAACTGAGAGTGCATCTCATTTAGGTCAAGTACATTAAATTACTGTAATATACTAATATTGCGTGTTTAATATGTTTACATTTGTTGTTTTATGTATAAAAAAATAAATGACAATGGTCTAGCATACTTACATTCCCTGTAGTACATCTATGGGTTTTCAGTGAAAAGGGGAGCATAGTGCTGCTTATATACATTCTTTAGATAGTTTAAAAGAATGCAAAACACCTGTATAGTTTATGATCGTCCGAATACTCTGAATGTATTGGGGTACAAACAAAATAAAAATTTGTAAAAAAGTTGGGTTAAGTGAGATATAGCGATGTTATAGTAAACATATCCCAACATCCTATGTTTTCTATGAAGCCTATGGGCACGTGGACTGTGCCAGGGACAGTAAATTAGAGGCAGGACTAGTAGGAGCCCAATAGACCCAGAAAATTGAACTGTAACAAAATAGCTAGATATACAGGGCAAGTGGCAGGACTGTTAGTGGCAGGAGGCAGGTTTCAGGATTGCTGGTGGCAGGTCCAGAACTGCTGGTGTTAGGTGGCTGAAGGTGGGTCAAGTATTGATGGTAGCAGGAGCTCAAGGTCCAAGGCAAAGATTACCAACTGGGAAAAGACAAAAGAGTGATCAGATAGTCCAGTGGTCATGTGCAGGTGGCAGACAAAATGAAGAATCTCACATACAAGGGTCAAAGCTAGAAGCTCCAAGTACAAGATGTTGCTGAGGTTCACAATAACAGCTCCTGAGGCTTAGCCAGACTCCCTATTTATAGGCTCCAGGTAAGTAACAGGTGCAGTGGATAGCTGATAATGAAGAACTAACAGCCTTATTAGATTGTGATTCGGCCAATTGAATTGGGCTCTATATAAGCGCATATAACAGTTTTTAGTTAGTGAAGACCTTGCTTTCGAAAAGAAGAACACTAACTAAAATCGTCTGTAAAAATATATGCTCTGTGCTTATATAGAGCCCTATTCAGTTGTCCGAATTGCAATTTAATAAGACTGTAAGTCAGTGGAGCACAGAATTAGAGTGAGAACTATAGGTTCCCTGTTTTTTATGTAAATACCACCGTAAGTGAGCACACTATTCCAAGATCAGTTCTCAACACGGCCATGCTCTGCCACATATTGCAATTTATGTTTTGTATGTATTATGGCAAATTCCTCACACTTTTGTGAGCTTTAATTTTAAAAAAAAGAGTTTTGACATATGTATTATGTCAGATAATTGATTTTTTTTAGTATAAAGTAGATAACTATATACCAAATGGCATATCAGAGAATTCAAAAACGTACAAATTACATAAGTAGTTCATAAAACTAGTCAGGAGAAACAGATGATTTGTGGGTTCCCCTGTTTTATAGGAGAACCCCTAAATCCCTGTGTCTTTTCCCAACTTTTACTGACTTTAGTTGTGTTTAATGCGATGCCGACAGAAGACAAGACGTTTGGAAGATGCTAAAGAAAAACAAAAATGACGTATTTTTAAAGTACAAACCTTCAAAGACAAGGGCCCTCATTCAATTGCGATTTGGCCAATTGAATAGTGCTCTAAATAAGCACATAACATATTTTTTTTAAATAAGTTTTTAGTTAGTGAAAACCTTGCTTTTGGATAAATGTTTACTAAGTAAAAACTTATTTCAAAAAATATGTTATGTGCTTATTTAGACCCCTATTCAATTGGCCAAATTGCAATTGAATGAGGGCCAAGGGGTCTGATGGATAAAAATGCACCCCTATTTTTGTAATCAATGAAATAATATTAGTATATTGACCCATGATAGAACAGAAGATATACACTTTGGGTCCATTTTTATGGAAGATGCATATGCCTCTTCCTATAATTTCCCTCAGGAAGTTGTTTATGAAATCCATTAAATAGTCGAAGGCTTTTAGACTTCTTAGATATATTTTTTAAAAGATTAAAGCAATCTAATTATTTTTATAGTGCAATGTGTCAGCTTCTAAACACATTTTATTTCATAAAAGATTTGCAAAGGGATTTTCAATATTTTGCTAAACAATTTAGAACTTTTTTATTCATCTCTATGAAATGCTGTGAAATTCCCATTTGACACAACGAAGATAATAGGTTTCCAAGATCTTTTTTTACACACTATTCATATCTTCTACAGAGTATATTGGTTGACATCCACATGAATATTTTTTGCAGCTGCACTTTTCATCACACAGCCAGTGCTCAGATCAGTGATAAAACCGTTGGATAGGGTCCAATTGTGTGATAAATTGCACATTGAGAAGTTTTTTTTTTTTGAATAGACACCAGAATAAAGGTTTGCATAAAGTGCATAAACTGCACATGATTGCTTGGAACAAAAGTAACCATTCAGACTTATAAAAGTATTGTAATAGTGTGTGTAAGACCAAGCCCAATAGCCCCAGACTTTTATCACACATATAAAAGTAGGTAAGTCTTATATGCTGCAAAATTAGAAATAAATAGGAACTTTTTTTATCTTTTTTTTATTCATTATTTGGCATGACTAAGCAAAACATAACAAATAAGTCAGAAGTGCTCATCAGAGAACAAACTAACCTTAATAGTTCTATGGACATGATAATCCACTCTGAGAGCATCCTCTTTTAGCTCACTTGTGCCCTTCAAAGGGAGAAATATCCTGTAGTATATCAGTCTGGTCCCACTGACTGGAGTGGTCCATATGTGACATGGTCCGATGCATAATAACTCCAAGTACGCAAATAATGATAGACACACTTTTATGGGTATTACCAGGCCACAGATTTATTAACAACGTGAACATAATAACAAGAGGTAGCTGCACACCCCTATGTGGAAGGAGCTCACCAACCAGCCAGAGGCCCAATGGAACCCCGTGCCCAAGGGACCTCTGGCAATGACAAATCCTTGGATACCTTCCAGCTAATGAGCTCCATCCAAGGGTGATGCAGCACCACCGCAAGCCCACCAGGCTCATCACCGCCAAAACTCGCCATGGCCTGAATAATATCCACCTTAAGGGAATAATTAAACAAGGACAGTCCAATCTAATTGAGATGCACCCCATCTTCTAAGAAATATATGTTATTATCGTCAATTTCAAGATCCCTGTGCCTAATGGGGAAACCACTGCTTCTCCTTACAAAAGAGGACAAATGTCTTTTTAACCCTACACCTTGCCTTGTCCAACTTTTTTTTTTTTTTTTGATCGTTAGCTCCCCTCCAATGAATCCGTGGCGTCATTTGAGACCAAATAATTACAAGCTCTGGGAACAACTCTCTAAGCATTATAGACCTATAGAGCCAGCAGCATCAGTAAATAATTTAAATTTTGTTATCCCCTGGTTCCTGTCACATCAACATAGGCCCATTAAAATTCTGAAGAAACATATCACAAACTTTCCAATCCGCTTTGTTCTCCACTGATATTCTTATATGGTGATGAGGCTGACTGACCCCTGCAGTAGCCAGGAACTTGTCGCAAATATCCCGCCTATGGGTATAATGCGGCAAGCAAAATTGAGTTGGCACACTAATGACTGCAGCACCTTTAATGTAACCTTCTTTGCTGTCATAACCACCTGCACTGAATCCCTTAAATCCACCACCTTCTCCCAAGGAAAACTATACTCCAACAACTCAGAATGAATGTGAATTCCCAAAAACTGCAACGCCTTACACTGGCCAATCCGACTTCTCCTCAGCTAGCGGAATCCCTAACTCAGCCACCAACTCCTGCAACCCTTGAATTAGTATACTACGATCCCAAGAACTAGATAGACCTATAAATAATAATCATCTAAATAATGCACAATATTTCAGTGCTAAACATTTTAAAATACGAATAAGAAATTTAACAACCCAGAGGTAAACATAAGTCCATGAAAAACTGATTCAAAATATGCCCCCACAGGTGATGGGTTTCTGTATGCACTGGCAACAATCTAAATGCTGAATTTTTGTGTACCTTTGCTAACCAAGCTCCCTTATCAGCCTTCCTGATCCACCTAGCCGCCTATTTTACAGACGCATAATTTACAGATACCGAGTCCCTGTCTATACCACCGTTAACGATGAGCCTGTTGGATACAATAAATGATGAATTAGCCTAAATTCTCCTTCCTCTTTCTTGGGAACCAAACCTCACAGTGAAATTCTTAAGTTGTCCAGTGTGACAACATCAAAGGGGCCCACCATTCTACCTTTTATTACCTCCCCCATTAGCTTATCCCACACTAGCGCCGGCCTATCTCTGTCAGACCTTTGATTGGGCAGCCTCTTCAACGGCTCAATGTCTTCACCTGGAATAACAAAACCCTCAGAAAAACCATGGTATAGCAACATAGCACGCAAAACAAAATCTTTCTTTCCCGAATTAACCAGCCCTGGCTTCTGCCCTGTGCTTGTCACTGGACGTAGGGGGATGACTATTTTTAACCAGCTTCCCATGTCTCTATCATACCACTGCATACTAGGCCTAACCGCCATCCTTTGCTAGAAATTTATCCTCGTAATACCACCAAGCAAGGCCCCCATAAGTTCTGTGAATCCCCTAAATTTTGTCTAGGAACAACAATGCAGAGTAATGCGGGGTATTTTTCCCCGAATATGCTAGCCAAATCACATATGCCTGTAGCCAATTACTAAACATCTACGAAATGTTTCTATATCTCCTCCTTCTCTCCTCCTCCTCCTTTTTTGCATCATCTTTTTATCGTCATGCTTTATTTCTATGAAACTATCAAGCAGAAGTAACAAGAATATCTCTATGAACTCCCGTTTCTATATCCTTCTTTTAATTATTTCGCTATGTGTTACCCAACCGGGCCTATGGAACATAAGGAAGATTTCTGCAATGCTGTATCTGCTACTTTTATCACTGATTCAGACACACTCCTAAGCCCTGGGGGGAGAAACTACCATTACATCATTGCTCCCCACCTCCTCACTCATCGAGATACTCTCCCTAACTACCTCTACGGGTGGCTGCCTACCCAGCTGAATGTTGCTCGACACACCTCCTTGACCGACTCATTTATTAGTCTCAACACTAAACCTTTAACCCTGCCACTAAATTGTTAACCTCGCTATCGTTGTAATGTGTACTGGGTGCAATTGGAGTATACTCACCACTGTACCTCCTGTCAGTAGATAACGAAGGGGCAGTCTCTCCTGCTGACGGCATATCCCTGCTGTTCCTTTCCTCTTGTAGAGGATGGACGCATTCCGCTCCTGCTGGTGTCTTTCTCTCCTCTCATTCTCCTAGCTAAGTCTTTTACCCTCCTATCTTCTTTGGAAGGCAGTGCCTGGTCCCTCTGGCCTCTCTCGCCGTCTCTACTCCTATGAAACTAAGCAGACCGTTCCCTGCTCCTGACTCTGCACTGACGCTCACCAAAATGCCTGCGGTGGCTCTGGAACCACTTCCTTGACAATGACCTCCTTGTTGGGCAGGGCGTACGTCTGTTGTATCTGCAATCATAAGACACTGCCCGACATCTCTCCTTACCACCTCGGTATGCCCTCTCCGACACTGGCAGGGCTCCTTGCCCTCTCTGTCTCGTGTTGGTAACCGAAGACTCTGTCTCCACTGACAAGCGAGCTCCCTGCTGCTGCGGCCGCTGCAGCCTTGCGTCTTGTTTTCCTGTAGATGACTTTTTGCAGACCAATCCTTGGCCGTTGACCACTCCCGCTGGACGTACCTTCTCCTAGATCATAACAAGCATAAACAGGGCAACACAGCAAAATTATTTTTTCTGTTTCTGCTTCTGCCTGGCACTCCTTCTGCTAGCGGCTCCTCCCTTGCTGCCCTGCTCCTCTTCATCTCCTTTCTCCCCATCATTGTACTCTCTACAGTCCCCCTTGACTCCTACTGCCTTCTGGCCAGCTGCCTACTCTCTCCTTGGTCCCCCGAATCACCCCTTGGCGTATTAACCCCTGCGGCGCACCTCCGATCACCTAAGTCAGACCTCAGCGCCACTACCCAATTTCTACCGACCTCTTCCGTCTCTCCCTCCTCAGACCTGCCTGTCAGTTGCGCGGCGATCACCTCCTTACCCCTTGCTGAAGTTCCTCCCAACTCCGCTCTGCCGCGCCTGCTCTTCTTGCGCTGCAAGGATCCCTCCACCAGCTCGCCTCCACGCTCACCCGCCTCTGCTGAGCTGACCTCCGCCATACCACTGTGCTGCCATTCGACACTCTCCTCTTCCCGCATGCAGGTACAGTGCTGGCTGGGGTCTCAGGGGCACAATCCTCCTCTTACTGCAGGCCACCTGTCGCACTCTCCTCCACCGTAGCTCCTCTGCCTCCTAAGGCTCTCCTCCTCTGTGTGCCGATATGCCTCCTCTTCTTGGGAGTGGATGGTGCCGGGCTCAGTCTCATTGGTGGCCACGGCCCTGTTGCTGCACCTCTCTGGGTACTCTCCTTTACTGTGCTGGGGTCTGCATCCCTGATTGCTGCAACAATTGATTGCAGATGATTGGAGATGCCATAGCTGGTGATGTTTATTCCTCACGTGCCGACAGCTAAGTGACTAAGGCGGGAAAAACACCCCTATTAGTAGCCTCCTACTAAACTTCACCCACTACACTTTGCTTCTACCGTAGCACCTTGCCTGGTCAAAAGCCCCTCCCTTATTTGCTTTCCCCGGGGGCTGCCTAGGCAATTCAACAGGAGAAACACCTTAATAAGGGCGGAAACGTACATCTTGGGTTTGCTGTTTTTCCTGTTCAGGGTAGGATTGCCTATTATTTATTGCCTTGATCACTCTAGTGAGTGGGACCAGAATGATATACTACAGGATATTTATCCCTGTGAGGGGCACAAGTGAGCTAAAATAGGTTGCTCTCAGAGTGGGTTATCATGTCCACAGAACTAACCTATTAAGCTTATTTCGTTCTCTGATGATCACCTCTGACTTTGTTGTTTTGTTTAAGCCACAAGGAACCTGAAAGATGTTTAATGTCAATTTCTGTCAAAGTCTTATACATAGGAAATTATGGTCTGTGGTACCCACATTCCTGTGTATACAAAATAAGTATGCATGGTGATATTTTCATGCATTGTTCTAGGGTTTGCTATACAAGTATCTTAGCTTCCAATTAAGTGTTTAATAAAAAAATTGTGAGAGTTATATGTTTTCAGATTTTACAATAAACTATAAACAAGCCCCATATACGTTACATTTTATGCAAGTTTGTTATGCAATAATAAACAGTGGGTCCTATAGAGAATAAGAGAAGGTTTTGGGGGATAGGGGGGACATAATCCCCCAGATAATATGAGTAGAGGTCAGACAAAATATTTTGGAATTTTATATATCCATGCATTACTGGAGTTTGCCAATAGAGGGCCAGTGCTATAGAACAGTATTTCCCTTCCATGAAAGCTTTTAACTCCCACCACTCCATTTTCAACTGTGATTCCAGGAGGATGCAATGGGCAGCCAGGACTCAATAGACAATCTGGCAAGAAGCATCAGAGTATTTGCACAAAGGTACACACAGCATTGTAATTAGAAATGGCTAGTATAATTCAGGAATGTATTTTTATACCACAACATCTGATGTATTGTTTTACTCTTGCAATATATTTAGTTGGTTCATATCTTTCAAACTCTCTTCTACTCTTTGTGAATTATTATGCTTTTTTTCCAGGCTTCACCTCTCTCCCTTCTCACTTTATATCCCCCCGTTCTCACTCTTCACTAATGCCGCTTCTCTTTCCCTTCTTTCCACTCATCACTCATATCCCAACTACCCTCACACACATCCCCCCTAGTAATGTATCATGTAGCAATTAAAATGTGAGGGAAGTGAGGAGGAGGAAGCCTGTGTTATGCAGTGATATGATAGTGGTACTTACATTATGAAAACATAATTAGTAGATTTCCAGTCATGCACGACTACAGCACAAATACATATCTGTGTTTTCCTCTTATTTTTTTGTCTGCTTTGCACACATGTTGTTTATAGTTTGTTGTTGTTTAGTTTTTAGTCATATCCACTCTCTGTGACACTATGGACCACACCATGCCAGGCACATCTTGTGTGAGGTTGTGCTTATCCATAAGGGTTTCTTGGCAAAGCTTTCTTGCCAATTCCTTCTCCAGTGGACTGCTATTTGTATGACCTCTCTGCTATGACTTGCCCATTTTGCATGACCCTACATGGTACAGCTCACAGCTTCATTGAAGTACACAAGCCCCTTCACCACAACAAGGTAGAGATCCAGAAGGGATGTTTATAGTTTTATGTATATAATTAAGAGCAAGGAAACCCTTAGTACATGTCTAGCAGCGCATGCCTCACTTCATTAACTATGTTTCACTCTACTCCTTCCACTGGAAAGTTATTCCAGTTATCTATTACACTTTATGTACTATTTTCCTTTTTTTTCTCTTTTAATTTCTGCCTTTCTCTCTTTTCTCTCCATTACTCTTTCTCTCTTCCTTATGTCATCTCTGCTCTCTGCAGATTCTCAACACATTCTTGTTGCTGTTCTTTTTTTTCTAGTTTGTGAAAAAAAAGTATTTGGAGAAGAGCACAAAAAAAGGTAAAACAAAGCAAAAATATATGATGACTTAAGTTTGGGCTATTTTAACACATACATATAAGATTGTATAAAATATAAAAACTGCTGAAACATGGTCACAATCTCTGACAGTACACACAAAAGTATTGTTAAGATAAATGTACCTTATACCCACAGGGTATGAGATTAATAAAGGTTTTATTCAACGTATACTATAACTAAAGACATTTGAATTAATGGTGAATTTCTAATGTATTTTTCACTATTTTTTAAAGTATGAATCTTTAAAAGTTAAGTATTGTAAGGGATTTGGTCAGGGGTGCACACAATAAACCACTTCTTTGTTTCTATTACGTATATTTGTTATGGCTCCAATAATCAAGCTCCTTCCCTGCTAAGAGAATAAGGTCAGATAGAATAGGACGTGGACTCCTTGTTCACTGTGCCTTGGGGAGTTATCAGCTACACCTCACTCACTAGGCCCAATCAAGGCTGAAACATACGTCTCGGGGTTTGCTGTTTCTCCTGTTCAGGGTAGAATTGCCTCGTATTTCAGATCTGGATCACTCTTTTCAGTGGGACCAGACTGATATACTACAGGATATTTCTCCCTGTGAAGGGCACAATTCAGTTAAAAGAGGTTCCTCTAAGAGTGGGTTATCATGTCCATGGAACTAGCCATTAATGTTATTTTGTTCTTTGACTGAGCACCACTATTTTTGTTGCAGAATGTGGTCTTGTCTCAAAGTCATACTCTAATTCCATACAGATAAACTTACCAAGAGTTTGTCTGACCAAGTCTTCTCAAATGCCAAGTGGTTTTTGGATTATTACCTGGATTAATATTCTACCTGTTCTAAATTAATTGTAATTAACCTGCACATTCTTTTTTTTTTGTATGAATCCAATCACTTTTTAAAGTTATTTATTGAATCTGCTGTCACATGCATACTGATAGTAACTGCCACAAACTGGCTGCCCTTACTGTGAAATAAAATCCTATACTTGTTGGAGGTGAAGTAACCATACCTCTAACCACAATGGGTGATATTGTTCAGCTGACAAAATCTTATATTATCCTTGAATTTATAGATGGTAATCATATCCCCATGTTGGTAGACTTTTCTAGACAACATGGCCCTCATTCAATTGCAATTTGGCCAATTGAATAGGGCCCTAAATAAGCACATAGCATATTTTTATTAAAGAAGTTTTTAGTTAGTGAAAACCTTTCTTTTGGATAGATGCTTGCTAACAAAAAACTTCTTTAAAAAATATATGTTATGTGCTTATTTAGGTCCCTATTCAATTGGGCAAATTGCAATTGAATGAGGGCCCATATCTTTAATTTGGCAAACCTGTCCCCAAAGCTAACCCTCCATTCCCCTTATTAGTTTTCTCGTCTTTCTCTGAATCCTTTCTATCTTTATAGTGTCCTTTAATTGGAAGAGGTGCCTAGAAGTGTGCATGATATTCTAGGGGATGTTTTTCAGATATTTATAGAGTCACAGAACTGTACTTGCTTCCCTCTCATCAATCTTATCACGTTACTATTTCATTAATCTTTAAAGCTGCAACCTGATACTAAGAACTTTTTTTTGTGGCTGGTTGTCCACCAACACAAAGATGTTTCTGTTTCTAATTCTCCTAGATTGGCTCCATTTATACAGGGCACGCTCTACCCTATGGTTCATGTGGCCAGTCATCTCAGACCCCAACTTCTAGAGGGTGTAATATTTTGTGGTGAACATACATTTCAGGTGAAGATTGAGTGTTTCAGTTATGTTACTGATGTAGAGAGTAGTATAGTACTGCTAATTTATGATTATAGTATCTCTGTATTTTGACTTCACTTCACTTGACTTTAACCACACTCCCAAAGAAGGTGTCCATGTTTCTGTACTTGGGGTGCAAAATCTAAGGTCTCGCCCAGGACCCTGTATTGGTTGAGTCTGTTCTTATTTTAGATAACAAGCAAGCCTATTTCTCCCACCCAATGTAGAAGTTTACATTTATTACATCTTATCTGCTATTTTGCTGTCTATTCTTCCGCTTTAAAAAAATGCCCATCTGCAGGGGAACTTGAGATAATAAAAAGGATTTGGAAACCATATATTTACACCCTAAAATTATTCCAATGGACACATTTATTTTCTTCTTATTTGTACCATACTTGGATTCTACAAGTAATGGAAGAAAAACTAATATTATATGAGTGTGAGTGGGAAGTGATGTAACATATATTGTATGTAGTGCAACACTGTATTATTTTAGCAATATTATCTATACAAACAAATAAAAATGCATACATATCTACTAATTTGCATACTATATTATCAGATTTTTTTTTACCATATTGGTCCGAATATAAGCCGCACCCGCATATAAGCCGCACCCGTAAAGTTCAAGGGGAAAAAATAGAAAAAAGATAGTACTCAAATATAAGCTGCACCCGTAAAATTGGAGCGAAAAAGACTCTTAAAGTGATCAGCCATTGCAAGAAACAGGCTTTCTAATTAGCACTGTAACTTTTTTTGCAGGTTACAGGCTTTACAGGATGTTAGAATCACTAAAACCGTAAATCGCTATTCAATACCGCAGTCTGAAGCACGAATATCGGCACCCTTAACTCGCAATCGCGCAAATCGGCAGTCATTTTGCATTCGCGAATAGAAGCCGCACACGTAACAAGCAAAGTTCGCAAATCTGCAATGATTTTTTTTACGGTCGCGAATATAAGCCGCAACCGTAACTCGCAAGCTCAAAAATCTGAAAAAAGGTGCAGCTTATATTTGGACCAATACGGTAATATTCTACCCACCCTAACATATTTAGGTATCTAATCAGAGTACTCTCCAATCTTATTATACAGTTGCCAGGACCAAGGTGACCCTGATGAACTCTATATAAAGATTAAACTGTACTATAATCCAAAGCTATATTCTGAATGTTGCCTGTGAAAAGAGTCCATAGTCCTATAAGGATCTCATGTTAAGTATACTAAAGACAAAAAAGTTGCTATCCAAAATGCTTAGCAGCAATGGGAACACTGGTCTCTGCAGGGAAAATGTTTTCTGACCTTCTTGAGATTTCTTTCCTTATCACATTATTCCATATAAAATGAATTCTTTCTCTGAAGTCTCATTAGGTAATGTGCTATGAGTACTGGTATTCTTTTTTTATTACCTACATCTTTGTATTAACAAAATTATCATAATTTATGAAAATGAACCAAGATACTGTATATTTTGAGAAACCTATGAAATAAACTATCAATTCAATTTCTCTTTGGACTTACTTTCTTCATGTGTTATGTTAATTATCTTAACCCAGTACTCCAATATTTAATACAAATCTGTCACACAATTGTTATAGGTATCTGATGAATCTGACATTAAGATGCAAGACTGTAGTAAATTCAACAACCTGACCACCCTTGCTATAAATAACCCATTTCTTTGCCACTGGTGACACTTCCTTTCGTCTAACCTCATCTAAACTTTCAACATGATGAGAATTTGACACTTTTATCTCTTCTTGCAGTCTTTCTCGCTCTCATTATAACACACTTAAAAAAGATATTCTCTGTCTTTATTTACAAACTAGATTTGCATATCACAGGGAATCATTAAGAACAAAAGAAACAGCTTCTTATATCACATTTTTACACAGGTTTTAACATTCTCTGAACATGACTAGTAATATAAAAAAAAAAAGATAACATAATAAAAGTTTCATGCATTATTTTCCTCAAGAATAATTTTTTAAATCTTTAGTAAACAAAGAAGTTATTGCTTATGAGTTCGATCCTAGTTGCCCATACATTCATAAAATAAGTTATATTTTTTGTATTTATTTGACAATAATGACATTTTATATATACAGGTATTCCCCGGGTTACAGACGACCCAATTTACAAATGACACATACTTAAAAACGTTTTTTTTATATAAGTTTGGTTGAATTAAAATTAGGAGCACAATAGTTTCTGTGACATATTATTACAGTACAGGGGTATTATTATTATTATTATTACAGTATTACACTGTATTATTACGATCACATGAGCCATAGTATTGGTATTTTTAATAATATTCATTAGGGATATATATATATATATAATATATGTGTATATATATATATATATATATATATATATATATATAAATATATATACGAAGAGTGAAGTAGCTGTGAATGTCCAGGAATCCAGTTGAATAATTGAGTATTGCGGTGAAACTTTTTTTATTGGACAAACGTATTCATAATAAAGCGACGAGCTTTCGTAAGATAATTCCTCTCTTTATCAAGTCAAAAAGCGATACTTGATAAAGAGAGGAATTATCTCTCGAATGCTCGTCGCTTTATTATGAATACGTTTGTCCAATAAAAAAGGTATCACTATTCACTATATATATATATAGGCTGAGTATCCAATCCATGTACAGCTGTTTCAAGCTTACTGGCTATCATCAGCATGGAGCGGGATCTCAGCCTGTGTTGTGGAAATTATGAGTAGGTAGTTCACCACAACAATCATTTATAATATATATATATAGTAAATAAAAAGTACATCTGTGTTCACATTTGAATGTCTAAAGCAAGTTAAAAACCTGCTTCCAGCTCAGAGATCAGAGAAAAACAGTTATTACACTGCATTCTGGGAAGTTGAGCTGGGACGTGCAAATGTTCCCACAAATGCCCCACTCTTCATTCCGTAGCCATTATCAAACATGGCTTCCTTTAAGCTTATGCATGCTGTATTACACAGCTTTAATGCAAAGCCAAGGTTGGAATAAACACAGGCTGAGTATCCAATCCATGTACAGCTGTTTCAAGCTTACTGGCTATCATCAGCATGGAGCGGGATCTCAGCTTGTGTTGTGGAAATTATGAATAGATAGTTCACCACAACAATCATTTATAATATTTATAATATAATTTATAATATTATAATATAATATAGTATCCCTAATATATATATATTATTATTATTATTATTATTATTATCTTTTATTTGTAATACGCCAACATATTACGTAGCGCTGTAAAGGGGATAAGAACAAGGAAATATACAAAATACAATATTGGCAACTGCAGAAAATGGAGGGCCCTGTTTTGAGCTCTGAGTCTTGTAAAAAGTGTTGTTTTCCAAAGCACCCTACAAGATTGGAAACTTGTATATATTTATATATGTAGCTTCTAAAACAGTTGAAATAATAGCCTGCCATTAACTTAGCTATACAAATTCTTATTGTCCACAAATTTCCACTCTTTCAAGCTCCCCCTTTTTTAAAATATATTTTATATACTTATATAAAAATATTTATATTTAGTAAAACATTATTATTATAGCTTAAAGGGTCAATTATTAAATAATGTATTACTTATTAATATTATGATGCATTATTTACATATATTTTTTTATAAAACTATCTCAATAGGAAAAAAAAAACAAGCAAACTAAAGCAGCAAGCTTTAAAACAATTACGTCTTTCATACTGAATGACCCTTTGAGAAGTGTTATTTTATTTTTTATCTAGATTGACACACTGAGATAACCCTTACAATGCAATGAATGAGTATGTTGTAAGATGTTGGTATCACTAATACTGCTCTTTTTCTTTTCCCCCCTACAACGTGCTGAAAGCGCAGCTGTGGGCGACCAATATACTTATACATTGTGTTCAAGTATAAACAGAATTCCCTCCCCCTTCTCCTCCTTCTGATCCAGCTCATAATTTGAATAAAGGAAACCATAGTAACCATTCATTCAAATATGTCAAATAGATTGGGTGCCATAAAAAATGTATAGTATGAGCGTGCTTCCAATGCACAGGAAAAACTGTCTAATTAATTCACACATCCATTTTTTTTTGGGGATCAAACAAAAATATATTTTTTTAATTAAATATTTATGGTGTTTTTGTATATTAAGGACGTATTTATTATTTAAAGTGTATGTCATTTAATTTTAATTTAAATATAGCACATTTTTCCAAATTAACATATTAAGACCAACTTCCGAAAGACAATGAATTCTGTCTTGTACCAAGCGCAGCATTGTTTATTTTTTTTTAAGAAGGAACACATTGACCTCATGCAACCTCCAGCTGCGCCCGGTGAAACTAGGTTAAGGAACACATTATTATGATCTTCATGTTTCATATTTTTATTGGGCTGTGAGAGCCCCCTGCAGGTTATCATGGTTTATTAACTTTAATAATACTGACAGTTTTTGACAAGCTAGTTATTATGATCATTGTTATTGTATGTGACTGTCTGAGTGTCAGACAGAAAGAAGTAATTCAATCAACATCTATCAGTGAAGTGATTATTTGATGTTGTAATCAGACTATACACTAATTGCTAACCTTTGTGTATATGTGTATTTGTGTTTTTTGTATATATATATATATATATATATATATATATATATATATATATATATATATATATAGATAGATATATATTTCCATATTGGGTCATGTTCATGGGAAGCAATATTTTTTTCAATACCTCTGCTAAGGATTTTCAAGATCTTTAGATTGTAAGTAGCCAGTTTCCAATCTTGTAGGGTGCTTTGGAAAAGGGCATTTGCTACAAAGATTCCAAGCTAAAAACAGGGCCCTATAGTTTCTGCCATTGTTAATATTGTATATTTCCTTTTTCTTATCCCCTGTACATCTCTACAGAATATGTTGGCGCATTACAAGTTAAATTTAATATTAAATAATAATAATTAGACTATTTTCAATATATATGAGTGTGCATGCATCGTAAAGCCCTCTTTCTATTTAGCCCCCACCATAGGTAAGGGATGGGCATCTAATACCCATCTGGTATATAAGAAAGCCTGAGAGGCTTAATCTGGGGATTAGAAGGTGGCTCCATCAGATTGTAACTATCAATCCTGAACACCTCTTCGACCATACATAGGGCCTCATTCAAATGTGATTTGGTCAATTAAATAGGGCTCTATATAAGCACAGAGCATATTTTTTTACAGAAGTTTTTAGTTAGTGAAGATCTTATTTTTGGATAGAAGTTCAATAACTAAAAACTTCTGTAAAAAAATATGCTATGTGCTTATATAGAGCCTAATTCAATTGGCCATATCATATCAGAACAGCTTCTGTGCTTTGTGAGCTTTGCTGTCCAATTGCAGGTTAGTGAATAAAGAGATGCCATCATTGCATATATAACTAGGGGTAGCAAGAAGGCAGTAAGAAACCAGCAAAACCATTAAGAAAATTGCTTAAAGGACCAGTGAAGTCACGATATGTGCATTGCACCACTAGACAGAGGGTGAAAACACAAGTATTTTTCTTTTCAAAAAAATCCATGGTTAGAGGAAGTCATGGTATTTCAGTGTGCTGCCTCTGCCTGAATGATTAATGAGCTTTGTACCACATGGGGCCTCATTCAATTGCAATTTGGCCAATTGAATACGGCTCTATATAAGCACAGAGCATATTTTTTTACAGAGGTTTTTAGTTAGTGAAGACCTTGGTTTTGGATAGAAGTTCACTAACTAAAAACTTCTGTAAAAAAAACATGCTATGTGCTTATATAGAGCCCTATTCAAATGGCCAAATTACATTTGAATGAGGCCTATGGGATGTAATGAATTTTATTTAGAATCAAGTGCAGAACCTTTGAATTATCTAAATTCTAGCAGGTACTATAATACCAGAAAATAGCTGCAGAGCTGAAGTTAGTGGGTTCAAGTCCTCATACAAACATTATATAGATATAATAAATCAAATGTTAATACTAGGTAAGTGTTTTTGTTTCATTTTTAAAATGCACACATACACATATATGTATATATATCAATTAATGAAATTAGTTTAATTTATTATATAACCTAAATAACATATTTCTTATTTTTAAACAAGGATCGCAAACCAGGGACCTTTAACTTAAATTGTGCTATTTCAATAGGTATTACTAATAATTATTGTAAAACATACAAATAATTACAAAAAAACCTTTTGTATAGTAAAGTTGGAGTCTGTAGTTGTTACATATTCTATTCTAGATATATTAAGATTATACTTGCTATTAAAGCGCAGTTTGTTTCAAGATAAAGTTCTTCCATCGCTTCCATCTTACTAGACCCTTCTCTGTACTGTAGGTTGTGTATTTTGTTTATATTTATACATTTAGTCGTCAGTGAACAACAAAGAGCAGATATTCAGAAAAACTTTTGAACAAAATAGAATAACCTTCCAAAAATGGGAATCATGCAATATTACCAATAATGTCATTATATAAAATGGTATTTGAAAGAAATGACAAAACATCCATAATGTACATCAAAATAACACAACGGTATTTTTATGTTTATTGACACTCTCCTAGAAGCAGCTTTATATACCCTGAGTGTGTAAACAGTAAGGCCTCCATTCAATTGAGCAATTGTTGGTTACTGGAGCCCGTAATGTAGCCCGTAAACTAATTTGCTATTCAATTGTTGTCTTTTAGCTACCCGCAAATAATCTGGTGGTTGTTAAAATCGCAACTCCGACCCAATTGCAAATCACTACAATTTCTCAAGCCCACAAATGTTCTCACACCCGTAAATGTCAAATATAGAAGAAAAAAAAAGTACCAGATAGGACTCGCAAGGAGTTAAACAATTGATCGTAACACTGTTAAAGCAAATAAACACACACTACTGTACTTTAAAATACAGAGAAAGCAATGAAAGGCATTCTAATTAATTGTACAAAAGTCTCAAACTCCCAAATCTGCAATAACATTTTTTTTTTTTACTTTTTATTTCCATGTTATATTGATCACAGGAATCAAGGAGTTAATACAAATCAGGCCACCCACACGGTCTAAAACTGATGATTTAATAATTATTATGGATTTCTACATTTCTGGATTGCGAGTCCGATCGCAAATCGAACTTGTACAATATTTAATTGTAGTCTAAACTCCATGTATTACTGACGTCATGATGATGGTCTTATTTACTATTGGCTCTGTCTAAATTGTAACATACAGCCTTGTTTAATTGATCATGATCATGCCCTGAAATGTTACGTACGGGTTCTAGGTTGGCGTGTTGGGCTGTGAGTCTGTAATTGCGGGCTTGAGTCAGTTAAATACATCTGTAACAAATTTCTAACCCGCGCACATACGGGCTGTGTGAAGGTAATTATGGGCTTGGAATTCTTGGGGACATTCTTGAATACATGTTCCCTCTTTGACAGATGTGTTAGCAAAATGTTAAACTTCACCGTGGAAGGGGGAAGGGAACTTACTTGAGAGTAAGTGATTTGAAGAGCAAAAGGTAGCAGTATGGCAATTTTAGGGAGAGAAAAAAAGAGTGTGTACTTTGAAAGGTTGTCATACTTTCCCCTCCAAGGGCAGAGTCATGAGGAGCTGCGTCTAGGACATGACAGTAAGACATACACATGTTTTTAGATTCTCAGCAATAATTGATTTATTAATCATGTCCTTAAACCTCACTAGATATTAACCCTGCATCAGTTTGAAGTAAAGTTTCTTACTTTATAGGAACTATAATGTAATGGTTTCCTACATATTTGTTACATTACAGCCTTAAATTCAATGTTTTGTTAATCTGAATTTTATGTGATGGATCAGAACACAATAGTCTAAGTTGGTGAAGTGAAATGAGAAAAATATATACATAAAACTATTTATTAGAAATAGAAAACAGAAAATTGGCATGTGCATATGTATTCACCCCTTTGTTATGAAGTCCATAAAAAGCTCTGGTGCAACCAATTACCTTCAGAAGTCACATAATTAGTGAAATGATGTCCACCTGTGTGCAATCTAAGTGTCACATGATCTGTCATTACATATACACACCTTTTTTGAAGGGCCCCAGAGGCTGCAACACCTAAGCGAGAAACACCACTAACCAAACACTGCCATGAAGACCAAGGAACTCTCCAAACAAGTAAGAGACAATGTTGTTGAGAAGTACAAGTCAGGGTTAGGTTATAAAAAATATCTAAATCTTTGATGATCCCCAGGAGCACCATCAAATCTATCATAACGAAATGGAAAGAACATGGCAAACCTGCCAAGAGATGGCCACCCACCAAAACTCACGGACCGGGCAAGGAGGGCATTAATCAGAGAGGCAGCACAGAGACCCAAGGTAACCCTGGAGGAGCTGCAGAGTTCCACAGCAGAGACTGGAGTATCTGTACATAGGACGACAATAAGCCATACGCTCCATAGAGTTGGGCTTTATGGCAGAGAGGCCAGAAGAAAGCCATTACTTTCAGTAAAAACCAAAATGGTACATTTTGAGTTTGCGAAAGGGCATGTGGGAGACTCCCAAAATGTATGGAGGAAGGTGCTGGTCTGATGAGACTAAAATTTAACTTTTTGTCCATTAAAGAAAACGCTATGCCTGGCGCAAACCCAATACACCACCATTCCCACAGTGAAACATGGTGGTGGCAGCATCATGCTGTGGGGATGTTTTTCTAAAGCCAGGACTGGGAAACTGGTCAGAGTTGAGGGAAAGATGGATGGTGCTAAATACAGGGATATTCTTGAGCAAAACCTGTACCACTCTGTGTGTGATTTGAGGCTAGGACGGAGGGTCACCTTCCAGCAGGACAATGACCCCAAACACACTGCTAAAGCAACACTTGAGTGGTTTAAGGGGAAACATGTAAATGTGTTGGAATGGCCTAGTCAAAGCCCAGACCTCAATCCAATAGAAAATCTGTGGTCAGATTTGCTGTTCACAAGCGCAAGCCATCCAACTTGAAGGAGCTGGAGCAGTTTTGCAAGGAGGAATGGGCAAAAATCCCAGTGGTAAGATGTGGCAAGCTCATAGAGACTTATCCAAAGCGACTTGGAGCTGTGATTGCCTCAAAAGGTGGCTCTACAAAGTATTGACTTTAGGGGGGTGATTAGTTATGCACATTGACTGTTTCTGTTATTTTGTCCAATTTGTTTTTTGCTTCACAATAAAAAAAAAACATCTTCAAGTTGTGGGCATGTTCTGTAAATTAAATAATGCAAATCATCAAACAATCCATGTTAATTCCAGGTTGTGAGGCAACAAAACACGAAAAATGCCAAGAGGGGTGAATGCTTTTGCAAGGCACTGTAATACTGCAATAATCTGGTTTTTCATCTAAATTACTCATGACTACCTCACTCTGTAATATATATATATATATATATATATATATATATATATATATTAATATATATTAAATAAAAAGTACATCTGTGTTCACATTTGAATGTCTAAAGCAAGTTAAAAAAACCTGCTTCCAGCTCAGAGTTCTGAGAAAAACAGTTATTACACTGCATTCCGGGAAGTTGAGCCGGGACACACAAATATGCCCACAAATGCCTCACTCTTCATTCCGTAGCCATCATCAAACATGGCTTCCTTTAAGCTTATGCATGCTGTATTACACAGCTTTAATGCAAAGCCAAGTTTGGAATAAACACAGGCCGAGTATCCAATCCATGTACAGCTGTTTCAAGCTTACTGGCTATCATCAGCATGGAGCGGGATCTCAGCCTGTGTTGTGGAAATTATGAGTAGGTAGTTCACCACCACAATCATTTATAATATGGTGGGCAAAAGAGCGATAGAAGCCTCCATCGTACAGTAGTACAGTAAATAAAAAGTACATCTGTGTTCACATTTAAATGTCTAAATCAAGTTAAAAAACCTTCTTTCCAGCTCAGAGTTCCGAGAAAAACAGTTATTACACTGCATTCCGGGAAGTTGAGCTGGGACACACAAATATGCCCATATATATATATATATATATATATATATAAATATTACTTTACCTTCTACATATTTTTTTCCCATAAGAGGTTGCACCATCACATTAAACAGTAGAAGTCTAGATCAAAATATAATATACATCCTGTTGCAAAAAAACAGAATAGAATATTATGAGTAATTTAAAACAGTCTCTGTCCGTCAAGGTATTATTGATGTGTTATGGTGTAATATGCTATTAAAAACTATTAAAAACTATTTTAGATGAGGTAGAATAACTATTACATAAAAGATAGGAGGGATAAACTAATCTGTGGAGAGATAATTGTGTATGTGTGTGTACTATATATATCACTATTATAGTTGTCTTGTGTGTGTAACGCTCGCAAAATTGCGAGTAGCCCATGCACACTGCATGGCTCGCAATGCACTGCAAAGGAGGGAGAGAAAGAGAGAGAAGGAGGGAGAGAGAGAAGGAAGGAGAGAGAGCGAGAAAGGAAGAGAGAGAATGAGAGAGAGAAGGAGGGAGGAGGGAGAGAAAGAGAGAGGAGAGAAAAAAGGAGGAAGGAGGGAGGGAAAGAGAAAGAAGGAGGGAGGGAGAGAGAGAGAGAAGAAGGAGAGCGAGGAAGGAAGAGAGAGAAGGGAGAGAGAGAAGGAAGGAGGGAAAGAGATAGAGAAGGGAGGGAGAGATAGAAGGAGGGAGTGAGGGAGAGAGAAAGAGGGAGAGGACGCACACTGAAAGGGAGAGGGCACAGAGAGAGAGACAGTGTACACAGAAAGAGGGTGCACGAACAGACAGAAGACACAGTTTTTAAGACAATATTATAACGTCATTTTTGAAGGGCAAGTGACTAGTATATATATATATATATATATATATATATATATATATTGTAGACTATAAAAAAGGGGGTGCCGCGAGCAAATCAGGAGAAAAGCATGTGAATGGGCCTAGTGCAGCAGAAATACACCTCTGATATTTTTATTTATATAGTCTTTGTATTTTTCAAACTCTATCACCCCCATAAATTTTGGGGCTCCTATGCCCTTGATTAAGATGGTTTTATTTGGACTGGCAATAAAGTCTGTACATAGGAATTGGAAACACCAAGATATTTTTTTTTTGTACTACACTTTTTTAGGGCATATTTTTCCTATACATCAAAACTATTTTATTATAAACTTGTATTTATAATGCACCATTTTCTATCCATCTATTTTTCCTAGTATAGTGCTAACCATTTAATTTTCAAAAGTGCAAGCTTTAAGAACCCTGGCTTATGGCTTTCCAACGGAGTTAAGGCTCCTGGAAGATCTACAGGCAGCATTATTTCCCTGCCATTATGACAGGTTTATAGTACAGTGTTGTTGGGAATCTGCCATTAATGGAAAAGCTGGAATTGTATAAATTCTTCATAAGGTAATGAGACAAGCTGACGCTGTGGAATAACAGCTCTAGACTGTCAGACCTGCTGCCTGCTACAAATGATATTTAAATAGCCATGGCAGGAATTCTGTAACACCCTACAAGGAAAATACTATTCAGACATCTACGATGTTAAATAGCAGATATAAAGCAGACAGGCATTTTTACTCCATAAGCTCACACACTGTATTATTTTTTACTGTCTAAAATTGGTCATTGCTCTTTACAAGGCTAGTTTAGAATTCAGTATCTAAGCATGCGTAAATTATATTATGCCCATGTCAAAAGCGCATATTAAATTGACAGATTTTGCCCTGTGGTTCATGGTCATTTTACAACAAGTGTCTACTTGGATTATAGTTTCATGATAGAGCATGTCTTCTTTCATTTATAAATATAAAGTGTTATTGTGTGAATAACATGTAATGTAGAAAGTGTAGCTTAGCATAGTGGGTAGTAAAAATGAGGATTGATGCGATCAGTAAGTAACCACTAACACAGTGCGTAAAACACGGAATGATCTATTGAGTAGAGGTTACACAGTAGACTTGGTTTACAGGGGCGGAGATAGCAGTGGTGCAAATGGTGTGTTGCACCAGGACCCACACTGCTCCAGGCACCCTACACTGACCCCCAACTGTATTGCCATTTTTTTATTTTATTCGTAATGTAGGGCCCCAAGTCCACCACCTTTGCCCATGTCCTCACTGCCCCCCACCTTGGCTCATGCCTACACAGCCCCCTGGCCCCCCTCAAAGTCACCAGGCCCCTTACTCTTGTGGCTTCTAAGGACGATCCATGGGAGATTGTTACTGGTTCTTCTTTCTGGACTCCACCGACCTGAACATCTTTTTGCCTGAGCAGGGGAGTCCCGAATTATGTCACGTGGGACCCAGCATTATTTTTTGTACAAGGCCCCTTCATTCACCAGCTCCACCACTGTTGGTTTAGGTGCTATGTGGTTGTTGCTATATAGTCCTTTAGTTGTGTCCGACTCTCAGTGACCAAATAGATGCAGCACGCCAGGCACATCTATCTGTGTTTCTGGTTGTGCTTATCCATATGGTTTTCTCTGCAAAAATACTGGAGCGGGTTGACACTTCCTTCTCCAGTGTAATGCAATGTGTCTGACCTCTCTGCCATGACCTGCCCATCTTGGGTGTCTCTACATGGTATAGCTCACAGCTTCATTGAGGTACACAAGCCCCTTTACCACGACAAAGCAGCATTCCAGAAAGGGGCATGCTATATTACGCGGACAAAATATCAACAGCATGGCCTCCATGCAAAATATATTCTGTACAGTTATAATTTTATCTCATGTGTTCATATACATGCCTATTCTATCTGTTTTATTATTAGATAGATTAAAAAGCTCACAAGTTTATGATTGAATGCTATAATTTAATATTAAACAAGAATTTATCAATTTAATGCTGTTAAAAAAAATTAATTTTCTTGTTGTAAATTTATATTGAAGTTTGACATTTTTATCTGTCAATCAAACGTTTCTCCCCTCTATCTTGTGTTGTGGTCCACAGCATACAGCTAACGACTGAAGAATGCAAAAAAAATTGTTTGAACTTCATTGAAACAAGAAATGCCCAGAGCATACGCATGTCTGTAGATTTAATTGGCAGACAAGTATAACTCATACATCTAATTAGCTGACAGGGGCAAACCCCCAGATAAGTTAAGCATTTGAATCAGTTTTTATCTTTGAGAGCATTATTTAAAAATTGCAAAACACACAGTAGTACATTATCAAATATCTTCTTTCAGATACAACACAAAAAAAGCTTTCAATGCACCTTTAAATCCATATAGGAAGCAACTGGTGATTGGCTTAGGTCAATTCTCTTTAGCCCCGAGAATATAAACAAGCATAACATATTTTTAATGTTTAAAAATGTCTTAACACAGAAAAGTAAAGTTATTCTAAATTGCAGTGATTCTTTAATGACGCCTATCATCTTGCAATGATATATTCTAGAGGTCAATAAGCTTTTATAACTGAACAAACGACATCAACTTTCAGATCAAGAGAACAACGATAAATCAAAGTATATGTTAGAGGGGTGCTTAATTCAGCACAATTTGGACCTTATAACAGTAAAGATCTCCTAAAAGCATATTAAAAAACATTTTAGTTAGTAGTTATTAATAAAGTAAAATATGTATTTTACATGAGTCACTGACTGCCCACTGCTAGACCCACAGCTACAGCTCCATGTAGTGAGCAAAAGAAAAAAAAAAGTTTATCCTTAACCAATCCGTCTGTGCAGAGCATGGAATGCTGGATTCACCTAAACAGGTCAGTTATGGGTTTACTGGTCAGCGCAGTCCTGAGTGCAGGAAAAACTGCTGTCTTCACAGTGTGGCTCGGCTATCAATTCTTACTCATGCAATAGTCAGTAGGCAGGATAGACGGTGCTTGTAAACAGACTTAAAAGTTTAGATTTGTTTAGCTGTTATTAGTGTAATTAAAAGAATATTACTATTATAGCTCTTTTATAACGCGCCAACATATTCCGCAGCGCTGTACATAAGTTGAGTTCAGACAAAGATAATACAAATTAACAATTAGGAATCCAATGTCCATGGTGCATTTCCAAAGTACTTAGGATAAAACTCCCAGACTTACAATCTAAGGTATAGTGGTAAAAGAGGGAGAGAGAGGTGATAAGATGCGTTTTAAGTGAGGTTTTAAATGTTTTAAGGCAAGGGGATAATTTGGTGGAGTGAGGCAAGGAGTTCCAGAGAATTGGGGCAGCACGAGAAAAGTTCTGGAAGCGGGAGTGAGAGGAGGTGACAAGAGTTGTAGAAAGAAGAAGGTCATTAGCAGAACGAAGAGGGCGGGTGGGGAAGTATTTGGAGATGAGAGCAGAGATGTAAGGGGGAGCGTTATTGTTGAGGGCTTTGTAAGTTAGGGTCATGATTTTAAATGTTATTCTTGAGGCTGAGGGAAGCCAGTGATTGACAGAGAGGTGATGCCAACACTTAACGTTGTGTACGGAAGATAAGTCTAGCAGAGGCATTCATAATGGATTGAAGTGGAGATAGTCGGGTCGTGGGTAGGCCAGCAAGAAGCGAGTTGCAGTAGTCCAGTCGAGTGATGATGAGAAAGTGTATTAGGATTTTAGTTGTGTCTTGTGTAAGATAGTGACGAATTCTGGAGATGTTTTTTCGATGGAGAAGACAAGATTTAGTTAGTGATTGTATGTGAGGGATGAAAGACAGAGCGGGGTCCAGTAGAACTGCAAGGCAGCGGGCTTGGGAGGAGGGGGTGATGATGTCTATGTTAAAATAGATCATTTAACATGGAATCTTGTGCTCTTTCACACCATGAAGAGCACTTATAGTAAGGTAAATGGCCCTTTAAATTCAGGTCACCTCATATTTATTATACTCTTTCTTACTAAATAAAAATGCTCTCAGAAGAGATAGCATTGTGTGTGTTGCAGAAAACTCATAAGAAGTGAAGCAAATTGATTTAAGTTTCTAACTAATGCTTCGTGGGTCATACTTTTTTGTTGTCAAATCACTTCACCAAATATGAAGATAGCAAAATAATCATGTGATGAATTATGTAAAGACACATTTGTCTTTGACACATTTTTAAGGACCATTGCAGATCACTGGTCTAGACAATTACGTTTTTATTTATACAAAAACCATTACCATTTATCAAATAAAATAGTGCCACCATCTTTGGTATTTAAGTTTTACATTTAAACAAATTCTAGCACAGTACAAATATTATTTAAAAAAATATATCCAGTATTTGATATACTGTATAGAAAATAAATACAAGTCAGAAATAAATGTATTTCAGTAACCACAAAAAACACATAAGGCCAATTTACAACAAAATGCTGAAATGCATAAATACGTTAACAATCTACTTACTGCATGGCATGTGGGTAGGTTGAATAGATAAATAAGGAGAGACTGAACAAAAATGACACCACAGACATGGAGGACATGGGATCTTCATAAATGGTGTTTCTGAACGCAGTGCTTTGTCTTATAAATTGCAAAAGCTGGTGAAAAATAACTATTCCGTGTCATAGTAGGTAATATGTACACTCGGTGCAAGTTTTATGGATTCTATAACATGGTTTATGGCCTGGTAATATGATTTAGTAATGTTTGTTTATCAAATAATAACAAAATGACAAGCCATTTAAAAGGACATGAAAAGCTCTTTTTAATTATGCCACAAGATATTTCAGGTTGTCTTTTTTTTCTAGTATCAAGGATCCAATCCTGAATAAACTTTATCAAATGTGTGTGTTACCATGCCATACAATAAGCTGTAACATAACTGTAAGAGTAATCCATTTTAGTCAATGCTATAACATACACAAGTGTGAGTGTTCCCCCTCTCTGTTTAAACATATTGCACTATTGTTTCAGTTATCATTGCTTTGTCTATCACCTTTGCACATTTTCAAGCTTGGATGGAATTATTAATATTTTTTTCTAATGGATATTAATTAAAATATGTATATGAATATGTAAATTCACTGATGATGACACGGAGGCTGCACAGGCTTCCTGGGTCAGCACGCAGCGTTGCATGACCCAGCGGAGCCTGCAAGGCTGAACAGCCAAAAGGAAGCGTGGGGGGCGGGACTTCCACCGTATTTGCGCGTTTCCTTCAGTGTAGCGCGGTCTACAAGTGAAATCCCACCTCCCATCCTAATGTTGGTTGAGTGTAAAAAAGAAAAAAAAAAAGAAGAAAGAAGAAAGAAATATATATATATTTATAGATAGATAATAAATATCATATAAGAGAAAAAAGATATATAAAAGAATGTTAGTGGAGAAGTGGCATTTATTGTTGTATAGTTGTTATGATTGGCTAGGTGGGAGGTGAGTTGCCCGGCCCACTGGCCTAAGTGGGTGTGGCCCTACCTCACATATAAGCATTGGGGCTTTGGGGTGGCTTTGTTTTAGGTTAAATAGTATTTTTATGCAAAACACAACTTGGGTCATTTTTAAAACATGCTCTTTTAAATGAAGGGAAAAAAAGAATTGAGGTATATGTCCCTTTAAGTACAATTCTATATGATACAACAAATGTAGTATTTTTTATTTCATTGCACTTATGATTTAAAAATTCTGGTATTATATGTCTCATTAATTTTCACACTTTGAAGTCAATAAATTACCTTGCCTACCCTAGATATAACTAGTGCAAAGCAGCTTTACATGCAACATATCTGCATAAATTAATTGTTCTGATGGTGAGAGGGGATGATCTCTTAGCGAGCACATCACTTTGCATTTTACATATTCATCATGTAACCCAAGCAATTTCATGTCACACTTTTAATGTATGCAAAGCTTTGTGCAAGAGTAATATAATCTGAACATTATGCCTAATTGAAACAGTACTTAGGATATGTAACACCTCCATTAGATGACCCATCATGTAGCCTTTAAATGATCATTGACCCATACAGTGGAAGGGCACTGACTGTCCATATTATCTATATACAGAAACAAAGTGTCAATAATACATACCTTAGAATTCCTATGGTTAAAATATGTTATTGTGCTTTATAAAACACATATTTGTACTTATTGAATATTGTTAGGCCTTACACAAGCTCCATAGACAACACCAACATCTCTATCTCACTAAGTACAGTGTCTGGGACTGCCAATAACAGGCAGTTAGAGAAACTAGGTAATAAGAGGGATAGAGAGAGGAGTGGTGGTGTTGGGAGCATTTGATGTGAAGAAATGAAAACCATTGCCTATAAAATCATTCACGGCAATGCATATCAGATCTGACCCTGGAGGGAAGTAAAGATACATAATAATAGAAAACATCATTTTTTTTTTTTAACTTAGCTTGCATTATTTTATTATATAGTGAATTAGACAGTATTGGCATACAGCTATGATATAAAAAACATCATTTTAAACAAAAACAAAAATTATATATATGTATGACCTTATGTGTGGCCATATTTGAGCAGCTTTATAAAAAATTTAAGTTGTCATGAACAACCCTGTAGAAGTCAGGGCTCCGGATCCACTGTACTTGTGGTACAATCTTTAGCTCCGGGTTGTTTTACTGTACTGTAATACTGGGTGCATTATATTTTAGGTAACAGCTTGCTGTAATAATTATGTTCATATTAAACATGTCTGATATTTTTATGAATTGTGTTATAAATAGTTTTTGGTGATTGAAGTATACTGTATGACCTGGTGTATGGAGGTGTAATCAATTATTGTTTGTAAAGGCAGATGTAAGAGGTCCTTTGTGGAGCTAACACAATGTGTTCAATGGAACAGAGAAATACAACCAGCTTACTAACCACTCATATATTATGCTAACTTATCTGATCTAGTGATCTAAATTATGTTAACAAGTAATAGTGTTTTAGTGCAGTCCTGAGTTCAGAGAAAAATTGCTATCAATCACTGTTTTCACTGCGTTGTTCAGCTATCTGTTCTTACTCATGCAATAGTCAGTAGGCATGATAGACTGTTTCTAAACAGGCTTAACATTTTCGATTGTTTAGCTGTTATTAGTGTAATTAAAAAAATAGATAATTTTAACATACAATCTTGTGCTCTTTCACACCACAAAGAGCACTTAAGTGAGGTAAATTGCTCTTTACAGCCATGTCACCTCATGTTTTATTATACCCTTATTATACGCTTACAAAAAAATTATCTCAGAAGAGTGTGTTGCAGAAAACTGAGAAGTAAAGTAAATTGATTTAAGTTTCTAACCAATGCTTCGTGGGTCATACTTTTTTGTTGTCAAATCACTCATATAAAGATGCCAAAAGAATCATATGATGAATTATGTAAAGACACATTTGTCTCAAGGACCATACATTGCAGATCACTGGTCTAGACAATTACGGTTATAATTTATGCAATAAGCAATAGCCTTTATCAAAAAAAGTATTTTAGTATTTAAGGATTCAATTGAAATGTTGTGAAGCTTCATTTGTGATGGATTAAAAACAAATGTATGGAACAGATTAACAATGCTCTGAGTCTTCTTGAATCAGGAATGGGTTGCCTATTTATGAACTAATGAAAATATGTCCTTGATATACCCTCAGTAACCTTGGGTTATATTATTCAAATTACTCTTAATTAGTAACTCACATATTCATGTGCAAGACATTTAATATGAATATCATTAACAAACATGGAACATCATTTTACTGATCCCCTTTCAATAATTACATAGACTAGTTTAATCTCTTATTGTCTGCGATAAGGCAAACACTGGAATTACATATCACTTACTGTACATAGTGACAATATGTACATGTCAATGTCCTAAAAATACATACATATAATGAAAGTGTTACCATTAGCTAATAAGTAATTAATCAATAAAAGATGTGTATTTGGACGTGCTAATATTGACATATCTAGCACATAATCAGCATGCTTCATAAAGATAACAGTGTTTACATTTAGCCATTTGAATTTCTAATGGGAAACGATCCATTGTGTGGAGGTATATGATACAGTGCTATACAGCAATTTTATTATGTTCTTTAAAATGTTTTGTTTAGGTGTAATTACTTCTCTAATAAATATATCCTGAAAAAAGAAGTAAATGCACATGAAAACACAGCACTTCATTAAATACCCACTACAAATGTATATTAAAAATGAGCTAAATTTATGTTATTAAACTTATTGCACTTATTAATATTTTTATTTTAGTTTAATTTATTCATTTAATTATGTTTTTATGTGTAGATATATATTATATGTTATTTTTTTGTTTGTATTATCTATTACTTGGCAGGGCTGTCCAGGTGAAACCCTTCAGAGGCCAAGTACCAGAGGAAGGCTAGTCTGTAGTAACAAGCCAAAGATCACGGGCCAGCAGAAACCCAACAAGACCAGTAACAATCTGGGGGCCTCATTCAATTGCGATTTGGCCAATTGAATAGGGCTCTAAATAAGCACATAACATATTTATTTTAAAGAAGTTTTTAGTTAGTGAAAACCTTGATTTTTGATAGATGTTTACTAACTAAAAACTTCTTTAAAAAAAATGTTATGTGCTCATTTAGAGCCCTATTCAATTGACCAAATTGCAATTGAATGAGGACCTGGGTCAGCAGCAAAAGCACAGACCAATAGGGAACAGGATCTGTACTAAAACAGGAGCAACCAGAAGTATTCTCAGTCCCTGGAATCTACAATAGGCACTGATAGGAGGCTGGAGCAGCAATAAATACTCCCAAATGACGTGTGATTGGCCGGGAGAAAGATCAGGACTTTAACAACAACCAATCAAGAGAAACAGCCTCACATGCTAGGAGAGGTACTTCTACTTGATCTGTCGCTAGGACATACTGCTATAGCTGTTGTGGCACAATACTGTCATATATGTCGTACTCATGCTAAGCCATGAGATCGAACTAGGGCATGGACCCTAACATTACTTTTACATGTCTCTATTTATTAACATTCTCCGTTCATTTCTATTTGCAAATATGTTTTACTAAAATGCTCATACACAATATTTAAAGCAATCATCAAATAAAACCATTAAGACACTCAGCAGATTCCTCATTTTATCCATGTGCCAATAAAAACAGACACTATAAAGTTCTTAGAGCAAAAAATACAGTTTGAAATTCTATTTTTACTCAATATGGATTTTTACCACAAGCTTAAAATAAACCAAAGTGTGTCTCTTTACATTTTAATAAAAAGTTATACACAATGTCAGATTCCCTTGGCAGGTTCTTTCAGTAAGAGAAACAACATGGATGGATGGAAGGTTGTTTTCTGCTCTCAAACTAGAAATGCTGTATTTATCAAATTATTATAATTATAATGTATATATACATCCATATTTGTCACATCTCACAAAAACACATTATTTTGCCTAACTTACATAGAATAAAATAGACAACAACATACATTTAATAAATATGTTTTTTTTGTTATAAAATATTTAAAACAAATAAACGGTTTATTATTTCTCCCCTTTTGTGGAAGAGAGTCACTTAAATAAAGGATATCATTTAACCTTTTCCACATTTAGGGGACTTAAGTATGCAAAAAAAATTAATGGATTACAATGGAAAGACCTAACAACCACCTCCTTCAAATGAGGTGTTCAATTTTTTGGGGAGGGTGACAGAATCTTCTACTGTCCTCCATCTTTGTATTGGTAGGAGACTCTACTAAAAGAATAGGAGAATATTTGATTCAAAGCTTGAGATATATACTGATAGCTTTCTGAAAATGTAGGTAACCTAATTCCAATAAAGTGCCAGTATGGATGATCCTATATAGTTGAAAGGGGAAGAGTGTGGCTGCTCAGGGGAGGAGCCAAGTGCATCATTGTCTTGTGTGTAATTCGAAAGACAAAAAGAATAGAGCAGAACCAGTGTAATACATTTAACAAAAAAGACACATCCAAATTATACTCACGGAGTACAGGTAAACCCTGAATAACATTACCCCGCTGATTGCTGATTCTCTATAGCACTCTTTTGCATTCTAAGGGCCTCATTCAATTATCGCCGTAAAACGGCCGCAAAGCCGCGATTCCTTGCGGCCGTCTTACGGCCCCGTGTAGAGCTACCTTTACCTTGCAATTCAAATAGACGGCGCCGCAAGGATATCCCCCTTACGGCCGGCCGCATATCATGCAACCGGCCGCAAGGTCTGAAAACTTTAAATGCAAAAATAAATTCAAGATGGCACTGTAAAGCTCTGTAAATGCTAGGGATCATAATGGGGGACATGAGGATTAATAGCAACCCCCTCTCAAACTTGCACATCAGCCCAAAACCGATATTTCATTAACGGTTTATTTTCCGGCCGCAGCGCGGGCGGGTCTGAGGTGCTCCAAGCCCTCGGGACTTTGTCCACGATATTTGACATGAATTAAAATAAAAATTATTTGCGGATTTCAGAGTAGGGGAATGTTGTGCTATGAATGCTAACACCTACAATCACTTTATCGTCTCATAAGAGTGCAGGATGGCTTTATTATGGCTTTATTATGTGCCTAATTGTGTGTTTGCGGGACCTTTTTGCTGCAAGTAAGCTGCGGCTCGGTTTTAGCCTTGCAGAGAGGTTTCCCGGAGCAATTGAATAGCAACCAGGATTTTCTTGCGGCCGAAACTCTTGCGGCCGTTTAAGATCAAAGGCTTTCCTGCGGCGCGTGCGGCCGCAAGGGATAACAAGGCGCCGGCCGCAAGCCTGCCAGAGCCCCCGGCCGGAAGGGAATAGAATAGGCAAATAGCCTGCGGCCGGTCCTTGCGGCCCCGCATCTCCTACGGCCGATAATAGAATGAGGCCCTATTTCCGCACTCAGTGCTAAATCTCACAATAGCGCACCAAATCACGTTTGTCCCTTTAAATCTCCACTTAGCAATCTCTGAGCACTATGGCGTTAAAATACCTTGTTTAGCACTGTTTCACATATCGCTCCTGCATGCAGGAACGCATGTGAAGCGCTAAATAGGGTATTTCTATATCATATATATTATATATTTGTCCATGTGGCTACCAACTCAGGTGTCTTGCCCTGCAAAGTGTGGCCATCAATAAAAAGCAGGCTGTGGGTAATTGGACATATGTTCAGAATAATTGGCATATACTGACGTCCTACTGAAAAACTTGGAGAAATGTTCGGTTCTAGACCACAGTCTTGATCACCTCAGTAAAACTTGATAAAATATAAGAAAAAAATGACTGTGGCTCAATATTTAAAATAAATCAGTCTGAAAATGACACTTGAAAACAGGCAATATGTTTTAAAATATAAAACAGCCTCTGATTTATTACTATTTATATGCAATTATGCTGCTATTAAATCTACCATTTTGGTTTCTATTAATCAATATTAGTTCATTCATTTAAATAAAATGGCAGAATTACAAATTCTGTGACTTTTTATACAGTATTTGGTGACTGACAGACTAATAATTTAGAAACAGGTGCCAGATTTGCACAATTTAGTCATCAATCATTATAAATTCTCCAAATTGTGGATAAAAACAAAAATACTAACATTAGATAGCTTCTACTTGATAATAATAATAATTCTAATTTAAATGTTCAAGCAGAAGAACAATCTAATTCAATGGTTAATTAGCTAGGAAACAAATTTAGCTAACAACGTTGAAGATTTCTTTCCAATTCCCTGCTTTGTGAGAAAGGAATCTGCAATTAGAAATTGCTGCTTAATTGAGACATTAGCACTGGAGAAACCATGCGCCATTTAATTGTAGAAAAGCACCAAGGGCCTCATTCAATTGCGATTTGGCCAATTGAATAGGGCTCTAAATAAGCACATAACATATTTTTTTTAAAGAAGTTTTTAGTTAGTAAGCATCTATCCAAAAGCAAGGTTTTCACTAACTAAAAACTTCTTTAAAAAAAATTGTTATGTGCTTATTTAGAGCCCTATTCAATTGGCCAAATTGCAATTGAATGAGGGCCCAAGCCAGTAAAGATGATACAAGTGGACCAGTGCAATCTTTGCCTTCCAGTGCAATAGATTAGCCAGAATATTTTCCATTATAGCTCTAGATACTTTTGTGTAGTCATTTTATTAGGTAGCTATTTTCTAATACATTATACTGATATCATTGTGCTAAAATATTTCACACAGAAACCAGAGAGTGTATTCCAGTACCAAAATAAATATACTTGAATGGAATAGTCTACTAATTTCCATGTACAGAATTAGTATACTATTTTAACTGCATGGAAACAAAAGTCTCCATGTAAATCAAGCGCTCTAAGGCCCTCATTCAATTGCAATTTTGCCAATTGAATAAGGCTCTAAATAAGCACATAACATATATTTTTTAAAGATGTTTTTGGTTAGTAAACATCTATCCAAAAGCAAGGTCTTCACTAACCAAAAACATCTTTAAAAAAAATATGTTATGTGCTTATTTAGAGCCTTATTGAATTGGCAAAATTGCAATTGAATGAGGGCCTAAGTTAGGGCACTGCCGTAAATCGGCTGCGGGAGCTACACATCTATGTAAATATTTAGCTCCGCCACATTAGGGCACCGAGCCCACATTTGTAAATCCTTGCCTTGTCCGAAAGAGATTTCAGTGTTGGAGGTACACAAACTAAGCTTTACAGATGAGAAACGGTTCTATGAACGAAAAAAAAGCCCTAAAGTTATGCCCTGGGGATTCCTTCCATTTAAATCCCAGCCGAGGGAATCCCCAGTAATATAAACAGTTAACACATGCAAGGGGAGGTTCTTAAAGAACCACCCTTGCACCTAAAATTAGCCCCCATGTTGCGGGGGTCTTGATAGGGACTCGCTGCTACCTATCATTAACCTCCTATTGTGGACTTACACCATCTATTTAACCCCTTTAATCAACCCGCATCTAATCAATTAATTCCTAACATTAACCATCTAATCAATTAACCGACTAACATTAACTGTCCCATCCTGCTGGGTACCGATCGGTATCCCTGCAACCCCTAAATATTTAACCCTTGAGGCGAGTTAACCCTTCCCACTGTGTGGATTCTTATAGGATCTCTATCATCTAAAAATATAACCCCTGCACCTAAAATTAATCCCCATGATGCATTGGGTCCCAGTCAGACCCCATCCCCTATAAGGATCTATACATAGATCCCCATGGGTGATGGGGTTAATATTATGTGTTGCGAGGATAGGTTGATGTGGTTAATATTATGTGCCATGGGACTCCCTACAGCTCTAGGAACCAATAGAAAAAGAGAACATCATGATATTGCATATATAAGTCCAATGAGTAAAAATAAGCACCTATAAATGCAAGTAAGCATTTTGTGAGTAGGTAATTACATTTGCCAATAGGGCTAGCCCTTTAAAAGACAATGCATTTGAGCATTTGTTTCTAGTCCATGTGGGTTTCCTGATATGTATTAACCTCTTGAGTACTGGGTTCTGTGTTACCCTGGATGTTGTATAATGACACAAACATAATAATAAAAATACAATATTTTTAAATTCCACATATGTGCCTATGGGAATGTTAAGTATCAAATTCTAATGAACTTCCATGCTTTTTTATTGTTCTTTAGTGGTTTACTGTCTCTTTGACTGCTGCTCCAGCTCTCACAAATGGCCTCAAAACCATTTGTGCTTGCAACATTTAACTTATTATAAAGACAAGTTCTTCAACGAACATACAATAATATAAGACATCAGTGGTCTTCACTTAAAAGACCACTGATGCATTATTTTATTGTATGTTCTTTGAAGAAATTGACTTTATAATAAATTAAATGTTTCTAGTAATTAAAAATAAAAAAATTATGCAAACTTTAATTATTATATGATGATATTATTCTGAAAATGTTTTTTAGTTTATTTGCTTACCTGGAGCCACATTAAATTCCAAGCCCGCAACTCGTTCCCTGTAGGCCGTATGTCTGGGCTCCCGTTCGCCTCCGATTGAGATGCTATTCAATTGCTCAAGCCCACAAGTTACTGTCCCAAAGCCAAAGCCGTAAACCATGAAGTGGTTCGTAGCAGTTTAGGACAGGAACATGATCATCCCATTTTGACTCAGCCAATAGAAAATGAGTCATTATTACGTAATGGAGGTTACATGTCAATCAATTAGGTTCAGAGTCCGATATGCGATCAGACTCGCAAATCCGCAAAATAAAGAATAATGAAAACGAATGCCAATACTGTTCTAGTCCATATGGGTGGTATGATTTGTATTAACTCATTGATTTAGATCGATTTAGCCCCGAAATTAAACATAAAAATTATTACATTTCCTGCCAATTTGCAAGCTGGAGACTATTGTGCAATTAATTCTAATGCCTATCATTGCTTTCCCCGTTATTTACAGTGCAGTATTGATTTTTTTTTTTTGCTTTTACAGTGGTATGAATAGGTGTTTAACCCCATTGTGGGTCCTCTCTTGCACTCATAGGATTTTCTCCTTCTTTTGCTATTTACGGCTGTGAAAACATCTGTGGCTTGGGGAAATTGAGCAATTGAATAGCTATTTGTGATTTTAGCCATTGTAACTCTTGCGGAATTGAAAGATCAAAGGCTTCGGGAGGCTGTTTAACCATCGCAATTGGTTGGAGCCCGCAAAAAGACGCCAATTAAATAGCAAATTAAACTGTGACCTCACTTACCGGCTACCAGATCACCCTATGGGGGCACTGGTTTGTCACTTGAGAGTGTTCCGTAATTTGCAACAATTTGGACATTCAGCTGATCACATCATTAGCTCTTGATATAATGTATAACTGAATCAAAAAATTATCTATATCCAAAATGCAATCTCAGGTAACAAATCAGGCTAGGAAAAATATTTTTTGCCCTGGTAAAGCATAACTGAGACTTTCAGTTTTGTCACTTGTGAATAAAGAAATCCAGTCATCTGCTAATTAAAATGTGAAAGATTATTATGGTGAGGTATTAAAAAATAACATATACAATACTCTACCAGTAGGCACACTGCCAAGACACCTAATGTATTTTAAAATGATCTATACACATCTGAATAACATTAGGTTGGTTGAAGATGCAGGAAATGTATGCTTAAAGTTTAAAGTTTCATGTTTTAATGGTCATCTGTCTTTCTTTGGAAGTGATAAGGCTTCTTGCATACAAAAAAAAATATTGAGTCAGGGTTGGGGCAAGTCACAGCTCTATACGTCCTTTGGTTCAATAAATCTAATTGTCATAGTCATGATAGCGGTGATCAGTCAGACTTTGCGGCTCTAAATATTCAATCACATATATAGTTGTCAGCAAAACGAGTTGTCAGCAAAACGCTTGCGGGCATGCATAACCAGTTGCTGTCAAGGAGCGCCGAAGAGGTGCTGGTGGAGATGAGAGCTGTAGGCGCTCATCCCTATGACCCCGTACGACTTAGGCAGGAAGCGCGGAAGGCCAATACACGGCCAATACGCATGCAAAAAAACAGACACATAAGACTTTTACGCAAGCCCGTACATAGTATAAAATACACTATTAGGAAGGACTCAAAATGCTCCACATCTGAGTAACAAATACACAATTGCCGCCATTTTATAAAACTAACTTGCAAATAATAAAATTACCATTACAAGAGGTGTGGCTAGCAGCAAACAGAGAGGAAGCACAATTACAGAGCTCCCTGCAAAAAGGCTTTAATACAACATGAAATTACCAAGCAATTTGGATTATTTTTGATCTACAAGACCAGATGCAGTGACTGAACAGTCTGGATTGCTCTGGCACTGTGCAGCAACTTTTGGACTTCACTTTAGCACAGATCTACTGGACTGAAAGATACTGGATGGGGCACAATCAACAACTATTGGAAAGGTGTCTGGTGAGTCTAACCCCAAAGGGGACCCTTTTATGTCATCCTACCCCAGCTAGACCCCAGCTCACCTACCCAGGGAAGGGCCTCTTGATGGGAGATATAAAGTGGAGCACAACAAATAATTTTTCACCTCATAAAAATTAACAAGCACTCTATATGGGTTACTACTGAAAGCTAACACAGGGTAAAGCTAGCATTAGCCCTGCAACTACACACAGACACTGGTGGACATAGAAAAAAAGGGATTAAAGTGCATTCAATGAACTTCTACACCAATCTGGGATCATAAGGAGCAAGTGGAGTTTGTACCCCCACACCCCAGGGACTGTACCTTTACAGCATTCTCATTGCTGGGACACATATGTTTGCAACCATCATTAAAAGCTCTGTTTATTAAATCTAATTGGTGCTGGACTCTATCAGCAAAGCAATTGAAGCAAAACTGCCACAGCCAAATGTAATGAACTGTTTAAGACAAGGAATTTACTTTCTTTTTTCCTCAATCCCTTATCATCTTAACTTGTTTATGTTATATGAGATAAAGGGATCGGCTACACTGGTTGTATAAGCTTGCTGATGACTACTCCCTGTATAAAAGACAGCTCAACACTACCACCAAGTGGCTAGCTTACGAAAATTACATGCTCAGGCTCAAAAATGCAATATCAGGAATGCAATATATATATTTGTGCTTCTGAAAATCCACTACACTGACATGCCTATCAGTGCCTCTGAAATCCACTACAACTGACAAGCCTACTTAGGCCTTTACAACCCAGTGTACTTTGATTTTGTTGCTATTGTCTACTGAAGTTTGTTAAGTGTGTGACTAGAGCCTGATTTGCATTCCTATGTTCTAGTCCTATTTCAAACGACAGCCAAGCCCTGATTTTTTGTTGTCAATATTTACAGCTGTGGCAAAGAATCCAACTATCATTGCCTTGGAACTGTGACACACAACTCTGCAAGTTCTTATGCCTCACTCCCCTGTGATAGGGGGCATTTTGTGACTTGTGGTCTCTATGCTCTAACTAGGGCAGGGCTAGGCCCAGTGACTGACTGCCATTCTGATTTCACTAAGTGCATGCAGCTGCCTGACACCAAAGGCAGGTGGATACAATTGTTATCTGTCAAAGTAGAAAAGGGGCACCATCTACCCTACATTGGAAGTTCACAGATTCTCATGTGCACAATAAAAGTATTTTATTCCTTCTTTGGCGGATCAAGCTACAATGTGGCTGGTGCTGAGCAGAGCACACTACAATTCAGCCGACCGATGGTCAAAGTGACAATTCCTGAAGCACTCTGGTAACTTACTATATCTTGGGGTCTAATGGGGTGCACATATATTCAGTGTACTGCAATAAAGATATACAGCACTACTACCCAGAGAAATTTCAGGAATATAACATCAGTGATCTTTAAACTACATTAACTTACTACTACAAGAAATTAAGACTATCAATTACATCTGATACTTCCCTGGTCTGCCACTGCCATCTAGTGGAGGAAAGGTGGTAAACCACAAAGGGACTTCCTGATAGCACAAAGCTTATGGGGCATATGTTTCACATGAGAGACTTGATATTCTCCAGGATGTAACTTCCTATTCCCATATGCCCGTTACATGGGGACACTTACAAACGCAAAAGTGACAAAATACCTTTTCTTATGTCATGGCTGGAGTAGCTACGAGAAAAAGTAGCAAGAATATACAATCTTATTACTTGCCTAGAGCGTCACCCCCTGCATCTCAAAAACAACAGCCTAACTCAAAAACCACGGCAGCAACAACGATGGAGCATACAGCGCCAAGCACTAAGGGTGATATCCAAGACCTCAAAGACCTGATCCTCACATTCAGGGAGGACATCAGAGCGGACATCCAAAAAGTCTCAGCAGACTTGACGTCCGAGATAAAAAGAGTGGACGCTAAAACTGACTCGCTTGAAGAGAAATATAACAAACTAAAACAATCTCATGTCAAGATTGAGGAAGAAATCTCCATGCTAAAGGAGGAGCAAGCCCGCCACTTAACATTTCAGAAGACCTAGAAAATAGATCTCGGAGACAGAATATCAGACTGAGAAACGTACCTGAATCAGTAACTGACCTCCATCTATACATGTCAGAGCTCTGTGAGTTTCTGCTACCAAATCTGGACTCTGAGCAATACAGACTGGACCGGATCCATAGAGCTCTGGGAGGTCGTTCCACCATGTTCTGAACGCCCCAGAGATATCATCGCCCGCTTCCATTACTATACAACTAAGGAAATGTTCATGAGAGCATCCAGGGGGGTATCCCTGACATCGAAGGGCACAGACCAAGTGTCTTTGCGGACCTCGCTCAACAAACGTTATTCAAGAGGAAAATGATGAAACCACTCCTGGACAACATCCTGGCCCATGGCTGGAAATACTCTTGGGGCTTTCCATTCCGCCTACTGATTGCCAAGGACGGCAAGTTCTTTACCATCAGAACCCTAGAGGAGGGGATGGCCCTTCTAGCTACCTGGGGCATTACTTTAACAGATGCTCCTGGAGTTTCTGGCGACAGCCAACCCGTCAGGGAGTTGACAGAGGGTCCCCGAGGAAGAACAAGTTGGTCTTAATTCTCGTGGTAGAGGTTCCAACCTCCCCTCCAGAAGACATCAAAACAGGGCCCCTGACCAGCCAGATGTGCCATAGATCCAATAACACTGTGATGTATTGTTATATGATATGTTATAGTTAGGTTCTACCTCTTATTTTGATCTTCTAAAACTTGCGACCAAAAATATGAACAGACATGACTAGTTAAACTCTTGCATAACTATCTGTCACTTTAGAAGAATATTTCTTCTTTTTTTTTATATAGATATTGATAGTGTCCCTTAAGGGCTTCACCATATACACACCCCCGGCGAATCCAGTCAGTATTGGAGTCTAATACTACTGGACTCACCAATTTAATTAAAAGGACAGCACTCGCTCTCCTTGAAGTAGTGTTATACTACGTTCCTAGTTTTGTTATATTCTATTAGTATAATTTTATTTTTAGAATTAAAAAAAAAAGAAGTTTTTTTTTTTTTTTTTTTGATAAATTTGTGTCAACAAATTTGACGCCGGATTACTTGACAAGCAGTTTCAACCACTGTATATCGTTGTGTTCTCCTCATCCGTTCTACCCTAACTTTTTACTTTACGTTTACATCCATTTGCCAGTGAAGTGACGCAGGTGGTTTCTGGACGGAGTCCCAGCGGGAGGCTCATCAGGACTAGATACTCGAAGGCGGCTATAACCCTTAGTGCTCTACTAAGCTTGGCCTTGAGCCCCAGACAAACGGTGAGTCATGAATATTAATATCATTTCACATAATGCTCGGGGCTGAATGACCGATTAAGAGAGGGGTTGCCATAAAAGAGTATCAGAGACTAGGGGGAGATGTAATATTTGTGCAAGAAACACATTTTAAGAAACTAGCGGTCCCAAATACTGGGGGGAAAGCATATAAACAAACTTTCCACTCCACCGCAACAGAAAAGAAAAGAGGGGTGACTGTCCTTATTCATAATAGGCTTACATTTCGCCACACCCGCACTCAGACAGACCCAGAGGGTAGATATGTGGCAGTACATGGCACCATTCATGACCAGAAAATTACCTTCCTTAACATATATGCGCCAAACACTGATCAGAAGCAATTCTTCACTAAGATTTCAGATCTGATTATGGGCTGGGAGCACTCCCTCCTGATCATAGGGGGGGACATGAACACAGTCCTAGATCCATCTACAGACAAATCAACTGCTACCACTAAACTCACACCTCCCACGGCTACCGAGCTCTTAAACATATTCTCCAGATCTAATTGCCTGATAGACAGTTGGAGGATAATGAACCCCACTGATCGAGAGTATACTTTTTACTCCCCCAGACATCTGTCACACTCCAGAATTGATTACCTGTTCATTCAACAACACCTATCACTAAACTTAGAAGCAGCTTCCATTCGACCCATTTCGTGGTCAGATCATGACCTGGTTCTGATCTCCCTGTCTGGACTTCTACCAGCGGGACGGTCCCCCTCGTGGGCACTAAATCCCTGTCTATTAAACCATCTAGTCCTAAGGGAAAAAATCAGCAGTGCAATTGTGGAATACTTCGGGATCAATAGTGGGGGTGAGGTAGACGGGGGAGGAGTGTGGGCAGCCCATAAGGCAGTGATTAGAGGAGTTTGTATTCAGCTAGGAGCAGCAGCGAAAAAAGCAGATAGAGTGCAAATTAGGGACCTAAATAGCAAGATCACAGAGTTACAATCACTATTTGCCAGGAATCATGATCCTAAGATCTACAATGAAATTCTGAAATACAAACACACCTTAAACACAGTGCTCAGGAAGAAGGTGGTCTCCATGCTACAACGTACGCAGGCCAGCTTCTTTATGAGCACCAATAAACCTGACAGTATGTTGGCCAGAAAGCTTAAGCACAGAGGGCGGACTCATTCATCCAAAGATATTTACTAAAGGAAAGGCCCGGTCTCTAAACCAGACCAGATTGCTGATGTCTTTCGACAATTTTATACAGAACTGTATTCCGCCCCCTCTCACTCAGGATCCTACTCTCACAAATCACAAATTGATGAATTTCTTTCTGGGATTCAGCTGCCACAAATTGAGGAATCACAGGCAGAGACCCTAGCAGACCCCATAACTGCCTGAGAAATTAAACAGGCTATTAAGGCCACGAGATCACATGCAGCACCTGGTCCGGATGGATTCACAAATTTTTATTATAAACAATACATCGATCTCTTGCTACCGCACCTCCAAGAATTATTTAACAGTTTCCTTTCTGGTTCTTCATTCAGACCAGAATTTCTAGAGGCTAAAATTATCGTAATACCCAAAGAGGGGAAAGACCCAGCACAGTGCGGTAGTTATAGACCGATCTCATTGATCAACACGGACCTCAAACTATATTCCAAAACATGGCAAACAGATTGGCCCCATTGTTGCCGGACGTGATCCATCCGGACCAGGTAGGCTTCATCTCAGGTAGAGAAGCACCCGACAACACCAGGAGAATCTTTAACCTGATAGACTTGGCTACCAGAGAGGATATCCCGCTAATGCTCCTATCTTTAGACGCCGAAAAGGCATTTGATAGGATAAGACTGGACTTTAATGTGGAAAACATTGGCGAAGTTTGGTCTGGGGACGGCTTTTTGAAGGGCTATTAAGCCTTTATACAGCGATCCCAGAGCATGTATTATATATCAGGGATTTGTGTCCAAACAATTTAATATACTAGGGGAACTAGACAGGGCTGCCCACTCTCCCCCTTGCTCTTCGCCCTTAGTCTTGAACCATTGGCAGCGGCAGTTAGAAATTGTCCAAACATTAAAGGAGTGCAGATTGGCCCTAATGAGCATAAGCTCAACCTTTTTGCAGACGACATCATGCTGTCACTTACAGATCCAATACCAAGCCTGCCTAATTTATTCCAATTGCTCACAGACTTTGGCAGAGTGTCAGGGTTCAAAATCAACACTAACAAGAGCATAGCCCTCAACATTACACTACCCCAAACGGTGAAACAGAACTTAGAAAACAGCTTTCCCTTAAAATGGGCACCCAAACAGATAACTTATTTGGGTATTCATATTCCGCGGTCTATAGCGTTGGTATACGAGGCAAATTTTCCTCCTGTCTTTAACAGAATCAAGGCAGATATCTCCAAGTGGTCCTTCCTTAACATCTCATGGTTGGGCAGAATAAATTCCATCAAGATGAATGTGATTCCCAAATTATATACCTATTTAGGACAATCCCAACCCCGATCAGGTTACCGACCTTAGAGTGTTGCCAAAAAACACTTTTTAAGTTCGCATGGAATAACAAGAAACCAAGAATTAATAGAACCACAATGTGTGCGCCTAAACAGAAAGGGGGGCTAGCCTTCCCTGATCTAATCAAGTATTATAAGGCCACTAGATTAGCTCAAACCACGACCTGGTTAAAAAAGAGGCCATACCGGTGTGGGCAGACATAGAGAGGCAACTTCTAGAAGACAAGCATTGGGTACTATCGCAGGTTTTATGGCTTAGCTTAGGTCGGGACCTACGAACAGGAGAGTTACCGATTTGTATTAGCCACTCTTTGAAATTATGGAAAGACCTGAACAGAAGGGTGGACCTCCTGAGCGTGGGTTCTGGCTTGATTCCACTATGGCAATCACACAAAGGTCAGCACCTCAATAAATTTACCCAGATGAAATGGTGGATAAAGAACAAAATAACAATTTGGCAGATACCTGGGTGACCTCACAAAGCAACACATCGTCAATTATCACTGACATAATTCAGGTGCCACATAGAGAGTGGCTTAATCTGATGGCAATTAATGAGACACTAACACACTCTACGAAAATCAACAAATATTACACCAAATCTCCCTTTGAGAAATGCTGTATCAACAATCCCGGAGGTAAGGCCAATATAGCCATCATTTACAATCAGATGGTGTCTCTCACCAACAGGGTTAAACCACATTACCAAACTGCATGGGAGGCTGACTTGCAGGTAACTCTAGACGACAGCCAATGGAATAAGATCCTAAAACAAGCCAATACCTCTTCACTAAACGTGACACTAAAAGAAAACTCTTTTAAGACAATAATGAGGTGGTACCTTACACCAGCAAGACTCCATCTTCTGAACAAAACACACCCTGACACATGTTTTAGGGCTGCACAGACACTGGTACACTGATTCACATGCTGTGGGAGTGTCCGAAAATAAGACCCATATGGACAGCAACATACGACCTATTAGAAACATTTTGGGGACAACAGTAACACAAAAGCCTGAGGAAGCTTTGCTAGGCCTTCCAATTACGGGGCTATTCAAATCAGAACAATGTTTAACAACACAGATATTTTTGGCCACGAGATGCATCATAGCTAAACACTGGAAACTTACCTCCCCTACTCACATTGAAGTACTTCACAAAATCAGGTTCATTCGGGCTATGAGCTCACTTTCAGCTGAAATTGATGAAAGATACCGTCGATGGGCCTCCTGCTGGGACTTATGGACTCTGCGAGGTCCACAATAAGGTTCGTGTGAACTACTTTATGGGTTGACCTGATGTTTGATCTATGGTTTCACCTTACTGTACCTCCTAGACACATGTCTGCTTTGAGGAATGTATATATGTTCAAGACCTTGTGTGACTTATATATATGTTTTACATGTTCATGTGTTATTCTAACCAAAAAAGAAAAACTTTGAAAGAAACTTTTGATATATCTTGTTGATACTTGAGAGATTTGTTATATGATTTGCTGAACTTACGATGTTCTATTTGTTTATTCTTTCAATAAAAAAGTTAATTATAAAAAAAATTACCATTACAAAATGCAGAATTACACAGCTAAACAAACGGTTTGCTCTCGCGCACGCAGCCTTTTTACACTACACACTGCACACATTAATGCTGACACTTACACCTTAGCTCAGCAACAGTGCAAATGTACATTGTATGCTGCAGGAAAAACAAAAAAGATAGCTCTTCAGGATATTGCTTGCTGGATATATTAATTACAAACAGATAAAGTATATTAATATATGATTTTATTAATTAATTAATTATCATAAAAAAATACATATAGAGAAAAAAAAAAGACCAGTTGACAGGACTACAATAAACGCCGAAGGCGTTTAGCGCGTGGCTCACAATGAGCGCCAAGGGTGCTCAGAGGAGCAAAAGTACACAAGGGGAGAGGCTCTCAATGAGCTCCAAAAGGCGATCAGCGCGGACCTTGCAATGAGCGCCGAAGGGGCTCTGATAACCAAAAATACACCAATCAAGAGGCTCATTGCGAACCACGCAATGAGCACCAAAGGTGCTCAGCGCGAGGCTCGCAATGAGCGCCGAAGGTACTCAGACAACCAAAACACTTACTTTGTGTGGCAAACAGCATTACCTGCCTTACCATTTTATTGCCGACATTTTTTGCCGGGCAATTCGCTAGTATGCTATACTTTTGAACAAATGATATTAGATTTAAAGAATTAAAATGCTTAGATAATTTAATTATCATGTTTTGTATCAACTTTTTATGATATTTGCATAGTCATTTCTAGATGTCTTTGAATATGAAAACCTTAAGTAGGAATACAGTCACCGATTATAACATTTGGCTTGATTCACTAAGATTCATCAAGTAAATCAAGGGGCTTTTGTAGAAAAAAAAAAACATAAGTGAATTCATCCTTTTGTACTTATGGATAATTATGACTTATCTTATGTAATTTCACTTCATATAACTGGGTCCATTAACCCAACCATAAAAGTGGGGACTTGCATTAAACAGTGTTATTCATTTAATGGATTAAACAATATTACATAATATACCCAATTTAAAAAACGTAATCAAAACCGTTAAAACAACATTGTCTGAGTTTCTGTCTTCTATATTTTCTTTATTCCATCTTTTATCAGGCAATTTTGCCAAGACCTCTGGAGTAAAACAGTTACAGATATAATTAATCTAGTAGAACTGAATGTTAATTACTGTTTTCTTCAAACGCATGGGTGAGAAGACATACAGTTCAACAGTGTGAATTTCCAAAATAGCAAAAGTACAGATGAACTCATTTCACCTCTCACCACTGAAAATAATTATTCCAAAAACAAATAAAAGCATGGATGAATATTGTAAGAATTATTTGTTGCATTTAATATTATATAGCAGTGTACTTTATACATTTATTTGGTTAAACGAAGACTGGAGTCAAATATGGATCAGTGGCATGATTTTTTTTTTTTAAACATCGATTAATCAACTTTGTTAGGACCTACATAATTTTTGTTGCATTGGTCTTCATTTTCATGTTAATTAAATATATTTGATGTGGAGGGTACATATTATTATTAGTGTTATTATTATTATTGCTTTTTGTTATTGTTGTTATTTTTGTTGATGACTTCGTAAGTGAAGCTAAGGATTTTTCATATTATTCTTAAGGAAATGGGAGCCACTCTAGTGACTGGCAGATGTGGTAGCAGATGATAAGCACTGGGTGAGGTGGATGAGCCTGGCAGAAGCTTTCAGCATAGACTAGAGTATGGATAGGTGGTTTTGCAGAAAGCCAGTTAGGGTGTAGTTGCAGTAGACAAATCATGATATTATGATACCATGGATTAGTGTCTTAGAGCCCTCTTCTATTATTGACTTAAGCTCACAAATTCCGACCTTAAGGCTGAACTCATAAACCCTGCCTTTTTTAAGTCAGATTTCAGGGGGCACGATCATATGATCTGATAATATTTAAGAAAACCCTTAATTTACTTTTTAGACACAGCCACTGGTAAATGAGACCATCATCATGACCTTAAAAAAGGAAGTTACACGTAATCTACAATTGGAGGCTAATAATTAATTTGTTCCAATAAGTATTATTTGCCAATCTGGCTCGCAATCTTGCACTCTATAAAATGCATTAGACCATCTGTTTTTGTCCATGTGGGTTTCATGAGAAGTATTAACCCCTTGAGTCCTGGGATCGATATTACTCAGAAATAACTTTTAAAAATAATATTTTTTAATTGCATATTTGTGTGTTTGAGACTGTTGTGCAATTAATCCTGTCTTTCCATGCCTTCTCATGCTTTTAAAGTACATTAGTGTGTTTTTAATTGCTGTCACAGCTCTAAAAAATTGTTTCAAAATTGCCTTGTGAGTCCTATTTAGTACTCAAAATATTTTTGACAGAAACGTGATACATTTTTCAATTGTGGGTTAGACTTTATTTGCGATCTAGCACTACGGGTCTAATAGAATATGGATTTTGTGTAAGTTTAATTAGTTAGCACTCGTAATACCGGGCTGTGTTAAAACCAATGGAGTTCTAAGGCCTGCTTTGCGCCTTTGGCTGCCCCGTAGTGATTGTGGGGGCGGGTAACTCGTAATCGGATTGCGGGTAGCTAATAGAATATGGCAATTTTAAATATGCATAATTTTACAAATTGGCCAATAGAACAGGGCCCTTAGTTGGTAGAGGGAGGGACATATCAATTGTCAACAGGTTTGTTAAAGCCAGAATGAGAAAGGAAGTAATAATAATAAAATAATAATAATAATGTCCTTATATCCTGCAAGTATGTTGTGTTATAGACTCCTATGTATATTCAATTTACCACAATTTCAATGAAATATCATGGGCCCTATTAAATTCTCCCTCGTAGTTCTCTCGGTGCTCGCAAAAGGCAGTTTTCCTGCTGTTTGCGAGTACTGAATCTCTCGCAGCCTGCTTTGCGATATGACTGCGAGAAAATGGCCGAGAATAGGCTCTGAGAGAGCTACGTAGCCTTAAATCTATGCACGAGTCTCGCATATCGTAAGAATCCCTACGTGGACAAAAAGTCCACGCAAGGGATCCGAAAGCCTCTACGTGCTGCCTCGGAACAGCCCGAGACAGCAGTGTGAGGCTCCCCCTGCACCCTATACACATCCCCATGCTGCAGGGGTCTCTATCAGGACCCCTGCAGCACCCCCACATTAACCCCTTGCAGCGGGGGTCCCCGATCTGCATAGATCAGGCCCCCGCTGCATTTAAAACTTTTAAATTCCTTAAAGGGGCCGCGGCACACTATTACCCAATCCCGGCCGCGGCACTTACAATTAACCCCCCTCTATGCTGGGGGTCCCCATCGGGACCCCCGAAGTTTCCCCACATAAACCTATTGCAGGGGGGGGCCCCGATCTGCATAGATCAGGCCCCCGCTGCATTTAAAACTTTTAAATTCCCCGCCGTGGCTCCTTAAAGGGGCCGCGGCACACTATTACCCAATCCCGGCCGCGGCACTTAAAATTAACCCCCCTCTATGCTGGGGGTCCCCATCGGGACCCCCGAAGTGTCCCCACATAAACCCCCTGCAGCGGGGGCCCCGATCAGCACCGATCGTGACCCTGCTGCAATTCAATTTTAAATTTCCCGACTCGCGGGTCCTCGAAGGACCGTAAAGGTCCTGAAAGGACTCGCACTAAAAATATTAACCCCAGGCAACTATAATTACCCCATTAACTCATGATGGTCAATACAGACCACCATAAGGCCTAAATTAACCCATTAACTAATGATGGTCAATACAGACCACCATAAGGCCTAAATTAACCCATTAACTAATGATGGTCAATACAGACCACCATAAGGCCTAAATTAACCCATTAACTCATGATGGTCAATACAGACCACCATAAGGCCTAAATTAACCCATTAACTAATGATGGTCAATACAGACCACCATAAGGCCTAAATTAACCCATTACCTGATGATGGTCAATACAGACCACCATAAGGCCTAAATTAACCCATTAACTAATGATGGTCAATACAGACCACCATAAGGCCTAAATTAACCCATTAACTAATGATGGTCAATACAGACCACCATAAGGCTCTATTTAACCCCATCAGTCCCATAAGGGTATATTATTACCATTATGGGCCTGTTACAACCCAACATTAACCACATAAGTGCCATGATGGTCCTCAAGGACCATCATGACACTAACTACAACACTACACTATAACTCCCAATAAACCATTTAATCTTAACTAACCCCCTCTACACTAATCTATTAACACTTACACTACCTACCTACACTACCTACCCCCTAATAAACCTCCCCAACACTCTAATTAAAAAAACAAAAAACCTACAGTACAGAAAACAAAAAACCTAAAGTACAAAAAACAAAAAAACCTACAGTACAGAAAAAACAAAACAAATTACAACCCCACCCCCACTACAGAAAATAAAAAAATTACACACCTGAAAAGGAAAGACAGATAAACACAATACAATACATACATATAATACATTACATACATTACATACAATACATGACATTATAACTTCTCCATGCTAATTCTTCTGGACCTCTCTGCTGCCTTCGACACAGTTGACCACCCTCTTCTAATCCAAACTCTCCGTTCATTTGGCATCCAGGGCACAGCTCTTTTATGGTTCACATCCTATCTAAAAGATCGTACATTTAGCGTCTCCTTCTCTGGCACCTCTTCTTCACCTCTCCGTCTGTCTGTTGAAGTTCCCCAAGGTTCTGTCCTAGGCCCCCTCCTCTTCTCTATCTACACCTCCTCCCTTGGCACCCTCATAAAATCCTTTGGATTTCAGTATCATCTCTATGCAGATGATACTCAAATCTACTCTCTGCACCCGATCTATCCCCTCTCTTTTAGCTCAAGTTTCCAACTGCCTCTCTAGCATATCCTCCTGGATGTCTACCCGTCAACTCAAACTCAACATGTCTAAAACTGAACTCCTAATCTTTCCACCCTCTACTATAGCTTCCACACCGCAAATATCTCTCACTGTTGACAATACCATCATCACTCCCACCTCCCAGGCCCGTTGTCTTGGGGTTCTACTGGATCCCGCCCTCTCTTTTATTCCTCACATCCAATCGATAAATAAATCTTGTCAGTTTCACCTAAAAAACATCTCCAAAATTCGTCATTATCTTACACAAGACACAGCGAAAATTCTAATACACTCTCTCATCATATCTCGACTCGACTACTGCAATTCCCTTCTTGCTGGCCTCCCCATCTCTCGTCTGTCTCCCCTCCAATCCATAATGAACGCCTCCGCTAGACTCATCTTCAATACCAAACGATCAGTGTCTGCAGCTCCTCTCTGTCAATCACTCCATTGGCTTCCCATAGCTTCCCGAATCACATTTAAAATCATGACCCTAACACATAAAGCCCTCAACAACAGTGCACCCCCTTATATCTCTGCTCTTGTTTCAAAATACTCTCCCAACCGCCCCCTTCGTTCTGCTAATGACCTTCTTCTTTCCTCCTCTCTCATCACCTCCTCTCACTCCCGTCTTCAGGACTTTTCTCGTGCAGCCCCTACTATCTGGAACTCCTTGCCTCGCTCCATTAGATTAACTTCCTGCCTCAAAACCTTTAAAAAATTACTAAAAACACACCTATTTAAAAAATCATATCACCTTCAGCCTTTATAATTACAACTGCACACTCCACAGCTTAAAAACACTCCCACCCACAATCTACAGTAGAGCTCACAGACCCCTCCAATTGATTAAACAAATTGCATTCACGTTGCCATTTTTGTATTTGTCACCCTCTTGTATCACACCTAAACCCTTACAGCCTTATTAAATTACGATTCAGCCAATTCTAAAGGGCTCTATATAAGCACATAACATATTTATTTTACAGAAGTTTTTAGTTAGTGAACTTCTATCCAAAAGTAAGGTCTTCACTAACTAAAAACTTCTGTAAAATAAATATGTTATGTGCTTATATAGAGCCCTTTAGAATTGGTCGAATCACAATTTAATAAGGCTGTTAGATTGTAAGTTTGCGAGTTTTTCATTAGTGTGTCCGTGTCTTGGAAACAAGCACTATGTACATTTGATTATATGCTCAAAAACAGGGCCCTCCATTCTTTAAGGTGTTAAGTTTGTTTTTTGCCATGTACTAACCACCTGTACAGCGCTACGGAATATGTTGGCGCGATATAAATAAAGATAATAAATAATAAATAATTACATACATGACATATAATATATTACATATAATATATTACATATAATATATTAAATATAATATATTACATATAATATATTACATATAATATATTACATATAGTCCAAATCAAATACCCCCTATCTATCTAACATACAATCTATTTAATTTAAAATAAATCCTAACTATATCAAATACATCCCCCTATCTATCTAATATACAAAAAATCCTAACTACATACACAGACCCTAATTTTAAAATAAAATAAAATAATTACAGTCCTAACTACATACACAGACCCTTATTCTAAAATAAAATAAAATAATTACAGTCCTAACTACACAGACCCTAATTCTAAGCTAAAATCAATAAATTAAGACCACTTACCTTTAAGATGTTGCTTCAGATCACTAACCTATGGGTCAAACAAAACAAAAAATTAGTACAAAACATTAACATCCAATAAATAAACATTCTATACATTCTAAATATTCAACTCACCTTTACAGCATGTCCCGTCACTGTTTAGCTCTTCCGGCGCGGCCCTGTTAAAAAAAAACACAATACATGAATACATTAATACAATATATCAACAATAAATAAAATACACATATAAACATCTAAATATACATTTAACTTACCTCCCGCGATGTCCCCGGCATTCTCTCCTTCAGCCCCGGCTGGGCCGCGGAACCATCCGCGCTCTAAAAAAAAAAAAAAAAAACTAACGGAGGTCTGCACTGGCAGACCTCCCTGGCGCTAATGAACCTCCCGGAGTCGTTTCCGGGAGAAAATTGGCATTGGCGGCTTGTGATTGGCTGAAAAAGCTGTCTATCAATTTCAGCCAATCAAAAGTTGTCAATGTGTGAGCCAATCAGGATGTGATACACCCCAATATCCCACCCTGATTGGCTAAAACACTTGTCTATCTTTCTGGGAACCAATCACAAGGCTCAGATGCCTTCAGCCAATCACTATGGGATACACCCCCACGGAGTGATTGGTAGAAGACATCTGCGCATCCTGATTGGCTCCTACATTGACGACTTTTGATTGGCTGACAGCTTTTTCAGCCAATCACAAGCCGCCAATGCCAATTTCCTCCCGGAAACGACTCCGGGAGGTTCATTAGCGTCGGGGAGGTCTGCCAGTGCAGACCTCCGTTAGTTTTTTTTTTTTTTTTTTAGAGCGCGGATGGTTCCGCGGCCCAGCCGGGGCTGAAGGAGAGAAGGCCGGGGACATCGCGGGGAGGTAAGTTAAATGTATATTTAGATGTTTATATGTGTATTTTATTTATTGTATATACATTGTATTAATGTATTCATGTAATGTGTTTTTTTTTTAACAGGGCCGCGCCGGAAGAGCTAAACAGTGACGGGACATGCTGTAAAGGTGAGTTGAATATTTAGAATGTATAGAATGTTTATTTATTGGATGTTAATGTTTTGTACTAATTTTTTTTTTATTTGACCCATAGGTTAGTGATCTGAAGCAACATCTTAAAGGTAAGTGGTCTTAATTTATTGATTTTAGCTTAGAATTAGGGTCTGTGTAGTTAGGACTGTAATTATTTTATTTTAGAATTAGGGTCTGTGTATGTAGTTAGGACTGTAATTATTTTATTTTATTTTAGAATAAGGGTCTGTGTATGTAGTTAGGATTTTTTGTATATTAGATAGATAGGGGGATGTATTTGATATAGTTAGGATTTATTTTAAATTAAATAGATTGTATGTTAGATAGATAGGGGGTATTTGATTTGGACTATATTTAATATATTATATGTAATATATTATATGTAATATATTATATTTAATATATTCTATGTAATATATTATATGTAATATATTATATGTAATGTATGTAATGTCATGTATTGTATGTCATGTATGTAATGTATTATATGTATGTATTGTATTGTGTTTATCTGTCTTTCCTTTTCAGGTGTGTAATTTTTTTATTTTCTGTAGTGGGGGGTGGGGTTGTAATGTATTTTTTTGTTTTCTGTAGTGGGGGGTGGGGTTGTAATGTATTTTTTTATTTTCTGTAGTGGGGGGTGGGGTTGTAATTTGTTTTTTTTCTGTACTGTAGGTTTTTTTGTTTTCTGTGCTGTAGGTTTTTTGTTTTTGTAATTAGAGTGTTGGGGAGGTTTATTAGGGGGTAGGTAGTGTAGGTAGGTAGTGTAAGTGTTAATAGATTAGTGTAGAGGGGGGTTAGTTTAGATTAAATGGTTTATTGGGGGTTATAGTGTAGTGTTTGTAGTTAGTGTCATGATGGTCCTTGAGGACCATCATGGCACTTATGTGGTTAATGTTGGGTTGTAACAGGCCCATAATGGTAATAATATTCCCCTATGGGACTGATGGGGTTAAATAGAGCCTTATGGTGGTCTGTATTGACCACCATGAGTTAATGGGTTAATTTAGGGCTTATGGTGGTCTGTATTGACCATCATTAGTTAATGGGTTAATTTAGGCCTTATGGTGGTCTGTATTGACCATCATTAGTTAATGGGTTAATTTAGGCCTTATGGTGGTCTGTATTGACCATCATGAGTTAATGAATTAATTTAGGCCTTATGGTGGTCTGTATTGACCACCATGAGTTAATGGGATTATTTAGGCCTTATGGTGGTCTGTATTGACCATCATTAGTTAATGGGTTAAATAGAGCCTTATGGTGGTCTGTATTGACCATCATGAGTTAATGGGTTAATTTAGGCCTTATGGTGGTCTGTATTGACCACCATGAGTTAATGGGTTAATTTAGGCCTTATGGTGGTCTGTATTGACCATCATTAGTTAATGGGTTAAATAGAGCCTTATGGTGGTCTGTATTGACCATCATGAGTTAATGGGTTAATTTAGGCCTTATGGTGGTCTGTATTGACCATCATTAGTTAATGGGTTAATTTAGGCCTTATGGTGGTCTGTATTGACCATCATGAGTTAATGGGGTAATTATAGTTGCCTGGGGTTAATATTTTTAGTGCGAGTCCTTTCAGGACCTTTACGGTCCTTTGAGGACCCGCGAGGCGGGAAATTTAAAATTGAATTGCAGCAGGGTCACGATCGGTGCCGATCGGGGACCCCCGCTGCAGGGGGTTTATATGGGGACACTTCGGGGGTCCCGATGGGACCCCCAGCATAGAGGGGGGTTAATTTTAAGTGCCGCGGCCGGGATTGGGTAATAGTGTGCCGCGGCCCCTTTAGGGAGCCGCGGCGGGGAATTTTAAAAGTTTTAAATGCAGCGGGGGGCCTGATCTATGCAGATCGGGGACCCCCCCTGCAATGGGTTTATGTGGGGACAGACTTGGGGGTCCCGATGGGGACCCCCAGCATACAGGGGGTTAATTTTAAGTGCTGCGGCCGGCGGTTGGGTAATAGTGGTGCCGCGGGCCCCTTTTAAGGAGCCGCGGCGGAATTTAAAAGTTTAAATGCAGCGGGGACTGATCGGTGCCGATCGGGACCCCCGCTGCAAGGGGTTAATGTGTGGGGGCTGCAGGGGGTTCCTATGGACCCCCTGCAGCAAGGTGTTCATGTGAGGACACTTCGGGGGGTCCCGACAGGGCACCCCGCATTGAGGGGGGGGTTAATTTAGGTGACGGGGGGGTGGTTTGGAGTACCCCCGCACGGCAGGGCTTATGTGGGGGACTGCCGCGGAGGTCCCGTTTAGGACCCCCGCAGCACCTGATGTGGAGTGGGAGCCTGCGATATCATCTTCGCAGGCTGTCACTCCTCATGTACATTTTACGCAGTGTAGATACATACGGCCCTGCTGCGTAGCTCATTACGTTGCTCGCAAGCAGGGCTAATTTAATAGCATTGTAAGTTAGAGAAACTTTGTAGTACGTAGGGCTTAAGTAGAAGCCTCTTATTTACGAGGCTGGAATTTAATGAGGCCCCATATTCTTAAATACTTTAGAAATGTGCCACTCATGTTTCAAAGTATGTCCTGAAAATACCCCATGGATTCAGATGTCCTAAGGGTGAAATGTTGGACTAGTCCATTCTTATGGTTTTCAGTGGGTCATATGTACTAAAATATGATCCATCCAAGAGTTCTCCAACACCTCACCACTTAGTACATTTGACTCCATGTTGTATGTTTGAAATCCAGACTTTCTTAATCAAATATATGTTACTCTTTTCATATGATTCATGACTTGGCTTACACCAGCGTTTTATCGGATGTATATGCTTCTTAAAATCAACATTTTGTAAGAGCTATGGTCATTTTATTATTATAGTATTACCATATCCATAATGAAGTAATATTGTGAGATTGTCCATGGAGTCAAAAGGAATGCAATACAGGCATTCCCATATACATCACATGTGATTAGATTACAGGGTATTTAACAGCAGCCAAACATTCCATTATTATACAAGTGCAATACAATACATATATTTCAAACACCAGCCAATCTTTTCATTTATCCCCAAGATTGTATTCAGACATCAGCCAGGCATTTTCTGCCACCAGTATCAGATAACACATGTAAGGCAAATATCAGTTACATTTTCCTTTCTTAACCACACGATATAATACCTCATGCATGTATTTTAGTCTATAAAAATACCACTGGATATAATAAAATTATGAACCACACATTGCCTTACTGTCCACATGAGGTAGTACATCATGTAATCGAAACAATAGGAAGACATTCTTATTTACCACATAAGGTAATAAAGCATCCAACCTAAATATGAAGTTCACATTCTCCTAGAATACAATGAACAAGAAAGGACCTAAATCATCTTTCAGTTTTAAACTTCACTAGTCCCTGCAGTTAGATTTGATGGCTTTAAGTGTTAGACTTAGCAATGATGTTTAGGGTTAATATTAGAAATATGATTATTATTTAAAGTTTTTAACTCTGAATTTTTCTTAGCGTTTTTGTTAAACTTTGGACTGTTAGGATAATAAATATTAGCTGTAGAGTTTGGGTTATCAGAGCTATGGTTATTTGAGAGCATTAGGTAATTGGTTAGTGTCATTTAGAGGAAGATTATTTTTGAGTGTTGACATTTGTTTTTGGTTTATGTTTTGAGTCCCCCATAAAAGATTTTGATCACTTGGGGGCTTGGAGCGGTGCATTGCTGGGCTTGGACAATGGGGAATGTGCAGGGCAGAAAACTCATTATATTTTTCTATAGGCTTGAGGCCATTTTTCAACCGGAATATGTATAATTCCTAGGGTTGTCGCGGGCTGATCTATTAATCTACAGCACATGGTGGGAAATTCCAAAAGTCCAACTCAGGTTGAGTAGTACGCTCACCCTCAACAAGTACATCTGAGCCAGACTAGGTGGTGCCTATCCAAATGTATGATGAATGACATGTATGCTCAACTTTTTCTATCTTATGTTCTTCTGCATGGTATTAAACTCCAAGCTGGTGCCATGCTGTTTAAATTCACCCACGTTGTAGGCAATGCCACCATTGGCCATGACCTTGGCCTCAGGAGCCAATAGGAATAGTGTCATCAACACTTCTCCAATAGCCCAGCCACTGTGATGGTAGGAAGTTCAAACTACTTTGGTGACTGTCTATTCATTGGTTCACAGGCTGACCAAGGGCTAATTCTGACTGGTCACTCAACCTTTAGGTGGGGAATTCATACATGGTTTCTTTTAACTTTTTCACTAAAGTTTTAGCCAGTAAAAGAAAAATAGCAAAGCAAAGCAAATAATATAATAGACCTAGCTTCCCCTGAAGCACTACCCTAACTGATAAACAGTTTCCTCTTTAACAAGTCCTCATCCAACTAAACCTATTCTAACCATCATCTGTTCCAACTGGTTGTTCTAACCATCATCTAAGCTGTCCTTGTCACGAACCCCAGGACACTTTGACTTTTGGAGTCTAGCCACTGGACTCTGATGAACATTAGCCACATAGCCAGTTGTATCAAATGTGTCTTGAGAAAGACTTTACCACTTGTTGATTTGTTATGTTGTGTTATGTTGTGCATTTTTTTTCCCAAGCTCTGTTTTTTTTAAGCCCTGGTTTAATGCCGTGGATCACTAAGGCCCCTTTCCACCAGTGAATTTAAGCTTTGAGGGCTGTGGGTCAATTTTGCATTTTTGGGAACATTATTTTGTTTTGTGTGTGAAATGTGTTTAAAGGTGCTATCACATTAGGCTTATAGAAATATTACTCTACTCAGGTTGGATCCCAACTCCCCACCCAGACTTTCTGGCTCCAGGGCTCACATTATCTTTTCATCCCCTGCTGGAGAAAGCTGATAGCTGGGGCTGTAGACTCTTTGGCACAGAACTGGGGAAGTAGACAGGCTGATGTTGGGTCCTTGGAGCCAGTCCTAGCCCACACAAGAGTAATTAAATGGAGACAGGAAGTGTGAAACTTATGTTTTGCTAGGGGAGTGGCCAACTGCTGATTGGGACGGAACCTGTTTGAAAAGGTGTACTCGAAGATTATGCTGTCTCTGGAACACATAGTGTGTTCTTTGAGGGAATGGACTATAATCACTTAGCATCCTGAACTGATACTGGTATCCTAGAAGAAGGGGATAGATGAACCAGATGAGACCTGTGAGTAGGATTGCTCTCCTTGGCCTTTTCATGGCCAGTGAAGAGCAGATCGTGATGGCTATGCTGATCCATTGATCCTGTATTCTTGATGCTTCTGCTGATGATCCTGACATGACGGCCAGGCACAAATTAACTCTCCCCCTCACAATCCTGAGGGATAATTCCTGTATTCAAAGGCAGGAGTCTTGGGGTTAAAATAGAGCCCCTCTCTTGCGTTGTGACACTAGTATAAATTGGTGTCATCTAGCTGATTTTTCACAAGATGAGTCTCACAAGATCCATAGCTATCCTCTCAAGCAGCTCATCAATAATTGGTAATGGTATCAATGGGGCCCGCAGTTCAGGTCAAGTGTGGTCACCTGGCATTCTGGATAGGATGGACAATATTGACCCACTTTTGCATATATGATCAATAAAAGCGTATTTAAATTCGTCCTAATTTTTTAGCACTTCCTAGTTGTCCTCCAAGCAGGTTTTGATGAGCCAGGTCTAGAACTTTCCTTCTATCTTTTTAGGCACCAAAGCCTCATCACCTGAAGAGACTATTCTGTAAACCTAATTGTTCTGTAGAATGAAGTATGGGCCTTGGTTCCTCTCTCTTCCAGGAACGTATACCCCATTTACTTCTCTAAGCACATTCCATTTATTTTGAAGTGGTGTGTTAGAAACTTGATCAAGTGCAAAGATCCTGTGCAAAGTGATTGTTTTCAGAGGAAAACTGCTGTAATGAAAAATCTTATTATTTAGAATAGCAGATTATCTGTCAAATTCTCTTTTATCCTCAGTCTGACTGACAGCTAAAGCATTTCTGCTTATTTCTGTACTAACCTATTTGTTTTTTGGTAAATCCATCGTTGTTTTCGGCCTTCCTTGGACCAGAGAATACATCGATAAATGCTGCGGTTTCTTTACCATTAACTTTACAAAGTCTGTGACTCACATACACATCTTGTATGACTCTGTCACACCCTATAAATGGTAAGCACCATAAAAAATGAAGGGGTTATAATCTTCTGTAAAATAGAATGCTGGATCAGTGGAGGGAGCTCTTGGCTGCTGAACGATAAGAAGGCTTTTTGGAGGAGCTGGTGTACAAGGAAGTGGCCCTGGAGCATGCATAGAATGCTGTACTCAGGATAGGGCAGCTCAGCGATGGGAACCCTCCTTCCACCTAGAAGTACCCAACTGGCGTCAATGGTCGCTGCAGGATTAGAGAAAGCAGTAGTAATAGAAGTACCACTGGGATTGGTGGAGTCGAGATCTAGATGTTAGATCTACATTTCCCTGGAGATCCCCATCTTGATCAACCATAAGATCCATATAAAGTGTATACCTGACACTCTTCAGGACCAGCGCCCCAACGGAGGTCCAATCCTATTGTGTGCTAGATGTTACCAAGGTTAATTGGGAGGTGGAAGGACAGATATTCTGTGAAGAAATTGCCCCAGTAGAAGCATGGGTCAACATCACAACAGCCCTGTGGACCTGAGCCAAGGTACAGAACCTACAATGATGCTGATGATAGTTGAGCAAGAACTGATGACCTAAAAGTGAAAATTGTTAAAGAATATGATCCCCTTGGCTCATCAATTCAGTGGCTGCATCAGTTCAATGGAAAGGAACAGGAGAAGATCTGAGGGAAATAACCATGCAATTTTTCACTGGAACAGTTCCGGCCTGCTTGTGTTCCCAATCGAGAAGATGGAGTTGCCTGGCCCATTGAAGGAGCATCAGTGGATGACTGATCACAAATCGGAGACATCCAATTGGAAAAGAGCACAAAGGAGCACTGGCACACTTGAGGAACCATCCTGCAGTGGAAGCAGCTGGAGGAAGAGGACAGAGGAAGGAGATATTCCACAAGCCCACAGTGGAAGCTTGAATGGTCACCCCCACTGTTAGTGATTGTGGGGGAGGAGGGTCGGGCACAATACCCATTGGATCTGCTCCATAAAGTTGTTCCACAGTGTCCTGACAGTTTTCCATTAATGGATCCCTACTTCCTTTTGGTTGTGTGTGTAGATCATCTCTCCAGGGTTCTGTCAGAGCTACTTCATCCTAATCCTATTCTCCAACTTTGTAGCACTGGCCTAGTGAGGATTGATGAACTCTGATGGTTGGCAAGCCCTAATGTGAAAGAGCACAGGTCCTATAGCAACCATTTTCTGTTAAGATCTTGGAGGTCATGGTTCACTGGAGGGGAGAGTAACTCTTTTGAGTCCTTACTCTCCCATGAAAGAGCTGATCACTTGAGGACTTGGAACGGGCCATAGCCAGACTTGGACTATAGGGAATGCACAGAGCTGAAAATTCAATATATTTTCCATAGGCTGTAGGCCGTTTCTCAACTGGAACATTTAAAATTCCTTGGGTTGTCGGTGGCTGGTTTAATAGCCAACAGACCCTTGCAAGAAATTCCAAAAGCCCAGCCCGAGTTGAATAGTACGTTCACCTTAACATACTCTTGAGTCAGACCAAATGCTCCCAGCCCTAATGACGCTCACCTTTCCTACGTTAGCTTCTTCCTCATGATATTCAGCACCAAGTTGGTGCCTTCCTGTTTAAATTCACCCACGTTGTAGGCAATCACACTATTGAACTTGACCCTGGCCTCAAAGGACAATAGGAATAGCACCCACATCGGCACTTCTCAATAGTCCATGCTCTGTAGAGGAAGTAAGTGAAAACCACATTGGTTCACAGGAAACCAATCACAGACCCTCCTAAAACTGAACTTTATTGTGATTTACTCTGTGCGATCACTTTAACCTTCAGTAGTAAAAATTGATGGAAATAATTATACTTTTGACAAGATCCCCAAGGCCTAGACCTAGAACAACACTTATTAGAAGGGTTGCAAAGTATGAATGACTAAGCAAAAAAGAGTAGAGGTGCTCATCTGAGAACGAAGAATACCAAGTAAGTTTGTCTTTAGATCTGGTTACCTAGTTAGAAAGCAGCCTCATTTAGCTAACTTGTGCACTTTACAGGGAGAAATTCAGGCAATGCTACCCTGAACCCTTGCTGACTTTGCTTTATGGAGTAGAGCTGCACTTCACTGAAAGGGCCCACAGAGGTTGAAACATTTGTCCGGGGTTTGCTGTTTATTCTGTTCAGGATTGCCTGGTGTTTCAGGGCTGGATCTCTCTTTTGAGTGAGATTGGACTGATATACTATAGGGTATTTCTCCCTGTGAAGGGTACAAGTGAGCTAAAAGAGGCTGCTCTCTGAGTAGATTACCAGACCCATAGAATAAACCTACTTAGGTAGAGGAATACCTCTGCTCTTTTTGCAAAGTATAAATGACAAATACCACTTTTCTTATGATGCATTTTTATGCTTCCTTTTACTCATGTTCTCACATTCTTTGAACATTCTTAAGAGCTAAAGATGACAAGTGATTTCTTTTTACATACACATATGGGGAATATCATTAGCTAGAGGCAAAATTCACAAAGATTCACAGGTTCACAATGAGGTCCACCAAGGGTGTTATGGAAATATTTCTCATACAAGAAAGCTATTGAAACCTTGATGAACCACTTCACACCGTCTGTGAAGCTTAGTGAATTTTGGCTAAAGAGTACTGTTTAATTTTTTTTTTTTTTACAAATGTTATTTACTTATTCTTATGTATTTTGTTGTGGCAGCATGTCATATTGATTGAGATGAATGAAAAAAAATGTTTTATTTAGCATGTTCAGTGGCCGTAAATATGCCACTGAACATGCTAAATACATTTTAGATTGATTGATGTAGAACTTTGGCTCAGAACTGCATTTACTGTTATTTAGTATTCACTGCCAGTTATACCACCTTGAAGTTGGCAAGAAATCTGAGTTTCCTAACAGTGTTCATAACAAATAGCATATCGGAGACATCCAAATTAAACCAGTAAAAGCCTTTCTAAAAAGTTGGTTCCCTTGAGATTTAATGTAAATGAAGCTGAACCCTTGCACACCTCAATATTGGCTGCTAAAGTGAATAGTCACAAAGAAGTGCACAGTGATTGTGACCTTCCAGGCTATATATTATACGTGTTAAAGTGTTAAAGGAACGCTGTAAACCCTAAGAGGAATTTGGTATTTTTATATTGGCTTGATCATTAATATTTAATAATTTACAAAATAAATATTCAATATAATAAATACATTCATTTTAGAGAGCCTTCAGTTTAGATGATTGTCTCCACCCTGTTAACATCAAAGGGAATGGTGGTTTGATTGAGAGATAGGCTCATCTCTTAAGGAAAGGTTCAAATAATTATATTCATAGGCTGCCCACACAGAAAAAGCTTGTGGCCAAGGCAAACTATGTTAACACAACATTTTGTTTCAGCCAACCGAGAGCATTGTGCTGGTATAACTTTGTGCCTAAAAATTTAGCACTGCCTGCTAGACTAAGGTGCCTTCCCCATTGGATCATATAGTGAATGGAGACAAACAACAACAGAATTTCATCTTTGAAGCAAGTTTAATATTTAATTTTTTTTTTTTTTAATCATTGAATATTATTTTACTCATGACCCATGCCTTATTAAAACACCTAGTTTGAGTCCTTAGGGCATGACAGAGGTCCTTACAGGGTTAGAAAGCTTTTTTTTTTAGTACCTTCCCCTCCAATGCGATGTTAGCAAATGTGTTGTCCAACACTTTGTGAGTTAATGTCCTTTGTGAGTTATTGTGTAAATGTATTTACACAATGGTTTGAGGTAGATAAATGACCTTTGTGAGTTAATGTCCTTTGTGAGTTATTGGGTAAATGTATTTACACAATGGTTTGAGGTGGATAAATGACCTTATAATAAATGGGACTTCTCCAAACAAAGTGTTGTGCAAAAATCTAGTATCTAACTGTACTTCCTCCACTACACTGTGTGCAACCTCTTCAGTTTCTAAGATACAAAATAATTATGTTTGATGAATACCCTGATGTCTAAATAACAAATATTAAACAGATAAACATATTTAAACCCACCAACAAATACATTAGCACCATGCGCATACCATTTTAGCAAGGAAAGACATTGAGGTAACAAAGGTCCCAGGATGTGCTTCTTATTGGAGTAATTAGTGATGACAGTTTCACATCATCAGCTGATAGGAAGGCTAACAGCCAGGGGGAGGAGTCACATCATTATACACGCTTCCTGTATGTGTACTTTTCATTCTGTGTTGCTTATTCATAAGACGTTATATTTAGATTTTATTTCTTGAGAACCACTTCAATTGTACATATTTGATTCACTTCTTGAGAACCATGTAATAATTTATTAAAATACAGATCCAAACATTATCTTGGGCTAAAATGGCAGTAATTCTGTGTTAATATAAAATCTAATAAAGCCCCAAACAATTTCAAAACATTAACTGAAACCTTCCACCACTAAAGATAATCACACATTACTGGGAAATGCATCACAGACAAATATAATTTAGGCTTAAGGATTTATCATTTTTCAAATAAGCAAAGCATAGTAGGTTACCCAGAATATAACATTAGCTTTCAGATCTTGAATACATGGTAATGTGAAAGACTAAAATAAACTTTGATCTAATAATATATGAGCCAATCCTTTAGTGGCAGTTTAAATATATATGTCTATTATTATCCAGAACAAATTGAAGTCCTTGAGAGTTTATTTTTATAATCTTTTTTTACTCTAGTTTCCATTGTTATCAGAACACATTGTTCCCAATAAAAGCATCTTCAGCACATAGTTGGGTACAAAGCACTTTGATTGAACGTGTGAATACTTTCCATGCTTTCTGAAGGATAATAAAGGGCACTAGATTTGCAAATAAAATATTTATTGTTATTGACATTGAACATAGCACAGTAAATGTTTACCTGCTTCCTTTCCTTTCTTACTTCCAAATTGCTGGTGTTAACAATGTTAGTATAATTGCAAATTGTGTTTGTGTGTTCTTCTGCAATGCACATTTTGATTAGGGATTTTTAACTTGATTAACATATCAGTATAAATTTATGATAAATGGTTATCAAAAATAATGTAGCCCGGTGTTATAATTTATTTCATACAATTAAATCCTCTAGACCACAATATTATGGCACATTGCGCCATAAATTTACCATCCAGTTTCATGCAGAAACAGGGCCAGATTTTCCATTTGGCAGAAAAGGTAACTGCCTATGAGATCCAGTCTTTAGGGGAGATGATGTGCCTGATGTTATTAATATCTAAAAATATTGCTAGAAGGTCTGCTACTCATACTAACTGGTCAGAAAGTATTGAGTGACTATCAATGTTCCTCTGTGATTTAAATGTGCAACTCACGAATACACTCTCAAGCTTCACAGGTTTTTGGGAGTTTTCACATCAATGATATCAAATGAAGGCAGAAGAACCTCTCTTGTAAGAATCCCATGGGAATCTAGGACATTACTTTGAAGTCAATCACAGATTTGAGAATCTCCACGTGTGAAATGAGATTTTCATGCTGCATGTGATGAGAATCACATCGGGACATTAAGCACGAGAAAGGAGAAGTGGGAAATTGGAAAGTCCTCAGACTTCCACTTCTAAAAAATAAGTGATTCCCTATTAACCTCATCTCTACCAGTGCTTCCAGACCTTTTATTATTATCCTTTATTTGTAACTCGCCAACATAATCTGTAGCCCTATACATGGGTTAAGTACAAGTCAAAAACAATATTAACACATTACAAAACAATTGAGGGACCTGTCTTTGAGATAAACATCAAACATACATAGGGCCTAATTCAAATGCGATTTGGCCAATTGAAAAGGGCTCTATATAAGCACGGAGCATATTTTTTTACAGAAGTTTTTAGTTAGTGAAGAATTAAAAACTTCTGTACAAAAAATATGCTATGTGCTTATATAGAGCCCTATTCAATTGGCCAAATCACATTTGAATGAGGCCCATAGTTGCTTGTTTCCAAAGCATGTTACAAGATTGGTAACTTGTAAATTTACAATCTAAAGGATTGTACTAAAAGCTGAATTGAGGGACAAGGCACCAGTTTCTGTTATGAAAAGCCGTAAGCAGTTGCATACTTTGCTGAGTGATAAATTAAGCATTGCACGCAGTCATCTGGTTCATTATTTATTGATATAAATTTGTAAAATAACAAAGAACTGGAGGATCATTCTGTAGAAATAAAAAGGAAAAATGGCTATACAAATTACTAAAATGCACAAGGTTCTTAACCTTAAGAAACCTGCCTAATCATAAAAATATGCTCACATATTGTTGCCATCCTCACAAATATAACAATATTATAATTCTATTGATAAGGCACAATATATGTACACTGTGCTAAGTAATCTAGTTGAAATATACACAAAATTGCACCAACACTCTACTTATAGCAAAGCCAGTTTAAAACAAATTTCTGACCAAAATAGCTGTTTATCTGATATTTTCCACATCTGTAAATTATGATTTCCAGTAAATTAAAGCATGAAATTATTAATAGATTCTTTAAATATTAACAATTTCCTTATAATAAACACAGAATATAATCATGTAAGTAGGGGACCTACAATAATACACACATCTGTCTAATTTAATAATGGTATATATACCTAGTGGTGTCTGCTTACATGAGGCGCTATTCTTTCCAGGAAACCCTTCTACTGAGTTCTAATTATATGGAAAAGCTCTATGAAGACGTTACGATAAACTTATGTTAAGGAATTCATTGAAGATAAGCAAATCTACTCAAACAATTTAGTGGAAAGAAAATATTCTTCACATTTCCCATTTATCTGTATCTGCCATCGCAGCCAATTTTGAAAGGGACTTCCACACGTTCTTTGCAATTACGGTAAAGTACTATTTTGTTTTATAAAAGTGGAAATCTAGCTTCCTCAAAATTGTCATCAACTTCCTTCACAACACTTAATTAATCGTGAGCATATTTATATTTAAATGACAATTGTGATATGTTTATGCTCAAACTAAAATTAAATATGTTGGTATGGAACTCTTTTCAATAAACTCATAGGTGGTGGATATATTTAATAAGTTTAGAGGTTTGTTACAAGTGTGGCAAAAAACTATAGTTTCTACGTTATTCTGTGCAGCCTATTTACTAAAGTATGAATAATCTGCTACATAGAACAACAAAAGGATTTGAGTGAGCTCTCCTCATTTGTGAAAAATCTCACCATATGCAATATAGCCATACTGTTCTTCAGTATTTCTAATAATATTGAATTCCACTCATATAGTATCCTTTCCTTACAGATCATCACACCTCCTCCATGATCTCTCTGACCTCTTAGACAACATCCACTACCTTCTCTCACTTTGCAATAATCATGATTCTCTTACATCCCAAACTCACAGACATTTTATGTTCCTCCCATCATCCGATCCCTCATATGCTAGAGTTCCAAAAGAAACAACCTCATCTCCATTACTTGTCCGATTGTTATAACCAACATCTGGAAGTTTGAGTTTCTCTCCTGTTCATATGATACAGACAGCTGTAAATGACTTTACCTTCAGTGATGTCATCCACTGTGACATATGTTAATGTCATCCTCAAGGGAGCAATATCAACATCCAATTAACTTGACAGTGTTGGCGAGTTGTAATGTCGCGAACATCAAATTTTCGGTTTGCGAACCGCGGACGCGAATTCCATCAAATGTTCACGAACGGTAACCCGCCATAGACTTCAATGGGCAGGCGAATTTCAAAACCCACAGGGACTATTTCTGGCCACAATAGTGATGGGAAAGTTGTTTCAACGGGACTAACACCTGGACTGTGGCATGCCGGAGGGGGATCCATGGCAAAACTCCCACGGAAAATTACATAGTTGATGCAGAGTCTGGTTTTCAGCCATAAAGGGCATAAATCACCTAACATCCCTAAATTGTTTGGAATAACATGCTTTAAAACATCAGGTATGATGTTGTATCGATCAGGTAGTGTAAGGGTTACACCCGCTTGACAGTAACAGACCAATCTCCCCGTTTAATGCACCTCAAACAACCGCAAACAGTCCCTTTGCACAACCGCAAACTCCCCATTTGCACAAGGTTGGATACCAAGCTAGCCATGTCCCGTTCCTTGTCCTCACTGATGTCATTGAAGGTCTCTTCCTCCACCCAGCCACCAAGGGTCCCCGAAAGGGGACAACAAGCCCCCTGGGACGCCTGCTGTGTTTGGTCTTCCACCTCCTCAAAGCCACCTTCCTCCTCTGACTCCTCTTCTTCACTCCCAGAGTCTGGGGGCTTCCACTGCCCAGCATGGAAGATTATACACAGGTCAGAGTCTGGGGGCTTCCACTGCCCAGCATGGAATATTATACACAGGTCAGAGTTTGGGGGCTTCCACTGCCCAGCATGGAATATTATACACAGGTCAGAGTCTGGGGGCTTCCACTGCCCAGCATGGAATATTATACACAGGTCAGAGTCTGGGGGCTTCCACTGCCCAGCATGGAATATTATACACCGGTCAGAGTCTGGGGGCTTCCACTGCCCAGCATGGAATATTATACACAGGTCAGAGTCTGAGGGCTTCCACTGCCCAGCATGGAATATTATACACAGGTCAGAGTCTGGGGGCTTCCACTGCACAGCATGGAATATTATACACAGGTCAGAGTCTGGGGCTTCCACTGCCCAGCATGGAATAATTATACACAGGTCAGAGTCTGGGGGCTTCCACTGCCCAGCATGGAATATTATACACAGGTCAGAGTCTGGGGGCTTCCACTGCACAGCATGGAATATTATACACAGGTCAGAGTCTGGGGGCTTCCGCTGCACAGCATGGAAGATTATACGCGTTGCCTCTGTCAACCGGCCTGTGTGTATTTAGAGAACCACACTTTAAGGCCCTTAACCTGGGACAAGGTGGCTTGGCTATCAGAATTGCCTCAGAGCCTTAAAAACTCGCCAAACCCCCTAATCAGACACTCACTATCATACTGGAAATGGGCCAAGAAACACACAGGTTTGTTCCCTGGATCCACCCAAATGACCCCAATTCTTGACCACCCTCAGGCCCCGAAACACATGAGCACAACATCACAACACTGATGGAGGTCAAGGAAACTAGATTGACTGGGAGACTGGTTAGTAAAGGGCCAGATGCTCACCTATGAGGAACTGAGGGACAAGCATGAGCTACCGCTGTCAGAACATTACAATTACTGTAGGCTGAGGCATTTCACACACTCCCTGACCCAGAAACAGGGGACACCGGTCTTAAATTGGTTCTCCAAAATTTGTAAAGATAAACCTCTCTCAAGGGGGATCATTGGGTCGCTTTACAAATATAAAACATTTGTTACTGGTTGAAGCGACACTGGGGAAAGGCCCGGAGTGGGGGAGCCCTGGAGACCCTTCAGAAGCAACCGGCGGCAAAATCATCCCAGGAAAGGAGAGGTCGCTTACTGAAGCCTGCCCTAGGGTAACCCAAGGGTGATTGCCCAGGTTAGATATTGTAAATAATAAGCTAATACTGCTGGAGGGATGATAGCTAATAGGACTTTGGTGTTACCTGCAGATATACTCTTTACTATTGTCTGTTTTACCATGTTTTAGGTATCTCTTAAATTGCAATCACAGTAAAAAATAAGAAAAATTATTAACCTTAAAAGTAAAAATAAGAAGGACTAGCCAGCTAACTTTCACAAAATGCCTCTATTGTCAATATGTATTTTTGCACAACTGTTATGCAAGACTGTTTAAAAATGCTTTATTTTTCATTACATGCTGTATGCCTTCTAAAATAAAATAATTTAAATGCAAAAATTAGGTATTGTTGCAGCGACCAGAAAAAATTATGTTAGTTTGCCAGGCAGAAAGTGCCCTAAAATATTGCGTCTTGAACCCTAGTTGGTGGCGGATAAGTCACGCAAGTCATCCGGCATTCAGGGATAAAATACAGCAGCGTGTGGACCATTATTAGCTCAAGGCAGCTCATCTATCAGGCCTTTTTTAATCGAATGTATAGCCCACTGTCAGTCCCTTCGGGATCCATCCCTCATTCATCTTAATAAAGGTGAGGTAATCTAGACTTTTTTGACCTAGGCGACTTCTCTTATCAGTGACAAAACCTCCTGCTGCACTGAAGGTCCTTTCTGACAGGACACTTGAAGCGGGGCAGGACAGAAGTTCTATGGCAAATTGGGATAGCTGTGGGCAGATGAGCAGGGACTGCTCAGGGAGAGACACAGAGTGGCGGATGGTTGAGAGGGGGCAAGCAGGGCAGCAGTGGTTGACGTGGCTGAAGATGCTGGACCAGGAGGAGGATGGCGGCTTTGACTTTGTGTGCTGCTTGTACTGATGTGTTGATCCCATAGGCGTTTGTGATGTGACATCATGTGCCTTCGCAAAGAAGTTGTACCTAGGTGGGTGTTGGACTTCCCATGACTCAGGTTGCAAATGGCATCACTGTTTTCACAGGCAGACACACGAAAAAATTGCCACACTGCTGAGCTCTGCAATGACGGCATTCTGGTGGTGGCAAAAGCATGTGTTGACTGGCGTGCTGCCTGGCTGACCCCGGGTGCCGATGCATGCTGTCTGACTGTGCCACTAGCTACTTTCGACGACCTCCCGCTGCTTCCAACTCATCTCCTCCTCCTCTCTGTCTCCCCATCTGAACTTTCCTCCTGTTCTTCTTCCTCTTATAGCGGGCACCCACGTGACATCCACTGACGCATCGTCATCATCAACCGCTTCACTTGTATCTGACAACTCAACAAAGGAAGCAGCACCGGGTACAACATCATCATCATCATCAGACCGTACGTCCATGTGTGTAATGCTGCCTGACTGGGACATATCCCTGTTATCTACATCCTCTGGCACTAATGTTTGCGCATCACTCATTTCTTCCAACGGATGTGTTAATAACTCTGCTGACGGATCAAGTGAAGCGGCTGTGGTGTTAGTGTTGGTGGTGGCGGCAGGCGGGCGAGTGGTAACTGGAGAGGGGCCCGAAGCTAAGCTGGAGGAGGATGGTGCGTCTAGGTTCCGAGTGGAAGCTGTAGAATATTGGGTGTCCTGTGTTAGCCAGTCAACCATGTCCTCAGAACTGTTCAAGTTCAGGGTACGTTGCCTCTGAGAACTGAGCATTATTCTAGGGCCAAAGGGAATCACAGCACCACGACGGCCCCTGCGGGGTGGCCTGCCTCTGCCTGTCATTTTTTTTATGATTAGTGGTACTATGCGTGCAAGCTACTGTGACACCAGATATGAGTGTCACTGCGCACTGGCAAAAGTTGGCAGACAAGATGCAATAGGCCTCACACACACGCCTGTAGGCAGGCAACTGATATTCAATCGATTACAGCAAAAAAAGGGTTGTTTTATTTCACTGCACACTACGGTTGCACTAGATATGAGTGTCACTGTGCACTGGCAAAAGTTGGCAGACTAGATGCAATAGGCCTCACACACACGCCTTTAGGCAGGCTACTGATATTCAATAGATTACAGTAAAAAAGGGGTTGTTTGATTTCACTGCACACTACGGTGGCACTAAATATGAGTGTCACTGTGCACCGGCAAAAGTTGGCAGACTAGATGCAATAGGCCTCACACACACGCCTGTAGGCAGGCAACTGATATTCAATCGATTACAGTAAAAAAAGGGTTGTTTTATTTCACTGCATACTACAGCAGCACTAGATATGAGTGTCACTGCGCACTGGCAAAAGTTGGCAGACTAGATGCAATAGGCCTCACACACACGCCTTTAGGCAGGCTACTGATATTCAATCGATTACAGTAAAAAAAGGGTTGTTTTATTTCACTGCATACTACAGCAGCACTAGATATGAGTGTCACTGCGCACTGGCAAAAGTTGGCAGACTAGATGCAATAGGCCTCACACACACGCCTTTAGGCAGGCTACTGATATTCAATCGATTACAGTAAAAAAAGGGTTGTTTTATTTCACTGCACACTACGGTGGCACTAGATATGAGTGTCACTGTGCACTGGCAAAAGTTGGCAGACTAGATGCAATAGGCCTCACACACACGCCTGTAGGCAGGCAACTGATATTCAATCGATTACAGTAAAAAAAGGGTTGTTTTATTTCACTGCATACTACAGCAGCACTAGATATGAGTGTCACTGCGCACTGGCAAAAGTTGGCAGACTAGATGCAATAGGCCTCACACACACGCCTTTAGGCAGGCTACTGATATTCAATCGATTACAGTAAAAAAAAGGGTTGTTTTATTTCACTGCACACTACGGTGGCACTAGATATGAGTGTCACTGTGCACTGGCAAAAGTTGGCAGACTAGATGCAATAGGCCTCACACACACGCCTGTAGGCAGGCAACTGATATTCAATCGATTACAGTAAAAAAAGGGTTGTTTGATTTCACTGCACACTACGGTTGCACTAGATATGAGTGTCACTGCACACTGGCAAAAGTTGGCAGACTAGATGCAATAGGCCTCACACACACGCCTGTAGGCAGGCTACTGATATTCAATCGATTACAGTAAAAAAAGGGTTGTTTTATTTTACTGCACACTACGGTGGCACTAGATATGAGTGTCACTGCGCACTGGCAAAAGTTGGCAGACTAGATGCAATAGGCCTCACACACACACCTTTAGGCAGGCTACTGATATTCAATCGATTACAGTAAAAAAAGGGTTGTTTTATTTCACTGCACACTACGTGCACCTAGATATGAGTGTCACTGCGCACTGGCAAAAGTTGGCAGACTAGATGCAATAGGCCTCACACACACGCCTTTAGGCAGGCTACTGATATTCAATCGATTACAGTAAAAAAAGGGTTGTTTTATTTCACTGCACACTACGGTTGCACTAGATATGAGTGTCACTGTGCACTGGCAAAAGTTGGCAGACTAGATGCAATAGGCCTCACACACACGCTAGCAGGCTGGCATATGCAATTAGATTACACAGAAAAAAGTAATAAGATAAAATAAAAGGGCTTTTTGGGTTGCTGTCCTTGCAGCAGATATCAAAGGAGTCCTTCAGGTGTGTAGTTAAAGCTAAATACACAGCCTGGCTATCTATTTCCCTATTAAATCAGCAGAAAAAAATAATAAAATAAAATAAATGATGTTCTAGCCCTAAAAAGGGCTTTTGGGGTTGCTGTCCTTGCAGCAGATATCAAAGGAGTCCTTCAGGTGTGTAGTTAAAGCTAAATACACAGCCTGGCTATCTATTTCCCTATTAAATCAAGAGCAGGTAGAATATATCTCCTCTCTCTACGAATGCAGCTACAGAATGATTCTAAAATGGAGGCTGTCATACAGATGGAAGGCTCTGGAAGGGAGTGTATGCTGCTGATTGGCTGGAATGTGTCTGCTGACTGTAAGGTGCAGGGTCAAAGTTTCCTCAATGATAAAGAATAGGCGGCGGACTGAAAAGCGTATATGTTCGCCGTTCGTTTGCGAACGCGAACATGCAAAAATCGCCGCGAATAGTTCTCCGGCGAACTGTTCAGGACATCACTAAAGGCGAGAGCTTTATTTTATGTGGATTTGGGGCTCAAACAAATGGCAACTGGAAACCTTAAATCAGATGCTTAAACACATTTATTATTTCACAAAAAAAAATACTAAAGAATAAAAAAATAAAAACCTAGCTCCCCGTCAGAGCCTACCTCACTTTGTCTCTCTCTATAAGATTGGTAGCTAGATCACTGCCACCTTATACAAAACTAAAAATAGCAAGTCTATCGAGGCAACAGTCCTTCTTGCAGTGCACCCACAGCCTCCTAACTTGCTCTCCATCACAGTCTGTTGTCCACCAGCTTGTCCTCCAATGGATTCTCCTGGATTGGTGTCTCCTGTAACCTACTGTCTATGTTCACTTCAAGCCAAACTCTCTTGCAGCCTACGCCTGCAACCTTTTAATTGTATTTCAGACTTTCTGCAACTCAACAACACCAAAGCTCTGGTCTTGCCACATCACATATCCATTTTCTGGTGATATAAATCTAGTTCCCATAGCAGTTTCTTCTCTCCAAGATCACCGCTCCCATAACGTAAAGCCTTATAACATGTTCTTACTTCTGTGACATAATATTATTACATACATTTTTTTCTTTAGGTCAGTTATTTTCTGGATTTATCTTTAAACTCAAACTTATACTCATATTTCTATTCAAATGAAGTGCACTCTTTTTGATGATAAGAGGAACACTCATGAGATGCATTGTGAGTCTTCTAAAATGAGATTTTGAATCCAGCTGGGACTCGTGAATTCAAATTGTTTACAGATCTTCTCCGCACTTGCAGTCCTAGTTCAATTCATGTGATAGTTCTGTTTATATTGTTCATGCCAAGCTGAAAAAGAATCTGTCACAGCGCCAGAGGACTCTACATAAAACCTTTCATTGCAGTAAATTGAGTCAGTGGTTATGGCATTAAGCCAGAATGTATCACAGCCTCAGGTTTTCTGACATTTAGTTAGTGCCTCAGTGAGGTTACTAAGATACATAGCTAGGAAAGCCCTTGATTCATTTGGAATATGTTTGCTGGAGGAGTTATTTAAAAAAAAAAACATACAACATAGTAATAGTCTCATTAGCTGGTTATTTTAGCTGTGTATTTTTTTTTACAGATTATTATGTTTATTTTAATGTTTTTTTTATTATCTTGCTTAGGTTCAAATCTGCACCTTACAGGATTGCCCAGTTCTACCAGCAAAGTTCAGTTACATGTGGATTTTATCACTATAACAATTTGTGCTGTCAATAAGGTGGTTGTGGCCCCATATCTATAGGGCAGCTGAAGGTTGTGACGTGCATAGCAAACTAAAAACATTAATAGCTTTGTAAGCCAAGTATATAAAGTAATTTCAGAGAAAATATTACTTTTAGCACAATCAGCTTGGGTTGACATACCTGTATTTCTTCCTATTGATGGCGTGATGGGGTGGGTACGGATCTGGGAGAACATGGAGCCCTATTCAATTGCAAATTGAAATTTACTACAGTTACAGAGTGATTCAATTGAACAAGGCCGCAAGTTAAGGCCAGAAGCTTCAAGACCGTAAATCTTTCCCGCGCCCGCAAGCTGTTAGGGGTCTGGAAAAATGTGGTCCGCAGTTACAATATAATCCCGTAATTACGGAGTGCGGCACAGGCCTCTCAGTCAATAGAAGGCAGGCTAGCTTAAGATGATTGACAGAGGGAGATTATAAAGTTGCGTTCCACCTGCCCCACCGTTGACTGTGTTGTAGATTCTTCCGAAACAGCAGGCAGGTCCCGGAGTTGGTGATAGAGAGAGAGCAGGCTATTTATTAGGGCAGGAAGTTACAGTTTTATTCTTTTACATTATTCTAACAACTATTTCACATTAAATTTTGATTACACACATTTACAGATTACTCATAATAGAAATACACATATATTAAATAACACACATAGATACACATAGAGCTAGATCACTCCAAACACACACTCTAACAGTTAATAAATACACATAAAACACAATCCCCCCCCCCCCCGATATATACAGTTGTGCTCAAAAGTTTGCATACCCTTGGTGAATTGGTATTATATGTATAATTTCTAAAGAAAACATAAGTAAGCAGGCAAAACACATTTATTTTATTTCTCATGGGATCCATATTCAACTGTAGGTTATAACAGAATGGCCCAATCATAAAACAAACATGGCAACAAAGAAAAAAATGAAATTACCCTATTCAAAAGTTTGCATACCCTTAGTTCTTAATACTGTGTATTGCCCCCTTTAGCATCAATGACAGTGTGCAGTCTTTTGTAATTACTGTCTATGAGGCCCCTAATTCTATCAGGTGGTATAGCTGCCTATTTGTCTTGGCAAAATGCCTCCAGGTCATGCAAAGTCATTGATCGTCTTGCATGAACTGCATGTTTGAGATCTTGTGCTTAGGGTCATTGTCATGCTGGAAAGTCCAAGAGCACCCCATGCACAGCTATCGTGTAGAAGAATGCAAATTGTCTGCCAATATTTTCTGATAACATGCTAGAGCTCCCCCCCAAACATCAGTGAGCCACCACCATGCTTCACAGTGGGGATGGTATTATTTTCACTATAGGCCTTGTTGACCTCTCTCCAAACATAGCACTTATGGTTGTGACCATAAAGCTCTGTTGGTCTTGTCACTCCAATTTACAGTGTGCCAGAAGCTGTGAGGCATGTCAAGGCGTCGTCGGGCATATTGTAACCAATCTTTTATGTGGCATTGCTGCAGTAAAGGCTTCTTTCTGGCAACTCGACAATGCAGCGAATTTTTCTTCAAGTATGGTCTTTTTCCAGAGTAGTCTGTATTTCTCCTGAGGTTACCTGTGGGTTTTTCTTTCTATTCCGAACAATTCTTCTGGCTGTTGTGGCTGAAATCTTTCTTGGTCTACCTGACCTTGGCTTGGATCCCAGAGTTTTCCACTTCTTAATAAGTGATTAAAAAGTACTGACTGGCATTTTCAAGTCTTTGGATATCTTTTTATATCCTTTTCCATCTTTATGAAGTTCCATTACCTTGCTATGCAGGTTTTTTGACAGTTCTTTTCTGCTCCCCATGGCTCAGTATCTAGCCTGCTCAGTGCATACACGTGAGAGCTAAGAAACTCATTGACTATTTATACACAGACACTAATTGCGATTTAAAAATCCACATGTGTGGAATTTAACCTTTAATTGCCTGTGTGTGTCACCTTGTGTGTCTATAACAAGGCTAAACATTCAAGGGTATGTAAACTTTTGATCAGGGCCATTTTGGTGATATTTGTTATCATGTGATATAAAATGGCTTCATATGATCACTATCCTTCAATAAAAATTTTTTTTTTGCATGATCAGTCATATTCTCAAAATAAATGCCAAAATTTCACAATTTCTGCCAGGGTATGCAAACTTTTGAGCAGAACTGTATACAATGATACTTATTTTGATTTATCCTATATTATTTTTGGGATAATTATGGAGGGAGGAGAGAGGGGCGGAGTGGAATAGAGAGGTGGGGAGGGGCAGAAGAGGAGAGACAGGAAGGTGAGAGATGAGAGAGAGGTAGAAAGGTGGCCCTGGTGAGTGGTGGAGGAGAGGAGGTGAGGAGTGGTGGAGGAGAGGAAGAGGTGAGGAGTGTGGAGAAGAGGAGGTGAGGAATGGTGGAGGAGAGGAGGTGGAGAAGAGTGGCAGAGTGGAGGAGGAGAGTGGCGGAGTGGAGGTAATGGAGGAGGAGAGTGGAGTGGAGGAGGAGAGTGGAGATGTGGAGGAGGAGAGTGGAGGAGAAGAGTGGAGGAGGTGGAGGATGAGAAGGGGAGCCGGTGAGTGGTGACGTGGTGCCCATAGTGATAGGCACTCAAAGTTCAGGGTCAGAGGGAGAGGGGCTTGATCCTACGGGGGTAGTAGTTCGTGGAGGAACAGGCCTCAGGGGCAGACAAGGGAGCGCAGGATCCCTGTTCACAGTCAGAAGGGCAAGAGGCTGGGGGCTGGCACGGGGCCCCGAACTATACACACAAGGAGAATCTGGTCCTCCTTTGTGCGACCCATGGACATTCTGCTATCATTGCGGGGAGAGAAGTTAGGCCCGGGCCTAGGGTCCCGGCATGGAAGGAGGTTGAGGCCGCAGTGACAGCAATGGGCACAGCAGAAAGACATGTGAGGTCTGTGAAGAACCGCTTTGATGACGTCCGGCTCAAGGTGAAGAGGATGATGGCCAAGGAGGCGAGTCAAGCTGCAGCACCAAGTGGTGGCCCCAAAGTGACAGTCAGATACAACAAGTGGGAGATGGTCACCAAGAATGTTTTGAGCCAGTTGCCCACCGCTAAAGCTTCAGGCCTGGTGGACAAGCAGGATCCAGCCTCCATTTCAGGTGAATATCACATACACCAACATTCTACCACATGTACAGCACACACACTACACATGTACATGATGGCCAACAAGGACACTAACATGTCAGCTCTATGGAATTAACAAGGGATAGATAGATCAGTAATGCATCATTAAATCATAATGCTGACAAATCACTGTCATTCATGGGCACAATATCAGTAATCAACCAATAGAGAGTCCATGTGTGGGTGTGCCCACTGTAGTATGCAGTTACAGACCACAGCCGGAATCAAGATAGCGTTAGGAGCCAAAAATTATCAAGATCAAGAACCAATGAATGGATCATATCTAGCAAATTGTAGCTAATCTGAGTTGCAATTAAGAGAATCATCCAGGTTCAAGCCTAGATGTCAGATAGTTAGGAATGCACACAAAGCAATGTATTAGACATCATACTTAACACATATACCTTTCTTTTCTATTTTTCAGCTTCCAGGGGGTCTGGGTCCAGTGCTGACCCAGAGGCGGGGCGTCGGCTCCATTGGAGCAGGACATATGTATGGAACCCCTGCCCAGCAGGCTCCAGCGCAGGTGGAGGAGCAAAGGAGAGGAGCCGATGGCCCTGGTTCCGAGGAGGAGGAGTACATCATCTGGGCAGTGGGGTCACCAGCAGCACCATCACCGCACTGGTGGCATTCAACCCCACTGTCCCCCTCCTACAGAGATTGAGCCTGTCACCAGAGCCCTCCTACTTGTGGGACGAGCAGGGTTTGCCCCCACCTCCTCCTACCCCCAGCAATGAATCGATCTGGCCACCACCACCACCAGCTAAGGTTCCAGCTGGGCCACAGTCCCTCCCCACTGGGCCACCAACACCGCCACCTCCTCACGCATCAATGCCCCCAACAGACCTCCATCCCCACCACCACAAAGCCAGGAGGATCAGGGGAGATGCTGGCCAGCATGCACCAGATACTGGACACTGATGGGCGCTCATTGCACTGTGAGCCTCGAAAGCGAGGTGAGCAGTTGAGGCACATAGGACTTAGCAAGCAGGTGAGGCATGCAAAACTTACGACCCGTACATGCACTGTGCGCCTCGCAAAATTATGACTTTAACGGCCGAACCACAAAACTGAAAAGACATGGAAAAAAAACAAATATGCCTCAAATTAACTTACACACACACACACCACAGTGGGAGAGGCAGGGAGCCTGTGAGTCAGGTTGCAAGTTAATTTTGTGCATATTTGGCTTTTTTTTCACGAAAATGGGGCCCGAAGGACATAAAAAATAGCCCTAAGCATTAACACTTACCGAAAGCCAGTAACACTTATTACAATCCACTAACACTTACCCCAAGGCAGTAACACAACCCAAGACAGTAACACTCAAGTGCCAGGCCTATAAACTACATAGGGGGAGAGGCTTGCAATGAGCGACGAAGGTGCTCAGTGCAGGGCTCGCTAAGAGCGCCGAAGTTACAGCATTCCCAGCCTTAACATTATATTCCTATCGTTTTTGACGAGCAAGTACCGTGTATACTCGAGTATAAGCCGAACCGAGTATAAGCCGAAGCACCCATTTTACCACAAAATACTGGGTAAAATGAGTGACTCGAGTATAAGCCAAGGGTGGGAAATGTGCTGCCCCCTGTGTCCCTCTTGTGCCCTCTTTGTCCCCCCTCTCTCTCCCTCTCTCCCGTGTCTCTTCTCCCCTCTCCCTTTCCTGTGTCTCTTCCCCCCTCCCTTATCACCCTCCTCAACCCCCCTCCTCATTCTCAACCCCACTCCTCATCCTAAACCTCCCTCCTCATCCTCAACCCCCTCCTCAACCTCCCTCCTCATCCTCAACCCCCACCTCTACCTCCCTCCTCAACCCCCCCATCCTCAATCCCCCTCCTGAACCCCCCCATCCTCATCCTCTCTCCTCAACCCCCCATCCTCAATCCCCCTCCTCAACCCCTCCATCCTCATCCTCTCTCCTCAACGCCCCATCCTCAACCCCCTCCTCAACCCCAACCCCCCTCTTCAACCTCAACCCCCCTCCTCATCCTCAACCTCCCTACTCAACCCCTTCCTCAACCTCCCTCCTCAACCCCCCCATCCTCAACCTCCTCCTCAACCCCCCATCCTCATCCTCAACCCCCTCCTCAACCTCAACCCCCCTCAACCCCAACCCCCCCTCCTCAACCTCCATCCTCAACCCCCCATCCTCAACCCCCCCATCCTCATCCTCTCTCCTAAACCCCTGATCCTCAACCCCCCTCCTCAACCCCTCCTCCTCATCCTCAACCTCCCTCCTCATCCTCAACCTCCCTCCTCATCCTCAACCCCCCCATCTTCAACCCCCATCCTCATCCTCTCTCCTCAACCCCTTATCTTCAACCCCCTCCTCAACCCCTCCTCCTCATCCTCAACCTCCCTCCTCATCCTCAAACCCCTCCTCAACCTCCCTCCTCATCCTCAACCCCCTCCTCAACCCCCCATCCTCAACCCCCTCCTCAGCCTTCCTCCTCAACCCCCTCCTCAACCTTTCTCCTCAACCCCCCATCCTCATCCTCAACCTCCCTCTTCAACCTCAACCCCCCTCAACCCCCCTCCTCAACCTCAACCCTAACCCACCTCCTCAATCTCCCTCAACCTCCCCCCTCAACCTCACCCGGAGCACCCGGTATATGCTAATATCGCGGCGTGCATGTGACGTCACATGCGCGCCGGCGCCGGGTCAAGGAGCGGAGGCCGGAGCACAAGCAGGTAAGTGAGGGTAGAGGGGGGAGGTATTTAGGGGGGTTTAGGTGGAGGAGGGGGGGTTTATGCTGAGGAGGGTGGAGGGAAAGAGACACGGGGGGGAGGGAAAGACACGGAGGGAGGGAAAGAGACACAGGGGGTGTAGAGAGACACACGGGGGGGTTAGAGACACAGAGACACATGGGGGTGTTAGAGACACAGAGACACACGGGGGGTTAGAGACACAGAGACACACAGGGGGGTTAGAGACACACTGGGGGGGTTAGAGACACACGGGGGGGTTAGAGAGACACAGGTGGAGAGTGACTCGAGTATAAGCTGAGGGGGCCCTTTTTTGCCTTAAAAAAGTGCTGAAAAACTAGGCTTATACTCGAGTATATACGGTAGCTTGTAAAATATACTTACCTGCCCTGTGATGCTCTCGTGGGTCTAGCCAGAAACACACCTGACAACACTTTCCTGTTAAGAATACTGAAACTTTTAGCCAACACATTCCTTTTACTCAGACAGAAGCTATATTTAATACCAAAATTGTATCCACAGCAGCATATAAAAAGTAATAAATAAATGTCTGTATTATTATTTCTTATATTTTAATAAAATATTGCCTGTTTTCATGTGTATTTTAGATGTTTGATGTTACTGCATTTGATAAAAATATTAAAGATCCATATTAAAGATCCTTTAGTACGTTTTATAGACTCATCTTTTCCATATATTCATTCGCTCTAATTAAGGGCATGAGAAGAGAGAAGAGGGGGTAGTAAGGGGCAAGAGGGGGCTGGGGGATTAAGGGCATGGGAAAAGAGAAGAGGGGACAGTAAGGTGCAAGAGAAGCCTGGAGATAATAAGGGCATGGGAAGAGGGGACGGTATGGGGGAAAAGATGGAATATGATGGGGCAGGATGGGACAAGTGGAACAGGATGACAAAGATCAAAAAGACAAGGGGGAGAGGGTGCTGGGGGGGGGGGCAAGATAAGGGATAAGCAGGGTCGGTAACCAGGGGTAGGAGGCACCGAAGTAAGGGGCAGCATCCTTCCCTGTATATCCATTGGGTGTCCCAGTCAGTGGCCCCCCTCTCTCCTCTGGCTCTAAGTTGGGCTCCTCCACTGGCTGTCTCTATCCATCCTCGGACTCCTCTCTATACAGTCCTAGGAGGAGTCAGTCTGTCCCTCTGTCGCTGGATAACAATCCGCTCTCTCCTCAGCCTGGGCATAAACTGACCGACCATCACAGGATGCAGTGATGACAAAGAGGGAGATAGATGAAAAGAGAGGGAGAGAGAAAGAGAGAGAGAAACAGGGAGAGATAGACATAGAAGAAGGAGGGAGAGAGAAAGAGAGAGAATATTCTACAGAGATAGAGTATCCAACAAAAAGAGAGGCAGATAGAGAGCACCCTATAGAGAGAGTGGTAGGGCACCCTAGAGAGCGATACACATACTGTAACGGAGCTGGAACACGCAGTCCAATATCTCCGCTGGTATACGGTAAAATACCCAAGATGCACTACAGTTTCACCATCCCCGACCTCCCATATTGGACGACACACAATTTGGGAGTCACATGAATACTGACTTTATTTTGTTGTACAGAAATATTTATACATCTCTTTGGCCACAGGTAATACACATGCCCATATTTGGGCACACAGTACACACAGAGAGAACAATAGGTGGGTCACACCTCCCAGTAGCTGGCTACTTTGATACAATAACAGACATTGATAAGATAATGCTTCTCTTTGTTCCATCTTTCACAATGTGAACACTTCACACAATAGAGCTCTCCTGCCTCTAGGAGACCCTAATAGGATTATGTATTCTGCTAGGTGTCTGTAATAGTCTGGCTAATATTCTGCAGAGCATAAACCAACATACATATAGTAGGATCATATTTTAACCATAATAATCATAAAAGAGGGTAAAACAGTGATGGGTTCCGTTACACACCTCCCCCGTGACCATAAGCCGGCATACACGGTCTGATCCCAACGGATCGGCCTGGGGATATCCGGACAAAAGTATTTGTTGGTCAATTCTCTAGTTTGACAACCCATCAGCATTACTGCAATTCACATTTACTCACATTTCACATATCCCCAGATAGCTGGGATCTGAGCGTACAAAACTACAGAATAGCGCTCAGATCCTCTTCACACAGTTAAATTGCCATGTAGCTAAAGTCTTTCCCATAGTCTTTCATTATATGAATGGGCTCCATGGCATAGCTATCTGGGGTATCACCGCTCCCACAGGGCAAGTACTGAATGCCCCCCCTGTATTTAAAGGGCAAGATTGAGTGACATACACTCTGGTATGGCCGAATACTGGTTTTAAAGGGCAATATGTCCCAGGGCCATAGTCGCAGGGCAGGAGGCTGGCAAACATTCCTCTCCAAGACAAAGTGGCGAAGGGCACTTCGTCACACATCTCCCCTTTGGGGGAAAGTCTAACCAGGCACCTGGATATTTCGCTGTGGTGATGGGGCAACACGCTGAGGGGACTTGAGGGGCAGAGGCCAGCGGCACTCTGCCCTGATGCCAGCTCTTCTGCTGGTATACCCTGCAGGACATCCTGCTCTGTACAAGGGACAAAGGGAGGGCAGAGGCCGACTGCACTCTGCCCCACTGTCAGCTCTTCTGCTGGGGTACTTGGGACATATTCCGGCTCAGTAGCCAGGGAAACGTGGGAGTCAGTGGGGGTTAACATTTCCTCTGTTAACCCTGGGGACACATTAGAAGTTAGCTGGGGAGGGGAATTTGTACTTACCCCCTCCTCCGGTTGTCCCAGTGAGGGTAGTTGGGGATCTGGATAGGCTGTGGGCGCAGAGACCACGGTCCCATCCGCGCCGTCTGGGAGATTGGTGTCTCCCCTGGTTTGGGTAAACTGTCGCTGGGGGGGAAGGACGACACCTTCTGCCCCCTGTGGTTCACACTGCCGCTGGGGGGAAGGGCCGAAACCTTCTGCCCCCTGGGGTTCACACTGCCACTGGGGGGGAAGGACGACCCCTTCTGCCCCCTGTGGTTCACACTGCTGCTGGGGGGAAAGGACGACACCTTCTGCCCCCTGGGGTTCACACTGCCGCTGGGGGGGAAGGACGACACCTTCTGCCCCCTGGGGTTCACACTGCTGCTGGGGGGGAAGGACGACACCTTCTGCCCCCTGTGGTTCACACTGCCGCTGGGGGGGAAGGACGACACCTTCTGCCCCCTGGGGTTCACACTGCCGCTGGGGGGGAAGGACGACCCCTTCTGCCCCCTGTGGTTCACACTGCTGCTGGGGGGAAAGGACGACACCTTCTGCCCCCTGGGGTTCACACTGCCGCTGGGGGGGAAGGACGACACCTTCTGCCCCCTGGGGTTCACACTGCCGCTGGGGGGAAAGGACGACACCTTCCGCCCCCTGGGGTACACACTGTCGCTGGGGAGGAAGGACGACACCTTCAGCTTCCTGGGGTACACACTGCCGCTGGGGAGGAAGGATGACACCTTCAGCTCCCTGGGGTACACACTGTCGCTGGGGAGGAAGGACGACACCTTCAGCTCCCTGGGGTACACACTGCCGCTGGGGAGGAAGGACGACACCTTCAGCTCCCTGGGGTACACACTGCCGCTGGGGAGGAAGGACGACACCTTCAGCTCCCTGGGGTACACACTGCCGCTGGGGAGGAAGGACGACAACTTCAGCTCCCTGGGGAACACACTGCCGCTGGGGGGGAAGGACGACACCTTCGGCTCCCTGGGGTACACACTGCCGCTGGGGGGGAAGGACGACACCTTCGGCCCCCTGGGGTACACACTGCTGCTGGGGAGGAAGGACGACACCTTCAGCTCCCTGGGGTACACACTGTCGCTGGGGAGGAAGGACGACACCTTCAGCTCCCTGGGGTTCACACTGCCGCTGGGGGGGAAGGACCACACCTTCGGCCCCCGGGGTACACACTGCCGCTGGGAGGGGGAATTAGTTGGAGTATTCCACGTGGAGCGGTTTCTGTTTCTGGGACAGTCTCTCTGCATGTGGCCCTGCTGGTTACACGTGTGGCACCTGATGTACCGTGGAGGGGTTTGGTAGTTCCCACCACCCGGACGCAGTGCTGGGGGGGGGGGGGTTAATGGTGGGAGGTGGGTTAGCAGCACCCAAGATGGACCGCTCCTGTGCCCGCTGCTTTTCCATTATGTATTTGTGGACATCTGTCATTAACCATTCCAAGGTTTTTATGGGAAGCGTACCTGGGAAAAAGGCCAGTTTGCTTTGGAGTTCTCTTCCAAACTCAGTCTGTGGGGCAATAAGAGGTACCGTAACCATGAGTACCTTTCTGTCTGCATCCCTGTAGTCCACGGCCGCCTCCTCCTCCTCATGATGGAACGCTGTCCGAAAACTAGCCGGTTGCATCCTGCTGTAGCCAGGGGCGCTGTACGGATACTAGCGTTGCCCTCAATTTGTACTCCACGGAATGGTGTCTCCTGTAGCTGTCCTTCTGACCGTGGGAACAATTCCGCCACTTGCCACCAAATGTAACGGAGCTGGAACACGCAGTCCAATATCTCCGCTGGTATACGGTAAAATACCCAAGAGGCACTACAGTTTCACCATCCCCGACCTCCCATATTGGACAACACACAATGTGGGAGTCACATGAATACTGACTTTATTTTGTTGTACAGAAATATTTATACATCTTTTTGGCCACAGGTAATACACATGCCCATATTTGGCCACACAGTACACATAGAGAGAACAATAGGTGGGTCACACCTCCCAGGGACTAATGCTTCTCTTTGTTCCATCTTTCACAATGTGAACACTTCACACAATAGGGCTCTCCTGCCTCTAGGAGACCCTAATAGGATTATGTATTCTGCTAGGTGTCTGTAATAGTCTGGCTAATATTCTGCAGAGCATAAACCAACATACATATAGTAGGATCATATTTTAACCATAATAATCATAAAACAGGGTAAAACAGTGATAGACAAAGGGGAAGAGAGACAGAGCATCCTAGAGAGAGAGAGAGCATCATAGAGAGGGGGAGAACCAGAGAGAGAGAGAAATAAGCATACAAAAGTGAAGAGATACAGAGCATCCTACTGAGAGAGAGGGTGAGAGAGCATCGTAGTGAGAGAGACAGAGTATCCTAGAAAAAGTGAGGGGGAGAGAAAAAGAGAACACCCTAGTGAGAGATGCACAGACGAGGGGAAGAGAGACAGATAGAGAAGGAAAGAGAAAGAAATCTGGAGAGAGAGATGCATAAACAGAGATGAAGATGAATAGAGAGCATCACAGAGAGAGAGGAGAGCACCCTAGAGAGATGCACAGACAGAGGGGAAGAGAGAGAAAGAGAACACCGCACATAGAGGGATACTGAGCAAAACACATAGAGACAGCACAGCATAGTGCTCCTCCTACAGTCTGGGCGGCGCTCAGTTGTCGGGCGCGCACTTTTTTTTTGGCGTGCAGATGTGGGCATGCGCATTTGTCAGCGCATTTGTCGGCGCACTGTTCTCCATCGCATAAAGGACGTGCTAGCTTTCTATCTCATCCAACTTTCATTTTCCTTCTTTCCTGAGCTAATTTTGAAGCCTTGAGAGACAACCAGTTTTCCATCTTAGTTTTTATTCTTTGGGGATATTCTTTTCTGGACAATTTAACAAACTTCTGTCCAAAGTACTTCAGGCATTCTATTTACCATTTCTAGTCCCTTAAATATATTCTTTACCTGAGCTACATATTCATAGGGAATACTATTTATTCCATATTTGCTTGACCTGATGATTTCCCCTCTTTTCTTCAGTTTAATTGCAATAAGAAGCTTATGATCTGAGCCACAGTCAGCTTCAGGGCTTGTTTTTGCTGACTGTATAGTGCTCTTCTTCTTTGACTAAAAGTATATAGTCAATCTGATTTCTATATTTTCAGTCTGGCGATGCTCATGTGTAGAGTCGTCTCTGTGGCTGTTGGAAGAGGGTGTTTACTATGACCTCACATTCTGCTCTGACCTGCTTTTAGGTGTCTTTTGGTTCCCTGCTTTAGCATCCAATCTCCTATGATGAGAGTAACATCTTTTCTTGGTGTTATATCTTAGAGGTGTTGAATATCCTAGTGGAACTTCAGCCTCTTCAGCATCTATGGAGCATAGACTTGGATCCCTGTGATGGTATATGGCTTGCCTTGAATTTGAAATAAAATCATTCTGTGTTAATCAAATGCTGTTTTTTGGCCACTATTTGATTGATTAGGAGGGTCACGCCATTTCTTCTGTGGGATTCTTGACCACAGCAGAAGATCTGGTTGTTGTCTTATATTAAATATCCAATTCCAGTTAATTTGAGTTCACTTATTCCCAGGATATCAATATTTAATCTTGTCAACTCATGTTTGGCCACATCCAGTTTGCCTTCGTTCATAGTTCTAACGTTCCAGGTTCCTGTGTTGACATATCTGCATCAGGGTGACCTCTCGACTTTGGCCCAACTGTAGTTATTCGGTGCTACCCATACTCGCCCTCTGCTCTTCCTAAGTAATGTAGTAGTCTTCTGACCTGAGGGGCTCTTCTGTTGGTTTCATATCATTATGTCTCTGGTTTTGTTTATCCATAAGGTTATTTTGGCTAAGCTATTGGTGCATTGCCAGTTCCTTCTCCAGTGGAGTGATTTGTCTGACCTCTCTGCTATGACCTGTCCATTTTGTGTGACCCTACACGTATAGCTCACAGCTTTATTAAAGTATACAGATAATGACAACTTTATTTGTAGTTTCATACAAATTCATGAAATTCCAGCAAAATCCAGCAAACAAAGAAAGCCTTCTTTAAATGGCATTATCCTTATTTCTGGTGCATTAGCTGCCACAATGAAGTTTGCTGGTCTCATGCGTATAGCTATACAACTTATTGGAGATTTAAAACAAGCAGTGTATATGATACAAGGTCTGCGTGAGACTTTTGTTACATCTAACCCTACATTTAATATAATGCAATAAAATATATGTCTATAAAATATCTGTGAAAATAGATAACGAATGTATTAATGATTATAACATAGAGATAAATGTAAAAAACGATGCCCATGTCATGGTTTTAAGTTAAGGTTTGCACTTTTTTGTCTTAGTATTTTTGAAAACAGACTTGTTAAAGTGTTTTCATGAACACAGTGTACCATTGTACTAGATGAGCGCTTAAACATGAGCTTGCCAAGCAAGCACTTATAAAGACCAAGGCACATCCAAAAGACTTGCTATCGGGAACAATTAAATGGCAGCCTGTTCCCGTTAGATGCCTTACACTAATGGGATCCAGGATCTAAAAGCTGTGACCAATTGAACACCTTATGATACTCAGAATTATGTATGCCTGTATCCCCCAGAAAACATTCAAGTCCTTGTCTTGAAACATAAACAAGAGGCATTCACTCTGTGCTATTTTCTTTTAATGTAAGCTTTTTAAGAAACTGTACCGTAGGTTATTTTTTTTTACTAATATTTTTAATTTCCTGATTATGAAGATTAAAAATTACAATTTTGCTTTAAAAAAATTGTACATATCTAAAATATGCTTACATATCTTACATAATTAAGTGAATAAAAGAGGGAAAATAATCAGACCAAGTAGATAAATAATATCCCTTGTGAATATGCAGTGGGGGTAAAGAATAGATTTAAGGAAATAGACATGGAAGATGGAATGCCCGAAGTACTTTGGACCGAAGTTTGCATCATTATCCTCGAAACAGCAACAAAGAAAAGTAAGAAGACAAACTGGCTATTTGATGAGGCTTTGAAAGTTGCTCAGGAAAGAAGGAAAGTAAAAGGTAGTGGAGATAAGAAAAGATTTGTCCAACTGAATGCAGAATTCCAGAGGATAGCAAGAAGAGACAAGGAGACATTCTACAATGAGCGATGTAAAGAGATCAACGGAGTTAACAGAATGGGTAAATCAAGACATATCTTCAAGAAAATTGGGGACTTTAAGAGTTCCAGAAAAACATTTACTTCTGCTTCATAGACTATTCTAAAGCCTTTGACTATGTGGATCACAACAAAATGTGTCATGTTCTTAAAGAAATGGAAGTGCCAGATCATCTCATCCTCCTACTGAAGAATCTGTATGTGGACCAAGAAGCAACAGTCAGAACCAAACATGGAATGGTTCAAGTTCGGAAAAGGCACATCATGCTTAAGGCCGGACTGGACGAATTCAAACATCGGAATCTATATTGCTGGAAGAAATATCAACAACCTCAGATACGCCGCTGATACTTCTTTGATGGATGTACGTGAGGAGGAACTAAAGGACCGATTGATGAGGGTAAAAGAAGAGAGTGCAAAAGTTTGCATGATGCTCAATGTTAAAAAGACGAAGATCATGCCAAACAGCAATCTCAGTCACTGGCAAATAGATGGGGAAGTAATGGAGGCAGTGACAGATTTTATTTTCCTGGGATCCAAGATCTCTTCAGATGGTGACTGAAGTCATGAAATTAAAAGATGTTTGCTTCTGGGGAGGAAAGTTATGGCAAGCTTGGACAAGTTAGTAAAAAGTAAAGATATTAAATTATCAACAAAGGTCAGCTTAGTTAGAACTATGGTATTCCCAGTAGTAACATACAGATGGGAGTACTGGACCAGAACGAAGAACCGTAAAATTGACATCTTTAAATTGTGGTGCTGGCAAAAACTACTTAGAGCCCCTTGGACTGCAAGAAGGTCTAATAAATCAGTACTTTAGGAAATCAAGACAAACTGTTCACTGGAAGGTATGATCATGAGGCTGAAGCTCAAATATTTTGGCCATATCAGGAGATAGCAGGATTCCCTAGAAAAGTCTGTGGTAGATTGAAGGCACAAGAAGAAGGGGACGACAGAGGCAGAGATGGAAAGACGAGGTCATTTAAGCAATGAACATGAACTTGATAGAGCTCAGAGGGGCAGTCACTGAGAGATGTACCTGGCGTGCTGTGGTCCATAAAGTCACGGAGAGTCGGATGCGACTGAACGATTAAACAACAACAACAAATAGTGATATATTGAGTCAAATTCACTATAATATCACATTCTAGCAAGGCAAAACATAGGACATGCTAGTGAGGTTCATATAACATCTCGATTCACGTTGCCTTTTAATATTCAACATTTCTCCATACTATAGAGATAAATCACTTAATTTAAACAAAAAAACTTTCATTTAGAACAATCAATATTTCTGAATACAGGGCTGTGCTGAAACCAAAGTACCAAACTGTAATCTCATCATTTGTGGACCAATCTAAGACACTGAGTAATTCTTTGTGTATTTTAATTATGCACATTCTATCAACACACCCTGCTAGGCTACTGTTGCATCTTCTAATCAATTCAAGATAAACATTACATAACGGAACAGACTGCTCAGAAATGTCATAGGACACTTGAGTAGTTGGCAGCACATGACAGCTACAGAAATAGTTATGCTGATTTTATTATGGCAGGTAGGGATGATGAACGCTGTACTAATGTATAGCATGGTTTTATTACATAAAATAATATGTATGCATATTATTTGATCATATTAATTTTCTGCTATCTTTCTAATTTTTTTTGACCAATTCATACCATAACTGTTACATTTGCTTTTTTATGTATTGCTCTCTTTTTTTATGAGCTTATTTGGACTGTATTGCAGACTGATAACAAATATAATTCCTGCACTAAAAATAAATCTAAAGTCAAAATAACAGATAAAATATAAAATATAATTAATTTGCGAAGAATTGTGATGTATTTTTAACAAACAAAAACAACAAAGTCAGCAGTGCTCAATCAGAGAAGGAACTAATCTTAATAGGTTAGTTCTGTGGATATGATAACCCACTCTGAGAGCAACCTCTTAGCTCACTTGTGCGCTTCACAGGGAGAAATATCCTGTAGTACATCAGTCTGGTCTCACTCACTAAAGTAGTCCAGCCCTAAAATACTAGGCAGTTCTACCCTGAACAGGAGAAACAGCAAAACCCAGATGTACAGTATGTCTCAGCCTTCATTAGGCCTCATCGGTGAGCTGTATATAAACTCTCTAAGGCACAGGAGTCTACGTCTGGAGTCTCTTATCAATAACATATAAAATATAATTAATTTGCCAGGAATTGTAATATATTCTTAACAAACAAAACAACAAAGTCAGAGGTGCTCAATCAGAGAAGGAACTAATCTTAATAGGTTAGTTCTATGGACATTATAACCCACTCTGAGAGCAACCTCTTTTAGCTCACTTGTGCCCTTCACAGGGAAAAATACCCCATAGTATATCAGTCTGGTCACATTTACTAGAGTGGTCCAGCCCCGAAATACCAGGTAATTCTACCCTGAACAGGAGAAACAGCAAACCCCAAATGTACGTTTCAGCCTCCATTGGGCTTGTCAGTGAGGTGTAGGTGAACTCTCTAAGGCACAATGAGCAAGGGGTCCACGTCTGGAGTCCCCCATCACCCTTAGGGAGACTAATCCCTAAGGATAATTTGCATAAACAAATAAAAGTCAGAGGTGCTCAATTAGAGAATATTTTGTTATTTTATTTTGCATGTTTAACAAACAAACTCATTTTAAAAATGTGTAAGTTCAAATGCAAGCAAAAATGACAAATAATGATTATTAGTCAATAATGGGAGATATGCAAGATGAAAATAAAGCTGATTAGCTAAAGGGATGTACTAGACAGTCTAATAAAAAATACTCTTGTATTTGTGCCTATAAGTCAAAATTAATGACAGTTGGCATTTAAACAAGTGACCCTTAACTGCAAATACAAACATGTGCGGGGACACTATACGGAATGATACATTTCATGGTTTCTAAGGAAATAATGCCGATCTGGAGTCACATGGGCCAGCTGCGCTTGTTTTTGCTGTAGGGAGTACTATGTTGTCACATGGAATTCTGTTTTCCTGCCCTGTGTCTGTCAAAAGGATAATTTATACATGAATAAACCAAGCCTAACTCCTGTGATGTGTTCAAAAGCTGAGACATTTACAGACATTTCAGTTTCAGGAATGACCTACTAGAAGTACAGTAAGATTTTCCATTTAAATCATATGTAGATAGGCTGTAATCACCTGGTTCCAGAAACTATCCCAAAACCACCTGGCAAATATGGGTCGATGAGTGGGGACACATACGGCATCAGAGCCAAAGCATATTGTCTCACTTTTATTGTCCGGTGCCCCAGGACACTATCAGCTCATTCAAGTGAATATGCAGCAATTTGTTATGTGGAATATAACAGGACATGAAATTGGGGAAATGTGTCCCTGAAGGAATAATCTAGCAATTTCTTGAAGATAATGAGCAGCAGTGGAATGTTTTTTTATTTACAGGAATAGTATACAAAAACAATCAGAACATGATGCCATGCCAGCTAAATTGTATCATGGAGTTCAGGAGAAAAATGGTCAATAAATCATAATATTATAATACTAATTTATAGTATAATATGTATATAATAATCTCATTTGTTTGCTGCGGTATGTGGGAACATAATGTATTTACTATTGTATAGTACACTGTTTCTTAAAAGAACCAAACAAACACATGTTATCAGCATCTTATAGCTGAATCTGTTAATACCATGCTCTTTAATCACATATATAGTTGTGAGCGAGCGGGTCGTTGCTAACGATGCGGGCTTGCGTAGCGAGTCTGCGGCCCTCGCGAAGCGAGGGCCTCAGTTGCTGGTATGGAGCCAGCAACTGCGGACCTCGCAAAATTTACGGACTTACGATAAACAAATACGAGAAGCGGGACTTTAAAAAAAAACATTACGACCTCGCAAAAATACATCCTTACTGCCTGAAACCCGCGCACATCAAAACATTAAAAACACAATAGATACACACAACAAATACATAAAAAGCTTACCGACAGCAATAGGGGGGCACCCAGGACCTCGCAAACTGAAGTTACACCTCAATTTAAGTCGAAATAGAAGAGTTTAGAGACTCGAAAATCCCTAAAGACGCAAAACACCACCAAACACATACAGATTTTCCGAAGAAGACGTACGAGATCCAAAAACAAGGATGCAACCCGCGCGACCCTAAAAACATTAGAAACACAATAAATACACACAACAAACACATACAAACATTACCCACAGCAAGGAGGGCACCCAGGACCTCTGCAAGTGAAGTTATACCTCAATTTAAGCCCAAATTACAGACTTTAGACACCCGAAAATCACCTAAGCAAGAGAAAAAATGTCCGCCGAACAAAACGAAAATGAGGCTAAAGTACCCTAAACACGCAAAACACCACCAAACACATACGCATTTTTCAAAAAATCCGGACGAGATCCGAAAACAAGGACGCAAAATCAGCCACAGCCACGTACCACATTTTACAACACTAACTTACAGAATACAGAAGTACACAGCTACCCTAACGGATTTTCCTTGCGCACACACACTATTTACACTACACACTGCACACATTGCTGACACTTACACAGCAGCTCCACAGCACTGAAAACACACATTGTATACGGCAGCAACATCCAAACAGATTGCCAGCTTTTCAACACAATGCTTCCTGCATATATTACTTCAAAGTATATTAATTTATTAATGTATTATTTATTTGATTATCATATACCAAACCGCATTAGCTCACTTACAATTTCATTGCCTTCATTTTTTGATGGGCAAGTCGCTAGTATTATAATGATTATGTGTTATTTTTATAGCACTACTATAAATAGTAAAGACAGCACATTGTACATTATGACACCAGCTAATATCCCCAATAACCACTGTGTGCAGTACAGACAGCTAGATGGCGTGATAATGAGTCAATAAGATGCTGGAAGGGTATCTGAAGCCATGCAGCCTGCAGTGCACCCCACAGCTGCTGAAGAGTGCGTGGTGGAGGATCCATTCGGTGAACATGGAGATCAAGGTGGTCCCACAGGTGCTTCAAGTTCAGGGAATTTGGAGGCCAGGGAAGTACATGGAAGTCTTCGTCGTGCCCCTCCAACCACTCCTGGATAATTCTGACCATACAGTATGACATGTTGCGTTGTCCTGCTGGAAGATCACATCCGCTCCAGGGAAGACAGTAAACATGTATGGGTGTCCTTGATCTGCAAGGATGGATAGATAAGTCTGCAAGTTTCTGCGAGTTTCAATCCTGCAGGGTGCTTTGGGGAAAGCACCATGGACGCTGAATTCGGGGTTCAAAGACAGGGCCCTCCTTCCTTTACTATGTGTTGATTTGTATTTACCTGTGCCTGGAACTTATCTTGTGTACAGCGCTACGGAATATGTTGGCGGGTATAAATAAACAATATTAATAATAACCCAATCAGTTGAGAGTACTTTCTAGAAGTATGAGTGGACCTAGACAATACCAAGAAAACATTTCCCAGACCATAACACTACCAGCTTGTGTTCTTCCAAAAATGGTGGAAGGGTGTCTCTTCTTGGAGGTTCCATGCTTGACACACCAACGTCCATCCAGTCAATGGAGTAGAAAATGTGACACATCTGGTAGCCCCCCTTTGGACGGTGAGTTGCTTAACACACACATTCATATTTGGCTTCAATGTCACGTGGTGCTCAGCAGTTCCAACGCCATTTATTCTCAACGGTGGCGTTTGTCCAGTCATTGTACACTTTAACCACAGCAACACGCGAACAGTTCACAAACTGTACTGTTTCAGAAATACTGCCACCCTTGGACTGAAAGCCAGTGACCATCCCCTTTTCAAAGATGGATAAATTGCACGTTTTATCCATGGCAGTGATGGTTGATATGTTTCAAAGCCATCTCACGACACATGCCATTTTTAATTGGCTACTCGCTGCTGACATCAAAATTAGGAGGTGGTCATAATAATGTGACATGACCGCGTAGATACATGTTGGCACCTAGCAGAGCTAGTGAATGGTGGGTCCTGGTGCAAAAATATCTTTAGGCCCCCATCTGTGCCAGCATATTATAAATAAAATATAATATATAAATATATATAATTTATATATATACCATATATATATATATATATATATATATATATATATATATATATATATATATATATATATATATATATAAAAATATATATATATATATATATATATTTGTTTTTTTTTTTTTTTTTTTTTTTTACGTTTCTGTAGTGTAAAACCGGCATACCCCGTGCACTACCTTTGCTCTCCTCTTTTTTCTCTCTCTCTCCCTTCCTCTCTCAGCTCTCCACTCTCACTCCTTTTCATCTTTCTCACCCCTCATCCTCCTTTTCTGTCTTTCCTCGCACCTTTCCTACTTAATCCCACTCATACTCTCGCCAGGGGTCAGGGGGGCCACAGAGCTGTAAAACCCTATACTATAGAACTTTTAAAATAAATTACTTTTATTTTAAAAAAAATACTGCACAGGGGCCACCCAGGAGGAGGAATGCCCTACTGCATTTCACCACCTGCACCGACAGTAGCTCTGCCTGTGATCTGGGAGTTCACAATGTACATGATAGTAGGGAATAGACATCTAGGAAGCTGATGGATTCATCAATGGTAAACCATGAGAGATACTTGAAATTGAGAGAGACTGTTTATAAGGGAAATACGTGGGTTTTTAAAATATGTTATATCCCCTTCCCTGTCTCAATCTCTTAGTCCATATATTTGCCATGCAGTGGCCATATAAAAAATAAGTGGAGATCCTCTCGAATCCTTAAAATCTCGAGTGTCTTAAAAAATGGGGTGGAAAATATCAATAACATTATTAATAATTAACTATTTGCAAAAAATGTCCCTACAACAAGAGGACATCCTTTGAGATTAGAAGTAAGCATATTTTACAATTATTAAAGAAAGAAAAGGGTTCTTTACAGTAAGGGTGGTTAATCTGTGGAATTCTATACCAAAGAAGGTGGTGACAGAGGATTCAATTAAAAAGAGATTGGATATATCTTTAAATACATAGGGCATTCATTGCTATCCTGGATAAATTGAGCGGGGTATTGATCCAGGGAGAAGTCCGATCACCATTATCTGGGTCAGGAATGGATTTTATTTTTTTCCCCCTTTTGACACAATTGGCAAAGTTTTACTGTTTTTTTTTTTGTTTTTTTTTCTGTTTTCCTTCCTCTGGATCAATTAACAATAAATCTGTGTATTGCAGAATAGATCTAAAATGGTTGAACTTGATGGACTAAAAGTATTTTAATTACTGAATTACTATGTAACTATGTAACAAGCTCATCCTATGCCTTTCCACTTGTGTAGGCTAGGATGTGCATCCTCATAATCAACACCACTGTCTAGGCATGCCAAACTTCTCTAGCCCCTACACAATATGGCTTTCTTGAGAGCAACTAGGTTGAACTTGATGGACTAAAGTATTTTTTCAACCTAAATTACTATGTAACCCATTCCCTATATATGCCCCATATCTTAAATAGTGGTAGCCTTAAGAAATCAAATAAACTGTGAGAAAAACATTATTTTTACCTTCCTCTAAACCATAGTTGTCTTTGTCTTCCTTTTATCCTATAAAAGTAATAAATAAACTCTTAGGAGGATCTTTTAAAAAAAAACTACAATATATGTTGCAAACGATCAAACAGCATGCTAGATATAAAACCTGTTTTGCTGTTCTTTAAAAAAATATATTTTGGGGGATCACCACCACAAATTGTATCTGCTTTGTTTTCAGTTGCCCCTGTTTTATAGACCCACTCCTTCAATCAGATGTGAGCCTCCCACAAAATTAATTGATCACCTACCTCCAACACAACATGACCCTTAATTCAATTTACTGAATAAAAATAGGTTTATCATGCCTCCTTCTTTTCTTATATTGTGATGTCACTTCATCATAATGGCCAATTTACTGTAAACAGTTTATTTGGAATCCTCTTTATGGTCTGTAGCCCATCCCATGTTTGTGTTTGCCAATATAATTGCAGTGATGTCAAGTGATGTACAAGATAATTCATAAAAGATCAAATTATTTGGTCAAAATGTTATAACAAATTTTAAAATAAATAAATACAGACTCATTTGTAAGTGTTGCAATCAATTATTTTTTTTTTACATACAATTTGCCCTTTTTTCTGACATGATATAAGATTTGGGTGGAATGGGAGAAACTGTAGGCTTAGACATGATCTATATTCATGTTGAAAACCAAATATCATATTGTACAATAGGCCTGAATGGAAGATGAAACCCACATAGGATAACTGCCCCCCTCAAGCTAAAGGCAGACTATTTGTGTAAGATGGAAGCCCCTATGACACTAGCAGATAAATATAAGATTTCACTGGATTTGACCAATCTACAGTGGCTATTTAACTGATAAAGATATTAAACATGAATTTCTACCATTTAGGAGCAAATACATACTTGGTAAAATAAAATAAAACCTATATAAATTGAATGCAATAGCGCAATATATGTAATATGAACATGAACAAAATATCCTAATTTATTTCATAAATGTAAAATTTATTTAATACAATATTTCCATTTTTTTTCCTTTCTTTTCAACTTAAACTCTTGTCTTCTTTCTTTTTTGCCTTTCTTTTTCTATCTATCTAAAATATTGCATTATGGTTTGTATTTTTCCTCAGAATGCTACAGTTTGTATGATCTTTCTATAATATCGTCAACAGATTGTGCATGGAGAAATAAGTTTATATATACATATTAAAAAAAAAAAAAAAAGCCAGAGACACTCAATCTGAGAACGAACAACACCTAAGTAGGTTTGCTATATAGGTCTGGTTACCTACTCAGAGAACGGCCCTCACTTGTGCACTTCACAGGGAAAAATATCCTGTAGTATATCAGTCTGGTCTCACTCAAAAAAGTGATTCAGCCCTGAAATACCAGGCAATTCTATCCTGAACAGGAGAAATAGCAAACCCCAGACATACATTTTGGCCTCTCTTGGGCCTCGTCAGTGAGGTGTAGCTGCTCTTCCTAAGGTATAGTGAGGAAAGAGTCCACTTCTGGTTCCCCCTGTCATCCTTAGGGTGAGGAAAAGTTATCAAAAAAAGAATCAGGAGTTTATCTGAGAACAAACGACTCCTAAGGTTTGCTCTATAGGTCTGGTTACCTACTCAAAGAGGAACCTCTTTTAGCTCGCTTGTGCCCTTCACTTGGAGAAATATCATGTAGTATATCAGTCTGGTCTCATTCAGAAAAGGGATCCAGCCCTAAAATACCAGGAGAAACAGCAAACCCCAGACGTACGTTTCGGCCTCTATGAGCCTCTTGTTCAGTTATAGTTTTTTTTTTAATTATCTCTATTTTCAGCCAGGCAATTTTTTATACAATTATCTTTGGCCAAACACGTGGCATTAATTAATTTAGTAATAATAATATGGCATGACTACATATATTTATATAATAAGGCAATATTTGTATATGAGTTCACTATTTGGAATCCCCACTATTCATTATCATATGTACCTAACCGCAGGTTGTAAAACATATAATTGTGTGATCCTTTTTTGTTTACTAATGCAGTCTGGATCCAAATGCCATCTAAGTGCACATTAAATACATTTTCTTTTAAGATATTATTTGCTGCATTTGAAGCTATTTTATTACAAATTTCTTTCTAGAAAGACAGTTTTATACTTTTTAATTTAGATTTTACAGGTATTCTTCAGGAGAGTTTAGTTTAATGATCTATTTTTTATTTATTATTTTTTGTGTCCTATTAAGCAATATGTTAGACAGTCATAAGCTTATTATGAACCTAAAATAATGCCAAGGAATAAATATAGTCTGATAGCAAAATAGTTATTTTCCGCTGCCAAGTTATGGTTCTATGTACTATACCTGGAGAACACCCAAATTAAGGAGAAACTATTATATTCAGCTCCATGTATTTAAGAAGAACAGATGCAGCACTAAGGGAAATTAACTCTGTTGTGTGCAAATGTTTTTTTTCCGTAGAACAGGAAGTACTGGCTCATAGGAAGCAGATTTCATTATATGTCTATATTTAGAATACAATGATAAACATACTATATTCAAATATTTCACCATTACTCTGTTTACCTAGCTATATCCTTTTCAAACATCCTTTCCAGCATGTACAAAAACGCCTGTCATAGAGTAATTAAAGGGACATGGAAGGTTCCCTGTTCTTAATATTAGAATACACAACCTAAGTGATTATTTACATATTTAAACATAATTTAATGAACAAGTGCTTAGAAGCTCTTTTTACTCAGTGAAACCTTCCAAACAGACACTGCAAAGGCCTGCGCCCTGTAGCTCATGCATACAACTGCCTCTACTACATTGCAGGCCTTAATTACCGTCAAACTGAACTTTTGGCTTAAGGTTCCACAATTTTTACAAACATATATACCGTATTTATCGGCGTATAACACGCACCGGCGTATAACACGCATCTCATTTTAAGAAGGAGATTTCAGGGGGAAAAATTTAAATTTCAAATAAAGAACTTTGAAGCAAAATCCTCAACCTCCCTTCTCATCCTCAACCCCTGCTCAACCTCCCTTCTCATCCATCCTCCTCAACCCCCCATCCTCAACCCCCTCCTCAAATCCCCTCCTCCAACCCCCTCCTCAACCCCTCCATCCTCATCCTCCTTCCTCAACCCCCCTATCCTCAACCCCCTCCTCAACCCCCCTCCTCAACCTCAACCCCCCTCCTCATGCTCAACTCCCCTCCTCATCCTCAACCTCCCTTCTCATCCTCAACCTCCTCCTCAACCTCCCTCCTCATCCTCCCTCCTCAACCCCTCTATCCTCAACCCCCTCCTCAACCTCCCTCCTCAAACCCCCTTCTCAACCCCCTCATCCTCAAACCCCCCCTCAACCCCCCTCCTCAACCCCCATCCTCATCCTCCTTCCTCAATCCCCCTATTCTCAATGCCCTCCTCAACCCCCTCCTAAACCTCCCTCCTCAAACCCCCTCAACCCCCCTCTTCATCCTCCTTCCTCAACCCCCTATCCTCAACGCCCTCCTCAACCCCCCTCCTCAACCTTAACCCCCTATCCTCAACCCCCTCCTCAAACCCCCTCCTCAACCTCAACCCCCCTCCTCAACCTCCCTCCTTATTCTAAACCCCCCTCCGCATTCTACCCCCCCCTCCGCATTCTAAACCCTCCCTCCTCAACCTAAACCCCCCTCCTCAACCTAAACCCCCCTAAATATCTCCCCCTCACTTACCTGCTTCTGCTCCAGCCTCTGCTCCGCTCCATGACCCGGCGCGCATGTGACGTCACATGCGCGCCACGTCATTAGCATATATCGGGTCAAGGAGCGGAGCGGAGGCCGGAGCAGAAGCAGGTAAGTGAGGGGGAGGTATTTAGGGGGGTTTAGGTTGAGGAGGGGGGTTTAGGTTGAGGAGGGGGGGTTTAGAATGCGGAGGGGGGGTTGAGGATGAGGAGGGGGGAGGGAATATCGGCGTTTAACACGCACACATAATTTGCTCCCTATTTTCAGGGAGAAAAAGTGTGTGTTATACGCCGATAAATACGGTATATTTAATTGACCCAAGCCTGTAATTACATGCTCACAGCCCATACAAGCAAACCATGAACCCGTACATAGCATTTCAGGAAATACAGTGCCTTGCAAAAGTATTCACCCCCCTTTGCACTGTTCATGTTTTGTTGCCTCACAACCTGGAATTAACATGGATTGTTTGAGGATTTGCATCATTTAATGTACAGAACATGCCCACAACTTTGAAGATGTTTTTTCTTTTATTGTGAAGCAAACAAAAAATAGGACAAAATAACAGAAAAAGTCAATGTGCATAATTATTCACCCCCTAAAGTCAATACTTTGTAGAGCCATCTTTTGCAGCAATCACAGCTCCAAGTCACTTTGGATGAGTCTCTATGAGATTGCCACATCTTACCACTGGGATATTTGCCCATTCCTCCTTGCAAAACTGCTCCAGCTCCTTCAAGTTGGATGGTTTGCGCTTTTGAACAGGAATCTTTAAGTCTGGATACAGATTTTCTATTGGATTATATTCTTAAACCACTCAAATGTTGCTTTAGCATTGCGTTTGGGGTCATTGTCCTTTGCGTTTGGGGTCATTGTCCTGCTGGAAGGTGAACCTCCGTCCTAGCCTCAAATCATGCACAGAGTGGTACAGGTTTTGCTCAAGAATATCCCTGTATTTAGCACCATTCATCTTTCCCTCAACTCTGACCAGTTTCCCAGTCCTGGCTTTAGAAAAACATCCCCACAGCATGATGCTGCTCTTTGGGTGATGTTGGGTTTGCGCCAGACATAGCGTTTTCTTTGATGGCCGACAAATTTTAGTCTCATCAGACCAGAGCACCTTCCTCCATACATTTTGGGAGTCTCCCACATGCGTTTTCTCAAACTCAAAATGTGCCATTTTGTTTTTTGCTGAAAGTAATGGCTTTCTTCTGGCCACTCTGCCATAAAGCCCAACTCTATGGAGCGTACAGCTTATTGTTGTCTTATGTACAGATACTCCAGTCTCTGCTGTGGAACTCTCCAGCGTTACCTTAGGTCTCTGTGCTGCCTCTCTGATTAATGCCCTCCTTGTCCGGTCCGTGAGTTTTGGTTGGCGGCCATCTCTTGGCAGATTTGCTGTTGTGCCATGTTCTTTCCATTTGGTTATGATCATCAAAGATTTGGATATTTTTTTTTTATAACCTATCCCTGACTTGTACTTCTCAACAACTTTGTCCCTTACTTGTTTGGAGAGTTCCTTTCTCTTCATGGCAGTGTTTGGTTAGTGGTGCCTCTTGCTTAGGTGTTGCAGCCTCTGTGGCCTTTCAAAAAAGTGTGTATATGTAATGACAGATCATGTGACACTTAGATTGCACACAGGTGGACATCATTTCACTAATTATGTGACTTCTGAAGAGAATTGGTTGCACCAGAGCTTTTTATGGGCTTCATAACAAAGGGGTTGACTACATACGCACATGCCAATTTTCTGTTTTCTATTTCTAAAAAATAGTTTTATGTATATATTTTTGTCATTTCACTTCACCAACTTAGACTATTGTGTTCTGATCCATAACATAAAATTCTGATTAACAAAATATTGAACTTAAGGCTGTAATGTAACACAATAGGTAAAAAGTCAAGGGGGTGGATACTTTTGCAAGGCACTGTAATCATGATCAATTAAGCAAGCCAATAAGTTACAATTTAGACATAGCCAATTGTAAATGAGACCGTCATTATGACGTCAGTAAGACTAGGGGCCATATTCTGTTAGCTACTTGCAAATGCCTTGAACTCATAAATTTGGCTTTGGGTGTTTTTTGTTTATAAATGTTTATATGCGTTCTATTGTCTTAAGAATGCATTAGTTCCAATAAGTAATATTTGCAGAATATGTAGCAATATTAAAAGTGATTTTAATTGTGTATAAATTTACGAATTAGGCAATTGAATCGGGCCCATGAGTTTAAACTACAATCAATTTGTGTACAAAGTCTGATTTGCAATCAAACTCACAATCCAGAAATGTATAAATCAATAAAAATCAATAAATCAACTGTTCTAGTCCATGTGGGTTTCATTATCCTTACTCATTGATTCCGGAGGTCAATATAACACAGAAATAAAACATGAAAAAATATTTTTTTACTGCAGATTTGCGAGCTTGAGGCTGTTGTACAATGAATTCTAATGCCTTTCATTGTTTTGTCAGTATTTTTAAGTACAGTAGTGTGTGTTTATTTGCTTTTGCAGTGTTAAAAACATGTGTTTAACCCCCTTGCGAGTCCTATCTAGTACTCGTATAATTTTTTGATACATTTGCCATTTACGGGTTTGAAGGCAAATGCGGGCTTGTTGAATTGTTGTCTTTAGCACTGGTAACATTTACGGGCTTTAAACCTCCAAGGGGGACATAGCACTGAGTTAAGTTTTTGACAACCACAGTGATTTTGAGCCTGTTACTTGTAAATAGAATATGAATAGCTAAAAGTAGCCAGTTGAATATCAGTAACATTTATGTAAAAGAAGAGATTGCAAAAGTTGGCGTGATGCTCAACATTAAAAAGATGAAGACCATTGCAAATGACAATCTCACTTCCTGGCAAATAGAGAGTGAAGAAGTGGAAGCAGTGAGATTTGATTTTCTTTGGATCCAAGATCTTTGCAGATGGTGACTGTAGTCATGAAATTTAAAGATGTTTGCTTCTGGGAAGAAAGCTATGGTAGGCTTGGACAAGCTAGTAAAAAGTAAAGATATTAAACTATCAACAAAGGTCCACATAGTTTGATCTATGGTACTCCCAGTATTAACATACGGATATGAGAGCTGGAACGTAAAGAAATCTGAGCGCCGTAGACTTTTAATTGTGGTTTGAATTGAATTGTGGTGTTGGAGAAGACTACTTAGAGTCGCTTGGACTGCAAGAAGATCCAATAAATCAGAACTTCAGAAAATCCAGACAAACCTATCACAAGAATATGATCATGAAGTTCAAAAATATTTGTCATATCATGAGACTGCAGGATTCCCTTGAAAAGACTCTAATGCTGGAAAAGATTGAAGGCACAAGAAGAAGGGGACGAAAGAGGCGGAGATGGATAGATGAGGTCACTGAAGCAATGAACATGAACTTGATCTTGAGCTTAGAGGGGCAGTAAGTGAGAGATGCACTTGGTGTGCTGTGGTCCATAGAGTCATAGAGACAGTTATAATGCTATAGTCTTATAATTGCAGTGCATTTGGTATGATAGTTTTACACATCAAATTATTTTACTAATACAACAAAAAAAGCCCTAATTAAACACAATTTTGTGAAGAAAAAAAACATTTCTCTTAAAAGAGGTAATATCTGACATTTGGCTTGACTCACTAATGTCAGGACCTTAGAGAGCCTTAGAGTGCAATACCTCTATGTTCTCTCACCATAGTGAACTGAGCCCATAGTTTATCTGAGCCCAATTTATTTAGCCATACATCACTTAATATTTAACTTAAATCATAAGAGTATACAATACTTATTTGTATTGATGTAAATCACTATTACTATTTTGTTTAAAAAAGGGAAGCTACATCTTCCACAGAATCCATTGCTCAGTTCCTATTTTCCTACTAATCTTACTTTGCAATTGGGTTATAGAAGATTAATTATTTATGGCCTGTTATACATGTAAATAAAGACTTTGACCCAATGTATTGCTCCACTGGAATAATTATTGCAGTTATTTCACACATACTGTATGTGCTCAATTTTAGAGATAACATGATTTACACTTAATAAATTCACAAATTAATTTATTCATGATATCTTAATTTTTGTGTTGAATTAAGGTACATTAAAGCAATATTTATCTCAGTTACCTTCCTTGCACACATATACATGTTGAAATTACATTATCTTTATATGTACAATTGTGAAAACATTCCCACTTTGTTTAGAACAGCAGGAGCTAAAAATGTACATTTCATATTGGGTTAGTTCATAATTGTTTGTTTGTTCCTGTGCAGTTATGTCCTTATATTCCTTAGTAACATTTTGATGATAGGGTATTTTTTGTGATATACAATGGTATAATACATGGTGCTGCTAGGAGTTGGCTAGGATTACTGGAGCCTTCAATTCATGCTGCAAATGCTGTTTTCTGCTTTTTAAACTGTGTCTCGATATCGCTTCAGGTCTTGGGTGCTACTACTCTCTTGCTCCCTTAATCACATAATGGGGAACTTTTGTTTACAAGTTATAGACAGCCCAGCCAGTTCCTACACATCTGACAAATATAATGTGGAGATATTAGTAAAAGGAAAAGGAAGAGGAAAAGCGATGGAGGTGATGGAGAATGAATAAAGAAAATGAGAGTAGACGGAAATAATGGGTTAAATTTGTATACGTTCTTTAAACACAAAGGAACAATAGTAAATTTCCATATGCAAACAAACTTTGAGCAATTTTGGCACTTTCAAAATTCCGCCTTCTACTGGGTCAACCAATTAGCAGTGTTCTTGGTCAGAGCTGATGGGGTTGGCCAGTCCTTAAACAATCTGCAAGGGCATTGGTTAATGCTGATTTGTAGATATTTTAAGTATAAAGAGAAGGAATGGGCTTTATGTCTGCCCCAGGAGCAGGGGGCACCAGTGAGTAAGCTTGACTGGTCACATGTTGGCTTCTCTCCATAGTAATTGAGGTTGATAAAAGACTTTTAGTCCATCAAGTTCAACCTTTTGAGATCTCCTCTGATCTGCAATATGCAGATTAATTGTTAATTGACCCAGAGGCAAACAGACAAAAACCCCAAGTGAAACTTTGCCAATTGTCTCAAAAGGGAAAAAAGAAAATGATAAAATTCCTTCCTGACCCCAGATACTGGCGATCGGATTCCTTCCTGGATCAATACCCCCTCTCTAATGATCGAGGATAGCCCTGAATGCTTTTTTATTTAAAAGGTTAGTGTTCTGTTAATTAGTCGAGATGTGTTGTCTTGACCCTCTAGCAGATCTCATTCAGGAATTTACTTGGTGTTGCCAGTAAGGAGGAAGCCTTATGGTAAGGGGATGATGGATAGGCTAGTAGTAGCCAACCTAGAGTATCCCTATCCCAGGACACCAGAACCCTAGTGAGAGCTAGGAGTTTGAGGTCTCATTTCAGGTTTCCCTCGGTGTTGCCAGTGAGGTGGAAGTCATCTGGAGAAGGGGATGATATAGGTTGGTAGTAGCTGATCTAGAGTTTCCCTGACGCAAGTCACCAGACCTTTATTGGGTGCGCTGTGTTTGGGGTGTAAGTTCCCTAAATTAGGAGTATAGGCTAGGGATGAACCCGACCTTAGTCAGTGTGCTTAACACACATAAACATATAATAAAGGTAATCTTGACTTTAATATGACATTACATTGAAATAAAACATACATTTCAGAATGAACATCAGTGACATACAGCTCCATTAAATTTGTAGTGGCATCGGCACACCCGCAAAGACTGCGGCTTGAAATTCGGCTGCGTTACATAGATATTAAATTGAACCATGCCGCGAGTTACGGGCCGTAGACAAAATCCAGTAAACCCTTTCCATGCACACAAGCTGTAAAGGGGTCTGCCGAACCGCTATCGGCCATTAATATCCAATTGCGGTATAACGTAGTGTGACACAGGCTTCTCAGTGGTCTAGCCAAAGATGATTGAGAGAGGGAGATTAAAAATTTGCACTCCACACGTACATGCGTTTACTGTGTTGTATTTTCTTTTGAAGTAGCACGCAGGTCTCGGAGTTGGTGGTTTTGGAGAGTCAGAGAGAGAGCAGGAGTAATTTCACAGCAGTAATTTGTGGTTCTGTTCTTTTATATTCTACTATATAATATTCTACAATTAATCCTTGATATTTACAGATTACACATATTTACAATACACATAATCTAAAGAACACACATAGAGACATATAGAGCTAGGTCACTCCATGGAGGGAGGAGAGAGGACTGGAGAGGTGGGGAGGAGGAGAAGAAGAGAGATGAGGTGGAGAGATAGGTGAGCGAGGTGGCCATGGGGAGTAGTGGTGGTGAGGAGGAGAGGAGTGGATGGAATAGAGGAGGAGGCGGAGTAGGTGGAGGAGGCAGAGGAGAAGGGGGAGGGGCTGGAGGAGGTGGAAAGGAGGAGGCAGAGGAAGAAGAGGCGGAGGAGGAGCAGGAGGAGGAGGATGGGAGTATAGAGGAGGAGGTGGGTGGTGGCAGGGTGGCCCAAGCACCAGGCACACGAAGGAGATGGACTCTCTTTCAGCATCAAGGAGGTCTGGGTCCAGTCAGCTCCATCGGAGAAGGAAGTGGAGGAGCAAGCTCCCACCCAGCAGAAACCAGTGCAGGGGGTGGAGGAAGGAAGAGGACCCAAGGGCTCTGGCTCAGAGGCGGAGGATGTCATATGGCTTGTGGGATCACCAGCAGGACCACCGGCAACACATCCGGGATTTAACCCCACTATCTGCCTCCTCCAAAGAATGAGAATCTCGCAAGGGCCCTCTCACTGGAGTTATGATGCCAGCAACCAAGCCACACACCCCCACACACACCCCACAGCAGTGCGCTGGACTGGCCACCACCAGGCTCCAGCCGTGCCGCAGACCCTCCCCGCTCAGACACTGCCACCTCCTCACCTGGCCATACCATGTGACAGCAGGTGAAGTTGCTTTGGGAGATCCAGGCCAGCATCAACGCCAATCATATGGAGGTCATGTGCAGCCTGGCAATGCGCACTAGGGAGGTGAGGAGGCATCATCAGATGACTGAATCCTACCTGGCCATGTTGCTCAGTATTGGGGCATTCCAAGGAGTCACCGCAGAGGCAATGTGACGCGCTCTGGTCCCCAGCTCCGCCTTTTCCGCCCCTCCTCTCCTCCCACCATGCCTCCACCACCACTACTGCAGGTGCCGCTGTCTCCTGGTAGATTTAGGCCCTGTACCTAGGCTGAGGAGGACATAGGGGCTGTGCATATGTCTGTGCCTTCTCAACAGCACGCCTCAGTGACAATCTATTGGTCAAAATGTTAACATAATCTAGCCTGGCTACTGAGTCTTGGCCTATGTGATGGTGATATTTTGTATGCAGATGGCTACCTCTCATCACATGGTCCATGATCCTCTTCTCTGTGGACACATAGGGTTCTATTGAACACGTCATCAAGTGGTGTACGGTTTTCCCAGTTCCTCTCAGATAGACATTCCTTCACTGACAGCCCCCTTAACATGTAGCTCCCACAATCTTAAAGCTATCATATAGCCAGACATCAGACATGATTGTTGTTACCTAAAATGTAGACTAATAGCGCTATGGCGGTGGACTTGCAAAGTCTCACAATGGCATGTTAATGACAGCCAGCATTAATATATGCACTAGTGAAGCATGTTAACCTGACCTCAATAGCAGTCTGAAAACAGATCATAGGGTCTGATGTAAGTAACAGTGAAGCAGGCTGCTGACCTTTGTGTCCTCTCCAAATTAATGGGTATTTTCCCATATTGCTGATTATCCAGAGACCTAGCTAATATTTAGTAATGCTTGCAGATGGGAATCAGGTGAGTTGGTATATTGTTACAGTTACAGTATTTAGCATTGTACTGTACATGCATGTTGATTTGTTTTTTTATCCTCCTCCGCCTTTTTTAGTTGACAATTTTTTTTCCAGATTTTAGTTTTTTTACCACACTGTATTTGTGAACCTGGATTGGATTACACAGTCCAGAGTTTGAATCATTTGTTTCATTGAGCAGATATAGACAAGTTGTAAGTGCTATTCACATTAATGGTTTCATCAACTAAATAGAGTGATTTCTGAAGATCCTTTTTTTTTCATCAGATTCTGCTTGCAGTGCTGTAGTGACCACATGTGACCCTGGTAGGTGCTAACCATCATGCTTATTCTAGACTATGACATTACCCCCTGTAGATATCCCCTTTTACCACAAGCCTCTTGCTCTCCTGGGATCTGCCCACACCACACCCATGATATTAATGTACAGTTTTGACTATTTCTGATTGTGCTCTGTGTATGAAATAAACCTTTGTTTTACGGTTCTAACAGTGTGTTCTCAATGGTTGTTGTTATGGGACATCCACACACATCACATTTGTGTCACATTTCTATACATGTAAACTAATGAGCCCTGGTTACTATGCAATAGATCAATCACATATATAGTTGTGAGCATGCGGGTTGTTGCGAGGGCCGCAGTTGCTGGCAAGGAGCGCCAAAGGCAGCAACTGCGGACTTTAGCGACAAAGTTGCCAGTAACTGCGGACTTTAGGCCCGCAAATGCGGACCCTGCCACTGATGCTCCCCAGCAGCCCACATCACCCCAGGCACCTGCACGGCTCCCCCTGCCCCACTGATGCTCCCCAGTGGCCCACAGCACCCCAGGCTGCAGGGAAGCTCAGACGCCCAGCCAGCACTGCCAGGTACTCAGTGCTGCAAAAGGCAGCTCCAGGGAGGCAGGACAGTTGGGGTTACAAGGAGCCTCCGATATGGGCCTGTGCTGTCTGGCCTGCGGTTGGGTTCTCCCGCAGGCCTCACTCCTCTGCAGCTCCACGCAGCTACTTCACATCTTTGCTTGCGCTGGGCTCCGAGGACAGGCCGTAGGGGCGGGGATCCGATACATGAGCCACAGGTGCAAGGCTGCAATATAGAGGGGGGAGAGGATCGGGAGGCCCACAATAAACTTGGATGTACAAGGAAGAGCCTTTCCTGAAGAGGGAGCCTGCAGAGATCCAATCCGGGCCTGTGCTGGTTGGCCTGCAGCTGGGTTCTCCCCCAGGGCTCCACGCAGCTGCTTCACATCTCTCCCTCAACAAGCAGACAGGACAGAGATGAGGATTGCGGCCACCGCTGCTCCCCACATGGACAGCCATCAGCAGAGATCCAGTGGGAGAAGAAGGCACTTTCAAGTACAGGGGAATCTGCAGGGGAAGCCAGGAGGTAATAAAGTGGGGGTCACAAGCAGGGAGAAGGGAGACAGGATGGGGGAAGGGAGCCAGGAGAGGGGGGTGAGACACAGGGGAGGGAGAAGGGGGTAAAGAGACACAGAGGAGGGAGAGGGGGGATACAGGGTAGGGAGTGGGGGAAGAGACACAGGGGAGTTAAAGGGGGAAGAGACACAGGGGAAGGAGATGGGGAGAATGAGAGACAGGGGAGGGATAGAGGGGGCAAATAGAGACAGGGGAGGGATAGAGGGGGCAAAGAGAGACAGGGAGGGATATAGGGGGCAAAGAGAGACAGGGAAGAGATAGAGGGGGCAAAGAGAGACAGGGGAGGGATAGAGGGGGCAAAGAGAGACAGGGGAGGGATAGAGGGGGCAAAGAGAGACATGGGAGAGAGAGAGGGAGCAAAGAGAGACAGGGGAGGGAGAGAGGGGGCAAAGAGAGACGGGGAGGGAGAGAGGGGCAAAGAGAGACAAGGGAGGGACAAGGGAGGGAGAGAGGGGGCAAAGAGAGACAAGGGAAAGAGAGAGAGGGGGCATAGAGAGACAAAGGAGGGAGAGAGGGGGCAAAGAGAAACAAGGGAGGAAGAGAGGGGGCAAAGAAAGACAGGAGGGGGAGGGAAAGAGACACAGGAGGGAGAAATGTTTGGGAAAAAACTTGATCTTGCCGTCATTTTTTGTCGGGCAAGTCGCTAGTACATATAATAATAGTCATAATAGCATTAGATATCGTATAATAATATATATCACATATAATTAACATAAAGGCTTAATACACGTGCAAATGTCAAATTAGTGATATTGTGGGGTATCAACATTCCCCATGAGGGCCTGATAGGAAAATTACAGGTGATACTGGAGAAGGTTGGTGGTGGTGAAATGGCTTGTACACTAGAGATGGAACTGGCACTGGCATGCAAACCTTGTGGAACAGCACAGGCAGAGACCTAGCTAAATGTGCTGCAGTCCATAGGGTCACGGAGAGTCGGACACGACTGAAGGACTGAACAACAAATAGTAAAATGTTCCCCTGGTATTTAATCTATGTGATGTGGTGGTGTAATTTGGCCATGATGTGTTTTGCCAATGTAGATCTGATGAGTAAGATGTATATGCAATCATTTATATATTCCAGGGTTCACATTAGACCCTCTGTGAGTGAGAAAGGGTTAATATGGCTTCAGTTTCCTGTTTTTGTGTTGCTATTTAATCAGGTAGTGTGTATTTAATTGCTTTATGCATGTTGCAACATGGTTTTTCATATTGGCATATGCATGAGCATTCCAACATATGATGAAAGAAAATATTTTTAAATGCTTATTTTTTTATTGGGGGATTATTGTGCAAGTAATTGTAATGCCTTTCTATGCTTTTCCCATATTTTTTATTCTACTGGTGTAATTATATTGTCTTTTACAGTGTTTAGAAATTGTCTGTAAACCCTTTGCGGGTCCTATTTGGAGGCAGTAATATTTTTGAGTCTATTTGCGGGTTACGGGCTTGAACGCCAGGGCGTCTTTGGAAATCGTTGCAATTTAATAGCGTGATTGGAACTGAACAGTTAAGGGCTTCACAGAACAAAGGATTTGCGGCCACAGAGTTGAAATTTCAACGTCAAAAACGGGTTTTTTCGCCCTTAACCCACAGATCGTTCGCGGAGTGCTTTACGTGGCCAATTTAATTGCCATAAGTCTTGCAGGCTACGTTGTGGGCTATGGTTTTACATGTTCACTGAATTTAATAGGGCTGTTTGGTAATTGGTAATTACAATAGGTTTTGAAAATGAAAAAAAAAATAAAAACTGTGATCTTCACACGTGCACATGGATGCTCAGTTACATTCTCTATGTGCTTCCTATGTTCAATAATCTGCTTATTTACCTAGAGTTTACCCCAAAAAAATATTTTCATATACTTAGTCCAATCTACTCTGTATCCTATATGTGTCTTCAAGACCTGTGGTGTCAAAATATCCCAGGAAATAACCCCTCACAAAAAGTCATAAGAGGATACATATATTTGTGGCATTGGATTGTATCATTGCTTCAATGCCTTTTGGCTAAGATCAAGTGTAGTACCTCCTCTGGAAAAAGGCAGGTTAAGGGCTTCACCTATCAGGTAAGAGGGGGGAAACCTTGGTCTAGCCAGGGGCTGAGGAGGCATGAATGCCCAGGACCTCAGAGAGAAAAACTGCAGCACTCCCCCATAATGGCACAGACACTATGCCTTTTGATTTTCGGGGGGCTCCACATGAAATTATGGAATGGAGCAGGTTTTTTTAAAATGTTGTTACTTTTATTTTCTTCACCCCAGTGAAGACCCTGAGAGTATTGCCTTTTGGCCAGGGATCCCTTGGAAATAACTGGGCAGATTTGGTGGCAGCTGTTCCCCCAGGAGTCTGAGCTATGGTAAACTGACGGTAGCTGTCCCCCTAGTGAAGATCCTCTCCACATTGGAGTGCTCTCACTTGAAGATGGAGGAAAGACCCCCCATTCCTAGTGTAGGGGGAGAAGTAGTATATCTTCGAGTTTCACTGAACCTTTTGGCTGGAGCCCCGAATATAAAAGGGTCCTCAAGGCTGGGGGACCTGAAGGCTTCACTGGAGCACCAGCACTAAGCACACTCTCTAGAGAGCACACCCCGGACATTTAAATAAAAAAAGAAAAAAATGAACTGTATTTATCTAATTTTATGACAGTGGATATAAAAAGTCTACACACCCCTGTTAAAATGTCAGGTTTCTGTGCTGTAAAAAAATGAGACAAAGATAAATAATTTCAGAACTTTTCCACCTTTAATGTGACCTATAAACTGTACAACTCAATTGAAAAATAAAATGAAATCTTGTAGGTAGAGTAAAGAAAAAATATAAAAATAAAATAATATGGTTGCATAAGTATGAACACCCATAAACTAATACTTTGTTGAAGCACCTTTTGATTTTATTACAGCACTCAGTCTTTTTGGTAATGAGTCTATCAGCATGGCACATTTTGGCTTGCCCACTCTTCTTTGCAAAAACACTCCAAATCTGCCAGATTGTGAGGGCATCTCCTGTGCACAGCCCTCTTCAGATCACCCCACAGATTTTCAATTGGATTCAGGTCTGGGCTCTGGCTGGGCCATTCCAAAACTTTAATCTTCTTCTGGTGAAGCCATTCCTTTGTTGATTTGGATGTATGCTTTGGGTCGTTGTCATGCTGAAAGATGAAGTTCCTCTTCATGTTCAGCTTTCTAGCAGAAGCCTGAAGGTTTTGTGCCAATATTGACTGGTATTTGGAACTGTTCATAATTCCCTCTATCTTAACTAAGGATTGACTGGTATTTGGAACCGTTCATAATTCCCTCTATCTTAACTAGGGCCCCAGTTCCAGCTGACGAAAAACAGCCCAAAGCATGATGCTGCCACCACCATGCTTCACTGTGGGTATGGTGTTCTTTTGGTGATGTGCAGAGTTGTTTTTGCACCAAACATATCTTTTGAAATTATGGCCAATAAGTTCAACCTTGGTTACATCAGACCACAACACCTTTTCCCACATGCTTTTGGGAGACTTCAGATGTGTTTTTGCAAAATGTAGCCTGGCTTGGATGTTTTTCTTCATAAGAAAAGGCTTTCGTCTTGCCACTTTACCCCATAGCCCAGACATATGAAGAATACGGGAGATTGTTGTCACATGTACCACACAGCCAGTACTTGTCTGATATTCCTGCACCTCTTTAATGTTGCTGTAGGCCTCTTGGTAGCCTCCCAAACCAGTTTTCTTCTCGTCTTTTCATCAATTTTGGAGGGAGCTCCAGTTCTTGGTAATGTCACTGTTGTGCCATATTTTCTCCACTTGATGATGACTGTCTTCACTGTGTCCCATGGTATATCTAATGCCTTGGAAATTCTTTTGTACCGTTCTTCTGACTGATACCTTTTAAAAATGAGATCCCTCTGATGCTTTGGAAGCTCTTTGTGGACCATGGCTTTTGCTGTGGGATGCGACTAAGAACATTTCAGGAAAGACCAACTAGAGCAGCTTAACTTGATTGGGGGTTAATCAGAGGCACTTTAAATGATGGCAGGTGTATTCTGACTCCTATTTAACACAATTTGGAATGTGATTGCTTAATTCTGAACACAGCTACCACATTATTTTTATTTTTTATTTTTCTTCCCTCCACCTAAAAGATTTCAGTTTGTTTTTCAATTGAGTTGTATAGTTTATAGGTCACATTAAAGGTGGAAAAAGTTTGGAAATGATTTATCTTTGTCTCAATTTTTTACAGCACAGAAACCTGACATTTTAACAGGGTTGTGTAGACTTTTTATATCCACTGTACATTATATTAGTGACAGCTGACTAGAAGTATTTGGCGTATAATGCTTGAGCCTGCTAACCACATTAAGATTGATCTATTTAAGCAACATCTACTGTTGGTCTGATTATATTTTCTGTATTAGCCTTTATTTATTAAGCACCAGTATTAGCCATCTTCGGTATGGCCTGATGTTTTTAAAGGTTGTGACAAACAATATAACTAATCAAGCCAATCTCTATCAACATATCATATTTGTTCTCCATGTGATGCTAATAACCTAACCTGCTCATTTGAATATTAGGGTTGGGTCAAACCCATGTGACTGGCACCATAATCATATGCCACCAAAATGGAAAAAAAAATACTAATTCTGCTAATATCAGTGATATTGGTGACTAGGAAAATGTAGTCATCTTTTTAAGGAGACTTCATGAAAAGCTATCATTTTTATTTTATTTTTCAGTTTTTCTCCTGCTTTAACTGGCATCTGGCCAGTCATTATTTACAACATTGTCATAAAATGCTATTATACCTTGTACTTGTTGTACTGAATGGCCATAATGCTTTAAGCTTCATTAATTCTGTTGACAGCTTAATCATCCCAAGCCTGCCTCACTATCCATTACACACGGTGCCAACAATAACAAATAACCATTTTATACCTAATCTTATTTGCTACACTCTGTTCTGTTATCAGGAATTGACTGAAACATATAGCATTTTAATCAATATATAATTTGCAAAGAAAGCAAGTCCTGCATCTTTTGAATCCAGTATAAACTATATTGTTTTATTTGTATACAGCAAACACCCCTCATAAGAATGTGTACATTTATTTGAATGGTCAAACCCTTATTTTCATACCTAATGATGCAGATGGAATGAAAGAACTGTATACTAAGGATTCTAGGTAGTGGCATGCAAATTATACTTTTATGTATTTTTATTTTCATCCACTTCAGGCAGTGATCCATTCCTGAGAACTTCATGGGAAAAACTCAAGAAATATTAAAATGCAAATTGTGTAACTGCAAACAAAAATTGGATTACTAGGAAACATTAATATACTCTATATGTACCTACTGTATTATATAAATATATATTATACAAATCCCAGTGCAATATATATATATATATATATATATATATATACAGTATCTCACAAAAGTGAGTACGAACCTCACATTTTCATGAATATTTGATTATATCTTTTCATGTGACAACACTGAAGAAATGACGCTCTGCTACAATGTAAAGTAGTAAGTGTACAGCCTGTATAACAGTGTACTCTTCCTGTCCACTCAAAATAAGTCAACACACAGCGATTAATGTCTAAACCAATGGCAACAAAAGTGAGTACACCCCTAAGTCTAAATGTCCAAATTGGGCCCAAAGTGTCAATATTTTGTGTGGCCACCATTATTTTCCAGATCTGCCTTAACCCTCATGGGCATGGAGTACACCAGAGCTTCACAGGTTGCCACTGGAGTCCTCTTCCACTCCTCCATGATGACATCACAGAGCTGGTGGATGTTAGAGACCTTGCACTCCAACACCTTCCGTTTGAGGATGCCCCACAGATGCTCAATAGGGTTTAGGTCTGGAGACATGCTTGGCCAGTCCACCACCTTTACCTTCAGCTTCTTTAGCAAGGCAGTGGTCGTCTTGGAGGTGTGTTTGGGGTCTTTATCATGTTGGAATACTGCCTGCGGCCCATTTTCTGAAGGGAGGGGATCATGCTCTGCTTCAGGATGTCAAAGCAAATGTACACTTACTACTTTACATTGTAGCAGAGTGTCATTTCTTCAGTGTTGTCACATGAAAAGATCTAATAAAATATTTACAAAAATGTGAGGGGTGTACTAACTTTTGTGAGATGCTGTATATATCTAAGATACGTCACTATCTTACTCAAGGCACAGTTAAAATTCTAATACACTCTCATCATATCTCGACTTCTGCAATCTGCTCCTTGCTGGCCTCCCATCACTAGTCTGTCTCCACTTCATTTCATGTAGAGATTTTTTTCCTGATGGCCCTCTAAATAATTATCACCAACTTTCACTATATATTTAAACAAACCAACACAAGTTGGGTCAAGGTGGGACTTTAAATACATAGGACGCTTCTTTTTTTTAGTAGGTCTAAAGAAATTCTAATTATTGAGTTGGGTCAAGGCTAGGAAGATTATAACAATTGTTCAGAATCATTAACCAAGGCAACAAGTTTAAGGACTACTAGGCAACTTGTCTTTAGAATGTAATAAATAATGTATCCTCTAATTTACTTAAGTTTATTGGGTTGCTGTTATCAACTTCCTATATGCACAATGGGAATGTAGCAGCTAAATCTGTCTGTGCTTTTTAGAAGGACTAATGAAAAGCTCATTCATTTACAAGGACATATTGTCCTGGGAAAATAGCAGACTAAATCAGTTCTGAAAATAAAAATGCATGGGCCATTTAAAATGCTGCTGTTGTGCCATAAAACCCATCTATTTAGACGTCTTGTGAAAAATCCCTTTAAAGGTATCAAAGAACAAGAGATATCAATAAGAGCTGTAAAACTGGCTGATTTTTGCTGTCTCCACTTTAATTCATATAGAGATTTGTTTTCCTGTGGCCCTCTAAATAATCATCAACAACTTTATATATTTAAACAAAACCAACACAAAACAAGTCATTGTGTGAGTTTAGATTTTAGAAGAAATGGTAGGGAGTATTTCATAAAAAAAGCTGAGGTAGGCAGACATGATAATACAAGAGTGTTTTTCCCAATGTATGTGTCTGCTCAAGACTGAAGGTTGGTGATCAAAAGGGGAATTGAATGGATAATATAAGTAATCATTGGTTATGTTGGGTCAAGGTTAGGAAGAATATAACAATTGGTCAGAATCATTAACCAAGGCAACCAGTGCCCCAGTGGCTATTTTGTGAATGCAAGTGAATACAAAGGTTCTCACTTTCTAAAAAAGAGAAAAAAAAACTGTAGACCTCTCTCCACCTTGGCGAAGCCTGCTAAGTTGGCCTTATTAGGTAGGTAAAGCATGTGCAGTAATTCTGAGTAGGATTTGAATGCAAGACTGCTGTAGTACTAAGGGAATTTAAAACAAAATAAAAACTACATAAAATGCCACACTGTCACTTCAATACCCAAGACAGGTCATTGTAGGGTATGCTTTATTAACATTTAGAGCAGGTAGTCTGGAGATGATATATATGGATACTCAATGTATGGAATGAATGACATAGCCCAGAGTAACAATAGGTGAAAATATATCTCAGAGTTCAATTCATACTGGTTCCACCAACCGCATCTTTTAACTCTACCCAACTGTCTCTCATTTGGATGGACAGTTTCTCTTTTAACAGCAAATCTTACTGTCCCTCCAAGACCCCCATATGTCCATCTTTTGAAAGGAGAGTACCATAAATTAAAGCCAGCTTATTTTAATTTCGCATGACCATATCCATCTTTCTTTCTCCAAATCCTCTCTGGTTAGTTGTCCATTATCAGAGAAGACACAAAGAATCCATAAGAGTGCATGTCACTGTTCTTCAATATAAACAGTACATGTGTGTGTTTAAAGGATATTTTAAAAAATCATAAACATTGCTTTCTCAAGCCACTGCCACCATCAATGGTTTCAGGTAACACCAAACTAATTTTGTATTTTCTTTGGCAACATAAAATGATGGGTTGTATGAATTAGTAAGAAAAAAATTAAATTATAATCTCCACAAGAGGGTTATTTTGAATTAATACATAGTGGGCCCAATATTAAATATTATACTTTGCTATGCTCATAGGAAATATGGCTAAAATGCAGTAGGACTCCTCACATCGACTTCTATATGTCCTATATGCTTTGCTTGACCTTCCTCCTCACAAGACATAGGGTATTCCACATGCTCGTCAATGTACAAAGGATGCTTTATGGATTGTCAATGCAATTGTTGTGTTTTAGAGAATTTGGTCAAGCAGGTGAAGGTTTAATTTATCAGGCAGCATTAGAATAGTATGATATCTAATGCAGCTACTTTTAATAGAATGATTTAGAGATGATTAGTGGATATTAAAATGCAGTTCTATGTGGTACATACACACCTGTTTTAACTTGTGAGAAATTCCTTCAATGGTGGTACCAGACAGCAAGTGATAACAATGTAATCTGTGTTAAACATGCTGATTTATTCCCAAATAGCTATGTGTATTTTTAGATATACACAAGGATGTTAAATGACTACTAGGCAACATGTCTTTAGAATTGTATGTCATTATGCTGCACTGAATTGTGGTTCTGTTGTCAACTTCCTGAGGTGGGATGGGACTTTAAATATAGAGGAAGCTTCTATATGCACAATGGAATGTACCAGCTAAACCTGTCAGGGCTTTTTTGCAGGACTAATGAAAAGTTAATTAGTTTACAGGGACATACTGTCCTGGGAAAATAGCAGACTAAATCAGATCTGAAAATAAAAACAATCTACTAAAGGGTAGCAAGAAATAATGTTACACTGAGGTCTGCATTGTTAGGGAGGTACAAAAAAATATTACCTTTATTAAAACCAATTAAACCATAGTGCAATAAACTATCACAGGTTCATGGCCGTGGCATAGTAAATATGGATTTTCAAACAGTAATAACTAACAATAAATAGACACACACAAATAAATTGGGATTTTTAATGTCACAGTTCTTATATTAGTGAATTACTTAACAGGTAATTATTATAACAAATCACAAGAGGTGCTGGCCCACACATAAACTGAACTCGAGGGGACCCCATGCCCCAAGAGTACTAATTCCTCATGAACAAACATTGATGCCCACTCCTCACTGTGGGCAAGCACCCTCCGCCAACCAGCTGTGACAAGACCACCATACTGGATATTCTGCCGATGATCCAAGGAGGCATATCTGCTCTACCAGGGTAGAACAGGGAAGGGTGGGAGATGTGAAGATGATAAAACCTAGTGATTTAACTACGTAAGTCCAAGGTATTCCTGGATATGAACAAGTTGGTTTATTCACACAAAGTAACTACTTGGTATCTGTAATCCAGAGTATATTTATTTGTTATTATGAACATTTTTAAATAAACTGTTCATGAAAACAGTAGTTTTCACTAATATTAAAAAAGTTATAATTTTGTTTTGTGCATATCCCTAAAACTGCAGGGTTATTGGACTGAGGGGGTTAATTAGAGGCTCATGGTGGTCTATGTAGACCCCCTTGAGTGATGGGGTTAATTTTAGGTGGCTGGTGGGTACTTATAGTTACCTCACGGCAGGGGTTAATTTTTTAGATAGCACGGGTCCTTTAAGGACCATTAAGGTCCTCTCAGGACCCGCGAGGCAGGAATTTTGAAATTTTAAATGCAAGTGTTAATGTAGGGACACTTTGGGGGTCCAGATGGGGACCCCCAGCATAGGGGGGTTAATATTAGGTGCCGCGGCAGGGGTTCAGTGTTTAAATGCCGATCGGGACCCCCCCAGTAAGAGGTTGTTTCGGGAGCCTGCGGGGGTTCCCACAAACTTTCATCAGCCATGATGGCAATCTCTTTTGCCATTGGCTACGTCTAGCCCGTTACTTTGGGTTTGACTAATTGATCCTGTTCACGGCCGCACATCCAATGTGCGACAGACTGGTTTGAGGTTTAGCGTCTCCAACCAGTAGCTTGCAGCAACCTTCCAATTTAACCTTCCAATTTAACACCTTCCAATGCAGGCCTCAAGTTGAAGATACAGGGCTGCAATTTACTGAAGTTGTTGATCTAATAAAAAACAATGTGTTTATCAGTAATAAACATACTAGTATACCATAATTGTAGCACAAATTACAAAGGATTGAGGCCATATTTTTGCAATAAACACCAAACAAAAGCCAGTGTCAGCAATGAAATGTTTAAAGAACACTGGATTGGTTGTTATGTGCAAAAAGTGGTCCTTTGGGGGAAAAAGAACAAGCATGTCAGCAGGGACAAGCTGTGTACTGCAACCTTATAATCATCATGTGTTTTGTGCAGTTGGCAGTTGCTGAGCAACTATAGTATTGTCACAGCAATTGCTTTGTACTAAACACTATACAATGGACATCCATTTGTAATAATACAATTATTTTTAACTTCTTTCTTGGCACAGATGGTCCTACAAGAACAGTGTGCACTACGGTGTTAGATAGCATTTAATTTTCTATTTTGTTATTAATATATGCATGCATAAACACATTTATATTAATTAGAATTTTCAAAATATTGAGCAACATTATAAATACTTTTTTTAGTTTGATAAAAAAAAAATCTAACATGCTGTAAGTTTTAAAACACTAGTAACTTGCAGTCTGTTTTATTCTAGAAGTATATGGATGGAACTGACCATATTCACTAAGCTGTGTTAAGCCATATGGCACCTCACATCTGCTTATAGACTATAATCTGCCTTATGGCTGATTGTAATGCTTAGCAAATATAACTAAAATAATGTTTCAAGGTCACATGTAGCTGACTCTGGAATTTGAGCTTGAGTAATCTGCTTTATAGATAATTATGTTTCGACCTTTTTTACATTTTGTGTATGCCTACAATGCTAAAGCATAGTCTTTGCTATAATCTCCCAAGTCTTTTCTGTTCTCCGCCTCCATATACAAAGTATTTGCTCTTCCATGATCCTTACGGAAATTCCAGCAGCAACTCAAATCCATAAAACACTAAATATAATCATGCTAGCACCACTACAAATTGTATTAAACAATTACATTTGAAACTGTAGGAAAGGTACATGTGTGCTCTGTACTACCAGGTTCTAGCTAGAGTATTACTTGAGATCTATATCTCCAGTCTACAAAACCATCACATCATTGCAAATCATTATGGATATACATAGGAAAAGTCTATTAACTGGCCGGGTATTCTTAAAAGCAAAGAGGTATTTAAAGTAAAACACGTACTATATATTTGTCCAGTTATTACTGGGTTCACATTTACAATTCTTGCAATTCCATATATATATATTTTTTTTTTCATGATGTTTTACTCATATTCTCATAGTATACATTCTCTTTTGGACCTATTCTCTGAGACTTTTCTATCTCCATGTCTTGGTGTAACTCCTCTCCATAAGTGATATATATTCATATTGTACCCTACAACCTGTTTTAGTTATACAATGGCCTAAAACATTTTTTGTAGTCTGGCGTTTTCCACCAACCTCTACAATCTCACTTCTGATACCTTAACACTTAGTACCTTAATACTAATATAGCACTCACTGAAGTAAACTATTTTCCTATGGATCGCTAATATCTCCTGATTTTGTAACTGTTCATGACCCTCTTAGACTTCAGACTGACTTATTCATTGCCACATCATCTTACTGTTAAACATTGACTTTATCCGTTATCTGTTCCAGAAAGTATTTCAGCTTCTTAAAGATGCATATTGAAAAAAAATGTGCTCTCCTGCTACACCCTTCTGCAATAGCCAACACATTATCATATTTCATATTAACATCATAAGCTTGTTTCACTGGTACTATATGTGCTTTAATTTTGCTCTAATTTGACAATCCATTGGAAAAAACAAGAAATAAGCTTATTTCTCTGAAACACCACTCACCTTCTCCTGTCCCACTCAGTCAGTCTGAACAATGGCCCAATTATTCCGATATTAACACAACGCTATTATAAACATGGTGACTCCATAAATCAAAGCTATATTCCCCATACGTTCTCCAAAGTCATTAAGCGCTACCCATAATCTCTAATGCCTCTATTTTATTATCTGCTCTATTCTCATTTCCAGGACCTTTCCTACTCCTACTCTATGGAGTTCATTCATCTTCATCTGCCAACAATTTCCCTTATTTTCCAGCAATCCTGGAAAGTGCATCTTCAGAAACCAGATGGTCTCGAAACAATATCAGTTGCTTGTCGATAACTATTTAATCAGAGATCCACATCACCTTAAGCAGACCATACTTGTAGGTCAATAACTGTACATGTAGCTTTTAACACTGACGTTCATATAATAATTCGCATATATATGTTTTTTATTTAAATACTCACACTAATTTGTATTTTTTTAATAGAAAAGCAGAGCTAAAAATGTACATATTTCTCTCTATATATATCTCAATTAACATAATGCATTTTTTAATGAACAGAAAGAGAAGCAGAGATAGATATATTCTACAGGATAGATATATACTAGGGTGTCAATGTCAATAAACTAGGATGTTAAAATTAAAAGGCCATTACTGCTTTGAATATATAACAGTCTTTGGGGTTTGTCCCTGTCAGCCAATGTGGCAGCAATAAAACTGTATGAGTCATAAGTGTCTGCCAATGAGATCTAGAGTCATTAATACTCTGCTCAAACAAAGATATTTACTGTGGCATTTCTTGTTCATTTGCAATAACCTTTACTAAAATACCCCCCCTTATTTTTTTGTCATATATATATATATATATATATATATATATATATATATATATATGTACACATATATATACAGTAAATAAATAAATATCTAAACTAAATATTATTGTTACATTTATGTAGTGCAGTGGACACCCCAGCCCCCCTTCCTCAGCAACGCCATACACCCCCAACCCCCTCAGCAGCAATATTCACCCCCCAGGGCCCCCTTACCAGCAATATTCACTACCCAACTCCCCAGGGCCCTTCAGGAGCACCATTCATCCTCCTCCCTTAAACCCCTAGGGCCCTCTCAGCAGCATCATTCACCGCCCCTCAAAAAAAAAAACAGATACCCTTGGTGCACCACTCATCCGCCCAAGCCTCTCAGCAGCCATATTCACCCCAATACCCTTGGGCCCCCATCAGCAGCACCATTCACTCCCCAACCTCCTCAGATGCCATATCCAACCCCCCCCCCCCCTTTGCCCCTCAGTAGCAATAGTCACTCCTCAACCCCCAGGCCTCCCTCAGTAGCACCATTAACCCCCCAAAATCCCCAGGACACCTTCAGCAGCATCATTCACTCCCCCAAAAAAATCCCAGGGCCCCCTTGTGGCACCATTCATCTCCCCAAGCCACCCAACCCCCATATTCACCCTCCAGGGCCCCCCAGGCAGCATATTCACCCCAAGGCCTGCTCAGCTGCACCATTCCCCTCCCCCCAAAAAAAGAACCAGGCCCCCCTCAGGAGCACAATTCACCCCCAAAACCACCAGTGCCCCCCTCAGCAGCATCATCCACTTCCCCCAAAAACCTAGGGCCTCCTTGTCACACCAGTCATCCCCGAAAGCCCCTCAGCAGTATCATTCACCGTCTCAAAACCCCTAGGGCCCCTTGTCACACTATTCACCCCCCCCTTACTTGTGCCTTGCAGTCCTTGGATCCCATTGCTCAGTGGTTGGATATCCTTCCCCTGCTGGACCTTCATACTGCTGGGGAGGGGAATTCCTAATGATGTTACGTGACCCTGCAGTATGAAGCTCCAGCAGGGGAAGGATACCCAACCTCTGAGCAATGGGATCTGGGACAGGGACTGCAAGGCACAAGTAAGAGGAGGGGGTGAATGAAGTGCAGGGGGCTTGATGGGGGAGTGAATAGTGTGACAAGGGGCCCTGGGTTTTTTGAGAGGGTGAGTGATGCTGCTAAGGGGGCCCCTGACAGAGCAAGGGCCCTGGTGAAACGCAACAGCCTGCACCGGCGGTAGAACCGCCCCTGCTACAAGGTACAAGTCATTACACTAACTCAACGTTTACTCCAATAGATGGATTTCCAGTTATATCAATTTGAATGCAAGCTCTAGCACTGTTATCTTAGTATATATCAACTGAAGACTTTATTTACACAATCTACAAATAGAAAGCATAGGCCCTTATTCAATTGAGCAATTGTAAGTTACTGGAGCCCGCAATGGAGACCGTAAACTAATTTGCTATTCAACTGGTGTCTTTTCGCTAGCCGCAAACGATTTGCAGGTTAGAAGCTCAAAATCCCTGAGATTGTTAAAATGGTAAATCCCAAGGCATCAGAACCTTAGTGAGCGCTAGGAGTATGAGGTCTCAGTTCGTGTTTCACTCGGTGTTGCCAGTGGGGAGAAGCCATCTGGAGAAGTGGATGATGTAGGTTGGTGGTAGCTGATCTAGAGTTTCCCTCACCCAGGTCACCAGACCTTTATTGGGTGCGCTGTGGTTGGCGTATAAGTTCTCTAATTTAGGAGTATAGGGTAGGGATGGACACCGTTGTATCGCCATTGAATTTAGTCAGTGTGTTTAACATAAAAATATATAATAAAGGTAATCTTGACTTGACATTACATTTAAATAAAACAAACATTTCAGAATGAACATCAGTGACATAGGGCCTTATTCAATTTGCCAACTTGTAGTTACTGAGGCCCGTAAAGGAGCCAGCAAAAGTTATGGCTAATAAATTGGCCTCTTTTAGCTACGCGCAAACGATCTTCAGTTTACAGGCTGAAAAACAACTGCGGTTGCCAAAATCGTAACTCTGACCCAGCTTTGATCTTTCAAGCCCGTAAATGTTACAATCGCAAATCGCTAATCAATTGCTACAATTCCCCAAGCCCGCAATTGTTCTCACACCCATAAATGGCAAATGTAGAATAAAATCCTATGAGTACCAGATAGGACTCGCAAGGGGATTAAACACCTGTTCGTAGCACTGTAAATGCAAATAAAACATCAATTCTGCACTTTGAAAAAAGGGTAAAGTGATGTAAGACATTAGAATTAATTGCACAACAGTCTCAAGCTCGCAAATCTGCAATAACATTTTTTTTTATTTTTTATGTTTCATTTCCGTGTTATATCAATCTCAGTAATCAATGAGTTAATACATATCAGGGCAAACCCACATGGACTAGAACAGTATCACCTTTCATTTTTATTATTTTGTACATTGCCGGATTGCGAGTCTAATCACATATCGGACATCTAAACGCTATTTGATTGACGTTTAACCTCCATGTTTTACTGACATCATGATGACGGTCTCATTTACTATTGGCTGTTTCTAAATCAGTAGTTACGGCCTTGCTCAATTGATCATGTTCACACCCTGAATTGCTACATACGATTGCATGGTTTGCGGTTTAGGCTTTCGGCCTGTAAATTACGGGCTTTTTCAATTGAATCGCTCTGTAACTGTTGCAAATGTCAATCCCGCAGACTTACGGCCTGTATATTAGGGGCCACAGTGTTTGCTGGTGTCCTGGAGATGAATGGAACTTGGATATCAGTGGAGTGAGTGTCTAGGTGAGAAAATAGAATGAAGCTAGCTGGTTCAGTGTTTATAAGCATGGAGTGAGGGTAAGGGAGGAGCTTAGCATTACCGAGAGGGTTAGTTTTGTAAAAAGCATGTGCAATGAAAACAACCAAATGAGAAATACACATCTGATACAAATTACAGATTAAATATGAAAAAGCTTTCATGGCTGGATGACTTTGGATACCTCCACTTAGCTGGAATGGTTTGAGGCCTTGTGTCATTGGTACTGGCTTTGTGGAAATGGTTGCTAGAGTCCTGGGGTCTCATTTAATTGAGATTTGGCCAATTGCATATTTTTTTTACAGAAGTTTTTAGTTAGTGAACTTCTATCCAAAAGCAAGGTCACCACTAACTAAAAACTTCTGTAAAAAAAAAAGCTATGTGCTAATAATGAGCCCTATTCAATTGGCCAAATCACAATTGAATGAGGCCCCTGGAGGTGAATAGAGCTGGAAAATCAGTAGGGCGAGTGTCTAGGTGGGAAATGACTCCAATGTTTTACATACTTCCTTAACTCACCCATAAAATGCAAAAAAAGTTATGTGTTAAAAATATTTAATAATCATTCATTATACATAATGAACGTTAAACAACATATATGGTTGCTATATTGATTTGCTCTGATGTTACATTTATACTAATTTCTGCAGCGCATCCATTTTATTTCTATAAATAAATATATATATTGATATAATGTCTCCAGTAAATGAACTCTAAAAAATAATTGCAGCATTTCCTGTTTTCTATTATCTAAAATCAGATAGATAACACTGAGTAAGCTGTAAGACCATAAAATAGGCTTAAATTGTTCACAGCTAAAAATAAATCACATGCGTAGAGAATGATAGTGTGGACTAATAATAGCTGTGTTAATTTCCTTATTGACTTATTGGCTATCTGTAGGTCACGAGTAATTCAGATGTATGCACTCGGTACACGATGGTTGATAGCAGACATTCTGTTCTTTAGAGCATGATGTTCTGTCACCCACTTCATGGACAATTCTCATGTGTCGCTTTAGTCACCAGACTTTAATGTTATCTCCAGAATGCTAGAGTTGTTATTTAGCCATTAAAGGTCCACTGCAGTGCTTTAATAAAATATTATGTTTGCTAAGCATGTACTATTTGAAAATAAGTCAGTTAATACTTCTCCTTCCTTTTAAAAACTTGCGGCCCAATCAGTTGCTATAGGCTGCATCGTGGATTAAAGTATTTGGGCTGCAGTGCATCTAAAGATCAAACTTCTGGATGTGGGAGGGTGCAGAAGACAGAAGGAAGAACACCTAGGCATAAGCAATGCAAACTTTAAAAAGCAAGGAAAAATATTTACTGCATGATCTTTGAACATTTACAGCCTTATTAAATTGCAATTCGGCCAATTGAATAGGGCTCTATTTAAGCATACAGCATACTTTTTTTACAGAAGTTTATAGTTAGTGAAGACCTTCTGTAAAAAAATATGCTCTGTGCTTAAATAGAGCCCTATTCAATTGCCTGAATCACAATTTAATAAGGCTGTAAGTGCTTTTAATTTACTTGATCTTACAAATACATTACAAACGTAGGGGAGATTCACTTAACTTAACTCACAATGGGTTGCAATGGATGGGGATGGGCTGTGATCAATGTAACCTGAGCTCTGTTTCCTAACCACTCATCCCATTACAAGCTATCATGATATTGTGACCCATTGTGATTGGGTTGTTTCTATGGGCATTTTATGGGTGAGTTAAGGGAGTATATAAAACATTGGAGTATTTTCCCACCTAGAGACTCACCCTACTGATTTTCCAGCTCTATTTACCTCCTGGACTCTAGCAACCATTTCCACAAAGCTAGTACCAGTGACACAAGGCCTCAAACCATTCCAGCTAAGTGGAAGTATCCAAAGTAATTCAGCCATACAGGCTTTTTCATATTTTAATCTGTAATTTGTATCAGATGTGTATTTCTCATTTGGTTGTTTTCACTGCACATGCTTTTTACAAAACTAACCCTCGTGGTAATGCTAAGCTCCTCCCTTACCCTCACTCCATGCTTTTAAGCACTGAACCAGTTAGCTTTATTCGATTTCCTCACCTAGACACTCACTCCATTGTTTTCCAAGTTCCATTCATCTCCAGGACACCAGCAAACACTGTGGCCCCTATTCAATTGCAAGCCCGCAGTTTACATTTAGATTGAGGTCTGCTACAGTTACAGAGTGATTCAATTGAACAAGCCCAAAATGTAATGGCCGAAACCGTAAACCATGCACCCATACGTAGCATTTCAGGGCATGATCCTGATCAATTAAGCAATCCCGTAACTACCAATTTAGAAACAGCCAATAGTAAATGAGACCGCCATCATTACGTCAATAAAACATGGAGGTTAAATATCAATCTACTAGGGTTTAAAGGTCCGATATGCAATCAGACTCGCAATCAGGCAATGTACAAATTAATAAAAATGAATGGTGACACTGTTCTAGTCCATGTGGGTGGCCTGATATGTATTAACGTATTGATTCCCAAGTTTGATATGACACGGAAATTAAACTAAATAAAAAATAAATCGTTTCTTATTGCAGATTTGCGAGTTTGAGACTGTTGTGCAATTAATTATAATGTCTTACATCGCTTTCCGAGTATTTAAAGTGCAGTATTGATTTTTTATTCGCATATACAGTGCTACCATCAGGTGTTTATCCCCCTTGCAAGTCCTATCTGGTACTCGTGGGATTTTCTTCTACATTTGCCATTTACAGCTGTGAAAACATTTGCGGGCTTGAGGAATTGTAGAACTTGAATAGCGATTTGCAATTGTAACATTTACTAGATTGAAAGATCAAATGCTTTAATGGGTTAGAGTTATGATTTTGACAACCGCAGGGATTTTCAGCCTGAAACCCGCAGATCGTTTGTGGGTAGCTAAAATACACAATTGAATTGAATAGCAAATTAGTTCACCGGCTACATTACGGGCTCCAGTAACTAACAATTGCTCAATTGAATAGGGGCATTTGTTCCCACTCCTAATTGTTGCAGTTTTAAAACAGACAAGTTACACCTGATATTCCCATTACAGGTTATTCCATCTGACCACAAGGTGAAGACATTAAATTGCATACTAGTGATATTCTCTTCACATTGTCTTCCGATCGGATTTATCATATATACTATTAAATGAAAACATCTTCCCAGATCAACTTTACATCTGTCTTACAGCAACAGAATTGTCTTCTCTTATATTTCATTCTCTATTACTCCCAGGTCTTGGACTCTCCCCATCCCTTTAGATTATTTGCACATTTTCAGTATAGTAAGGTACTTTGAGGATTTGGTGCTTTCACCTCTGCAACCTGGGTTTGATTCCAGTCAGGGAACCAAGAGGTCACACAACCCTGAAGCCATGCAGGGTTGGGCCCAGTCAGTACTTGGTTGGGAGACCACCTAGGAATATCAGGAGCTGTATGCTGTGGCCCACAGGAACAGGCAACTAATTTTATAATCTGTTATTCACTAAGAAAAAAATCTGAGAGGTTTATGTTTATTTTTAATTTATATTTGTTATATAGCATGTGTCTCCTATTTTAATACCATGAATATGAACTTATTTTGGCCCTTATTAGGTGCAAAAAATTGTAAGATTAATTATGCAGCCTAATGGTATTGAGTCTCTACTTCGTGCTTAAAGATTATTATTTTGGGTTTACTATTTGATAATAGCTGCAATGTTGAATATTTATTACTTGGCATATTTTATTAAAATAGGAACCATATAGCATGTAACAGAAATATAGTAATTCAATAATAAACATATGGATACATTTTTGACATATCTTGTGGTGAATAACTACAATGTGCTTCTATATATTACTCAATTCTTCTTTACATCAATCCCAGGACATGCGAAACTGCAATTACTATTAATGAGCACATAGCAGACCTCATTTGAATACACTACACATGTTATTAAACACTGTGGGCCATATTCAATTCCAAGCCCGCAACTCGATCGCAGACAGACGAATGTCTGTGGGTGTGTTGCGGGCTCCCGTTCATCTCCCATTACGATGCTATTCAATTGCTCAAGGCCGCAAGTTACGGCTTAAAGCCAAAATCGTAAACCATGCACTTGGTCGTAGCAGTTCAGGGCGGGAACCTGATCAATTCAGCAAGCCTGTAACTCATTTCGAATCAGCCAATAGAAAATTAGACTGTCATTATTACGGCAGTAAAACATGGAGGTTACATGTCAATCACTTAGGTTCGGGGGTCCGATATGCGATCAGACTCGCAAATCCCCAAATTAAAGAATTATGAAAATGAATGCCAATACTGTTCTAGTCCATATGGGTGGCCTGATATGTATTAACTCATTCATACCAGAGGTCGATTTAATTCTGAAATGACACATTAAATTATTTTTATTTCCTGCAGATTTGCGAGCTTGAGACTGTTGTGCAATTAATTCTAATATCTAGCGTCGCTTTCCCCGTTATTCATAGTGCAGTATTGATTTTTTATTTGCATTTACAGTGCTACGAATAGGTGTTCAACCATTTGCGGGTCCTCTCTAGCACTCATTGGATATTCTCCCTCATTTGCCATTTACGGGTGTGAAAACATATGCGGGCTTGGAGAAATTGAGCAATTGAATAGCGATTTGCGATTTTAGCTTCGGGAAAGTGACGGATCAAAGGCTTCTGGAGGCTGTAAGTTACAAGTTTAACCATCGCCATTTTTTCAAGCTCATAACTCGGAAGCCGATCCGAGCCCTCAAATGACACCAATTGAATAGCAAAATAGCTTATGACCGAACTTACGGGCCTCCTCATCTCCAGAAAGCTCAATTCAACTGGTCTCTATGAAGGGGTGTGCTGTGATCTGCATCTTTCGCAGTTCATCGCAGCCATTGTTGGTGAACCTCCTCAAAAATCTTTTAGAGGAAAACCTTAAACCAGATCTTTGAAAAACATGAAAAGAAAACAAGGTATTTACGAATAAAATTAAAACGTATATAAACAGAGACATATGGATTCAACATGCAAACTATGTCATTATTTCAACAATTTTAAATAGACATACAATTGTATTATCCATAAGTAATACCAAGTTTGTATCTGCCGTTTCTGTTGTCTACATTCTTTTTTCTTTATAGTTAAAATTACATCTTTCAAGGTGTTTTTTTTACAGAATTATAATAGTGTAGTGTAGTGTTTTATATAGTATTTGTCATGTTCTCCCAGTGTATAACATGCTATCGCTCTCTTTACTAAAATATATTTTCATTCTGCATTTACAAATGTCAACAGGGAGGCAATTTTACTTAAGCATCTAGAAAAAAGATGATTTAAATTATACTGCACAGCTTTGTATTTGTATGTTTTCTAAACTTCAAAAAATGTCAGTTCTCAAAAGATCTTTTGTGATTATAAACAGTGGAAACTAGTACATTTTGAGCACCTGGGCACTTCAAATGCACATGTCCTGAAATGAACCACACAATCCAAATAAAATGTTGGATTACAAAGTCAGATCGCTACATTGTCGTGGGGAAGGGGCTTGTATACTTGAAGCATTGAGCTATAGGTGTCAACCAAGATAGGCAGGTCATAGCAGAGAGCTCAAACAAATCATGGTCCAAGGGAGAAGAAACTGACAACCCACTCCAGTATCTTTGCCATGAAAAACATATGGATTAGCACATCCAGACACACAACGTCCATAGGATCACAGAGTCAGACACGACTGAACGTCGGAACAACAACAACATATCTCAATGGCATCTAAATAACAACAAGGTAGATCACAACTGAAGGGGAACCATCTTTCTCATCAATAGTCAAATATATATATAATTTCTTGGAACAATATTGAAGTATTATTACAGTTTGAATTATTTGAAATGCTTAGATTTTTAATAACTATATGTTTTTCGTTTTTACGGAGGAAATGCCTACAATGGACATGCTATTGTTAAAGTGAAAACACTATTTTGCATTAAAGGACCACTGTAGCTTGTGGAACTTTACATAAACACATTTTTCAGAGAGTAAACCTAAAATGTATCAGACTCTCTTTGTGTAATAAGGGTTCCCATCATTGTTAGTTACTTGCCTAAAGTATGAGGGTGAGGGTTCTCCTACTGGCACTTGCTTTTCTATTTAGTTATATTGCTAAAAGCTTATTCATAGTAACAATAGAACAAAATAAAGATGTTATTTGCATTCACAGTCATCATATTTCACACAGGTGTACAATTGTACAAAAAGCAAATGTCTTCCACTATTAAAGCAAACTTTTATAATATAATGTTTAACATATTTTTAATTTTAAAATGTATAAATTTCCTCCATTATCAAGTTCTTCATAAGAGCATACTATGCATATGCCAATTCAGTTATCTTTTAAGCAGGAACAGTCATGGCTGGATTACCCATTAGGCCAAGGAGGCAGCCGCCTAAGGGCACTTCCCTGTTAGGGGGTGCAACTTTTTAAAGAAAAATGTTTCTTGACTTAACTCCCCCCCCAAATACTGCAGTTAATAGACTGGCTAAATGAGACTGTGCATAGCTTGCATACTCACTAGCAGGGACTCCTCCACTTCACTGCCCAGGGGCTCCAAAAAGGTGGATCCGACACTGGGAACAGTGTAACATGGCAAACATATATACTGATGGTAGACAATAGCCAAACTAAACAATTTAGCCAGCCAATCCTATCTACCTAAAAATGTAGGATTAATGTATCCAAAGAACTACCAAACTCCTTTCACACTCTATGATATCTTTAAACCTCCAACTTCAAATGGGGACCACTTGATGCGGTAGTTCTCTTTTTGTTTACACAGAAAGCCAAAAAAACACAAGAGAGTAACATACTATTTCAATGATAAAATGACAATAAGGTAGATTACTTAGATATGGCAGAGCCAATGAAGGGCTGTGAAATGCTACAATGGCAATTTTGCCCATAGGAAACAGCAGCCTCTTGGTATCTGCTTTAAAGGTTATGTGATACTTAGTTAATATGGGGGAATATATTTCTAGAGACCCTAAGAATTAATTATTCTGTAGAATGCGCTAACTTCCTCAGAATTAAATTGCAACAAGCAACGGTTTTGTGCTTATCTTAAATCAAGGATTATAGATATGAAATCATATGTATGATTTAATATCTCTAACCTTAGTTATCAAATCATGGATAATACTTTAATAGATATATTTAATAAGATTATTTAAGGGAGTACAATTTGTGCAGCATTGTTCTTTCCACTTGAATAGTCCTATAAATATTTGTGAAACAGGCACCTAATTAAAAATGACTTGAAAAGAGTATAATGTAGAAATGCACATTTAAAAACCAAATTGCTGAAAATGTGTGTAATTTACATAGACTATAATGATATTCATGATAAGCAGCTTATGCCGGCATTTGTAAACAGTACTTAAGCACTTAAGGGCGAGTTGAATATTGTAATGTTATAAACATCACAGCAGACAAATTGAGGCATTATAATGATGAGTTAATAGTGATTTTTCCCGTTTCTAGCTGAAGAAAGAATGTAAGAAAAGGGAGAAAGCAATCTGTGAAAAGATGCTAAATTTAACTTCAGCGCAACACCATTGATTATCATAATATATCAGATAATGCAGTATCAAAGGAAACAGCATGAATAGAGGATGAGTAATTGGAAAAGACATATAACATAAAGATCCACATTCTCTCAAGGTTACTGGAGACATGTATATATCAGGAAATATGATCAAGGGGGCAAGCATGTTACAATAGAGCTGCTACCTCTTTGTAGGTAGAAGAATGGATGTCTTGATGTCATGCAACAGGGTCAGTGACATCAGCTCAGCCTGCTTTCAAGCTACATGATAGTCCAGCCCATAGACAGAGCTGACCACATCCCCTGAAGGACACAGGATGAGATAAGCAGATTTGCTTGAGGGGAAAACATACAGTTTAAAATCTAACAAAAAGCTTTAACTTTTATTTATTTTAACCTGCATACTGTTAATAGCCAATGCCCAGCAAAAAATGAGTTACTTGTAAATACACTACAGTTGCCCTTTAACAATTAGAACACTCAATTTATTAAGCAAAGACATATTTACACAGAGTATTGTAGAGAATCAAACAGCTGTATGACAAATGGTAGTGTGGGAAAGGAGATTTACAGCTCTATTTGACATAACAAAGACTTGAGATGTGTTTGGAAGAAGAGAACAGAATATCACAGCCATCACACACACTTGCAATGTCATTGAGGAAAATGGCAAGCGTAATCCCATTGATCAAAGGACAATTACTTGGTAAGGAAAATGTCATACAACTACTATTTAATTAGAAAAAATATATACCTGTGCAGGAGCCATAAGTCATTTATGAAATTTTTTGAAATATATTAGCCAATTAATTAATACCTCTCTAATATGTAAAATGTATGTTCCTGTAAAAGACAACAACAACAACAGTATCCGTAGATAGAGACATCTCACTAAATGATATGTTAGTATAATCTACACTATTAAAGTCAGTATCTACTACTCAAACACTATTGTTCTTAAGAGTGCAAGAAACTGGCAAGATATTTTTATACACAATCTTGTGTGTAAAATGATCCTCTTAATGTCTGGCTTCAGCACTTGCTAGATTGGAGCCTGATGGCTGTGTTTATTTTATCTGGAGGAGCTAGGAAGATGACAAGTTGGGTAGATATTTGTTATATTGGAATGTTTAGGGTTGGACACCTCCCATCTTCTGCCATGCCCTCTTCTCAACTAAGTAGTATTTTAAACTACAAACTCTGCAGAAATGTAAATTCCCATCTCATACACACAACCTTTACCATGGTCGGGCAAATGATCCAAATGATTTTCTTCTTAAAATTAGCTTTATGACATTTTCCCAGCCTAATTATGCTTTTAGTCATGCTCATATATACTAGTTCATCATATAGCGGTCTTTTAAAAGCAACAATATCTTAGAGAGCATAAAAAGGAAGTAATAGCTTGAAGTATTAAATAAAATGTGTATTTACATTAACATATTTAACAACATAACAATAACAAAACTGTTAGACTGATTGGATTATTTTATACCCTACACTACAAAAATAATTCCTTGAATTCTTGCCAAACCTTATATTTATACTTGTAACCTTATTTTAATCTATCCCACACTTTATATCATACTCTCCGGTTTTATCTTTGTAAGAGCTTGGATGTAGCTGAGTGTTCACATTACAAGATTATCTAAGTGTGGAAATTACATTTCATCCTTAAGTAAGTATGTTCAGTACAGCACGTCTGGGAACCATACCTCACAATGTTTGCTCTCACTGTCAGCTCCTTCACATATCGTACACGGAAAGGAACATGTCCATCTTGAGTTCTGGTGATTTGACAAACACAGAGGAACTGGATACCCAGGTGAAAGAATTATATCTGACAACGTTATCAATGCAGGGGGTTGGGGTGGGGTTTCAAATCACAGAGTTTCCTCACTTGGGACAGAGACACTCCTGCAGTGTCCTCCGTCCGACGCCGACATCCATCTTCCAGGTTCCCAGGGGGTGGAACAAGGCGGGAAATTCAAAAAAGTAAACACACACATACACACAATACATTGTAAGGACCTTGCGTGTTAGTCCAGCACCAAAATGTCCCGGAGGCATAACTGCTCTACATTCATCCCAGTGCTATGTCACAGGCTCTCTATCCCTTTGTCCTCTTAAGGCTGGATTAGTACAGTTACCACCATACTGTATATATCAAGAATGATATAGAAGTAGAAAGAGTGCTATACAGACCTGGGGGGGGGGGGGGGAGAGGAAATCAGAGTGTGGGACCTGGGGGGGAGATCCGAATGGGAAACCTGGGGGGGGGGGGGGGGGGCAGAATGGGGGACCTGTACCACAATGTACCCCTTTAACATTCAAAAATACTGACATAATCAGACCGGGAGGTTAATTGATAGAGTTGCTCTTTAAATCAATGACTTTGATTACCTTTTTAATTGATGATGCTGGTTACCTTCTAGTATCTACAGAACCAATGTTGAGATCCAGTTTTGCATGGAATTGACCTGCGTACATTTTACTTGTGGATATGTCCATCAATAATTTATTCATAACTGTGACAAAAGTTACTGGTACTGTTTGTTCAAATGTTGGTTTCGCATCATCCCCCTTGTTCATGAGGGCCGGCCAATCAGGTTGTGGGTACCAGCACCAGTCCTAGAGCCTGCTTTAGACTGTAGAGACAATTCAGCTCATATATATATTGCACAGAGATGTCGCTAGTTAACTTTTTAATTGCCTTATTTTTAACAATTAGTGCAATTTTTGATTCCGACCATTTACACATTATTGGGAATGGCCTATATAGACATTTCAGAACCATTAGTGCTTCAAGTGTTATCATTTCTTCTCTGTTAGTAGCTATTATTGACAATCAGGTCAAATGTAATGCACATTTTTCAATGTAATGCATATAACTTTGACTTTTTATGGCTATTGATATTAATATTAACTTTAACTTTATGATATATGCATGATCCAGATATCTCCCCTAGGCAAATTCTGAGTAGTTATCAGTCTAGTGCATGTGATATGAATGTCAATATAAATTACTTGCCATTACTTACACTGAAGGCTTATAAAATAGATAAGATAGCATAGAACAGCATTAAATATGTGACAAAATGAGACCATTTACAATCAAATTATACTTGATGACAGCTACCGAACAGAAGTCTGCTGCTAAGATATTGTTTTTAAGTTCATCTGTTATTTGCGTTAAGTAATACAAGTCTTCATCTGTAGCATGAATGCCAGGTGTACAGTGAGAACGGTATTGGCAATTAAATATCAGAGTTTATCACATTTCATCTTCAACATTTTGAGATGATTTTTTTTAATGAGGATGAAAGATGGAAGACAGCAGATGGTAAAAAGGAACAACTCCTGTGGCGGATGAATAATCTTAAGAAAGATGTACTTGGCATGAAAGAGTTTTGTGCTGTCTTAAAAGATACATTGCTATTGCACGTGTGATATTTTATTAGCATTATATTAAATCACAAATTGTACTTATACATATTATTTTACATTTTAAATAGTATTCATGGGCTCAATATGTTTTTAACTAGACGTATGTTCTTGTAGACATGGCAAAGATTTAATCAAGACATTTCATGAATTTGGTAATTTTCCTGGTTATTTCTTACATGATATGTACTATTTTTTAGCATTTCCATAAACAAATAGTCAAATACAAAAAGATGCAATAAATAATATCATCCATATTGCTGTTGTAGTGGACTAGAGCGCAGCAATGTGGAAACTGGTAGCAAGAGGGTGAGAGACTGAGTCAGAAAACAGAGGTACTGAGGGGTCTGAGTCCAGAAAACAAGCCAATTAGCCATATTCTATTAGGAGCCCACAAATGCCTCTAACTTGTGATTTTGGCTGAGGGTGATTTTTTTTCTCTAAATGTTTAGATGTATTCTATTTACTTAAGATTGAACTTAAGTCTTTCAGCCTCCAAACATAAAACATGACTTTTTAAGTAGGATTTCAGGGGGCGTGATCATATGATCTGGCAATATTTAAGCAAGCCCCTAATTTACTTTCTGGTCACACCCAATAGTAAATGAGTTCCTCATCATGATGTCAGTAAAACATGGAAGCTACACTTAATCTGTAATCGGAGGCTATAAATTAATGAGAGCCAATAAGCAATGTTTGCTGATCGGGCTCAATGAAGCACTCTAGCACTCTATAAAATGCATTAAAGCATCTGTTCAATCGCAGGATTGATATCACTCAGAAATAACAGTTAGAAAAAATATATTTTATTTCGGTTTGAGACTGTTGTGCAATTACCGTATATACTCGAGTATAAGCCAAGTTTTTCAGCCCTTTTTTTAAGGCAAAAAGGAGGAGTGGGGGGTCGAGGAGGGGGGTTGAGGAGTGGGGTTGAGGAGGGAGGTTGAGGATGAGGAGGGAGGATGAGGAGGGAGGTTGAGGATGAGGAGGGAGGTTGAGGATGAGGAGGAGGGGTTGAGGAGGGGGGTTGAGGAGGGGGTTGAGGATGAGGATGGGGGGGTTGAGGAGGGAGGATGAGGATGGGGCAGCTTGAGGAGGGGGTTGAGGATGGGGGGTTGAGGAGGGAGATTGAGGAACGGGTTGAGGATGGGGGGGTTGAGGAGGGAGGTTGAGGATGAGGAGGGAGGTTGAGGATGAGGATGAGAGGTTGAGGAGGGGGGTTGAGGATGGAGGGTTGAGGAGAGAGGATGAGGATGGGGGGGTTGAGGAGGAGGGTTGAGGATGGGGGGGTTGAGGAGGGAGGATGAGGAGGGAGTTTGAGGAGGGGGTTGAGGATGAGGAGGGAGGTTGAGGAGGGGGTTTAGGATGAGGAGGGAGGTTGAGGAGGGGGTTGAGGATGAGGAGGGAGGTTGGGGAGGGAGGTTGATGAAGAGGGAGGTTGAGGAGGGAGGTTGAGGATGAGGAGGGAGGTTGATGATGAGGAGGGAGGTTGAGAAGGGAGGTTGAGGATGACGGGGGAGGTTGAGGATGAGGAGGGAGGTTAAGGATGAGGAGGGAGGTTGAGGAGTGGGGTTGAGGAGGGTGATAAGGGAGGGGGGAAGAGACACAGGGAAGGGAGAGGGGAGAAGAGACACGGAGAGAGAGGGGGGCACAGAGGGCACAAGAGGGACACAGGGGGCAGCACATTTCCCACCCTCGGCTTATACTCGAGTCACTCATTTTACCCAGTATTTTGTGGTAAAATGGGTGCCTCGGATTATACTCGGGTCGGCTTATACTCGAGTATATACGGTATGTATTTGTATGTCTTATCATGCTTTTAAAGAACAGCATTGTGTGTTTAATTGCTGCTACAGCTTTAATAAGTGTTTGAAAAAGCCCATGCAAGTCCTATTTAGTACGAATATAAGCCGCACTTTTTTTCCAATTTTTGAGCTTGCGAGTTAAGGGTGCGGCTTCTTTTCGCGACCGTCAAAAAATCATTGCCGATTTGCGAACTTTGCTTGTAACGCGTGCGACTTCTATTCGCTAATGCATAATTACTGCCGATTTACGCGATTGCAAGTTAAGGGTGCCGATTTTCGTGCTTTAGACTGCGGTATTGAATAGCGATTTACGGTTTTAGTGATTCTAACATACTGTAAAGCCTGTAACCTGCAAAAAAGCCTGTTTCTTGCAATGGCTGATCACTTTGAGAGTCTTTGTCTCTCCAATTTTACGGGTGCGGCTTATTTTTGAGTACTATCTTTTTTCTATTTTTTCACCTTAAAATTTACGGGTGCGGCTTATATGCAGGTGCGGTATATATTCGGACCAATACGGTACTCGTAATATTTTTGACAGAATATTGATATTGATTTTGTGTACCTTTAATTACTTAAGCTCATAATATTTGAGCTGTGTTTAAACCAATGGAGTTCTAATGGAGTCGATATTGTGGCTTTGCCTAGGCAGTAGTGATTGTGGGTGGGTAACTGGTAATCGGAGTTGAAGTAGCTATTTTATAAGTGGTTTTAAGTGTGTATACAGTTATGATTTGAATAGGGCCCAATGTCGGGAAGCCAGATATCAGGAGTTAGGGGTAGCCAGAGTCAAAGTCAGAACCAAAATATACAAGAAATTGAGTAGGAACAGCAGTTGTGTGGAATTAACAACATAATTGGCAACGCAATGCTCAGCTGAACAGGCCTCAGAATACGTATACAAGTGCTGAGGGAAACAGGCCTAAACCACAGCATATATATATAGGTCCCGGTGGCACTTTCTGTAAGTCACTGAGCTGCAAGTTCACTGTCCCAGGTTTAAGCTTGGATGAAGCTGCGGTATCAGAATGGCACATATAGTTGTAGTATAACAAATCAGGTTATTTGTATTCCTCATTTAGTAGAGCTCTTCTATGATATTTGCTAAAGCGCCATTTTATTTAACAAAGATTGGCATGTGTTTGTAAAAATATAGTAAAGACCATCTTAACAAGTGCTACAGTACGCGCTAAGAGACCACTCTACTTGCTAGAAATCATATTATTATTATTGTTAATAATAATAATAATAATAATATTAATAAATGTCATTTGCAGACAAAGATAAACAGAAACAAAAATGGTGGCTCCCATTACAGAATAACTACACAAATTAGGTTATTTGTATTCCTCCAATAAATAAATATTTTGCATGATATTTTAAAAATAAATATTGTAATTATGAGACTATATCATCTTTTAAATACAAAGGGCCTCATTCAATTGTGATTTGGCCAATTGAATAGGGCCCTAAATAAGCACATAACATATTTTTTTAAAGAAGTTTTCAGTTAGTAAACATCTATCCGAAACCAATGTTTTTACTAACTAAAAACTTCTTTAAAAAAAAATATGTTATGTGCTTATTTAGAGCCCTATTCAATTGGCTAAATTGCAATTGAATGAGGGCCAAAGTAATTTGTGGTGTATACAGGGTAAATCTTAAATTTAAAGAGTGAGTTGAACAATCATATTTACTGGAATGGCAATTTTATATTAAATGTTAAAATAGATAAAATCATCTACTTTTCAAGCAGCAAAGCTCATTTCATGACAGTATAAGTGTACAGACATACATATATTTGCACATGACAAGATTAACAGGAAGCATTTTATTCCCAGGGAATTGTACAATTTCTTGTAACAACAGAGATTTTCATTTATTAATGATGCAGACTCTCAGTTGCATGAATGCTTTTCTTTTTTATTAGCCTATTAAAGACTCCCTTATCAGCATCCTCATTTCTCTTGGCTCATTAAGATGCTGATGTGGCTCAAGCATGCTTTTAATTTAAGTTAGCAATCCTGTGGCAATTTACTTAAATGATTAGAAAAATGCATGCTTTCAAGTATAAGAACATTTATTCATTCATATATATAATAAAATATAAAAAAAGTTATAGGTTTTGTATATTATGTAACAATATTATTTACATAGATATAGTAAGATAGTTATATAGTAAACCTATTAGTTCATGATGTCCAACAATTACCGGTTGTATCAATGTGGGGGGGGGGGGGATTTTTCTTGATCCATAAACATTGGCAATCAAATTACTCCCTGGATCATTTTCCTATCCATTTGGTATGCACTTTTAATACAAGAATATATCCAGCACAAATGTTAAGTTATCTGTTGAAATGTAGCATGTTCCACAATCTGATTGCCATAAAGCTTTTTCTTTCTTTAATTTCTTTAAGATTTCATGTTTTTCTTTCCTCTAAGCTAATTGCTCTAACTGGTTAACCGTTTGTAAATTGCAACCATGTAAATCATGAAAGGGCATGGCCGTAAATCGGCCGTGGGAGCTTTTGTCCCCTAACCTCTACACTAATGTAAATCTTTCACTCCCCCAGATTAGAGCACTAAGTGCACAGCCATAAATCCTGCCTTAGATGCAACAGATTTCTGTGCGGCAGCAGCCAAACTAAGCTTTACGGATGAAACAGGGCCCTAGGAGCCAATAGGAAATGGGAACATCATAAATCTTATGAGTGGGAAGTGCAGTAGCAAGTGCCAGAACTCCTGCAGCAAGGAAACATTATATATATATATATATATATATATATATATATATATATATATATATATATATATATAAAGTAATTGTTTTTTAATTACAAAAATATTTTGATATTAAAAAGATGTGACAATTGTATTTATCCTGTCAATCAGTAAAATGTGTTAACTTTGTGTTAAAATATGATATATTTATAGACTATGTATCAAAGCATTTGTTCAAAGGCAACGTGGTTTTGTGACATGTATTAACCGCTTGAGTACTGGGTTATATGTTACCCTGGATTTTGTATCATAAAATGGGCTTTATACTAACATATGATATTTTTTAATTACAGATCTGTTGATATCGGACTGTAAATTGTCAAATAATGTTGAAATATCATCACTTTGAAGTGCTTTATGTGCTATACTGTCACTTTAAATGCTTCTGGAGGACTCAGCAAGGGTCTGAAAACTACTGTCAAAGCTTATTAGCATAGGATTTGGTGCTTTTGGCTTTGGCGTGAAGTTCACAGGTAACAGTGACCCGTAGGAGTTCTCTCACAAGTTTTAGTAATGGTTGATTAACATAGGTAGGTAGAAATTTTTGTGCCGCTATGGCACTCGTAATTGATGTTTTAGGGATTAGCATACGGGCCTTATTTTGTCCAAAGCTCTTTCCAAAGTTACAAAACTAGTGAGTCACACAAACTACAAAAAAAAGGGGGCAGTGCTTAGAATGAAATTTTGGTTAGGTTCTTATAGGTGCAGCAAGTCATTGACGGATTTGGTATAAGTGCTGTCTTGAAGATCACTAAATCTGTTGTTGTTTATTGCTTGTAAATTTAGTGCTCAGCTTTATTCTTGAACCTTACTGAGCCTAGGGACATGCATTACTACAATTTGAACCAAAAGATGAGGGAGAAACCAAACATGTTCAAGGTTTTTTTTATCCTGATCTTGACTGCATAAGCATCATGAAAATTGGAACATTATTGTGGCCTCTTGAAGAAATTAATCTAGGCATGAAAGTCGAGAGAGTGGTTTGGCATCAAGATGAAACATAATGATTAAGAGTAGGGAGAAAGTCTATGGCCTCTATTCTGTTTCTCACCAAAAATATGAGTAAACCCTTACTTATCCAAGATAATATATCAAGAGCTTTATCTCTGCAAGTGAAGTATTTATTATATGTGTCCCGGAAGGTTTCTTAATATTTAATATAGAGGTTTTCACAAATATCTTGTGAATACATGCAGGTCTTACGTTGGGAAACATGTGAGAGGAGAGGGTTAGATGTGCAGGTATTGGGAGAGGAGTTAGCAGTGGAGGAGAGGTGGATGGAGGGAGAGCTGCCCCAGTTACAAGCACAGAGCATGCAAGGTCAACAGGGGAGACACATCTGCCTAGTATCGAAATTAGGACTGGGGAGACCCAGGCCTCAGGGCAAGCCAAGGTAGGACCTGATCACCACAGTCAGGTGATCAGAAGGCTGAAATAAAATATAGTGCACCTAACTTACTCCTATGATGGTACTTTTCAATGCCATCCAGGATAGGTCCCATGTTATACAAGGTGGAAGTAGATTAGACTTGGCCAGAGGACAAGGAGGTTGCAGAAGTGGTTAGTGCTGTGGGGGTACATCTCTGTGATGTGCAAAGCCTCAAAACATCAATAGGAAAAAGATAGAGGTTAGTGCTAAGGCCAAAGTTAATGGTCCACCAGTTTCTGTGCAATACAGTTAGTGGGAGCAACTACTGATTGGTAGAATGTCGACAGCAACAGTCATTGAAATCTCAGAGCTATTAGATAGGGATTAGCCTGAGACCCATCAAGGCAATTATCTGCACCCCTATTCGTACTTATAGATCATCAACCAAGTTCACTGTAAATATATTAGAGCACATATTCGATGTCTCACATCATAAAGCGAATGCTCTGTAAACCATGTGGTACATAAATGACATACATTATTATAGTTTTATTATAGTTTATTTATAACGCACCGACATATTCCGTATCGCTGTACATAAATTAGGTTCAGACAATTATAAATACAGATTAACATTTAGCAAAGGAAGGAGAGGTCCCTGTCGTTGAGCTAGGAATCCAATGCCCATGGTGAATTCCCAAAGTACTTAGGATTGAAACTCGCAGATTTACAATCTAAGGTATAGTGAGTGGTAAAAGAGGGAGGTGATAAGTATGTTTGGGAGGAAGGTGATACGCTTCTTTAAAGAGATTTGTTTTAAGTGAGGTTTTAAATGTTTTGAGGGAAGAGGATAATCTGGTCGAGGCAAGGAGTTCCAGAGACTAGGGGCAGCATGAGAAAAGTCCTGGAGGCGGGAGTGAGAAGAGGTGACAAGAGTTGTAGAAAAAAGAAGGTCATTAGCAGAACGAAGAGGGCGGGTGGGGGAGTATACATACAATGTATATGCTGAGAATCATTTAATAGTAATAATCACATGACATATCATCACATGTCTGAAGATATAATTACAACATTGTAGAATAAATTAAGCAAAAACTATAATGCCACACATCCCTTAAATATGTATATTTGCTTCACCTAATGTTAAAAATTCATCAAAGCAAATCTTTTCCACCAGAATGCTCCTAAACCATTGCATTGTAACTTTATTTAATTAATATATAAAGGTGTCACATCAAAACCGGCCTTTCCATGGCGCTACAATAATAATCAACACATTAAGAAGTCATGTACACAACAACACTGACAGATTATATGATAATTTCATGTGGATAGTTAATATCTTCACATCTTCCCTTCAACTCTAGAAAAGCAGCCAGCAGCACAGGAAGAGGAGGAGTAACAGGAGGAACTGTCCTATGAGGAAAAGGAGAGCCAATACGGGGGAATATGTTGGTGCTTTGCTAATAAAGGATAATAATACTAATATTAATAATATGTGAAAACAAATGAGAAAAGAGGAAGGGGGGGGGAGCGCACACTGCCAATTAGTGCAATAAAAGATTATTTAATAACACAAATAAAACAAGTCACATAAGGTAATTCACTCACATTTTTCACCCTCTTAAGTATGAGGCTTATCAACTTATATAAGCCAATGACACCTCCAAACGAATCAGTCCACAGGGATGTCCTTACAGATGGCATCTCCAAGGGTCAGGAGGTAGTCCCAAAAAGTCCAGGCAGACTGGATACAAATTCTTTATTGTAGCCAAAGATGCAGCAAAAAGGCTAGGTAAATCTCCAATGGCAAAAGGATTATGTAGATACACAAAAAAATATAATATAATAATAACAATAACCAAACATGTTGTGCTCACAATATCGTGGAGCTTTCCCAATGGTATCTTAGGAAGACACACAAAATATATAGCACAAATAATACAAGTGTCTGGGTATACACATAAATATATGCTGCTATGGAGTGTGATTATTATATTATATTATATTTTTTATTAATTTTATGTATTATATATATTTTTTCTATATATATATATATATATATATATGTATTTCACTGCCATTTATCGGTCCAGCATTCCTCATTCTTTTCCTTCATTCCCAGTGGGTCTGATACGTTTGGTCGACTCTCCTTTTGCCATTGGAGATTCACGTAGCCTTTTTTGCTGCATCTTTGGCTACAAGAAAGACGTTGAGCCCGATTCAATTGAGCAATCGTAAGTTACTGGTGCCCATAAGTGAGGTCGCAAGTTAATTTGCTATTCAATTGGCATTTTTTGTGGGCTCCAAATGGTTTACGGGTTACAATTTTGGAACAATAAAAGTACATAAATGCACATGATCTTTGTTTATCGGCATTAAAGGACCACTGTACTATATTTACAAGTAAGGCTCACATGTTTGTTTGCCGGGGCATAGGCTATTAAAAATAGTATGCAGTTTAAAATAAATACAAGTTAAAATGTGTTCCTAGCTTTTAAATGGTATTTTTCCATAAAGCAGAGCTGCTTATCTCCTCCTACTTGTGTCATAAGGGGCGTGGCCAGATCTTACTGTTTGCTACACTAAAAATAAGGTCATACCAGTCTGGGTTCTGCTTCAGACTGAGCATGCTCAGTAAAGGTGGGCAGGGCCTATGGGACCGCTGCAAGCATGTTACAATAGAGCTGTTACCTCCCTTTAGGCAGTGGAGGTGGAGCTAATGATGTCATGGGTCAGGGCTAGTGAAATCAGCCAATCCTGCATCCAAGCTCAATGATAGTCCAGCACACAGGTAGAGCTGGTCACTCCACCGACGACAAAGGTAGGATGAGAAAGGCGGCTCTGTTTAAAAGAAAAACTGATAACTTAAATATAAGAGAAAACTTTACTTTTATTTATTTAAAACTGCACAATGTGTTTATAGCATTTACCCAGCAAAGAAAAATGTGAACTTTACTTGTAAATTCAAAACAATGGTCTTTTAATTATGTCTTCATTTTTTTACTTGTTGATATAATAACAAATACATGTTTAATATAATAGCACTTTCAAAAGGTCATCACTGTGCTATTTGAATACAAACTGGCTGATGAGGCTTTGAAGGAAGCCCATGGAAATAAGGAATGCAGAATCCCAGAGGATAGCAAGAAGAGACATTCTATAATAAGTGATGTAAAGATATAGAAGAAGTTAACAGAATTGGAAAGTCTAGAGATCTCTTTAAGAAAATTGGGGTTCCTTAATGGAACCTTTCATGTGGCTATGATACAAGATTCTCACATCCTGATGTCTAGCAGTGTCTTTAAACCTCAGTCCCAAATGAAGACTTGTAGCAACAATAGATGACAGTTGATTTCAGGTAATTTCGGATTTTAGCAAACAAGACCCATTTATACCTTTTACGGGTGGTTGAAGATATTCGGAAGCTTTTATCAAATGACAAATTATTCCAGAAACATGTAATTGTGATTTCGAAAAATATCTGTGGGACATTATAGAAATTATGGACATTAGGGGCACTAAGATGGCGGTACTCTGAGGGTATATTTTAGAGTGTGATGTGATTTCTTGGTAGTGTTTTCCTAGTGAAATACACTGATTTTAGATTCCGGGGGGGCATGTAATGGTGGCCTATATAAAGCATTATTTCGTACCAGAGAACAGAGCAGCCCCTGTTTTAATGTTCTAACAGTACCAATGTGAAGTTGCATATGTGACAAAGCAGACATAATGGCATTTGTATTGTATTTCAAGCCCTTAGATAGGTAGTAATTAATTCAGTATTACAAGCCGTTTATTGTTTTGAAGAAATTTTGTTGTAATTATGAGATTTTAAAGTAGTACTACAATATGCATGCAGTCGTAAGAATGATAAAACTTTAGAAAAACGTTAAGCAATTATAAAATGCATTGGTAAATTATATTATTTCAATAAATTTTGCTAATCAATAGTGATGTCGCAAACATAACATTTTTGGTTCGTGAATCGCGAACGCGAACCGCCGCAAATGTTCGCGAACCGGCGAACCCGGCGAACCACCATAGACTTCAATGGGCAGGCGGATTTTAAAACCCACAGGGACTCTTTCTGGCCACAATAGTGATGGAAACGTTGTTTTAAGGGGACTAACACCTGGACTGTGGCATGCCGGAGGGGGATCCATGTCAAAACTCCCACGGAAAATTACATAGTTGATGATAGTCTGGTTTTAATCCATAAAGGGCATAAATAACCTAACATCTCCCTCCATCATCATCCTCCCCTGTATCTCTTTACCCCCTCCCTCATCACCCTCCCCTGTGTCTAATCCCCCCTCCCTCATCATCCTCCCACCTCCCTCATCATCCTCCCCTGTATCTCTTTACCCCCTCCCTCATCATCCTCCCCTGTGTCTCTTCCCCCCTCCATCATCATCCTCCCCTGTGTCTCTTTCCCCCTCCCTCATCATCCTCCCCTGTGTCTCTTTTCCCCTTCCCTCATCATCTTCCCCTGTGTCTCTTCCCCCCCCCTCCCTCATCATCCTCCCCTGTGTCTCTTTCCCCCCTTTCTCATCACCCTCCCCTGTATCTCTTTACCCCCTCCCTCATCATCCTCCCCTGTGTCTGTTTCCCCCCTCCCTCATCATCCTCCCCTGTGTCTCTTCCCCCTCCCTCATCATCCTCCCCCCTCCCTTGATGATAAGGGGAGGAAGAGACACAGGGATATGTGTGAGGGGTGTTAGGGTAAGGGGTGTTAGGGATAAGGGTGAGGGGGTTAGGTGTTAGGGTGAGGTGTGAAGGGTGTTAGGGTGAGGGGTGTTAGGGATAAGTGTAAGGGGTGTTAGGATGAGGCATGTTAGGAATAAGCGTGGGGGGTTTTAGGTCTTAGGGATAAGTGTGAGAATGTTAGGGTTAGGTGTTAGGTTGATAGGTGATATGGATAAGTGTGAGGGGTGTTAGGGTTAGGGTAAGGGGTGTGAGGGTAAGTGTGATGGGTGTTAGGTAAGGGATGTTATGGTTAGGTGTTAGGGTAAGGGCTGTTAGGGATAAGTGTAAGGGGGTATTAGGGTTAGGTGTTAGGGTGAGGGGTGTTAGGGATAAGTGTGGGGGGTGTTAGGGTGAGGGATGTTAGGGTTAGGTGTTAGGGATAAGTGTGAGGGGTGTTAGGGTTAGGGTGAGGGGTGTTAGGGATAAGTGTGAGGGGTGTTAGGGTTAGGTGTTAGGGTGAGGGGTGTTAGGGATAAGTGTGGGGGGTGTTAGGGTGAGGGATGTTAGGGTTAGGTGTTAGGGATAAGTGTGAGGGGTGTTAGGGTTAGGGTGAGGGGTGTTAGGGATAAGTGTGATGGGTGTTAGGGTAAGGGCTGTTAGGGATAAGTGTAAGGGGGTATTATGGTTAGGTGTTAGGGTGAGGGGTGTTAGGGATAAGTGTGGGGGGTGTTAGGGTAAGGGAGGTTAGGGTTAGGAGTTAGGGATAAGTGTGAGGGATGTTAGGGTTAGGGTAAGGGGTGTTAGGGATAAGTGTGAGGGGTGTTAGGGTTAGGGTGAGGGGTGTTAGGGATAAGTGTGATGGGTGTTAGGGTAAGGGCTGTTAGGGATAAGTGTAAGGGGGTATTAGGGTTAGGTGTTAGGGTGAGGGGTGTTAGGGATAAGTGTGGGGGGTGTTAGGGTAAGGGAGGTTAGGGTTAGGAGTTAGGGATAAGTGTGAGGGGTGTTAGGGTTAGGGTAAGGGGTGTTAGGGATAAGTGTGAGGGGTGTTAGGGTTAGGGTGAGGGGTGTTAGGGATAAGTGTGAGAGGTGTTAGGGTTAGGTGTTAGGGTGAGGGGTGTTAGGGATAAGTGTGATAGGTGTTAGGGTAAGTGATGTTAGGGTTAGGTGTTAGGGTAAGGGGTGTTAAGGATAAGTGTGAGGGGGTATTAGGGTTAGGTGTTAGGGTGAGGGGTGTTAAGGATAAGTGTAAGGGGTGTTAGGGTGAGGCATGTTAGGAATAAGTGTGAGGGGTGTTAGGTCTTAGGCACAGGGGTGTCCTTGCAGCAGAGATCAAAAGAGTCCTTCAGGACTGTATTTCACACTGTGTACAGTAGCCTACTCTCAGCCTCCTCTCAGTAAGACTGCAAGTTAGTTATGATTCCAAAATGGCTGCTGTCCATGAGGTTAAAGGGTCTGGAAGGCAGGGTATGATGCTGATTGGCTGGAATGTGTCTGCAGACTGTGAGTTGCAGGGTCAAAGTTTGCTTAATGATAAAGTATAGGGGGCGGATCGAACATCGCATATGTTCGCAGTTCGCTGCGAACGCGAACATGCTATGTTCGCCGGGAACAGTCCGCCGGCGAACTATTCGCGACATCTCTACTAATCAATTGAATTATTCTACAGTTGCATTCAGTATCATTTTTGAAGCATGAACATTATTTTAAAATTGATCAATACATATGAATATGTTGCTGATATAATGAAGTCCTTTTGTACACTAATAAGTTACTAAAATGTATGGTCATATTCTGACCATTAAAGGGATATGTAAGTGAGCTGAATTATGAGTGCATCTGATAGAGGAGAATTTGTAGTGTATGAAAAAAAATTGCATGAAAAATACAAAAATAAGCATTTAAACACTTACCTTGAAGTTAGCAAAATATATTTTAATTTCTGTCAGTTGAAACTTAGGGTTAACACACTCCAAACCCAGGCTTAACTGGTATACAATTTGAAAATAGTTTTGGCCAATCAGGAAGCAATAAATACTGAAACATTTGTATCACAATCTGGTAGTTGCTGTCTGTTTTTTTTCTCTCCTTATGGGCAATTTCAGTTGTGACCCCAGCAACCATCATTTCCTTTAGAGGTCACACGCTGTACCCTGCAGGGTACACTTTTTGTAAGCTTCTGACGGGTGTGCACATCCACATATCAGTATCTAGCATATAAATATGTAAGTACATTCAACTTTTCAATATAACACATATTTTTCTACTTATCAATAGCTGTTAATTAGGAAACATTTGAAACCCAGCCCACTTACATATCCCTTTAAGTAATAAACTGCAGTCATACATATGCTCAGTTTTCACTGTGTATATCACACATCACATGATCGGTACAGACCTTTACACAAGTTACAAATGCCATTCTGATCAGTGTTGTATCCTAGTGTGAGCCAACCATTCCAGACATGCGGCTCAAGGTTTATATGTTGTCAACAACATTGATTGAATGAGCACAATGCTTGGCATGAAGGTCATTTTTTTTTTTACAGAAAATAAAATACTGTGTGCAACTTTTTAACCAGATAAGCAATCACAGTATATGACATTATATAGCATTTCATAAAGTCCTACTTTAAAGGAACTCTGTTATCCCAAAAATGTTATTATCGCAGAAAAATTCTTGCTGCTCGCTTAAAATTCCTTCCAAAAGACATATGCTTAAATAAATTCCCACTAATTCGTTTTCATATATATCAAATGTAATCCCCAAGATCAAGCTCATCTACACAATTCATTCTGATAAGCCTTTATTGACTGATATTAATCTTCCAATATGCGTTATACAATAAGACAATACCATTGCACAGACACATAGAGCCCGATTCAGTTGAGTTCTTGCTCGATCCGGTAGCCCATAAGTGAGGTCGCAAGTTAATTTGCTATTCAATTTGTGTCTTTTTGCAAGCTCCAAATGGTTTATGAGTTACCTCCTTGAAAAAATTGCGATGGTTAAACCCGTAACTTACAGCCTCCTGAAGCCTTTGATCTTTCACTTTCGCAAGAGTTAGGATGGCTAAAATCACAAATCGCTATTCAATTGATCAATTTTCCAAGCCCACAAATGTTTTCACACCCATAAATAGCAAAAGGAGAAAATCCTATGAGTGCTAGAGAGGACCCGCAAAGGGGTTAAACACCTATTCGTAGCACTGTAAATGCAAATAAAAAATCAATACTGTAAATAACGTGGAAAGCGTTGAAAGACATTATAATTAATTGCACAACAGTCTCAAGCTCGCAAATCAGCAGGAAATTACATTTATTTTTATGTTTCATTTCGTGGATTAAATTGATCTCGGGTATCTATGAGTTAATACATATCAGGCCACCCATATGGACTGGAACAGTATTGGCATTCATCTTCATAATTCGTTATTGTAAGGGTTTGTGAGTCTGATCGCAAATCGGACCCCCTAACCTAATTGATTGACATGTAACCTCCATGTTTTACTGCCGTAATAATGAGAGTCTCATTTTCTGATTTGAAATGGCTGATTTGAAATGGGAGGTTACAGGCTTGCTTAATTGATCATGTTCCCGCCCTGAACTGCTGCAAACCATTTAGAATCGACCAATAGGAAATGAGACATTTTTATGAGTCATTATTACGTTAGTAAAACATGGAGGTTACATGTCAATCAATAAGGTTCGGGAGTCCAATATGCGATCAGACTCGCAAAACCTTCAAAATAAAGAATTATGAAAATTAATGCCAATACTGTTCTAGTCCATATGGGCGGCCTGATATGTATTAACTCATTGATAGCTGAGATCGATTTAACCTGAAATGAACATAAAAGTTTATTTTATTTTATCCGATTTGTGAGCTTGAGACTGTTGTGCAATTAATTTTAATGTCTATCATTGCTTTCCCCGTTTTTTACAGTACAGTATTGATTTGTTATTTGTAGTTACAGTGCTACGAATAGGTGTTTAACCCCCTTGCGGGTTCTCTCTAGCACTCGTAGGATTTTCTCCTTCATTTGCCATTTACGGGTGTGAAAACATTTGTGAGCTTGGAAAAATTGAGCAATTGAATAGCGATTTGCGATTTTAGCCTTGCGAAAGTGAAAGATCAAAGGCTTCTGGAGGCTGTAACTTACGAATTTAACCATCGTCATTTTTTCAAGCCCGTAACTTGGAAGCCATTCTGAGCCCACAAACAGATGCCAACTGAATAGCAAATTAGCTTGTGACCTCACTTACGGGCTCCCGGACCTCTGGAAATTGAATGTCTTTCTAACTACTACCATAGATATAGTGGAATAAGTGGCAAGTGAAATAAGAAGGATCTAATAAAGGCAAACAAAAGTTATAAACTGAGATTTTATATCATATAAAGTTTAATATAGGTCACGTCCAGATCTGAGTATAAATAAACTAATAAATAAGTATTTTAATAGTTCATATTTTAAAACACAATGGTTTTTAAATGGTTGTAAATAAAAGTTCAATATGTTTTAAAATAAAACAACAAATAATTGAGGTTGGGTTGAAAAATATATGAAAAAAAGTAGTCACAAAAAAGGTGTTCTTTAAGGTTTTTTCCTTTGATAAGGTGACTTTATGAGCTTATGTAAAATACTGTTGTAAGATGATAAAAAATAACACCTTGGGTTTAAATTAAGTAAAAAGAAAAAGGTCAATTACAATGAATACATATTATCATTGTGAATTATGTTGAACGGGGTATTTAATAAGCAATGTTACGGCATGTCATTGGGTTTGTGCAGCATCTTGTTATTTAACTAAATACAAATCTGTTTCAACTCTGCGATAGCAATATATTTTATAGTTACAGAAAATTATATTACCAATATTCAACCATTTACATAGATCATAAGTGGATAATATAACAGGACAATTCTGTCAACGCAACTTACTCTTCAAAAGCATAATGAAAACAGTTATTTGTACCCCAGATGGATACCATTTTACCCAGAATGATCATTTCACCCGAAACTTGAAAATCTAGATAGTCAGAGGTAATTTCAAAAACGTCCAGGAAAGAATATTTGAATGAAGATAACATTATTTAACACTAAATTTACATGGCTTCACACGGACTTGGGTTTTCTGACACATTATCAAAATGAGTGTGATTTTGCCACATTATTTCGTCGAACTGTGTCTTTTTAACTCTGCCTTTTCTCTGCCTTGGTCTTTGGCCATTGAGCCACCATAAAAGCACAGACTGCTTGGCTCCAGCAGCTGGATTATCTGCATAAACACCTTAATTGTATTTGTAAATATTGTTTTGTTTTCCAGATACAGTTAATCAAGTCTAATATGTGCTAGAGACCACAGAATGTATATTGGAGGTTAAGCCTATTGCTCCCAGGAAGCTACTGTTAGACCCCATGTGGAGTTCATCTCTTGTGATTGTCTGCCACACCCTCTCATTGTTATATTGTATACCCCCCGTCTGTATCTAACTGCTATAAATATTGCTGAATTTTAAAAATAAATAAGTTCACTTCTGGAGACATATAGAAATGGCATGTCTCTTATTTTGCTCCTGTTCTCCTGGATGGTTGCAGGGAAATACTGAGAGACTCAGTAGGATCCTTTTGGGGTAGGTTTGACTGTAACAAGTCTTATCAAGTAGCCTAAGAAAAAGCAGATCTGCATGTCTCTTGGTAGCCTGGAAGTGCTGATTTCTGATGCAAGGACCCTGACCGATACAGAAGCAAGATATCAGGGTGCTGGTGCTGAGATTTCCAAGAACCCAAATGGCCCTTGTGGGCAGTTAACTTGTAGTCTATAGCAGGTGGCCCTGGGCAGTAATAGCCCCTACCCCTGGATCGTCACACTTACAAAAAAACAAACTGGTCACTTACGGGGTTTAGGGATGAAGTCTGCTTACCACAAAGAGAATGGCTTAACTTAGCCTCAATAAATATAAACATGGCTTATGTTCTAAGGGACAACAAACCAGACATGAAAACACCTTTTGAGAAATGCATCTCCAATGGAATGAAAAATATCTCCATTCTATATAATTTCCTAAACGACCAGGTTACAAAATTACCCTACAAAATATTCTGGGAACAAGAAGTAAATATAAAGCTTGACGGAGCGTAATAGAGTAACATTTTTAAAAATGCAGCAAACTCCTCAAAATAGTTCTAAGAGAGAATGCCTTTACAACTCTTTTAAGATGATATCTCACTCAAGTAAGACTACAACTCTCAAATCCATCCCTGGATGTTTTAGTGGCTGCAACGAAACAGCTACACTTAGACATGCATCAGATTTTCTTAGCCTCCAGAAGTGTCATAGCAAAAAAAAATTATATTCCCACATTTGAAGACGTTAAGAGAAAAATTCAGTATATATACACAATGAGTAAGATTTTAGCAGGACTAGACACAAATTATAAAAAATAGGCATCCTGATGGGACATATGGATTCTAAAATTAGGCTGGAACTAAAAAAAAAGAGAAAGATAAAACTCAACGTCCAACTTCCATTATGGAGAGTGTCCACAAAATGTCCTACCCTCCCCCTTTCCTACCACATCCCCCTTTTTTTCTTTCATACATTGTTATTGTCTTATTTGTGTAATATTAAGTCTTTATGATTAATCAAAATGAATAAAAAAATAGAAAAGGTTTAAGATACATGAAGAAGTTTACTATACCATTATTTGGGTAACAAACTTACAATGTATAATTAGATTTTGTTTACTTTCTTTGAATTTCAATAAAAATGATCTAAATTTCAAAAAGTCAATGTAGAACAGTTATTGCTTAGTTGATAAAAATTGTATTATATGTTTAAAACACTTGACCTTGCTCCCTTGAAAAGCCTGTATGCTCTTAGAATTTATATTTTTTTCCATGTCTTGTCCCCACTGATTAAAAATTATAGAGAGGTGTATATATATATATATATATATATATATATATATATATATATATATATATATATATACACACACATTCTCAAATATGTAATGTTTTCACAAGTGTTTTAGAATTCTAGATTGTTAGAGACCCATATAACATTAATTAATTGCTTGGTGTGAAAACTAACAGTATAGTTCATATATTTTTCCAAAATATCTAAATTAAGCAGACTGTTTTTTGACAGAATTTCCCTTCTCAGATATGCCACTGTTTCGAAGAAGCCATCATCTTAAGTAATACAGCAGTCAATGTCAAAATGATCAAAGAAAATCTTAAAACTGCATAATACATAAAAGTCAAGAGGAAGATGCATACATTCATTATATATTAAAGTATATTCATTTTAATCAAGAATACATTACCAACTACAATCTTTTGCTCTCTGCATGAAGTGTATAGATGTGGGGTGATTATTCTTTTTTTAATAATGTAGCCCTTCAAAGGTACATGTTTAATTAGCAAGTTCTGAAGGTGGGTTTGATTGGTTCAGAATGTATACATATATTATTATAATCTGTTCTTTAATTTTATGATCCAATCATTATTACTACCATAGAATTAGTTTTATTTAGAGTTTACTGCCAAAAACATGGCTTTAATAGATAACTAACAGTTGAGTTAAATTACACTGTTATTATTTTAAGAATGTAAAAAAGTTTAAATATAAATAATGCAAATAAATGTAAATAAAAATCTGTATCATAAATACAAAAAATAGAAAATAATATTAAAAATATACTGTTATTGTCATTTAACCACTATAGTCAAAAATGTAAAACAGCTTTTTTTGAAAAAATACATTTAAAATAAGCCAACATGAACAAATATAATATAGCCTCTAATTTATTGCTCTTATATTATTATTATTTATTTATTATCTTTATTTATATCGCGCCAACATATTCCGTAGTGCTGTACAGGGGTTTAGTACATGGCAAAAAAACAAACTTAACACCTTAAAGAAGGGAGGGCCCTGTTTTTGAGCATATAATCAAATGTACATAGTGCTTGTTTCCAAGACACGGACACACTATTGAAAACTCGCAAACTTACAATCTACGGGCCTCATTCTAATATCGGCCGCAGCCGTTGCGGGGCCGCAAGGACCGGCCGCAAGCTATTCGGCTATTCTATTCCCCTCCGGCCCGGGGATTCCGGCAGGCTTGCGGCCGGTGCCTTGCTATCTCTTGCGGCCGCTCGCGCCGGAGGAAATCCTTTGATCTAAAACGGCCGCAAAGAAATCGGCCGTAAGAAAATCCTATTTGCAATTCAATTGCTCCGGGAAACCTCTCTGCAAGGCTAAAACCGAGCCGCAGCTTACTTGCAGGAAAGAGGTCCCGCTAGCACCAATTAAGCACGAAATATAGCCCAAATAAAGCCATCCTGCACTTTGAGAAGACTATAAAGTGATTTTCGGTGTTAGCAAAAATAGCACAAAATTCCCCTATACTCAAATCCGTAAAATATATTTTTTTTAATATACGTCAAATATCCATGTAAAAAGTCCATAGGGCTTGGAGCACCTCAGACTCGCCCACGCCGCAGCCGGAAAATCCTCATGTCCCCCAATATGATCCCTAGCATTTACAGAGCTGTACAGTGCAGGCTTGAATTTATTTTTGACTTTTTAGATTTCAGAGCTTACGGCCGGTTGCAAGATTAGCGGCCGGCCGTAAGAGGTGATCCTTGCGGGCCTTTTAATTGAATTGCGAGGTAACGGGACCCCCGCAAGGAATCGCAGCCTTACGGCCGGTTTACGGCCGATAATAGAATGAGGCCCTAAGGGTTTAGGTGTGATACAAGAGGGTGACAAATACAAAATGGCAACGTGAATGCAATTTGTTTAGTCAATTGGAGGGGTCTGTGAGCTGTACTGTAGATTGTGGGTGGGAATGTTATTAAGCTGTGGAGTGGGCAGTTGTAATTATAAAGGCTGAAGGTGATATGACTTTTTAAATAGGTGTGTATTTAGTAATTTTTTAAAGGTTTTGAGGCAGGAAGTTAATCTAATGGAGCGAGGCAAGGAGTTCCAAATAGTAGGGGCTGCACGAGAAAAGTCCTGAAGACGGGAGTGAGAGGAGGTGATGAGAGAGGAGGAAAGAAGAAGGTCGTTAGCAGAACGAAGGGGGCGGTTGGGATAGTATTTTGAAACAAGAGCAGAGATATAAGGGTGTGCACTGTTGTTGAGGGCTTTATGTGTTAGGGTCATGATTTTAAATGTGATTCTGGAAGCTATGGGAAGCCAGTGGAGTGATTGACAGAGAGGAGCTGCAGACACTGAGCGTTTGGTATTGAAGATGAGTCTAGCGGAGGCGCTCATTATGGATTGGAGGGGAGACAGACGAGAGATGGGTAGGCCAGCAAGGAGTGAATTGCAGTAGTCGAGTCGAGATATGATGAGAGAGTGTATTAGAATTTTAGCTGTGTCTTGTGTAAGATAATGACGAATTTTGGAGATGTTTTTTAGGTGAAACTGACAAGATTTAGTTATCGATTGGATGTGAGGAATAAAAGAGAGGGCGGGATCCAGTAGAACCCCAAGACAACGGGCCTGGGAGGTGGTAGTGATGATGGTGTTGTCAACAGTGAGAGATATTTGAGGAGTGGAAGCTGTAGTAGAGGGTGGAAAGATTAGGAGTTCAGTCTTAGACATGTTGAGTTTGAGTTGACGGGTAGACATCCAGGAGGATACGTTAGAGAGGCAGTTGGAAACTTGAGCTAAAAGAGAGGGAGATAGATCAGGTGCAGAGAGGTAGATTTGAGTATCATCTGCATAGAGATGATATTGAAATGGAAAGGATTTTATGAGGGTGCCAAGGGATAAGATGTAGATGGAGAAGAGGAGGGGGCCTAGGACAGACCTTATATGGAATTATGCTGCTGTGAAATCTACCTTTTTAGTTAATATTAAAAATGTACTAACTGTTATAGTCATTTAACCACTATAGTCAAAAATGTAAAACAGTTTTTATTTAAATTACACTTAAAATAAGCCAACGTGAACAAATATAATATAGCCTCTAATTTATTGCTCTCATATGGAATTATGCTGCTGGGGAATCTACCTTTTTAGTTTCTAGTGATCCATTTCTTGAGGTGAAGAAACTTTGAATTTACAGGAAGTTTGTATCTGCACAATGAGGATTTGGCATCTGTGACTGCTAGGAGTCTCATTATGTCTAATATAAAGCTCAATGACAAGGACATGCCCTGTTGAGACAGAAGCTACAAGAAACAAGCTCAGTAGAGGGAACGGAAGCCAGTGGTAAAAACTGATTGCATATAAACAAGAAAAATTTAATGGTTGTGTTTATTGTTTTTGCTTTCTAAACAATATGCCCATTATCAAGTTGTACTTTAAGTTATGAATTTCTGCAATAATACATTCTTTGTAGCATGCACAGGAAGTAAAAAAAATACTGAGCAAGAAAAAACTATGGCCTCATTTCCATGGCTCCCTTAAGAACGCTCGCAAGGCTGACTCACATCTATGGGTTTTGAGAAAAAATTTTCCAGAGCTGTTTTATGGCCCCTACAGAAATTAAACCCATAAAAATGGGAGAGCCTGTAGCTCTCTAGCTCTAACATGTGCTCCCAGCATGAGAATCCATGTCTGAACGTCAATAGTCTCCATAGCAAAGCTATGCAACCAAATGGTACCCACTACATTGAACGCACTGCACTAGCCCTAACATCTTTCCGTATCTCTATATATCTATATAAACCCCTTTCTCATGGAAGAAGAGGGGATGCATGTTAATAAAAACGTATGAGCTGGGTACCCCCTTAATACCTGTTATCCCCTATGAGTCCAAGTATCTTCCAGGATGTCCCCTTATAACCACTCCTCTCTATGTGCATGTGTATCCCCTAGGATTTCCCTCTACAACCTGCTACGTTCTATGAGCTGAGTATCTCCTGCAATTCCCCCTTAATGCTTGCTACCCCGCATGAGGCCTGATATCCTCCACATTTCCCTGAAGTATAACCACCAATCATTCACCTGTTACCAAGGGGGTCCTAAGAACCCCCCTAGTGATCGAAATTATCACTATGGACCTGGTACCTAATATTAACTCCTATACAATGAGGGTTCATAAGGAGCCCCATGGTATACTAAACTACGACCATAGGGGTCCTCATGGACCTGCAAGTCACACAAAATATTTAATGCTATACCACAGGGGTCCTTATGGACTGCCAGGATACCCAATAGCAGGTATTAAGGAATATTTTTTAGAACAAGTCTGAAATCCGACACAATCATGGAGTTAAATCCTCGATAGGAATAGATTTGAGGCATCCAGCCTTGTCTGATGATTTTTTCTGCCTTTTCGATGGTTTCACGTATCAGTAGGCTTTTATTTTTCTAAATAATATATTATTTTTTTTGTTTCAATATTTTTCATTGTCAAACAAAGCCAGTGTTGTTACAAACATTTTGCTAAATAAAGTTTTACAGTGTTTAAGAAGGAATTTGTTTGTTATGCAGGGTATATTATTTGCTTAACACTGATAGAACACATTTCAACATTTTCTATTTTCTAACTTGAAAGGTTACATAGTTACATAGTAATTGAGGTTGAATAAAGACTTTTAGTCCATCAAGTTCAACCTTTTAAGATCTCGTCTGATCTGCAATAGGCAGATTAGTTGTTAATTGATCCAGAGGAAGGCAAACAGAAAAAAAAAAACAAGTGAAACTTTGCCAATTGGGGGAAAAAAAATCCTTCCTGACCCAAGATCCTGGTGTTCGGATTTCTCCCCGTATCAATACCCCTCTCTAATTACCCAGGATAACCCTGAATACCCTTTTTATTTAAAGATATATCCAATCCCTTTTTAAAGTTATCTATTGAATCCGCTGTCACCACCTCCCTTGGTAGAGAATTCCACAGATTATCCACCCTTACCGTGAAGTACCCTTTTCTTTCTTTAAGGTGGAATCTTTTTACTTCTAACCTCAAAGGATGTCCTTGTGTCAATTGAAAACCTCTTGGCACAAAAGGCTCCCTTGACTAATCATTATACTGACCCTGGATGTATTTATATAGGGTAATCATATCCCCTCTTAGACGCCTTCTTTCTAGAGAAAATAAGTTTAATTTGGCTAGTCTTTCTTCATAACTTAGCCCATCCATTCCCCTTATTAGTTTTGTTGTCCTTCTCTGCGCTTTTTACAGTTCTAAAATGTCCTTTTTATGAAGTGGTGCCCAAAACTGTACTCCATATTCCAAATGAGGCCATACTAGGGATTTGTGTAGTGGTAGAATTATATTTGCTTCCCTTGCTTCTATAACCTTCTTAATACATGTTAATAGTTTATTTTTTATTTGCAGCTGCTGCTTGGCATTGAGAACTGTTATGTAGGTGGTTGTCCACAAGCACTCCCAAATCCCTTTCAATATTTGATACTCCTAAATTTGTTTCATTAAGTTTATAAATTGCATGATTATTTTTCCTTTGCAGATGCATAACCTTACATTTATTCTAATTTATGCAGATCTCTTTGGAGGGAAAGTACATGATTCTAGTCATTTTCTGATTTAATTACCTTGCATTACTTTTTGTCATTAGCTAAAATGCAGACAATACTTTCCAGTCCTACTTCTAAGTCGTTAATAAATATGTTAAAAAGGAGCAGACCTAATACTGAGCCCTGAGGAACCCAACTTACCACATTAGTCAAATCTGAGTATGTTCCATTTACAACAACCCGTTGCTTCCTGTCTTTTAGCAAGCTCTCAATCCGTGTGCATATATTTACTGCAATTCATGTATCCCTTAGTTTGAACAATAGTCTCCCATGTGGCACTGTATCAAAAGCCTTTGCAAAATCTAAAAAGACTACATCCACTGAGTTGCCTTGATCCAAGTTCCCACTTGCCTCCTCATAGAAACTAATTAGATTTATTTGACATGACCTATCCCTCATAAAAACATGTTGGCTCCTACTTATAATCCTGTTTGAATAGACATATTCTTGTATATTATCCCTTATTAACCCTTTTAAAAGCTTTCCCACTACAGAAGTGAAGCTTTCAGGTCTATAATTCCCTGGATTTGCTCTTGCTCCCTTCTTAAATATAGGTATCACCTCTGCTTTTCTCCAGTCATCTGGTAGAGACCCTGTGTTGAGTGAATCTTGACAAATTAGATATAATGGTTTGGCTATTACAGAACCCAGTTCCCTCAGTATCCTTGGATGTATTCAATCAGGACCTGGAGGTTTATTAACATTTATTTTTCCAACCTCTTTTGAATGTCTTCCTAAGTTAACCAATTATTTGGCAAAGGCAGTGTAGCCCCATTATGTTGCAGTGTCCCAACCATTGGTATCTCCCTTGTGTATATCAAAGAAAATAACCTATTTAGCTCATCTGCCTTTTCCTGGTCACTAATTGTCATACAGCCTGATTTACATTTTAAACATGTTTTAGGGTTAGTCTTACTCTCCTTTGAAACTAATTTTTCATTTTCTATTTTAGCCAATCTATTAGCCCTTTTGCAAGTCTTGTTGATTTCCTTGTACTCACGTAAAGCAGTCTCTGTCCCCTCTTGTTTGTTGTAAGAAGGTCTATAGCAATCTTGATACTATAAACAATACTGGTTGAGATCTTGTGTTGCAAATAACAACACTAAATTTAGATTTAAAATATCAATGTTTCACATAACATATAAAAATGTAAAGAAAGGAAAAATGATTTTAAAAAAATCAACTTTGAACAAACAAACAATAGAATAACTTGAACTTAAATGGATATGTGTCCTATGAGCAAATCAGAATCATCATATATAATCCAAATATCGTACCTGGTTCAACTAGGAAATGACCGGCAACCAGTCACTGGCGCAGCCCATACTACGAGTTCCTCCAACTCTTGGGGTCGATGAAGGGGGATCCAGGTTTATTTTTGAGGGGAGTTTAGACAGGCTTATATAGGTAAAGTGTAATTATCTGTTTAAGTAATGTCTATAGCTTGCGTTGGGGAGAGCCATGGGTTCCATATCTCTAGAAATTGAGGGTATGTGTTTGCTAAAGAATGTGACAGTGTGTCATGAATCATTAGGGTATTTAACTTGTTGATTACTTCTTGAATGTTTAAAGTAGAAAACTTCAATTTTTTTATTATATACAAGAAACGTAAAACTTCATTAGTTAGAGGAGCATTATTGCATATAAGAGGGAACCAACTGGATTGTGGAGTACCCAATCTCTTGATCTTTGTGGAAATTAAGTGTTTGGTCTTGTAGTAATTGTAATGTTCCTTTAGAGGAATGTCAAAATTTATCCTAAGTAGATCGAAAGAAATAATGTGGTCATTGTTTATCCAGGAACCTAGTTTATCTAATTCATGCCTTGACCACCAATTTTTTTGAATCCTCGCTTAAGTAATTCCAGAATGAAGGAGTAGTAAGAGTGGAGGTTAAGTTAGTTAGTTTAGTTGCTAAGTGATGTCTTGTGTTAATCCAATTCCAATTGGAGAGTGAAAATCTAATGATAGGATTACTATGTCTATTTATGTTGGGGGTACATTTGGGGACCAAATAATAGAATCCCATTTAAAGGGTTTCATTTGTTGATTTTCAATGAATACCCATATGGGTTGGTGTGTTATTGGATGCGCTTGGGGTATAAAAGCCAATTATGCTGCTCTGAGGAACAATCTCAGATTGGGGCATGTAAGTCCTTCCATTTTTTTACTACTAAAAAGAAGCTTTTTAGATATGCGTGGCTTTTTATTATTCCATATGAACCTCGTTAAGTGCTTTTGAAATTTTTCTAATTCTTTCGGTATTATGGGGATGGGAAGGTAGCGAAATAGATATAGTATTCATGGCAAAATATTCATCTTTAGGGAATTTATGCGTCCCATTCAGGAAAGAGGGAATTTGCTCCATTCTTTGGTATCGTCCATGAAAGTTTTTGGAATAGTTGTATAATTGGCCCTGTACAGCTCAGACAGGTTGGGGGTCAAATTGATTCCTAAATACGTGATGTGACTTGTGGGCCAATTAAATGAGTATTTGCTTTTCAGCTGCTTAAGAGTTATTTTGGACATTGACCCCCAAAAGCCCCAGTCTTGTTTAAATTGGTTTTGAGCCTGAGACCTGCCTGAAATGTTCTAATATTTCCATCAAAACGGGAAGAGAAGTTTATGGTTCAGTTACGGTGCACAGGATGTCGTCTGCAAATAGGCAGCACTTGAACTGTTGTAATCCCACCTGAACCCCCTGAATTTGTGAAGTTAAGTGAATGGTTTGGGCAAGGGGTTCAATTGCCAACGCAAACAATAGGGGGGATAAGGGGCATACATGTCTTGTTCATCTCTATATGTTTATCACATTCTATTATCTCCCTGAAGCTTTTATTAAGCCACTGGGTCTTGATAAAGGGAGTTGATGAGGTTAATAAAGTTCCCTTTAATGCCTATGTTATATAGAACATCCCTCAAGTATTTCCATTCTAAGGAGTCAAAAGCCTTTTCAAGATCTAGTGCTATAAAGGCTAATTTGTTTAAGTAAAATACGGTATATTCAGAAATCTCCTTACATTAACCCCCGCCTGTTTGAACGGCACAAAGCCTACCTGGTCTTTGTGTATAATTTTTTGGATAAACCTTGTAAAACTGATGGCCATGAGCTTTGCCAATATTTTTGAGTCCCCATTGAGTAAACATATAGGGAGTTTAAAAAAAAAATAAAGGCACTGGGAGAGACCTCCGAGTAAAGTTCAGCAAGATTGGATATTGTTACAGGAGGTATTGTGAATGGATCACATTTCTTTGAAGTTAGATAAATTTGTGTGATATAATAGCTCAATAGTCGTTTATGAGTGAACTTTACTCTGTTTTTGGAATGGACACATATTATCTGTAAAAGAATGGCACAATTACAGCAGGCAGAATGTAACTATCAATTTGTGTTATATCTGTATCTTGACTCCTTCCCCACTGCACACTTTACTGTACCCCAGTAATTGCACCAAATAATTAATAATATTAAAAGATGAAAAAATAATGTAACTAAAAATATACCTTGCAATTTTGTGTAATAATACCTTTTGGTATGATGCACTATATTGTAGCTACTTTGAGGCTCAAAATAATCTAACCCTGTGTAATTATATACAACACATTAGCACATTAGAGTGCATGTAAATGATAGGGGGACGGTGGCTCAGGTATAATGTGTAAGTACCAAATTCAAATGAATGATTACAGGGTGCTCCTAAGGATAATTGAGGATAAATATAACAAGAAGAGAGAGAAAAGATCCTTTTTTAGGGCACTCCTTTTTTTTTTTAGGGTGCCCTAAAAAAGGATCTTTTCTCTCTCTTCTTGTTACATTAGAGTGCATGTCCTTAAATGAGGCCCCTAATCTAGACGAATACATCCACTATTTAGTTTTCCTTTTTCCCCTTATTCCTGAATTCATATTTACAGTATATAAGACCGTAACGTAAAGAAAGGTAAACAGATGATTTGTATATGCAAACTTAACTAACAAATCATTTTCATTGTTTTTAAGTCAGTTGTTTTCCATAAAGCTCTTGTTTTTCTTCTCTGGAAAACATGTTTGTTGACTTTGCTCTTCAATGATTGCACTGTGCAAATGTCTTTCTATTTATGCTTTTTAGAAAGTGATTAGATTACATTACTTTACGTCAATACGTAGTTGTCTTTCCAGCCTTGCTAGCATACTTTATTTGTTTTTTAGTTTGTTTTTCCATATTTAATGCTTTACAAGATTGTATAAGCAAAACTTCCTCTGCAAAAACTTATATATACCATTTGATGTGTTTTTTTATATTGTACATGAATGAAAAAATCATTCACCTCGTTTATAAATAATCTTTAACATTAACTACACAAATAGACAAAATAATTGTGCAATTTTATAAATATGGAATGTGTAAAATTATTTTGTGACATATTTACCAAGCAGGATTAGGCTAAAAAAAATTAACTATGAACTTACCCTAATATAGTATGACATAATACAATTGTTACTCAACACTTAGAAAAGTCATTAAAGGACCACTGTAGTTCAATACTGAAATATACTCTTTTTTGTTTCAATCTTTTTATTGAAGACATAACAAGGACAAGAACAGTTTACATTACACATCAGAATAATAAATTGCACAAGCATTTTCACATTGCGTTAAATATAAGTTCTCTGATGGATTACATGAAGATAAATAAAATAATCTTTATATCAGAAAAGTAATCATTGGGCCTCATTAAATTGTCCAAATTGTAGTTACTGTAGCCCGTAATGTAGCCCACAAAAGTTATTGATATTAAATTGGCCTCTTTGTGCTACCTGCAGCCTGCAAATCCCTACGGGCTGTCAAAATCGTAACTTCGACTCAGCTAAGCCTTTGATCTTTCAAGCTTGCAAATGTTACAATCGTTAAAATGGCAAATCACTATTACATTGCTACAATTCCTCAAGCCCGCAATTGCTTTCACACCCGTAAATGGCAAATGTAGCCAAAAATCCTACAAGTGCTAGAGAGGACTCGCAAGAGGATTAAACACCTGTTCAGTTACACCAGAAAAGCAAATGAAAACTCGGTACTGCAATTTAAAATACGAGGAACATGATGTAAGGCATTATAATTATTGCACAACAGTCTCAAGCATGCAAATCTGCAATCAAAAATATTTTTTTATGTGTAATTTCCGTGTTATATGGATCCCGGCAATCGATGGGTTAAAAAATACCATTGAACTCGCATGGACTAGAATAGTAGATATATTGATTTTTTTATATTGCAACATTTCTGGATTGTGAGTCCAATCACAAATCGTACTTCTAAACACTAAGAGCCTCATTCAATTGAGGCTTTAAGGAGATGGAGCCAGCAAGTTATTTTGCTATTCAATTTCAGTTTGCAAGCTCCGATTGAGTTAGGGGCTCCGAGCTGCGATTTATAGCAATTTTAAAAATCGCAAGTTAATGCCCTCCAAGCCTTTGATCTTTCACTGTCACAAGGCTAAAATCGCATGTCACTATTCAATTGCTCCGATTCCCCCTCACTAACCACTCTGTCAAGCCCGCAAATGGCAAACACCTAACTAGAACCACATGGTACAACCACATGGTACCAAGGAGGTCTCACAAAGGGCTTAATGACAAATCGGAGCACTTTAAAAGCAAATAAAAAAGCAATACTGTACTTTATATTAAGAGTGAAAGTGATGTTAGGTCTTAGAATTAATCTATGTATTTATATTTTATTTACTCTATTTCATTTAGGGATTTTTTTTTCTATTTCTAATTTTGTGTTAGAATTAATAGCACAACATTCGCTAATATTTTATTTCATGTTCAACTTTTGTGTTATATCGATCACAGCAATCAATGTAAAGTAGTACAGGCTTCAACCTCCAAGCCCGTAGGACTTTGAAAAATAGAGGTTGGATTTCAAAGTCCTACGGCCTTCACTTACAAGTTACGGGCTTGGAGGTTGGACATGATATCGATCTCTGTTTCCATTAAATGTTTCTGCACCTAACTTGTGGGCCTCACCAATTGAATGGCATCGCAATCGGAGACCAAATGGAGCCCGCAATTCTATCGCAGGCATTTGGCTGTCTGGGATCGAGTTGCGAGCCCCGAATTGAATGAGGCTCTAAGTGATTAAAACGCCATGATTTAAACACCATGTTTTACTGACGTCATGATGACGGTCTGATTTACTAACTATTAGCTGTGTATAAATTGTAAAAGTGAGAAACTAAATATTATTAATTTACAAATATATCAATAATGTTGCAGATCATGTTATATTAATGGGAATATTCATTTAACATCTGGACATAAAAGAAAAAAAGAAAAAAGGAGATGATGTTTTACATAATCACACATCAAACAAATCATAGCATGTGATATGTCTATTAACATATTTCCATCAGGTCAGTAAATTGAGCCTGATCTGACATCTGGAATACAAATACCTAATCTATTTTCCTGTGCAGGTCACGTTTAGAAGCCACCCTCTTGGTGCTCATCGTTAACGTATTAATAAGTATTCAGAGCACAGCACTGCATACGACTGCCACTTGACTAAATGTGCCAGAATCTCCCTGTCTCCAGACAAGACAAATTTATTATAATTCAATATGTTCCTTGTGAGAACTCCTTTCTGTCTCACATTACTGTCTGAAAAGTATCCTGAATAATAATTACAAAATCTCATGACACTGCGGTTTCTAGCACAAATTTTTATCCATTTGCAAGGAATTAGAATAAAAAATATTCTGGGTGAGCACAGGTACAGTTTAAACATTTGAGTAATATTTAGATCATATTTTATATATTCCCAAGTGTAAAATGTATAGAAGAGTTTAAATTTTGTTTTTACATTTTATATACAGTTCTTGTAAAAGGAGCTAAATACATGGAAGCTCTAAGCTCTAAGAAATAAAAGATCAAGCTTCCATTTCTTTCAAGTAGTAAGGATCAAAATAAATGACTTTTAAATGTATTGTGCTTAAATATAAAGTCCTAGGCCCTCATTCAATTGCGATTTGGCCAATTGAATAGGGCTCTAAATAAGCACAGAGCGTATTTTTTTTTAAAGAAGTTTTTAGTTAGTGAAAACCTTGCTTTTGGATAGATGTTTACTAACTAAAAACTTCTTTAAAAAAATGGTATGTGCTTATTTAGAGTCCTATTCAATTGGCCGAATTGCAATTGAATGAGGACCCTAGGGTCTACAACAGGGTAAGGATCATCCTCTTAAGACAGAAGCCTTGAGTATAGGCATACTCTTAACTTATTAGGGGAGGGGTCATCTAACCATCAAAATACTTTATATGACTATTAATTCTAAGACCTAACATCACTTTCCCTCTTAATTAAAGTACAGCAGTGTTTGTATATGTGCATTTAAAGTTCTCCGTACATGTCATTAAGCCGTTTGTGAAACCTCCTTGGTACCAGTAACTTTTGCCATTTGCAGGCTTGATGGAGTGGTTAGCGAGGGGGAATCGGAGCTATTATATCGATTGTAACTCTTGCGGTCGTGAAAGATCCAAGGCTTGGAGGGCATTAACTTGCGATTTTGCAAAACGCAATGGAATTCAATGAATCTCAGCCCGGAGCACATAACTCGATCGGAGCCCGCAAATACGCCAATTGAATAGCAATGTAACTTGCGGGCTCCATTTTCCGAATCTCTTGAAAGCCTCAAAGGCTCATTGTGTCAAATCCCCTAGTCACTGTAAATATTGTGGTTTTAATGGTAATTGTCTACAAAGGAGGATACCTGCCTTAAATATTTTTACTTTTGGAAATTGTTACCGCTTTATTGAATAAAGCACTGGAAGCTGAAACTAAGTTCCTGAGTCCCGATAGATAATGATTCCTTATTCCTTTCTTTTATGAAGACTAAAATGATTTAGCCATAAATCCTCCACTTACATTTTTTATGTTATAGTTCACAAGTGCAATATTTTTTTACATTAAACTATATTTGGAAAAAAATGTATTCTTCTAATGTTCTAGTTTCCCTAAAACATAAATTATTGTGAGTTTTTTTTATGAAAAGGGCAACATGCTTGTTTCCCTCGTTATATATCCATTTATGCAAATATTAGCAGGTAATTATCACATTCGATAAATAAAAGGCATCACACATAGTTATTTTGTAGAAAACCGTGTGTGGTGCAATGAAAACCAATGTCTCAGTACACATAATGGAGCTTTATCAGCAGGAGTGAGTGCTCATAATTGTATAAATATACAAATAAGACTTGATTATCTTTGATAGGGATGTGCATGCTGCTGTTATGCTTATTTTGACTGCAATTAAATGATGTGGTGGATATATATATATATATATATATATATATATATATATATATATATATATATATATTTATATTTACAAGCTTAATATAGTACCCAAAAATACCCAAATGTTGTTGAGCATGTACTGAGTGCAGTACAGTTGAATGGAGAAATTGAAGGTGCCAAATAGGGTATAAATAATAACAAGTACTTTAACAATTACTGCTATGGCTATACAGGTATTGTATTTAGTGTTAAGAGGCAAGAAAATTAAAAGACTGAGTATGCTCAGAGTTAGGGAGTAATTAGCCTAATCCGTTTTCTTAATCTCATGGGGGTTGGTCATGACTTTTTAAGATTTTCATATGAATAATCAGAGTATATAGTGATACCTTTTTTATTGGACAAACATATTCATAGGTTTCATGATGAGCTTTCGAGAGAGTTTGTCTCTTTGTCGAGTCAGAGTCAATACTGATAATAGATTCATAAATACAGCAAAAAATTCCAGAATTAACAAATAATGTTCTGATCAGCCAGCCGTGCAAGTGTGTGGGGGTGCAGACCTGAGTAAGTAAATTGGGGTTGTAAATAGTTTCACATCTAAGGAACCATAGAGCTGTAACCAAACTCAGGATGAAGGCAGAGAACAAAAAAAACAAAAAATAAAAATAAAATCAATAAACACACATATATATTTACAATCATGAATGTTGGAGGTTATAAGAAATTTTGATTATGAGATAAGATTCCAATGTCTACATTAAGGCCTGACTCATAGAAAGCAATAAAGCTAGAGCTCCCGGGTTAATTAATCATTATAGGAAACTAGCGAATTGCCCGTCAAAAAATGACAGCAATGAAATTGTAAGTGAGCTAAGGGTGTTTGGTGTACAGTGGATATAAAAAGTCTACACACCCCTGTTAAAATGTCAGGTTTCTGTGCTGTAAAAAAATGAGACAAAGATAAATCATTTCAGAACTTTTTCCACCTTTAATGGGACCTATAAACTGTATAACTCAATTGAAAAACAAACTGAAATATTTTAGGTGGAGGGAAGAAAAAAAAAGAAAAATAATATGGTTGCATAAGTCTGCACACCCTCTTATAACTGAAGATGTAGCTGTGTTCAGAATTAAGCAATCACATTCCAAATCGTATTAAATAGGAGTCATTTAAAGTGCCTCTGATTAACCCCAAATAAAGTTCAGCTGCTCTAGTTGGTCTTTCCTGAAATGTTCTTAGTCGCATCCCACAGCGAAAGCCATGGTCCACAGAGAGCTTCCAAAGCATCAGATGGATGTCATTGTTAAAAGGTATCAGTCAGGAGAAGAGTACAAAATAATTTCCAAGGCATTAGATATACCATGGAACACAGTGAAGACAGTCATCATCAAGTGGAGAAAATATGGCACAACAGTGACATTACCAAGAACTGGAGCTCCCTCCAAAATTGATGAAAAGACGAGAAGAAAACTGGTCTGGGAGGCTACCAAGAGGCCTACAGCAACATTAAAGGAGCTGCAGGAAAATCTGGCAAGTACTGGCTGTGTGGTACATGTGACAACAATCTCCCATATTCTTCATATGTCTGGGCTATGGGGTAGAGTGGCAAGACGAAAGCCTTTTTATTACAAAGAAAAACATCCAAGCCAGGCTACATTTTGCAAAAATACATCTGAAGTCTCCCAAAAGCATGTGGGAAAAGGTGTTATGGTCTGATGAAACCAAAGTTGAACTTTTTGGCCATAATTCCAAAATATATGTTTGGCGCAAAAACAACACTGCACATCACCAAAAGAACACCATACCCACAGTGAAGCATGGTGATGGCAGCATCATGCTTTGGGGCTGTTTTTCTTTAGCTGGAACGGGGGCCTTAGTTAACATAGAGGTAATTATGAACAGTTCCAAATACCAGTCAATATTGGCACAAAACCTTCAGGCTTCTGCTAGAAAGCTGAACATGAAGAGGAACTTCATCTTTCAGCATGACAACGACCCAAAGGATACATTCAAATCAACAAAGGAATGGCTTCACCAGAAGAAGATTAAAGTTTTGGAATGGCCCAGCCAGAGCCCAGACCTGAATCCGATTGAAAATCTGTGGGGTTTATCTGAAGAGGGCTGTGCACAGGAGATGCCCTCACAATCTGACAGATTTGGAGTGTTTTTGCAAAGAAGAGTGGGCAAATCTTGCCAAGTCAAAATGTGCCATGCTGATAGTCTCATACCCAAAAAGACTGAGTGCTGTAATAAAATCAAAAGGTGCTTCAACAAAGTATTAGTTTAAGGGTGTTCATACTTATGCAACCATATTATTTTATTTTTATATTTTTTCTTCCCTCTACCTAAAAGATTTCCGTTTGTTTTTCAATTGAGTTGTACAGTTTATAGGTCACATTAAAGGTGGAAAAAGTTCTGAAATGATTTATCTTTGTCTAATTTTTTTACATCACAGAAACCTGACATTTTAACAGGGGTGTGTAGACTTTTTATATCCACTGTATAAAATGTGGCTGATGTAGCGTTATTCGTTTTCTATGTTGTGCGACTTTTTCCGAATATCCGTAGCTGTTTGGTGGGCTTTTTCGGAATATCCGTTGCTGTTTGGTGGTGTTTTGCGTGTTTATGGTAGTGTTTTGCGTGTTTAGGGACCTTTAGCCTCCTTTCGTTTGGTTCGGCAGCCATTTTTTCTCTCAGGTGATTTTCGGGTCTCTAAACTCCTCCCGCTTGCTGTGAGTAACCTTTTTATGTGTTTGTTGTTTGTATTTATTGTGTTTGTAATGTTTTTGGGGTTGCGCGGGTTGCGTCCTTGTTTTTTAATCTTGTAGGTGTTTTTCGGCAAATATGTAGGTGTTTGGTGGTGTTTTGCGTGTTTAGACTGCTGTAGCCTCGTTTTCGTTTTTTTCGGCGGCCATTTTTTCTGTCGCTTAGAGAATTTTTTAGTGTCTAAACTCTTTTAATTTGACTTAAATTGAGGTGTAACTTTAGTTTTCGAGGTCCTGGATGCTTCCTCTTCCTATAAGTAAGCTTTTTATGTATTTGTTGTGTGTATTTGTTGTATTTTTCATGTTTTCAAGTGCGCGTGTTGCAGCCGATTTTTGCGAGGTCGTAATGGGTCGTAACGTGTCTCGTATTTTGTTACAGCGTAAATTTTGCGAGGGACGCAGGCTTGCTGCGCGAGCCTGCAAGCGTGAGCAACGTCTCGTATGCTCACAACTATATATGTGATAATCGCTAAATAGAAAACAGGTCAGTCTAGAATTGGGGGGTGGTTTCCAAAGGAAATGGAAGTCTACTACATGAAAATGCAATTTTTGATAACATTCAGTCATGTCTATTACCAGTTTAAATGTATATAGATTTTGGAAAATCTACTGTGTCCCTTTAAGCAATAATTTATTTTCAACCATATATTAAAAGTGTAGAACTCCAATATTCATGAGTGCAACAACTTGTGGCAAGAGCTATATGAATTGCCTCCTAGCTTGTCATAAAATGATTCCCTATAAGTGCAACTATAAATCTGCTGTGCTGAACATGTGTTTTAGCGGTAGGAAGCTACTACTAATGTAGAACTTATTTACATAATAAGAAGTAAAGCAGGGAGAAATATTCACTAGAGCACTTTACTAAAAAGCTAATCTAAACCTTTCCCACAATTATTTTTAGACTTAAATTATTCATAGTTAACCTTTCCCCTGAAAACGTTTTTCTCTTCTTCATTCTTTATTTTCTAATGTATGTGTGCCATCTAATGGCTCAGAACAATAACTTCATTATTAAAATTACATGGTATGTTTAATTCAATCTTACTTATATTTTAATCATGGATTATATTTGTATTGGTTAATTGACCATTGGGGTGGGACACATTTTCCTATGTTTGTATGTATGTATATATGTATATATATAAGCTATTTTATGGCCTGTGTATACAATTAGCTGTATCTCCCCCAGATTTAGTTTGGCTCCTACACCCCTGCTAATAGTTGAACCACAAATCCATTATCAACACTCTTTTGCTTTTGTTATTTAGTCATTCATCATTCAGTTGTGTCTGACTCTCAGTGTGGACTGCAGCACTCCAGGCATATCTGTCAACCACTGCCCATCTTAGCTCACTCAAGCTCATGTTAATTTCTTCAATTACCTCATCCATCCATCTCCACCTCTGCCGCCCCCTTCTTTGTGTACTTTCAACATTCTCCGCCATCAGAGTCTTCTCTAGGGAACCTTGTCTTATCATGGTAACGCCAAAATATCTGAGTTTTAGCCTCATGATAAACCAACCATTGAACTGTTTGGCTTGATTGATTAGATCTTCCCCTTGTCCAATGGATTCTAGGCAGTTTTATCTAGCACCATACTTCGAAGGTGCCAATCCTACGGCGCTCAGTCTTTTCTAGTGGACCAGATCTCACATATATATGTAACTCCTGTGAATATCACAGTATTAACTATCATAGTATATCTTTACTTTTTAGTATATTGTCTAGACTTGCCATAGCTTTCCTTCCCAGAAGCAAATTTCATGGCTACAATCATCAACAGTAGAGATATTGGAGCCCATGAAAATAAAATCATTCACTGCCTCCACTTATTTCCCATCTATATGCCAGGAACTGATATTGCTATTTGTCACAATATTTGTGTTTTTAATGTTGATCAGCAGGCCAGCTTTTGCACTCTCGTCTTTCACCCTCATCAATAGGCCCTTTAGTTCCTCCTCACTTTCAGCCATCAGAGTAGTATCATCCGCGTATCTGCGGTTGTTGATATTTTTACTAGTGATATTAAATCAGGCTTTGACATAATCAAGCTCAGACTTACGCATGATGTATTCAACATATAAATTGAATAAATAAGGTGAGGTATACAACCTTGTCGCTCTCCTTGCACAGTGTTGAATCATTCCGTTCTTTTCTTCTATGTTTGGTTCTGAACGTGGTCAATATGCAGATTCCTCCGGAGGTGGATGAGATGGTCTGATACCCTCGTCACGTTAAGAACTTGCCACAAAATATTTTATGAAGCAGAAATAAATTTCCAGAATTTCTTGCTTTTTCTATTATCCAGCAGACATTGGCAATTTGATCTCTTGTGACTCTGAGAGATCTTAGTTCATATATTGTTGAAGCTGAGTTTGCAGTATCTTAAAAATTACGTTGCTGTCATGTGAGATGAGTGTAATTGTTTGATAACTGGAGCACTCTTTGATGTTGCATTTTTTGGCATTGGGATGTAGACTGACCTTTTCTAGTCCACTGGCCACAAATGAGTTTTCCAAATGTGTTGGCATAATGCAAGCAACACTTTTACAGCATTGTGTTGTAGGATTTTGAACAGAAAAGTGGGATGAATATATACAAGAAATATTATTTTATTAAATAGATGACAGCGGCGTTTATTAAAAACAGTGAATATAAAAACAGGGTAGGAAGGGTAAAAAAGGCAAGTGTAAGGAATAGTAGAATACCCAAAGGCACTGGTATTGTGCAGAATTTAATCCTTAAGTAGGTGCGTATAACTATTCATACCTGGCGGGCGAGGAAAGGAAGTTGCAAATAAGTATCAGGGTAAATGAACCCTATAGTGTCCTAAATAGTATACCTGTAAAGCACCCCTATGCCTAAATATATATCCTCCCAGTGTCCAGAGGATGCATTAGAAAGGGCAATATACTGGCACAGACCTGAAGTATGGATACCTGAATGTCTTACTCATACTTCTATAGCATATAAATGAGGTACTAGAGGATTGTACCTAAAAAAGGGTCAAACTTGCAAAGAGGCTCAGCCTAAAGTGCAGACAAAGTTGTCTTAACTAGTATATGTTAACCAGCGTGTAATCCAAATAATGTCTATAGAGACTAGTTTGTATCTAATTGTATTGTGGTACAAAAAAGTACCCAAAGCTGTACAGAGAGGTCTGAGGCTGTGCCCCGTTTTTAGGGGTCATGATACGTAGTATCCGATAATAGCAGGCATACTATGTCACTACTATGTCACTAGCATGGCATAAGGGGCTTTACACTAGGGCGTTATAGGAGCAGTTTCGCGCTTCCTAAGAGAACTCGACCGCCAGGTTTGCAGCACACATGCGCACGTCTCCTAGCAACGACGCTGCGCACGTCATCACGTCAGACGTGCGCATGTGTGCTGCAAACCTGGCGGTCGAGTTCTCTTAGGAAGCGCGAAACTGCTCCTATAACGCCCTAGTGTAAAGCCCCTTATGCCATGCTAGTGACATAGTAGTGACATAGTATGCCTGCTATTATCGGATACTACGTATCATGACCCCTAAAAACGGGGCACAGCCTCAGACCTCTCTGTACAGCTTTGGGTACTTTTTTGTACCACAATACAATTAGATACAAACTAGTCTCTATAGACATTATTTGGATTACACGCTGGTTAACATATACTAGTTAAGACAACTTTGTCTGCACTTTAGGCTGAGCCTCTTTGCAAGTTTGACCCTTTTTTAGGTACAATCCTCTAGTACCTCATTTATATGCTATAGAAGTATGAGTAAGACATTCAGGTATCCATACTTCAGGTCTGTGCCAGTATATTGCCCTTTCTAATGCATCCTCTGGACACTGGGAGGATATATATTTAGGCATAGGGGTGCTTTACAGGTATACTATTTAGGACACTATAGGGTTCATTTACCCTGATACTTATTTGCAACTTCCTTTCCTCGCCCGCCAGGTATGAATAGTTATACCCACCTACTTAAGGATTAAATTCTGCACAATACCAGTGCCTTTGGGTATTCTACTATTCCTTACACTTGCCTTTTTTACCCTTCCTACCCTGTTTTTATATTCACTGTTTTTAATAAACGCCGCTGTCATCTATTTAATAAAATAATATTTCTTGTATATATTCATCCCACTTTTTTGTATATGATATATTAGGGTGGAAAACACCCAGGGAAATCCTAATCCTCACTTTTCCATATTTGATAGGATTTTGAACAGTTCAACTGGGATTCCATCAACTCCTGCAGCCTTGGTATCAGCAAGGCTTTCTAGGGCCCATCTCAATTCACTCTACAAGATATATGGCTCTAGCTTATTGGACCAACTATTGAGGTTAGCAATGCAGTTAAGATGCTTCCTGTATAAATATTCTGTGTATTCCTGCCACCTCTTCTTTATCTCATCCGCTTCTGTTAAGTACCTCCATTTTTGTACTTTATTACTCCCACCTTGGCATGAAACATTCCTTTGAGAACCCCAATTTTATTGAAAATATATAATGACTTTGTCATTCTGTTATCTTTGTCTATCTCTTTACATTGGTTATATTATAATGTCTCCTTGTCTCTTCTTGGTATCCTCTGGAATTCAGCATTCCATTGGATAAATTGTTTCCTATCTCTTCTTCAGACATTCTATCTTGCATGTCTAGTCCCTTAAATTCATTACTTACCTCCACTACATATTCACAGGACATATTATTTATTTCACATCTGCTTGGTCTGATTGATTTCTCTTCTTTTCTTTAGTTTATGTCTGGACTTTGCAATAAGAAGCTCATAGTCTGAGCCACAGTCAGCTCCATGTCTTGTTTTTGATGATTGTAAAGTGCTTGTCCATCTTTGGCTACAAGGTATAACATCTGTCTGATTTCCATTTTATCGATCTGGGGATGTCCATTATGTAGAGTCAAACTTGCCAGCTATTACAGGTATATTTTGGTTCCATATTTTAGAATTTCATTCTCCTATGATGAGAGTAACATCTTTTTTGGTGTTGTATCTAGGAGATGTTGAATATCCTTCTAGAATTGGACAACTTCAGCCTCTTCAGCATCCATGTTGCAGACGTGAACCAATGTAATGATAAGTGGTTTACCTTGAATTCCTACTGAAATCATTCTGCCATGTTTTAGTTTGAAGCTAAGTACTGCTTTGGCCACCCTTTGATAAATTATGATCATTACTCCTTTTCTTCTGTGGCATTCTTGACCACAGAAGAAAACTTGCCGGTTGTCTAATATGAAATGCCCCATTCCAGTCCCCGTGATTTCACTAATTCCTAGGATATCAATGTTTAACCTTGTCATCTAATGCTTGACCACATCAAGTTTGCCTTGATTCATAGTTCTAACATTCCAGATACCTAAGCTGAATTGTTCTTTACAGAAATGGACTTTCTTTGCACCTCTGCAGCAGGACATCCTCTCATTGGCCGAACCACTTCATTATATCTACTCATACTCACCCTCTGCTCTTCAATAATAATGTGGTAGGCACCTTCTGAGCTTAGTGGCGCATCTTTTGGTGCCATATTGTTATGTCTTTGACTGTGCTTATCTATAAGGTATTCTTGGAAAAATACTATAGTGGGTTGATAGTTGCTTCTGGTCTCTCTACTACGACCTGCCCATCTTGGCTGACCCTTCATTGAGATACGCAACCTCCTTCACCATGACAAGATAGTCCTGATACAAATGCTATTTTTGATAATGTGTTACAAGATTCACAAGCTTGTAAACTTTTGCCATAACTAGAATGATTCTTTAAGTACATGGAAAAGCCATAAGCAGAAGTGGCAAAAGTAGTCATTGACTGAAAAAAAAATGCTGAGTCCAAAAATAATGCGTTTCTATCTGCCTCTAGAAAAAGTTAAAAATCCTGCCATTTTTCTGAATTAAATTAGAAACTGCAACAATAAACTACCCTTCATTTGAAATAATTAACAGATAACAAATCAGATGGAGCCCAACTACTATGGAAGTCAAGTGTGTTCTGTTTTTGTATCAATGATAATTTACATCACTTTTTATATGGAGAGGATAAAGTTAGCCCTCGGTTAAAAACCCCTGCAGTGAAAAGTTTAAAATAACTCCTTCTGAAGAACTACACTTGAAAATAGGCAACATTTTTATAGAGTTTAAAAAAGTCATACAGTTTTTAATTTATAGCTTTTGTATGCAGTTATGCTCCTGCGGAATCTACCATTTTAGATTATAGAGATCTACTTCCTGAGATGGGTTTGCATACAGGAATTTTCTGCACACTTTGTTTATATGGAATGAATAGTCTGTAGACCATTTTGAACAGGACGGTAGTCGTTCAAGTTGTACATATGGCTTTAAGGCAGTTATTCAATAATATGCCTACAGTTGGGACAATGGGCAACAATATATTTAAGGAGCCAGTCTTTCCTAATTGTTCTTCTTTATGCCATGTCTCATACTTTTAACTATTCCTATATATCACTGTTTATTTTTTGTATGTCTCTCCCTCAGTGACTCATTCCTCTTTCTCAGTGGCAGTTAAGGTCTTAGATCTCATGAAATGTTTTCTGTCTTTTCTACGCTATAAAAATAGGTTAATATCATTTTAACTAATTTTATATTTTATTCTGATTTTTATTTGTATCTTTATTTTTTATGTCCCCCTACATATATAATTTAATTTGATGTGCTGTGCTTCAAGGTCATCATCTTTCTATAGCAAATTTCTAAAACAACTTAACTAATCCAATATTGTATTTCTTTGCTTGCGCTTGATAATATGAACACAATGAACTCTGCAAGTGAGCATTATTATGTTTGACAAAGGGAATAGCTACTAATTATTTTAGTTTTGACACAATTTCTCAAGAAAAATGGGCATAAAGTAGATCATGAAAAATCAATTTCTTAAAATCAAAGAGAACAATGACAAACATTTGCATAGAGACGACAATGCCTAGATTATATTTCCTCAATATTAATGGGGCAGACGAAATGAGCTATGAGTTCATATATCCACAACGTTCTCATTTTCAACCATAATACATCTGTCTTAGTTTGATTATTAAAATGTGTCAGCAGTGAAATTAGATTCATTTATATTAGATGTTTCCAAAAAGATGTATTCAGATATGTACCAGGTACTGCTAATTGTGTGAGATCAAAAAATGTATTTGCTCACAAAAATTCTAGAAATGAATAAAATAATTTAGAAAATTATGACTTCTGAATTTTTCCATTTTACTGATTTATTTCTATAAATTAAGTAAATATTAAAGAGTAAAGTCTATTGAGGTGATGATGGCTGTGCTAATATTGGAAAGCTACAGAAGATCCAAAAGGGTCAAACACTGTGTACTACTGGCAAATTATGTGCTAGAAAGAGAAATGAAGACGGTTAATCCTATATCAATCTATGTTTGATTTAGCAAGGCTTAACATTGAGAATAAGAAAGGATAATAGGCACTAGTAGAGTATGCAAAATATTTTAGGGCAAGAAAAATCAATAATGTGGAAACTCCAATTAATGTTACTATAAATTTGCTAGTTTTTCATCCAAGGAAAATCTAAAAAGATCAAAGATATAATATGTAGTTATCAAAGTTCAATAATAAAAACCCAGGAGCAGCATGTACCTCCATCCTGTCCAGTCAGGGAATGTTACTCCTATTCAGTTATAGCTGTTAAAGGACCACTACATTTGCTGGGCATAGGCTATTAAAAACAACATTCAGTTTAAAATAAATAAAAGTTAACATTTTGTATTAGCTTTTAAACTCTCTGTTTTCTCTTCAAGCACAGCTGCATGTCTCCTCCTACCTGTGTCTATCAGGGGGCATGGCCATCTCTTCCTGTGTGCAAGACTAAAAGTCTGACCAGTCTAGGTCCTGATTCAGGGGAATGGGCTATAATTGCTCACTGGGTGGGGCTATAGGGAAGCTGCAAGGATGTTATAATAGAGCTGTTACCTATTTGTAGACAGGGTTATGAGCACAATGACATGGGGCAGGGCAACTGACATCAGCCCAGCCTGCTTCAAGTGACATGATAGTCTAGCCCACAGCCGGAGCTGACCATACTCCCTGACAGACAAAGGTAGAAGGAGATACACAGCTCTATTAATGATAAACTCAGGGGAAATGGTATGAAACAGAATAAATGAGATGAAGAACAAGGTAAATCTCCATTCTAATTTCCCCATTGAGGGCTATTATCATGAATTACTTTGGTGGCTCCACTAAATCCCACAAGTAACCCTGCTATTTGGAACTTTGGCACTCAGGGTTGCTACTATCCCAGACTATTCAAACTGACCTGAAACTTGTTGTGGGGACAGTGACATGGACCACAGTAATTCATTTTGGGGTTACTACATCATGTTATATGCACTGTAATAATGCCATCTCATCTTACTATTGGAGATACAGTTTTGGCCATGATTGTTAGTGGGACAACAAAGGGTTAACTTGCAGGGATTTGAATTTATATGGCCTATTGGAATGTTGGTTCTGGAAGAGGGGGCACTGTGGAAGAGATTTGTTAATACATTAACCAGACAACATCTGGCTGCTTTGCAGACTTTGCATGGATGATCAAACGATAGTCGTAAAAGTTGATAAGCTCCCCAGATAGTAGATAACCCCCTTGCAGGCCTCAGAAACACAGGCCTGTGATGTCTGAAGTTGTCAAGAGGGAATAAGAGATAAAGATTATTGATAGAAAATGTGTAATGAAAACAAGAAAGCCAGACCTCTCTATACATCTGGAAATCATATGGATGGGGTATAGAAAGCCCTATTTGCCCAGGAGGATGGGCTAGAAATGGGGGAAGTCTTTGGTGTTTTGTGTTATCTGAAAATGTGTCTTGAAAATAAAGAAGTGGCTATGATGTTGGACACTAACTAATGGCGTTGTCTCATCTGAGTGGAACATTTTAAAACCAAAGGAATGCCTGCCTGTGTCATTCTTCTGGGGCAAGTTAGCAACTTCTGCTGTCTTGAGTTCTCTTAAGAAGGTGTTTTGGCTGGGTGCTGTGATCTGAACAACAAAACTTACAACCCCTAGAGAACATTGGGTGTGTGTGGTTTCCAGTAAATATGGTGGTCGTAACAGCTATGTCAGCCATACATTTTCAAAAGAAGCAACCATCAAATTCAGCATCAGTATTTTATTGAAAAATAAATGTTATGCTTTATGTTAGACTGTTTATTTAGGTCCAATGAATACCTTATATTTGAATTTAAATATTTTTGCCACAAGCCTTGAGTGGGTAATTGAGGTATGATATGATTGGATTTACATATAAAAGGAATTATCCGGTTATAAGGAGTGCTATCTTTCCTTTACTTTTATAATTAACAAATACACAGGTACTAGCATTACATTCTTTATATATACTTCTCTTTCTATAAATAGGTATAAGGTGGTTCTGCATATTTTTGTCTTTAACTATATTTCAGTATATCAGTATAGACATATACCCTTCTGGATTGCTATTATATTGTGGTGAAGAGGCTTGTGTATCTCAGTGAAGCTGTGAGCTATACCATGTAGAGTTGCCCAAGATGGGCAAGTCATAGCAGAGGGGTCAGATAAATCATATTCCACTTGAGAAGGAAACCCACTGCAGTATATTTGACAGGAAAACCATATGGATAAGCACAATCAGAAACATAGATAAATGTGCCTGGCATGCTGTGTACATAGGGCCACAAAGAGTAGGAAACGACTGAAGGACTGAACAACGAACAGTGTGACACATGGTTCCAAGCATAGGTTTTGGGCAGTTCTATATTAGTTTCCCTATTCAAAACCATTACCTGGTTGCCATATTTTCTTCTTTTTGGCAACAAATGTTAATTGAACAGAGCCAAAGCACCTAGGGGGTTAATTGTTGTCACATTAAATACTGGTGTTAAAAATGATCAGCATGTAGTTATTAAAATAATGAGCAATAAAACACTGCTAGCAAGAACTGTATCTGCATATATCTGCTTCTTTTATAGATTCCATTCTTTGAATATTAAATCTGTAATTTATTCACTTCCATCACTAGCAAGTAAATTAATTTAAGAAAAAGAGGGGAAAAATCAGCATTTACACCATTTTCTAGCAGTGTAGATAATTATTAATACATGAAGCTAGCATTCCTTTACTAATGTTTTTATCACATTAAATGGCAAAATCAGTTCCTTCACACATGTTGACCTTTCTGCTACCAACAGTGCCCTGTATTATTTCAAATACTGATCAATGACAGTTCAGTTTCACAATGTAATTAAAACAAATTCAGTTCACTTATAATATAAGTGAAACATTATATTTCCAAGTCATGTTTTCAAACTTTTTTTTTTAAACTAAGGTCACCAGCAATTCTTTGTAATCTGCATTATATAGTGTATTATATAGTGTATAGGAAAATGCCTCTTTATCATTCTCTTACCATACAGTAGGATAATGTATTAATCTCCAAAGTCTTTCATGTCAGAAACAACACATTTAAGTAATAAAAAAAACATGCTTTAAAACACAAGTTTTTTTTTTTAAATAACATTATTTTTGCGCCCTTACAAAATGCATACTAATGTGTACGGGGTGTTAGTACAAACTGGATTATTTCATCACGATATGGTTATGGATTCCTTCCACAATTTTTTGTTTTATCACATATATATTCACACTAGCGACTTGCCCGTCAAAAAATGACGGTCAATAAAATTTAAATGTTGTGAAATTTATTTGCAACACAAAATGAGTCTACTACATTTGTCCCTTTTTTGTTTCTAAAAAGAAATACACATTTCTTTTTTTAACTTTTTATTTTTTGTAACTTTCAACTTATATTTCATAATCATTTTTTTTTTAAAAACAATATAATAATATCTTAATTTTAATGCATACATATTGTACTTTTTAATGCATACATATTGTAAAGTGTAACATGAAATTTTGTAACAGGCAACTTGTATATTATACAATCTTTCAACCTTCTTTTAACAATACTAACACTTTTAAATAGATATTTATCACTTAGTAACTGCAGACTATATTAACTTAGAGTAAGTACATTTTTTTACAAATAACATTTTTTGTTTTATTTGTAACATTTTTGTTAAACTCTCGTTAAACTAAATTAGCATTGAATTCAGAGGAAGGCAAACAATAAAAAACCCCATTCAAACTTTTGCAATTGTATCTTAGAGGGAAAAAAATTAATTCCTTCCTGACCCCATTAACTGGCGATCGGATTACTCCCTGAATCAATACTTTTCCAAATCTTCTGAAATGGTTCAACTATATAGTAACAATACATGTTTGCCTATAACATATCTCTTTAACTAACAGTTTTTTACCTTTTTTTTTGTGGGACCAATCATATGAACATGAAACTTGTAACCCATTTCAATATGTTTAAGGATGTTTAAGTTTTTTTTTTATTTTCTGTTTGTCTTTTATGCAAATATCACATAGAGTTTCCAAAGTGAAATAGTGGTCCCCTATTTAAAGAGTCCCAGAGTACTTACATTTTGTACTGGAAGTCAAACCACTGTTCTCTATGGATTTTTTTGTCCATTGTATATAGTTTGTTCTTGAAATGTTGTTTTTGTGCAATAATATTGAGTACCTTAAAATGTTGTCATAGAAATGAAACTACTCTACTCTATGTTTCCAACACCTCATAGTACACAATGTTTTTTGTGTAAACGCATCCATCGTCTAATAAATGACCCTGACTTTCATTTTCGTCAACAGTCACTTTAATTTCGTTTGGATTGGTGCACCTTGAAAAAGCAACATAGAGTTGTCCATGTGCAAAAACTGGTTCCTTTAAAAAAATCCCAACAGACTTAAAAGTTTGGCCTTGTGATTTATTGATGGTCATGGCAAATGCCATGATAACTGGAAACTGTCTCCTTTGAAGGACAAAAGGCAAACCACTCTCACTTGGAGCTAAATCAATTCTTGGTATAAAAACTCGGTCACCTCTATGGGTCCCAGTTATAATTTCTGCATGTATAAAATGATCTTTTAACTCATGCACAATTAATCTGGTGCCATTACAAAGTCCTTTTTTTGGATTCATATTTTGCAATAACATGACAATTGCACCTTTTTTCAATTGTAAAATATGTGGTGGCATTCCAGATGGTGTTAAGGAATTAATAAATTCGATACTAAAATTCGATTCACTCTCTTTATCATCAGCCAGAACTGAATCTGCACTGTAATAATTCTTCTGTGGTGCATTGATGTATTTTAAAATTTCATTATTTACATTCAAGGCATCGATATTTTTTGATGTTAATATCACTTTGTTTGCAATGTCTGAGTAATCCTCGTTATTAAGAGTGTTTAGAAATATGGCTGATATCAGTGATTCGTTGCAAATCATTTCTGATGGAATTTCAATAGTATCATTTGGTAAATGCTGTATTTCTGGATGTTTTCCTTCTCCGATTTTAATAAGCCAATCATTGAATTCATTTTGGCCTTCAGATCTCATATTTAATTCTAATTTGAGATGTGTAAATATTTGCCACAGTTTACTGGTCTTGATACATGTTTCAATGATCTCTGTTCTATTTCCGTGTGGCACAACAGGTAATGTTTGCCGAAAATCTCCTCCTAACAGCATCACCTTTCCACCAAATGGCAACTTATTATCCATCACTTCTTTTAAGAATCTGTCAATACATTGCAGTGCGTGACATGACATCATTGTTGCCTCATCTATGATAATTAGTTTCGTTAGTTTAAATTTTTTTGCTTGTATAGAATTGAGTCGAATATCTGACACTGATGTTTCCAAAATGGGAACTGGCAGCTTAAATCCACTATGAACAGTTCTACCACCATCTAACAAAAGTGCAGCAATTCCAGTTGTTGCAAATGGCATAGCTATCTGACTGTGTGATCGAATATAACTCATCAAACAATTGTAAAGATAAGTTTTTCCAGATCCACCTGGGCCGTCTAGATAGAAATACCGGTCTTTGACCATTTCATCATCTGTAGCATTTGTGATGGCCTGAAATGCTTCTAACTGTTTAGTATTTAATGTTGCCAGTTTTTCTTGTGTTTTTTGTTTTTGTAGCTCAGTGTCATAATCATCAAAATTAATGTCATCTATAAGTCCTGGATCCGGTAAATTAAAACTTGAACAATTTAATCCATGAGCAAACAATATTTCTTGAATTTCCAACAATGTTTTTAACAGAGCAATTGGTTCTCTGTAACGTTTCAAGAAGTCTTCTGACATGTTTAATTTAAATGTTTCCCACAAAGTGAAAGCATCAGGTACATTGCAAAATATGCATATGAATGCAAATTGTTGTCTCATTTGCTTTGGCATTTGACATAGCGCTGCTTCTTCCAGACACCTCTCCCATTCTGTATCATCAGCTATGAAATTTTGCTGTCTTGCAGCTAATAGGAATGTATCATAAACTATGTCATTGACTGTACGTAAATGCTCAAAACTCTGTGCACCGGGAACATGTAGCAGAAGTAATCTTAAGCTGAAACGTTCAATATCCCTTGGACTGACGGTATAAATGCGTGGTATAATTTTTTGTGCATCTCTTCTTCGTTCTTTCCATTGACCATTTACAAATACATAGTAATATGGTATCTCTATGTATAAAAATTGTCTGGCCTGCGTATCCTGACAGTTTAATTTAAACCATGCTATAAGTGTGGTATCTCTGTCTTCACTTTGACATAATGCAAGTCTTTCATTTCCTTGAGTAAAGCAAACCATCTGACTTTGAGGCAAATGTACAGCTAAGCGATAGATAGCATGTGACCGATCATGCATCTCAAATTTCAAAAGGCGCCACATTGCTTCAGGAGCACTAACATAGCGAGCATCTAAATAATTTGATAGTTCATCGTGTACAATTGGATTTTCGTTTTCATTTACAGCACCTTGTACAACAACAGTAGCTGCGTCATATCCTTTGTATATATATTTATACACATACTTAATTGATTTAATCGAAGTGCAAGCTTCTACATTGATGTGTGCATTGTACTTGATGAGCAAATGTGGATTGTATGGAACAACAAATCTATTATCAACCTTTTGGCCCCGGATAATAGCTGTTTCTCCTTGTGTTCTTTTATACAAAGGATATCCATCACAATTAGCATAAGTTTGCATTTGAAATTGTTTTGGGAATTCTTTTGTACATTTTTTATTTTCCATACATGGTGAATTAGGATTCATCTCTCCACATGGGCCATGAATCATTCTATGTGTAACAATCTCCCAAAGTTTTGTATATTTTTCTTGGTCTGGCAATTCGGCAGAAATGACTGAATCCACTCTCTCTGCAGTTTTCAACTTATCTTTTTCCTGCAGTATTAAAAGTATGTGAGCATGTGGCAGTCCTCTCTTTTGAAATTCAATAGTGTAAACAAATGCCATACATTGTCCAAATAATTTTGCTTTAGTGATATCATGTATTAGTGAATTCAGTTTGATTTTAAATACTCTTGCCACTAAATCTGGTCGGTCAGATGTAGTTTGTCCCAAATACAAATTTTCCTTGATCTCTGGCCATTGGGGATTACACGTGAATGTAATAAATAAATCTGGTTTTCCAAATTTTGTGACAATAGCCATGGCATCATTATACCTTTCTCGCATATTGCGAGGAGATCCTTGGAAAGTTGATGGCAAAATAATTGCTCTTCCAGCTGGAATGTCTCTGTTTGCAGCTATTTCAGCCACATAATCCATTAATCCACAATACTGTTCAACTCGTAATTTTTTTTGTTGAAATTTAATGAAATTTAAATTATTGGCTTCAACTTGTAGATATGAATCAATAATCCATTGTTGAGTGAGTTTGCCTCCATGTAAAATTGGATTAAAGCAGTCACGGATAGCAGTTTGTGCAACTTTATATTCCAGCATTGAAACATTAGATCTAATTCGAAGTTTAGTATTGGGATAAGTTTCCAATTTTAATTTTGGTTCCCATCCAGGTTCACCATTTGGAAAGAAAATGGGATATGTCATTGGATCTAAATTACAACTTAATATATTGATGTTGATAAATGGTTGTTCTTCATTGCGTGGATATATTCTAATATCACGCTGAAAAGGTGGTTCACCATCCTCATTTTTAAACACCATAGCAACCTCATTTACTGTCGGTAAATTATATCTTCTTTGATCAGTGTTGCGATCTCTTTTTAACACCATATTTACTCTTGGTATAGGCAATAGATGTCTTTCAGCATGTTCCTGTGGTTCTTTTTCCAGCTGTGCTAATTGTTTGTATGCTTTACTATATGGGTTGTTTTGCATAATTTTATCCAGCTGTTCAAAGACTATGCGCAAACACTGTCTATTTTCTGGTAGTGTCATTCTTTGTTCCACAGCTTCCATCGTATTCAAGACATACAACTGTGCAAATTTCCTTGGCTCTCCTTCTTGTGGGTGTAAATGTGAAGTTCGGTGGTATATTTGACCTTGAATTTTGAAACAATAAGGACCATGTCCTGGTACATTTTCTGCTAAAGTTGCACCCATTGAAGCAAATGAAATTGCACTGTTATAAGACCTGATGTTTTGTTTGAAATTATTATAATTTTGAAATGTTGGATCACTCATAATACATTCTAAATAATATGGAAATGGATGTCTTAGTGGAAGTTTCACCTTTCCTTTCTGACAGCAACTAATGAAATTTCCATCAGTAGGTCTTTCCTTTATGAAATGATAGGCCCCACAAAACTGACAAAGCACATTAAGTAACCCACAATAATGAGTATCTACATGTACTGCAGTATTGAACACATTGTCATGCATTTTTTGCACATATATATCAAACCCACTTTCTATATGTACATTGTTGTCATGTGTGTCTACATTTAAGTCATTCTGCACAATAGAATCATTAGACACTGGTTCACATAGATGTTTTTTTTTACTTTTCCTTTTTTTGCAAGGCCCAACAGACTCACTTTTGGCTTTCTTAGCAATCTTTCTTTTATTTAAAAGTCTCTGTTGATCTTCTTCTCTCAAGCGTTGTGAAGTTTCTGGTGTATGAGCATCTCTCCACCTTTGCTTCCTTTCCCTTGCCAATCTTCTTTTGCGTTCCATTTTGTCTTCTCCATTATCTTCCATTTTTTAATCTGTAATAGTCAATATAAATATTAATTAGTCTTTCTTCTTATTTTTGTGTACATATGTCTTTTTACTTTTTGGACTGTTACATTAAAGTTGATGAATAAACGTTATCCTTGTTTCCAATGAAATAAATGAAACCCTTTTTCAAAGTATTTTATTGACATATATTAAATTGGTAATAACTGGACATATATATTTATTATATCAATTATTCATCTTTCAATTCATTTTAAATCCTTCTTGATTCACTTCACTGCATACATTTTTTTTTTTTTTTTTTTGGCAAGTGCTTCTTTTTGTTAAATGTTTGTATTGCTTCGTATTGTCTATTCAACTTTCCATCAAATTTTTTAACATATGCTGTTTTGATGTGTCAGGACCAAATTAAATATTTACCTGCAAAGACGGTCTTGATGTTGTTCAAAGGCTGCAAACGTCACACTGTGTGTTTATTCACTTTCCTTGATCAATAATCTGTAATTTAAATTTTAGAATCTTTGTATTATTTCACTTCACCCATATCATGAAATAAACATCAATCAAGAGACATATATTTTTATTCCTTAAAAACCTGAAAGCAAATTCTTTAATATGTTCCTATAGTAATCTAATACAAAACTGTTTTTGATATTACTCATTATTAATAATTAATTCATTAAATAAAGTGCATTATGAATGTTATTTTTAATTCTTTCACACAGGTAAGCACAATATCTAACAAATTAATTACTAATGTAATATACATTATTAATTAATAATTATATTTAATGTACATTATTAATTAATGCAGAATATATAAGCAACTATTAATTTAATGTACATTATTAATTAAATTTAAACTAAAAACATAAACATGAGTCTATCTGAGAATTAAATTATTAAAATCATGTACATTCTTAATTAATGAATCAATGTGTTTGTTTTCTGCACATTCTTAAACGTTAACATTTTTGATATTACTGTTTAGTAATAATTAATTAATTGTAGAAAGTACATTCTAAACGTTATTTACAATTCTTTTACACAGGTAATTACAATATCCAATTAATTAGTAATCTAATGTACAATTAATTAATGCACAATATATAACCAATTAATTTGTAATAGAATGTACACTATTAATTAATAATTAAATTTAATGTACATTATTTATTAATTCATGAATAAATGTGTTTCTTTTTTCTGGACATTCTTAAACGCAAACTCACTTTTATATTAATGCTTAATTCATTAATTATTTAATGTACATTATCAATAGTATTGTCAATTGTTTCACACAGTTAAGCTCAATATTATATTTCTGTTAATGAAATAATGTACATTAATTTAATAGTTAATTGGTTATATTTTATTGATGATTAATTCTTAATTAAATAAAATACATAATAAATATTATTGACAATGTTTCACACATTTAAGCACAATATATAATCAATTAATTATTAATTTAATGTACATTATTAATTAATAATTCAATGTAATGTACATTAATAATTAATGCACAATACATAACCAATTATTAATTTAATGTACATAATTGTCCTTATTAAGTAACTAATAATATAGTAATTAATTAATGATACTTCTTAAAATGTACCTTTTGTAATTCAATGTTCCTGAATCAGTATCCTGAAGAGCTATCAATCTCTTTCGATTTTCCAGCATCCGAAAATGTCCAGTCACACTGTCATCAACTCAGTAAAAGGTGTCAGTAATGTGTCAATTGTGCCCTATATATAGGTTTTTGCGCGAGCCAAATGCATTGTTTTCGGCGGGAAATACGGGTGCGCGAGCGAAATGCATTGTTTTCGGCGGGAAATACGCTGTTGCTCGAGACCAATGTGTTGTTTTCGGCGGGAAATCGGAGTTGGCGCGAGACCAAGGCGGGAAATCGTAGTCGGCGCGAGGCAAAGGCGGGAAATCGTAGTCGTCGCGAGGCAAAGGCGGGAAATCGGAGTCTACGCGAGACAAAGGCGGGAACTCCGTGTTAATCCGGAAATGTGTGGTGTGCGTCTTATCGGATTTTCCGTAAGTGTTTTCCGTGGCTATAGTGCTGTAGCCTCGTTTTCGTTTTGTTCGGCCGCCATTTTTTCTCTCGCTTATTTTTTTTAAAGTGTCTAAACTCTTTTATTTTGCTTTAAATGAAGGCGATAGTTTTTGTTTTGAGGTCCAGGATGCTTCCTCTTGCTGTCGGTAACATTTTTATTTATGTGTTCTGTGTATTTAGTGTGTTTTATCTTTTTTCTTGTCCGCGGGTTGCGTCCGATTTTTGCGATGTCGTAATGTGTCTTATACGCCGTCACGGATTATCCGTAATGTGTCTACGCATACGCCGTCACGGATTATCCGTAATGTGTCTACGCAAGTCTTTTTCGTGCTCAGAGTGCTGTAGCCTCGTTTTCATTTTTTTCGGCCTTATTTTTTTTTTTGTGTTTACATTTTTGTATTTTAAGGTAAATCAATGTGTAACTCGCTTTCTGCAGGTCGTGGATGCTCCCTCTTGCTATCGGTTAGGTTTTTATGTATGTGGTGTGTGTAGTTGTTTGCGGCCGTATTTTTTTACTACGTTTTAACGGCTCGCCTCGCTATGCGAGGCTCGCCGGACGATGAGCGCCTGCGGCGCTCATCGCTAAGCCCGCTAAAGTTCTACGGGTTAATTGCCAAAGTGCAACGGTTTAACGGCTCGCCTCGCTTCGCGAGGCTCGCCGGACGATGAGCGCCTGCGGCGCTCATCGCTAAGCCCGCTAAAGTTCTACGGGTTAACGGCTCGCCTCGCTTCGCGAGGCTCGCCGGGCGATGAGCGCCTGCGGCGCTCATTGCTAAGCCCGCTATTCGTACGGACCACGCAAACAGCGTGACGACGACTCGTAGCAGGACAATTATAATATGTGATATATAGTTGTGAGCGTACGGGCCGTTGCTCACGCTTGCGGGCTCGCAACGGCCCGAACGCTCACAACTATATATGTGATGTGATGTCTTCATGCCAGCAACTGACGCCGCCTGCGCGAGCCGCGGCAGCCCGCGGCCCTCGCATAGCGAGGGCCTCAGTTGCTGGCATGGAGCGCCTTCGCCAGCAACTGAGGCCCTCGCAAAGTTGTGTGAGTGTGCTTCCGTTCCCTGTCTATGTGTCTGTCCCTCCATCTATCCCTGGTGTGTGAGTGTGCCTCCCTCTGAGCCTGGCTCCTCCCCCAGGGGTCCTGTTTGCACTGTGGAAGACAGGCAGCAGGCAGGACGCCCTCAGGATGAAGGAGGAGGTCAGGGGACCGAGAGCTGTCGGGATATTTTACCTTAAATCCTCCTAACCCAACTCATATCTCCCCTATCTTCTCCCCCTCCTCTATCCCATCTATCTCCCCCCACACTCCTACTACCAACCTCCACACTCCTTCTCCCCCTCTCTTCCCCTTCTCTCCCCCCTTTTCTTCTCCTCTCCTTCTCTCTCCCTCCCCTCACTCCCCCTCCCTCTTCTTCTCTCCTCCCCTTCTCTCCTCCCTTTCTCTCCTCCCTTTCTCTCCTCCCTTTCTCTCCTCCCCTTCTCTCCTCCCCTTCTCTTCTCCCCTTCTCTCCTCCCCTTCTCTCCTCCCTTTCTCTCCCCCCTTTTCTTCTCCTCTCCTTCTCTCTCACTCCCCTCACTCCCCCTCCCTCTTCTTCTCTCCCACCCTCTCCTCCCATTCTCTCCCACCCTCTCCTCCCCTTCTCTCCCACCCTCTCCTCCCTTCTCTGCCCCCTCTCCTCCCCATCTCTGCCCCCTCTCCTCCCCTTCTCTCCCCTCTCCTCCCCTTCTCTCCCCCCTCTCCTCCCCTTCTCTCCCCCCTCTCCTCCCCTTCTCTCCCCCTCTCCTCCCCTTCTCTCCTCCCTTTCTCTCCTCCCTTTCTCTACCCCCTTTTCTTCTCCTCTCCTTCTCTCTCACTCCCCTCACTCCCCCTCCCTCTTCTTCTCTCCCACCCTCTCCTCCCATTCTATCCCACCCTCTCCTCCCCTTCTCTCCCACCCTCTCCTCCCCTTCTCTCCCCTCTCCTCCCCTTCTCTCCACCCTCTCCTCCCCTTCTCTCCCCCTTCTCTCCCCCTCTCCTCCCCTTCTCTCCCCCTCCCTCCCCTTCTCATTCCCCCTCCCTCCCCTTCTCATTCCCCCTCCCGAACGCCCGAACGCTCACAACTATATATGTGATGTGATGTCTTCATGCCAGCAACTGACGCCGCCTGCGCGAGCCGCGGCAGCCCGCGGCCCTCGCATAGCGAGGGCCTCAGTTGCTGGCATGGAGCGCCTTCGCCAGCAACTGAGGCCCTCGCAAAGTTGTGTGAGTGTGCTTCCGTTCCCTGTCTATGTGTCTGTCCCTCCATCTATCCCTGGTGTGTGAGTGTGCCTCCCTCTGAGCCTGGCTCCTCCCCCAGGGGTCCTGTTTGCACTGTGGAAGACAGGCAGCAGGCAGGACGCCCTCAGGATGAAGGAGGAGGTCAGGGGACCGAGAGCTGTCGGGATATTTTACCTTAAATCCTCCTAACCCAACTCATATCTCCCCTATCTTCTCCCCCTCCTCTATCCCATCTATCTCCCCCCACACTCCTTCTACCAACCTCCACACTCCTTCTCCCCCTCTCTTCCCCTTCTCTCCCCCCTTTTCTTCTCCTCTCCTTCTCTCTCCCTCCCCTCACTCCCCCTCCCTCTTCTTCTCTCCTCCCCTTCTCTCCTCCCTTTCTCTCCTTCCTTTCTCTCCTCCCTTTCTCTCCTCCCCTTCTCTCCTCCCCTTCTCTCCTCCCCTTCTCTCCTCCCTTTCTCTCCCCCCTTTTCTTCTCCTCTCCTTCTCTCTCACTCCCCTCACTCCCCCTCCCTCTTCTTCTCTCCCACCCTCTCCTCCCATTCTCTCCCACCCTCTCCTCCCATTCTCTCCCACCCTCTCCTCCGCTTCTCTCCCACCCTCTCCTCCCCTTCTCTCCCACCCTCTCCTCCCCTTCTCTGCCCCTCTCCTCCCCATCTCTGCCCCTCTCCTCCCCTTCTCTCCCCCCTTCTCCCCTCTCCTTCTCGCCCCCCTTCTCCCCTCTCCTTCTCGCTCTCCCTCCCCTCTCCTTCTCGCTCTCCCTCCCCTCTCCTTCTCGCTCCCCCCATCCCCTTCTCGCTCTCTCTCCCCCTCCCCCGCTACCTCCACTCTCCTTCCCCTTCCCTCCCCCTCCACCTTTTCTCCTCTCCCTCCTCTACCCCTCCTCTCTCCTCTCCCCCTCATCTCTCCTCTCCCCCTCCTCTCTCCTCTCCCCCTCCTCTCCCTCTCCCCCTCCCCTCTCCTTCCCTCCCCTCTTCTTCTCTCCCCCTCCCCTCTTCTTCTCTCCCCCTCCCCTCTCCTTTTCTCCCCCTCCCCTCTCCTCTCCCCCTCTCATTCTCATCCCCCTCCCCTCTCATTCTCCTTCTCTCCTCTCTCCCTACTTCTCTGCCCCCTCTCCTCCACTTCTCTGCCCCTTCTCCTCCCCTTCTTTCCCCCCTTCTCCCCTCTCCTTCTCGCTCTCCCTCCCCTCTCCTTCTCGCTCTCCCTCCCCTCTCCTTCTCGCTCTCCCTCCCCTCTCCTTCTCGCTCCCCCATCCCCTTCTCGCTCTCTCTCCCCCTCCCCCGCTACCTCAACTCTCCTTCCCCTTCCCTCCCCCTCCACCTTCTCTCCTCTCCCTCCTCTCTCCTCTCCCTCCTCTCCCCCTCCCCCCCTCCCCCCTCCTTCTCTCCCCCTCCCCTCTCCTTCTCTCCCCCTCTCATTCTCATCCCCATCCCCTCTCATTCTCCTTCTCTCCTCTCTCCCCCCTCATTCTCATCCCCCTTACCTCTCATTCTCCTTCTCCCCCCCCCCCCCCTCTCTCCTCTTTTCTTTTTACAGATATATGATTTTCTATGAAAACACTGCATTGATACAAATACACACTCTTTGTATAATAAAACTATCACATATATAGTTGTGAGCAGGCGAGCCTGCCAGAGCCGTTGCTCACAATTGCGGGCTCGCATAGCGAGCCCGCGGCCCTTGCAGCGAGCCCGCGGCACTCATGTAGTGAGGGCTGCAGGTGAGGGCCTCAGTTGCTGGCATGGAGCGCCGAACCAGCAACTGAGATCCTCACCCGCGGCCCTCGCGAAGCGAGCCACGGACCTTGCGTAGCGAGGGCCTCAGTTGCTGGCATGACGCGCCGAAGGCGCTCCTTGCCAGCAACTGCGACCCTCGCAAACTTTTTGTCGCAACGCAAACATACGAGACAGTTTGAACACTACAAAATTCGCTAAGCAAGAGAAAAAATGGCCGCAGGACAAAACTAAAACGAGGCTACAGCACTCTAAACACGCAAAACACCACAAGAAACCCGCAAAACACCACAAACGACCTATGGATGTTCCACTAAGACGCATACCACACATTACCCGCCATTACACATTACCCGCAAGTACACAACTACGCTAACGGTTTGTTCTCGCGCACGCACACTATTACACTGCACACATTCAGGATGCTTACACAGCAGCTCCACACAACTAATGCTGCAGCAACATCAAAACAGATTGCCAGCTCTTCAACACAATGCTTCAAAATAGGTAAAGTATATTCATTTATTAATGTATTAGATATCTCAGTAGTACACAGAAAACACCATTAGCTACCTTACAATTTCATTGCCGTCATTTTTTGACGGGCAATTCGCTAGCATAAAATGTAAACTAAGAGATAATTATTTTTATAATCATCAGCATGGCCGGATTACCCATTATGCCAACTAGGCAGCCGCCTAAGGGCACTTCCCTGTGAGGGGCGCCACTTTTAAAACAAAATAAATGGTTCCTAGCTTAAAAAAAATAAATGCTGCAGTTCACAGACTGGCTACTAGGGAGTAACTACCTAGAACAAGAAGGAACTTATAGGAAAAGAAACTTACATGCACAGAAAATGCAAAAATCGGTCTGTTCATACCTTGTGTACTCACTCGCAGGGGCTCCTCCACTTCACTGCCTAGGCCCTAGGGGCTCCAAAAAGGTGGATCCAGCACTGATCATCAGTGTAACTGTCATAAAATAGAACCCCCTGTAGTAAGAGTCTTCTGGAACCTCTCCAGTCTGTTCTCTTTTATGTAGAGTATTATGTTTCATAACTGTGATATAAAGTCATGCCCCCTAAATTATTATTATTTTTATTTTTATTTTTTTCCTTTATTTGTAACACGTCAACATATTCTGTAGCGCTATACAGGAGTTCAAGTCAAAAACAATATTAACACAATGCAAAAGAATGGAGAGCGCTGACTTTGAGCTTAAATTTGCACTTACACAGTGCTTTCCCTAAAGCACCTAACTCGATTGAAAACTCTCAAACTTAACATCTAAGCAATTAAATTGTGGAGAATAAAATAAATTCACCTAGTTAAAATAAAAATAGCATTTCCAAAAGGGTCTTTGATAAATGGTGTCATGTTTAATCATCCCTTTACACAGTTTATAATTGTGACAACAATATCTGTAAAGTGGTAAATGGCAGCCTATATCGCAAAAAGTAATTCATCTAACAAACTTTAAATTTGTGTGTTTTTTTTTAATGGCACCATATTTTTTTTTTGTTGTTCTGTCCTTCAGTCCGACTCTCAATGAGCATTTGGCTGCAGCACGCTAGGCGCATCTGTCTATGTCTCTGGCACCAAATACAGGCTTGGAAAACACCATCTATCCATTAACATGAACTGAATAATTCCTTTGTTTGTTGATTATTAAACACAACTAAAGTTTGTTAGATGAATTACTTTTTGCGATATAGGCTGCCATTTACCACTTTACAGATATTGTTGTCACAATTATAAACTGTGTAAAGGGATGATTAAACATGACACCATTTATCATTAATTCAGTATTTGAAATGATTATACCTAGTAATAGATAGAGTTATCTAAACTTATATAAAATCTTACAGAGAATTAGTTATCTTTTTACCAGCAATCGTTTTACCAAGGCCATAATCCATTCAATTGTAATGTAATTGTTACCTTTGTAACGGTGCCTGAGCGCTTGGAGCAATTGGTCTCAATATACAATTGTGGCTTGAATCTTTCCTTCGTAGAAGATTTTCCTTTGGGGACTCTGTATGATGCTTGTGTCACTATTTGTTGTGTTCCTCTGTATCAGCTGTAGTGCTGCCCTCTCCATCAGACACTGTCCACAATAGTGTTGTAGATATGTGGAAAGACAAAAAAAGTATGGGGTGGGAGAAAGGGGCAACAACCTCTGGTGCAGGTCACTTGGATAATCAATATGTGTTATATATTTCAGAGATGAATAAGGTTGGACCCTCACCATACTAGACCTCAAGGATGTGAGGAACTAGAATAACTCTAATCTGATCCTTCGCTCTAGTCAGGTGTCTAGTGGGTCTCCCAATTCTCTGTAGTGCTATTCGATATTTGGAGCAAATTGAGTGTGAAATCCCAATCCTTGTATACAAACCTTGTATACAACTCAATTGAGCTCAGGAACTCACCTATATATATTTATATATTTATATATTTATATATACAGTATATATATATATATATATATATATATATTTATATATATATATATATTTATTTATTATTTTCTATACTGAGAGCAGGCATGCCACCAATAAGCTACTGATCTATATAGTTGATTTTGAAAGCATATAAGAAATTTGGAAATTGTCACGATCTACTGCTTCTCAGTCGGGCTTGATAAGGCTGTTATTGCCAAACCTACCCAGCAGATCTACCAGATTCTTTTGATCTCTTCACTAAGACAGCTGATGTCTCTTAAATTAGATGTAGTCTTTAAGAATATGAATGCAGGCTCAGCATTATAAGAAATCAGAAACTGTTTTTATTTCTGTGGACAAGAGCTCATCTATAAGGCATCATAACAGCAACTTCATTCATACAGTCATTGCGGTTATCTTCTTACCTCCCTCTTTAGATAGGAGCATATCTGTCTTCAATATATGTCTTCTTCCCTTGGCTTAGGAACATATATATATATACTTTAAGACATTCAACCCAGCATTATCTCAACTGCCCTCAGAGACACCAATACATCTCTCTCTCTGTCAGAAAAAACTCAACTGCCAACTGCTCTCTCCCCTCTCTGACAGTTACCACCGACCACACAACATTCTAAACCATTTAACTCCTTACACACTGGACACAATTAATCATATAGTCATCAACATAACATAACATAGCATAACATTTTACATATTAATTAACATGACATAACACATATAGAATAATCAAATTAACATAAAAGCATATTAAACAACTAAACTTTTACTGACCCCAAAGGGGGTTCAGGGGAATCATGACAGATATCACATTTGATTTACTCCAAATATCAAATAGTATTGCAGAGAATTGGGAGACCCACTAGACACCTGACCAGAGTGAAGAATCAGATGAGAGTGATTCTGGTGCCATATCCTTGAGATCTAGTAAGGTGAGAGTCCAATCTTATTCATCTCCGAAATATATAACACATATTGATTATCCAAGTGAAGTGCACCAGAAGTTGTTGCGCCTCCCCCCCCCCCTCATTTTTTTGTCTTTCCTCACAATCCATTAAAGCTTAAGCTTGAGAAGAGCAAGCTGCAAAGGGTGTTTTTCACAATGGAGAGACAAAAAATATATATATTTACTAATCTGAGTATGCTCTCACCTCTCTACCCTATGACCTAATTTTGTATACACTCAATAAATAAAACAACTATGTTCTATGAGCACTACAGTGGTTCTTTAATTGTTCTCTATTCTGTGATACAAAACCAAATTATGAAATATTAAGAATATTTAGTATCTCACAAAAGTGAGTACACCCTCACATTTTTGTAAATATTTTATTATATCTCTTCAAGTGACAACACTGAGGAAATTACACTCTGCTACAATGTAAAGTAGTACGTGTACAGCCTGTATAACAGTGTACATTTGCTGTCCCCTCAAAATAACTCATCACACAAACCATTAATGTCTAAACCGTGGCCAGCAAAAGTGAGAACACCCCTAAGTGGAAATGTCCAAATTGGGCCCAAAGTGTCAATATTTTGTGTGGACACCATTATTTTCCAGATTTGCCTTAACCCTCATGGGCATGGAGTTCACCAGAGCTTTACAGGTTGCCACTGGAGTCCTCTTCCACTCCTCCATGATGACATCACAGAGCTGTTAGAGACCTTGCAATGCCCCACCTTCTGTTTGAGGATGCCCCACAGATGCTCAACAGTGTTTAGTTCTGGTGACATGCATGGCCAGTTCATCACCTTTACCTTCAGCTTCTTTAGCAAGGCAGTGGTCATCTTGGAGGAGTGTTTGGGGTCTTTATCATGTTGGAATACTGCCCTGCGGCCCAGTCTACGAAGGGAAGGGACCATGCTCTGATTCAGTATGTCACAGTACATGTTGGCATTCATGGTTCCCTCAATGAACTGTAGCTCCCCAGTGCCGGCAGCACAAACACACATAAAAAACAATAATTAGTTCACATAGAATTTAACTTCACTTTCACTGTACTGGCTGCACATTGGCACTTACAGGCAAATAATGCACATTGGCACTTAAAGGCATAGCTTGCAGGTTGGCTCTTAAAGACACAGGCAGCATTTGGGCTCTTACACACACGATGCACTTGGGCTCTTACAGATACAGGCTGCAGCTTGTCTCTTACAGGCACAGGCTGCACGTTGGCACTTACAGGCACATCATGGAGATTGGCACTTACAGGCACAACATGTAGGTTGGCTCTTATAGGCACAGCATGCAGATAGGCACTTACAGACACAGAATGCAGATTGGCACTTACAGGAACAGCATGTAGATTGGCATGCGGGGGGCCACAGGGGGCTGCGTGGCCGCTTGGGGTTGTGGAAGGCTCTGTCAGGTTGGGCTAGGCTCAGAACTGGGCCCTCCCATCAGCTGCAATGGTGGTAGCTCAGCCCCAGTATGTATATGTATATATAAATATATATATATATATATATATATATATATATATATATATATATACAGGTGGTGCCTGAATTAAGGGCGAGATTCATTCCTGAGAACATTCTAAAGTTGTATTTGCAAGTCTGATCCCTGATGACTAATAATAATAATAATAGAAACAATACAATAATGCCTCATATGGGGTAATAATAAGGCAGTTTAATAATAATAATAATAATAATAATAATAATAATATTCCTGTACTGTAACAATATGTAACAGAAACTATTGGGCTCTTTCTTTTAATTGAAACAAACAGAACATAAAAATCTCATACAAAAAGCCTTGTGAGCCCATCTTTAAGTATCGGTCATTTGTAAGTCAGGTCGTTTATAACCCAGGGACCACCTGTATAAAAATGAATATGTTATTTTTAACATTTAATATTGCTATAAACCGGGATTAATTTAGGCTACTATAGGTGACTCTGTTGACATAATGTTTCTGTTATATTTCACCTCTTATGTTGTGTATAAATGGCTGCATATTTCTAATATAATTTTATTTAAAGATAAATTGTACTGCTATCATGGTGTTGAAACAATGTTAAATATTAGCATTGAGGATAGTGAAAAGCAAGATTTGTGTATTAAGAAAATATGGATTTTCATGCTAAGCCGCATGTAAAAAGCCCATAACACACCTTAACATGCCAACCAATGATAACTCATGATAGCCCACATTCTGCTTGCTGCTATCACTGGACAAGCCTTTAATAAATCTCATGATGACCTGAGATGCTGGTTTGAGGATGAGGACTCACCTAGTAAACTGTATTCCTGAGATCCTGAGCAAGAAATAAGTTTATTCACTTATTTTTAGGTGTGCAAATATACACACAAATGGTAGAGGGCTGCTCGAACTCTTTTGCCCAAGATAAACTAGGAAATTTATCAATTTAACCCTTAATCTCATCCAGTTTCAAATTATAACCGCTACAGATGTTCTATGGATAAAATATAACATATGTTTTTAATAATCTGTTAAATTAAACATGATTTAAGTATGTCCTATATGAGTCACTCTCTGACGCAAGTCATTTTCTCTGTACATGTGGCTTTTACTGTTATAATGCATTTGTCATGGATGCTTCTTTTCCACTTTATGTCCTATCATATGATTGCACACAGCAATTTTTAGAAGCACGTTTTTCTCAATGAAGTGTTATAATAAAAAAAAAAGATAGAATACAATACACAATATTACATGGAGTTGTCATGGAGGTAAAACAGACGTCAGAATGGAACAATGATGTGCAAGGAACTTCATAAAATAACCATTTTCCCCCCTGGGATGGACAGTATAAATCATCCTTTATACTTTTTCAATGACTGTGAAGAATCCATTAATGTATGAAAGGAATTTCCATTTATGTTACATCTGAATGAGAGGATGAAAGATGGTCTATATCAAAATTATTTGACTGCATAATACATTTCAGAAATGATTTCATTCTATTTCTTGTGGTCTTGCTCTTAAATAAAAAAAATGTAATCTGAAAGAAAGTGTATATATAACCAAGTCATAAATTGTATCATTTTATGTTATACCTGTTTTCTGCAAGGATTTTCAGATTCCAGGGTTTCCTAAGATAGTGCTCATACACTTTTTTCATCATTCCAATATTTTGTTATTATTGTTGTCACAGGAGAACATATACAGTGCCTTGCAAAAGTATTCACCCCCTTGGCTTTTTTTCATGTTTTGTTGCCTCACAACCTGGAATTAACATGGATTGTTTGAGGATTTGCATCATTTAATTTTACAGAACATGCGCACAACTTTGAAGATGTTTTTTTTTTTTTTTTATTATGAAGCAAACAACAAATAGGACAAAATAACAGAAAAAGTAAATGTGCATAACTATTCACCCCCTTAAAGTCAATACTTTGTAGAGCCACCATTTTTTCGGCAATCACAGCTCCAAGTAGCTTTGGATAAGTCTCTATGAGCTTGCCACATCTTACCATTGGGATTTTTGCCCATTCCTCCTTGCAAAACTGGTCCAGCTCATTCAAGTTGGATGGTTTGCGCTTGTGAACAGCAATCTTTAAGTCTGACCACAGATTTTCTATTGGATTGAGGTCTGGGCTTTGACTAGGCCATTCCAACACATTACATGTTTCCCCTTAAACCACCCAAGTGTTGCTTTAGCAGTGTGTTTAGGGTCGTTGTCCTGCTGGAAGGTGAACCTCCATCCTAGCCTCAAATCATGCACAGAGTGGTACAGGTTTTGCTCAAGAATATCCCTGTATTTAGCACCATCCATCTTATACACACACTTCTGACCAGTTTCCCAGTGCCGGCTGTTGAAAAACATCCCCATTTTTCACTGTGGGAATGGTGTTTTTTGGGTGATGTGATGTGTTGGGTTTGCGCCAGACATAGGGTTTTATTTGATGGCCGAAAAGTTCAATTTTAGTCTCATCAGACCAGAGCACCTTCCTCCATACATTTTGGGAATCTCCCACATGCCTTTTCGTAAACTCAAAATGTGTAATTTTGTTTTTTGCTGAAAGTAATGGCTTTCATTTGGCCATTCTGCTATAAAGCCCAACTCTATGGAGTGTACGGCTTATTGTCATTCTATGTACAGATACTCCAGTCTCTGCTGTGGAACTCTGCAGCTCCTCCAAGGTTACCTTAGGTCTCTGTGCTGCCTCTCTGATTAATGTCCTCCTTGCCCGGTCTGTGAGTTTTGGTGGGCAGCCATCTCTTGGCAGGTTTGAAGTTGTGCCATGTTTTTTCTATTTGGTTATGATAGATTTGATGGTGCTCCTGGGGATCATCAAAGATGTGGATATTTTTTTATAACCTAACCCTGACTTGTACTTCTCAACAACATTATCCCTTACTTGTTTGGTAGAGTTCCTTGGTCTTCATGCCAGTGTTTGGTTAGTGGTGCCTCTTGCTTAGGTGTTGCAGCCTCTGGGGCCTTTCACAAAACGTGTGTATATGTAAGTACATATATGTGACACTTAGATTGCACACAAGTGGACATCATTTCACAAATGATGTGACTTCTGAAAGTAATTGGTTGCACCAGAGCTTTTCATGGGCTTCATGACAAAGGGGGTGAATACATACGCACATGCCAATTTTCTGTTTTCTATTTCTAAAAAATAGTTTTATGTATATATTTTTGTCATTTCACTTAACCAACTTAGACTATTGTGTTCTGACCATCACATAAAATTCAGATTAACAAAGCATTAAACTTAAGGCTGTAATGTACCAAATAGGTAAACAGTCAAGGGGGGTGAATACTTTTGCAAGGCACTGTATTTATCAAGCTGAGATAAAAGATAAGCATGGACATGTGGACATCAGGTGGGACAAGCAGAATTGAGTTTAGTTAAAGCTAATATATTACTAAGTAGAATCAAAAGTTAAAGTGGCAAGAAACTTTAAAGAGACCAATAAAATAACCTTCCAATAGAAGTGTATACTTGCATATTTAAACAACTTTTTTTAACAAATGCTTAAAATTTCTATTTTTACTCATTTAAACCTGCCAAACAATCCCCGCAAATGTCCGTCCCTGTTCCCCATGCATATAATATTTCTATAGTACTAGATAATGAAAAACTGTCTCAGCAGCATTTTACTAAAATACTGCTGAGTCACAGCCTGCGATTGGCGAGTACATCTGGTATGATGGAAACATTGTATGCATGACATACAGGGGGAGGAGGACCTTTGCAGAGACTAATTGGAGGGTTTAAGTGAATAACAGAACTTTTAAGCAAATGTTAACAAATGATGTCTAAATATGCAAATAAACACTTAGGTAATTTATTTTAATATTAAAAGTCCAACTAACTGTTTGATAAATAGCCCCATAAAAATATTGGAAATGCAGATTTTCAGCTTAATTTGTTTAACTCCACTTATCCCCCCTTTAACAATTATTCTCATAAAAAGGAATAGTGTTCATATGTTATGATGACTTTATACTGTTATATAGTTATGAATCATAAATTGGTGAGTGCCTACTATGAACTGTTAAAATCATCCTTTATTAAACTACATCACAATATAAAACCAACTACCGAATTGTATGTGCCGCTTTCGAGGGCCGCAGTTGCAGCGGGCTCACTTAGCGAGCCCGCAGTTTTAACGTTGCATTACCAACAAATTTTTGCAAGGTCGCGCTGCTGAGAACTATATATGTGACTAGCGACTTGCCCGTCAAAAAATGACGGCAATAAGATTGTAAGGCATGTAATGGTGTTTGGTTGAGACATTAATTTTGTTAGTGTTCCGAGATCCTTCGGCGCTCATTGCAAGCCTCGTGCTGAGAGCCATCGTCGCTCATTGCGAGGCTGTTGGTTGTTTGTGTGCTATGAGCAGCGTTGGTGGTCGTTTTTTGTATTCTAATGAAATAATTAATAAATAAATATACTTTACCAATTTTGAAGTAATATATGCAGGAATCATTGTGTTGAAGAGGTGACAATCTGTTTTGATGTTGCTGCAGCATACAATGTCGGTTTTCACTATGGAGCTGAGGTGTAAGTGTGAGCAATGGGTGCAGTACGTATGTGTTTCGTGGTGTTTTGCGTGTTTAGGGTCCTGTTGGCTCGTTTTCGTTTTTTTTCGGCATCCACTTTTTCTCTCTCTTAGGGGATTTTCGGGTGTCTAAACTTCTGAATTTCTACTTAAACTGAGGTGTAACATCAGTTTCAGAGGTACTGAGTGCCCCCCCCCCTTGCTGTGGGTAAACTTTTTATGTGTTTGTTGTGTGTATTTATTGCGTTTTTAATGTTTTCATGTGCGCGGGTTTCGGGATCTAATGTCGTATTTTTGCGAGGTCGTAATGTTTTTTTTAAAGTCCCGCGGCTTGTATTTGTGGATGCTTAGTCCGTAAATTTTGCGGTGGAGGTGGGAGCCTCCACCTCCGCAAATGCGGTCTCGCGCTTCGCGAGGGGCCGCATTTGCGGACCTAAAGTCCGCAGTTGCTGGTAAGGAGCACCTTCGAACTGGGTTTGCATGGAGTAGCCATTGCTGGACCTTGGTTCTGGCAGTAGCAGCATTTTCCAAAATTAAAATAGTTGCTGTTTAGGGTAAACTCCAGCAATTCCAGTAAAAATGTATTATGTTGACTAAGAGAACTAATTCTAAATCTTAAAAAAAATGCTGACTGCTTGCAGGTCTTGCCTAAGAGAAATACAACTATAAAGTTGTTCCACATCTATGTTGGCCAACCAGGTATCTTTGAAAATATTTAGATTTTGTAATTTCTTAGGGTGTCTGTAGTTTTCCTAAGATATGGTGGCAAGGTTTCAACAAATTCCCTTAAGTAGTGATCCACATATCTGCTGATATTGCTGGTTAAATTATCTGTACCCGAAACTATGAGCCTGGCTGGGATGGGGAGACCTTTTCATGAATCTTTGGTAACATATACAACGTTGCTCTTGTAGGGCACTTTGGTAAGAGATAATCTTACTCATTGTTTGTGATAATCCTATTGTCTCTGGCCTTAACTAAAATCCTCAAAGATTTCAAATATTTAACATTTTTATGTAGTTCTCATTATCCATGAGAACTAAATTGCCCTTTTGTAAAATGATTTTATCGTTATGGCTTTACAATCTTTCAATTCTATTCTAATCCCGCTTTCTGATCTACTCTCTACACACAGCTCTTGCTTTGAATCTGGAGTCATGCCAAACTCTCATGTAAATAGAACTTAATTTATGATTTTTTCTGTGAAAAACACACCTATATCAGGAGTATAGTCCAGTGGTGCGTTCCAAGTTGTGCTGAATTAACTGGCCCTTTAAGACTCCATTTCTTACACTATGTTGTAGTAAGGCTATTTTGTCTTTCATTTTCCTCTAATAGGTCCCACAGAACCTGGAGGGGAACTAAGTCTCCTTTCTCCAGACCCAATTGTAAACATATATTTTTTTTATTTTTAGCTTTGTGAAATGTGTGCAGGGCCAGTTTGCGTATAAATAGATTATAAAAAGACCTTGTCTCTCAGGAATTTCTTTTGTTTTCTGGATGTTATCTCATTCTTGAATCAAGTGGTTGGGACACTGCAACATAATGGGGCTACACTACCTTTGCCAAATATTTGGTTAACACAGGAAGTAATCCAAAAGAGGTTGGAAAAAATAAATGTTAATAAAGCCCTGGGTCCTGATGGAATACATCCAAGGGTACAAAGGGAACTGGGTTCTGTAATAGCCAAACTATTATATTTAATTTTTCAAGATTCACTCAACACAGGGTCTCTACCAGATGACTGGAGAAAAGCTGATGTGATACCTATATTTAAAAAGGGAGCAAGAGCAAATCCGTGGAATTATAGACCAGTGAGCCTCACTTCTGTAATGGGGAAGCTTTTAGAAGGGTTAATAAGGAATAATATACAAGAATATATCTATTTGAATAGGATTATAAGTAGGGGTCAACATGGATTTATGAGGGATAGGTCATATCAAACAAATCTAATTAATTTCCATGAGGAGGTTAGTAGGATCAAGGCAACTCAGTGGATGTAGTCTTTTTGGATTTTGCAAAGGCTTTTGATACAGTGCCACATGGGAGACTATTGTGCAAACTAAGAGATACAGGAATTGCAGTAAATATCTGCTCATGGATTGAGAGCTGGCTAAAAGACAGGAAGCAAAGGGTTGTTGTAAATGGAACATACTTAGATTGGACTAATGTTGTAAGTGGGGTTCCTCAGGGTTCAGTATTAGGTCCTCTCCTTTTTAACATATTTATTAATGACTTAGAGGTAGGATTGGAGTGTGGTGTCTCCATTTTCGCTGATGACACGAAGTTGTGCAAGGTAATTAAATCAGATAATGATGTGCTTTCCCTCCAAAGGGATTTACATAAAATTGAGGAATAAGCAACTAAATGGCAGATGAGATTTAATACGAATAAATGTAAAGTTATGCATCTGGGAAGGAAAAATAGCCATGCAATTTATAATCTCAATGGAGCAAATCTAGGTGTATCAGATATTGAAAGGGATTTGGGAGTCAGGCTGTCACCTATAACTCCACAGCTATTCTTATGTGATATATATTGGTTTTTGTGGCTGTGAGGTTCCCTATTAACAGGCAATTTGTACTATTTCTTGGCACAATAAAGCTTATACCTATCATTGTAGCTATTCTAGACTTATTTATGCCAGATCATCATTGTAAGAGCGTTTGTTTGCCTCATTTGAGTGACTAATCTCTAGCTTTATGTCCATTTGGGAGTTATTGATCCCTTGTTTATTACTCGTAGAGAATTACGCTTTTGGTACTCTATCTTATGGCAATTTTTTGTAGCTCTATAGATTTGTATTGTCACCTAGAGCCAGATTCAATTGAGCAATCGTAAGTTACTGTAGCCCGTAACTGAGCAAGTTAATTTGCTATTCACTTGGTGTCTTTTTGCTGGCTCCCCTGAGTTACGGGTTACGGCCTTGAAAACTTTGCGATGCTTGAAGCCTTTGATCTTTCACAGCCGCAAAACTTTTGATTGCTAAAATCGCAAATCGCTGTTCAACTGCGAAAATCGCTCGAGACCGCACCCGCAGGCAAGCCCGCAAAAGGCAAATGTCGGCCAAGAGCTTACGGGTTCCAAATAGGACCTGCAAAGGGTTTACAGACTAGTTTGGAACACTGCAAATCAAAATAAAAAGACACTAATGCACTTTAAAACATAAGGATAGCAAGGGAAGTCATTACAATTACATGCACAACAACTCCCAACTATCAAATATTTTTATTTTCCTCATAGATTGTAGTTGTCATGCACATGCCAAAATTAAAAACCATACTGCAACATAATGAAAGTTATTAAAGACATACTACTTCGTTAAATTGCAACACAAATACATGGAAATGGCTACCATATTTCTCACTCACAGAGGCTCTAATGTTGACCCTACAAATACAAAGATCCTCTGATATACATCTCACTTATCACATCTACATTGGGACAACAAATAGTGGCCAAATTACACTACCACATGGCATATTTCAAGGACCAGGGGAACATTTTACATTTGGTTGTTCAGTACCTCTGTTGTGTCTGACTCTCTGTGACCCTATGGACTGCAGCACACTTATTTATGTCTCTGTCTGTGCTTATCCACAAGGTTTGCATGCCAAAGATACTGGAGTGGTTTGCCAGTTCCTTCTCTAGTGGACTGTGGTTTGTATGACCTCTATGCTATGATCTGCCCACTTACAGTGGCCATACATGGTCTGGCTCACAGCTTCATTCAGGTATACAAGCCCCTCCACCACCACCACTTAGCAATCCAGAAGAGTACCAGGGAAACATTCACCACACTAATCTACTCTAACCCATGGGGAAGGGGCGCAAACACGCATGGAGGCTGTGCAGAGGCAAGTGGACCAACAGCCAACTCACCTCTATCAGGAATAATCTCTGCTACGCCCATCCTGGAAAGTCCCACGCCATTGCTGGTGGCCATGTGTCCAAGGTGTCTACCCATTATCATTTGGTGACATCCCATTAATTGTTTTGCGATCAATCAATTCACATTACTACCTATCATATTCTTATCAGGCATCCAGCTTAATGTTCATACTCAGTATCACAAATGGGACTTTGCATGTGCATTAACTCTTTATTATGGTATATGATCTATATTATAATATCCTATCTTATGATATTATTATTTTTATTATTATTATTATTGTTATGTTATGTATTAATCTATTGCATAGTAACTAGGGCTCATTAGTTTACAGATAAAGGAATGTGGCACAAATGTAATGTATGTGGATGTCCCATAACCCCAACCATTGAAAACACACTGCAATGGTGAGAACAGTATAACAAAGCTTTATTTCATACACAGAGCAGAATCAGAAATGGACAAGACTGTGCATTAATATCATGGGTGTGGTGTCGGCGGAACCCGGGAGAGCAAGAGGCTATTGTTGTAAAAAAGGGGATTCCTAAAGGGGGTAATATCATAGTCTAGAATAAGCGGGATGCATAGCACCTACCAGGGACACATGTGATCATTACACCACTGCAACCGGAATCTGATGAAAAAAAGGGTAATTTAAGTAGAAGGCAAGTTGCTACTGAAATCAAGGGGATCAGGATGATGCCAGGTTATATTCCTGAATGGAGATGGAAGCCTGCGTTTGAGGACAACAGAGGGTCCTATAGGAAGAAGTCACCGATGTCTAATTGGGAGCAGTGGAAGAGTCCCCCCAAGTACAAGATGAATGAGAGAATTATGCAGAAGCGGCTGCACAGTGGCGAACAGGTGAAGCGAGAGCTCCTCACTGACCGTAAATCCCAGAGGGAAGCAGCTGTAATAGAAAAGGAGCTCCTGTTCCATACTCCAGAAAAGCAGAGGGTGAGCACACTCCCTGATATTGAGGCACAGTTGAAGCAGAGTGGAGTTGGTTCAGAAGAGACTACCCCCGATCTTCAGGAACTGTGTGCACAAGATGCTACCTTTAATGCAGAGCGATACTTGCAGAAAGCTCATATGCGAGGCATAGTGAAGGAGCTTGTACAAGAAAGACAGAATGGTGAAGAAAACACGGCTGAGCAGCCAAAGATATTCGGGGACGACCTGATAGAAGAGTCAGAGGAGGTTCCTCTGTTGATCATGCAGCAAAAGATCCAGTACGAAAAAATTCAACTGGATTTGCAACAAGCTAATGAGGAGAGACTGGGGCTGAAGGAAGCCAAAGACGGTGAAAAGCTGGAAGCCTTGGAGGCAAAGCAAGTGGACAAGCCACTAAAAGAAGATATAATACGGATGAAGGCTGAGGATGCTGGAAATAAAAGTGTTTTCCAGGAATCTAGGATTCAAGAGGCCACTAAGAAGTGTACTGGCCTATCTGCTGAGTGTCAGCCTGGAGTTGGTGAACAGCTGGAGATATTCCAGCAAAACCCAACATCTGAGAGATCCTTCCTGGCAGAGGTAGAGAGTTGCAGACCTTACAGGACTGAAAGCACAGTGGTAACGAGTAGGCCTGCTGTGAACCGCAAGAAAGAGGAGGTGCGGACCCAGGCTCAAGAAGCAGCCCTGAGAGAGGACATGCTTGTGGAGCCTCTTAAGGATGCTGTACCAGAAAAGAAGCAAGATGACTGGATGAGGCTGATGCGTTTTGGTGAGAGTTGTCAGCCAGCCAATAGGAGCACCTGGTACCGAGAGAGCCAGAAACAGAGGGAGGAAAAACAGCCCAAGAAGTTGTTGTTGTTCCATAGTAAAGTTGAAAGAGATGAGAAAGCTGTGGATAATCTCCTGGAAAAAGAACGTTTAACAGGAGGATTAAAGGAGCAAATGAACTCAAAGCATAAAGAGGCCGAAGTGAGGCAGCTCCAGTCCCAGGCTCCCGGCCTGCAGATGAGGCATAAATACTGTTGGGGTGACTTTGAACAGACGAAAACACAGCGTCTAGCCACAAACTGGCAGGGAGTAGGCAAGCTGGAGAGTGAACTGGTGAACGTCAGTCCTTACATTAAAGATATAAAGAGGATAAGTCAGAGCGGCGAGAATAAGATGACGGGTCTAAAAGAAAAGATACATCAGCTGGAACACAAGGTCACAGAAACCTGTGATGTACCCCCAGGGAAGCGACTGTATGGAGAAACATATTCTCATACCAAAGTACAAGAAGTACTTGTCAAGGGTCCCTGGGGCAGGACACTCGGAGAGATGGGCGGGCCGGTGTCCTACCCTCAAAGTTTAAGTGACAGCAGGCGGAACGCCAAAGAAAGCAGGAAATATAGAGTGAAAGGAAGAGCGGGAAAAGGTATCGTCTCTTCACCCAGAAAGGAAACACGGTTCCAAGGAAAGGCAAAGGTATTTGAAAGCAGTGATGAAGAAGGTAAGCTGAGAAATTGGAAAAGTCCTATGATGGAGTTTAAGATGACAATAGAGACACATGATGTAGATGCTCCTAGAAGTATAAAGAGAGCGCCAACGGATGGTGCAGCTCGAAGAGCGGTAGCTCTGAGTAGAGTAAAGCCTCACTGGTGTCGCCGTAACGAGAAGAGTGCGGAGAGAACACAGATGGTACAGAGGATGTGTTGGATCGCAGATACGGCCTCACGGCGTTGGACGCTCAACCCCATGGTGTCGAGCTGGGGTGGGGGATATGTGATGGTGTGTCACCAGAGGGCAGTAGAGAGCCCTTCAAGAATTCTCCACAGGAGTGAAATGGTTAAGAAGATCCTTAAAAAGCTTGTCTGTGGCTGCAATCAAGACCTACGGCTGTCTCCAGGTGGAAAGCTGTTTGACAGTGCTGGAGTGTTGAAGTGTGCAGGGCCGAAGTCAGAGGCCGCATTGAAAACTAATGGACCAAAGCCAGAAGCTTTGAAAAGAAAGTATGCAGATAAGAGGAACAGAAAGTCCCTGAAGGTGATGACCGAAGGAGGGATCTGCTTTGGAAAGAGAGGCCGGAGATACAGAGCCTAAGAGAGGTGAGAGGGAAAGACACCTCTGCTACCGATGTATGGACTGTATGTTTGCACTCCCATGTAAGACAGTAAGGGAAACTACAGTTCAGTTATGCAGGGCTTCAATGAGAAGCTAGGACTTATTTTCTGTTTGGTTTATTTTCTGTTGTATGCTGACAAATAAACAGCACAAATGTGCTAAACATTTAAAGGGCTCCTGCTTTCTCCATTTTGGTGCTGGATATTAGGACACGGATCCTGAGAGTGACAGCGAATCTGTCACATTTATGGTGGCAGTGGTGGGATAGAAAATTGTCTGTGTTTAAGAAGACAGCCCACAGTACAGTACAATAATGGAGGAACTATTGAAAGCCCTGGCAGATGCCACTGCATGCCAGAAAGTGGGCGGAGCTTGTCAGCAAGAAAGCCAGCAGAAAGGGCTGAAAGAAATTGCAGAAGACAGAGCCCTTGCTGCAAATGATGCTCGACTAAGAGATGCTGCTGCATGTCTGAGAGAGGCCACAGAGAAATGGCAGAGACAAGCAGAAGAGGACATAATCCGCATGCGTGAGGCCACAGAGAAATGGCAGATACAAGTGGAAATGGACAGAGTCCACATGAGAGAATCATTGGAGGCACAGAAAGTGCAGCTGCAGAAACTGAAGTCTGCAAATAATACTGTGGTTACAGAAGCAAGTGGAAGCATGAATCCTAATCGCTTCCTAAAGAGGATGACAGCTCAGGATGACGTTGACACCTATCTCCTGAACTTTGAGAAGATTGCCACTAAGGAAGGTTGGCCTAAACAGCACTGGGCCACAGTCCTGGGTCCCTATCTGTGTGGAGAAGCTCAGAGAGCATATTGTGATCTGCCTGAAGATAAGGCTACAAATTATTGTATCCTGAAGGAAGAGATCTTTTTCAGACTGGGAGTGAAAACAGTACAGAGACTGCACTCCTGGGATTTTTTTGACAGACCGGCTTATTGCTATCCAACGGACATGCTTGTCTGCCCAAGTTTAAAATGCAGTTTCCCTGTTAAGGGAAGGCAAATCAAACCTGATGAAGAAAGAAATCAGGAGTTAGAGACCTGGTGGAAGGCAGAGAGAGTGCAACAAGCCAACAAGAGAGCGTCAAAAATGACTGCAGAGCAGGCGAGAGAGACTGCAGAGCAGACGAGAGAGACTGCAGAGCAGACGAGAGAGACGGCAGGAGCCGCTGCAAGTGAGACGGTAGGAGCCCCTGCAAGTGAGACGGCAGGAGCCCCTGCAAGTGAGACGGCAGGAGCCCCTGCAAGTGAGACGGCAGGAGCCCCTGCAAGTGAGACGGCAGGAGCCCCTGCAAGTGAGACGGCAGGAGCCCCTGCAAGTGAGACGGCAGGAGCCGCTGCAAGTGAGACGGCAGGAGCCGCTGAAAGTGAGACGAGTGAGACGGCAGGAGCCGCAGCAAGTGAGACGAGTGAGACGGCAGGAGTCGCTGCAAGTGAGACGGCTGAGAGCGCCGCAGAGAGCGCCACTGTGACGGCTGAGAGCGCGGCAGAGAGCGCCACTGAGACGGCTGAGAGCGCGGCAGAGAGCGCCACTGTGACGGCTGAGAGCGCAGCAGAGAGCGCCACTGTGACGGCTGAGAGCGCAGCAGAGAGCGCCACTGTGACGGCTGAGAGTGCAGCAGAGAGCGCCACTGTGACTGCTGAGAGAACCACAGAGAGCACAAGTGAGATTGCTGAGAGAACAGCAGAGAGCACAAGTGAGATTGCTGAGAGAACAGCAGAGAGCACAAGTGAGATTGCTGAGAGAACAGCAGGGAGCACAAGTGAGATTGCTGAGAGAACAGCAGAGAACACAAGTGAGATTGCTGAGAGAACAGCAGAGAGCACAAGTGAGACTGCTGAGAGAACCAGAGAGAGCACAACTGAGATTGCTGAGAGAGCAAAAGAGACCGATGATGCTGATAAAGTCATTGAGGAAGAAGGGAACCCAAACAGATGCGGAAATCTTGTGGACAAGAGCGATGAGAAGGCCTCCATAAGAGACCTGGACAGACACAGCCACCTGTCCTTGGTGAATACTCCTGAGCTGGAGAGTACTAGAGAAAGAAAGTGCCTGACAAAGATCTCTGACTAGAGAAAGGAGAGACCAAGTGGAAGAATATAGCCAGTGTTCTTAGAAAGGAAGAATGTCATAAAAATGATAAAGAAACTGGAAATCTTTCCAAAGTAAAAGATAAGGAAGAAAAGAGTCTGGAGATTGAGATGGAGAAAGACAAACCACTGTCTCTGAGAGAACATATGAAGCAGGGCATGGAGATGTGTCCGTCTAAAACTATTAAGTGTCCCGAGAGCGTTCTGTCTCAGTTTGCCATAGAACAAAGTGCTATGGATAAAGAGAAGCAAGACGGGAAACAAGTAAAGCAAGGAGTACAGTTGAACTCTATCCCAGTGGGTTTCAAAAAGCCGGAAGTAGAAGGCAAGTTGCTACTGAAATCAAGGGGATCAGGATGATGCCAGGTTATATTCCTGAATGGAGATGGAAGCCTGCGTTTGAGGACAACAGAGGGTCCTATAGGAAGAAGTCACCGATGTCTAATTGGGAGCAGTGGAAGAGTCCCCCCAAGTACAAGATGAATGAGAGAATTATGCAGAAGCGGCTGCACAGTGGCGAACAGGTGAAGCGAGAGCTCCTCACTGACCGTAAATCCCAGAGGGAAGCAGCTGTAATAGAAAAGGAGCTCCTGTTCCATACTCCAGAAAAGCAGAGGGTGAGCACACTCCCTGATATTGAGGCACAGTTGAAGCAGAGTGGAGTTGGTTCAGAAGAGACTACCCCCGATCTTCAGGAACTGTGTGCACAAGATGCTACCTTTAATGCAGAGCGATACTTGCAGAAAGCTCATATGCGAGGCATAGTGAAGGAGCTTGTACAAGAAAGACAGAATGGTGAAGAAAACACGGCTGAGCAGCCAAAGATATTCGGGGACGACCTGATAGAAGAGTCAGAGGAGGTTCCTCTGTTGATCATGCAGCAAAAGATCCAGTACGAAAAAATTCAACTGGATTTGCAACAAGCTAATGAGGAGAGACTGGGGCTGAAGGAAGCCAAAGACGGTGAAAAGCTGGAAGCCTTGGAGGCAAAGCAAGTGGACAAGCCACTAAAAGAAGATATAATACGGATGAAGGCTGAGGATGCTGGAAATAAAAGTGTTTTCCAGGAATCTAGGATTCAAGAGGCCACTAAGAAGTGTACTGGCCTATCTGCTGAGTGTCAGCCTGGAGTTGGTGAACAGCTGGAGATATTCCAGCAAAACCCAACATCTGAGAGATCCTTCCTGGCAGAGGTAGAGAGTTGCAGACCTTACAGGACTGAAAGCACAGTGGTAACGAGTAGGCCTGCTGTGAACCGCAAGAAAGAGGAGGTGCGGACCCAGGCTCAAGAAGCAGCCCTGAGAGAGGACATGCTTGTGGAGCCTCTTAAGGATGCTGTACCAGAAAAGAAGCAAGATGACTGGATGAGGCTGATGCGTTTTGGTGAGAGTTGTCAGCCAGCCAATAGGAGCACCTGGTACCGAGAGAGCCAGAAACAGAGGGAGGAAAAACAGCCCAAGAAGTTGTTGTTGTTCCATAGTAAAGTTGAAAGAGATGAGAAAGCTGTGGATAATCTCCTGGAAAAAGAACGTTTAACAGGAGGATTAAAGGAGCAAATGAACTCAAAGCATAAAGAGGCCGAAGTGAGGCAGCTCCAGTCCCAGGCTCCCGGCCTGCAGATGAGGCATAAATACTGTTGGGGTGACTTTGAACAGACGAAAACACAGCGTCTAGCCACAAACTGGCAGGGAGTAGGCAAGCTGGAGAGTGAACTGGTGAACGTCAGTCCTTACATTAAAGATATAAAGAGGATAAGTCAGAGCGGCGAGAATAAGATGACGGGTCTAAAAGAAAAGATACATCAGCTGGAACACAAGGTCACAGAAACCTGTGATGTACCCCCAGGGAAGCGACTGTATGGAGAAACATATTCTCATACCAAAGTACAAGAAGTACTTGTCAAGGGTCCCTGGGGCAGGACACTCGGAGAGATGGGCGGGCCGGTGTCCTACCCTCAAAGTTTAAGTGACAGCAGGCGGAACGCCAAAGAAAGCAGGAAATATAGAGTGAAAGGAAGAGCGGGAAAAGGTATCGTCTCTTCACCCAGAAAGGAAACACGGTTCCAAGGAAAGGCAAAGGTATTTGAAAGCAGTGATGAAGAAGGTAAGCTGAGAAATTGGAAAAGTCCTATGATGGAGTTTAAGATGACAATAGAGACACATGATGTAGATGCTCCTAGAAGTATAAAGAGAGCGCCAACGGATGGTGCAGCTCGAAGAGCGGTAGCTCTGAGTAGAGTAAAGCCTCACTGGTGTCGCCGTAACGAGAAGAGTGCGGAGAGAACACAGATGGTACAGAGGATGTGTTGGATCGCAGATACGGCCTCACGGCGTTGGACGCTCAACCCCATGGTGTCGAGCTGGGGTGGGGGATATGTGATGGTGTGTCACCAGAGGGCAGTAGAGAGCCCTTCAAGAATTCTCCACAGGAGTGAAATGGTTAAGAAGATCCTTAAAAAGCTTGTCTGTGGCTGCAATCAAGACCTACGGCTGTCTCCAGGTGGAAAGCTGTTTGACAGTGCTGGAGTGTTGAAGTGTGCAGGGCCGAAGTCAGAGGCCGCATTGAAAACTAATGGACCAAAGCCAGAAGCTTTGAAAAGAAAGTATGCAGATAAGAGGAACAGAAAGTCCCTGAAGGTGATGACCGAAGGAGGGATCTGCTTTGGAAAGAGAGGCCGGAGATACAGAGCCTAAGAGAGGTGAGAGGGAAAGACACCTCTGCTACCGATGTATGGACTGTATGTTTGCACTCCCATGTAAGACAGTAAGGGAAACTACAGTTCAGTTATGCAGGGCTTCAATGAGAAGCTAGGACTTATTTTCTGTTTGGTTTATTTTCTGTTGTATGCTGACAAATAAACAGCACAAATGTGCTAAACATTTAAAGGGCTCCTGCTTTCTCCATTTTGGTGCTGGATATTAGGACACGGATCCTGAGAGTGACAGCGAATCTGTCACAATATATATATGGAGAAAAAAAAATATGTGTATTATGTGTACGCTTTCATTGTTGGGGGATGGGGTTGTGTGTAAGGAGTGGCCAAGCTCTATATGTATCTATGTTTTCTTTTATTTATGTGTATTGTTATTATGTGCAATCTGTAAATATGTGTAATCAAGGATTAAGTGTAAAACCATAACTGGATTAATAGAAATAAAGAAAACTGCAATATACTGCTCTCACTAATCGCCTACTCTATCACTATCGCTGAAAAGCCTCCAAGTCCGGGACCTGCGTGCTACTTCAGAAGAAAATACAACACAGCTTTATAAATTCTAGACCGCTTTCTATTGGCTGAGAGGCCTTTGTCCCACTACCTTATACCGTGATTGGATCGTAACAGCCCATTGACAGTTTGCAACCATGGGAGGGGTTTCACTAGCTTGAAGCTTTGGTTCGTAACTTAAGCCTTGCTTAATTGAATAGCTCCGGAATTGGAGAAGAATGGGCACAGACATACGGCCTGTATCCCGCGAGATGCAGGCTTTCGATTGAATCCTAGTTTTTACGTTTTTTTTATATACATAACATGTTGGTTCTATTCAATTCTTAATCACACCCTCATAGATCCTATGCATCCATCACTGCAATTTTTTGCATCTACATTGTTTTGGGGGAATTCGAGACATCGCAATCCAGGCTTCTCTGAAGCCTTCTATCTGCCTTTATGGGTATTTGAAGGGTATTGTTTTTGCCCATTCACAGCACTGAGAAAGACTAGCAAGTATACTTGCAGGAGTCATGTGAAAACGATAATCTGTATATCAATGGAATAGTTACTCGGGGCTTATTATATTGTGCAGACTACAGCACTCCTCCCACCTGTCTTTTTTTGCAATGATTTTTTCACAATGAAAACTAAGCTATATTGCCTCATATAAAAATCTAGCACATTCTTTATTTTACTTGTGTGCATTATATGTTCATTATAATCTCCTACGTAAAATAAAATTAATATATTCCCATTCACAATGCCTCTTCCTTCACTAACCTTCAATATATGATTTATTCTAGCATATAATTGCTTTTCATGTTCTGTTACATGCATGGGGATGCATGATAAATTATTGGCTGTTGCACTGAAACAAAAAAAAATCTTTAAGAATTGATGTGTTGAAAATTAAATTACGTTTTCAAAAGATTGCCACAGAAAGATAATTTATTTGTTTTATTTTAGTATAAAAAAAGGTTGAATGTGTAACATAGGTGATTCTTGAGGGCCATTGGTTTCTGTGTTTGGTTGTTTCTTTGGACTACTTAAATATAAAGAAGAGAAATGTTTATGGATATTAAAAAAAAAAGAAATTGACTGGACAAAAACACTGGTCAAGTCTACTCATTCTATCTACCTAAAAGCATGTCAAACAATTAAGGCCTTGTCTTAAAATCTTCCATACTTCCACCACATTAAATTCCCTCTATGTTGAAAACCGTAGCCAGTAACGTAGCCCGCAAGACTTACGGCTATTAAATTGGCCTCTTAAAGCTACCTGCAAATGACTTGCGGGTTAGGTGCAATAAAACCCTATGGGACATGGAAATTTGAACTGCATACCCGCAAATCCTTTGATCTGTCAAGCCCGTAACTACTACATTTCCAATTTCAATATTAAATTGCAACAAATCCACTGGCGTTCAACTCTGTAACCCGCAAATGGAGCCAAGAAGCCAACGGGTGCTAGAGAGGACCCGCAAGGGGCTAAAAGTCCTATCTGTAGCACTGTAAATGCAAATATACACACACTACTGTACAAATCATCAAAGGGAAAGTGATGTTAGGTATTACAATTAATAGCACAACATTCTCAGGTTCGCAAATCGGCAACATAAATCACTTTTATTTGTGTTTAATTTCCGTGTTATATAAAGTCCATGGAACTCGCATGGACTAGAATATCATATTTATGGCTTTATCAATATTTCATTATTTCTGGAATGTGGGTCAGATTGTAAATCTTAATTGAAGCCCATAAGACTTTGAAATCCAACCTCCATTTTTCAGTGACATAATGATGACGATCTCTGTTGCCATTGGTTCCATCTAAACTCGTAACTACAGGTTTCACTAATTGATTGTGTTCGCGGCCGCACATCCAACAGCGCAAGAATGGTTTACGGGCTTGCATCTCCGGCCTGTAACTCGCGGCATTTTTAATTTAATAGTTCTGTAACTCTGCCAAATTTCAATCCTGCAGCCTTTGCGGGCTTGTTGATGCCGCTACTGGGTTTTAATTTAATGTGGTTAATAGTGCTTTATATTTAACTTATATTTCTATATTGTTTTGTTTTATATTTAACTTTTTAAATATTTGTAATTTTAAAACTATGATTCTTATATGCATTAATAATAAAATATACGTTTTAACAACCTAAAGGGAGTGGGAGAGGCAGAAACCTGGCAAGAATAACTAATAAATAGTTGCAAAGGCCAGAAAAAGAGTGAATATTGAGAGTAATAATTACTGACGTTTTCAGTGGATTGTTCAACTTTTATTCGTGTTTGTGTGGAATAACACAAAGATCATTGCTTTGCCTACAATATTTTGAGTGTTTTCACACTATTAATGTATAAAACTTTTTTTTTCTACATTGATGCATGAGTAGCAGATATGGGATGTTGGTCGGTTTAAAAGTGATAAGATGTAGGAAAAATTAAAATGTATTTGACACAGAAAACAAATAAAAAATAATAATAATCAACATCCTCCTCATCATCATCATAATAATTATAGCTTTTATGGTTGTCAAAACAAAAAGGTTTGACAGTTTACTGCTGCCCCCTAAAAATGTGCTGCCCTAGGTCTAGGCCTCATAGCCTAGACAGAAAAACATCACTGTCTTGCTTTTTTACTGTTTATTAAATGTCAGTGTTTGTTTTTTTATTCTGTGTACTTGTGTATTATTATATTTGCTCCATATTCAATTGAAAGAATTGTTTAGCCTAGAGATGACAGATCATTTTAAAATATATTAAGCTAAATGTTATATGTACTTCAATTTTCCATATATATATTTAATATATAACAATAATATAAAATATATTCTACTAACGATTTGAAAATGTGGAAAATACTGGTATTGTAATTAATATTTTACGATGTCGGTGTCTAAGCTGAACCAAATTGTATGATCATTCCACAACAACTGTTCCCTACTTGTTCATTTCAAAATATTTTAAAATACATCAGACTAAATTGCATATGCATTTGTAATGATAAATCAGAAAGCATACATACATACATTAACATAATTATGTGAAGAAATCCAAAAGATAGAGCTTCAAAAGAAAATATAGACAACTTTAATCCTTTTCAGAGTATATACAGTATAAATTGAACCTGGACTAGTGTTGACTTCTTACACAAATTTGTTTTTGTTCTTCTAAATAATGAAAGAGCAGGTGATGGCATTTCAACCAAGCCAATTAGCTTGTAATTTAATGTAAGTATTTCAAAATCCCTTGAACTAGTATTTGTGGTCTCCAAAGGAAACAATTTATGTGTTCCATAAATCATTCTTAAAAAGCTATTGGGACTTGTCTAAATATGCAGAAACTGGTAGGCATTAATGTTATATTTCTGGAATAAATGTAAACATTTAATTTTAATTGCATGTTTTTTTAAGGCGCTGATACTGTTAAAGTATTTTTCTGTCATGTTACACAGTTAGCTAGATAAGTTAATCTGCCATATTTTTGAAACACAGTAAATAATATTTGTCAGCATTATTAATCATGCACTCTTTACTGTTAAGGAACAACGGCCTCTGACCAGTAACTTGTAATGAAGATGTTTTGTAGAAAAGGAATAAAGGTTTTCTAAACCTAATTAGATTATGTTCCCCTGCTATTTGTTCATGTAGACTTTCCTCCACTGATAACATGTTGTTGAAGCATTTGGCCAAGTGGATTCTTATGTAAAATTTGTAATACCAGACAGCCAAGATATTACTGCCATTGATTCTCAAGACATGATTTTAATACCTGTAAATGTAAATGTAGAAAACATAAGTCACGAAGAACTGTGGGTTCTGTAAGACATTGGAAATCACCCTTGAGATCTTTTGGTGGCCTGGGGTTAGATGAAAAAATATGGTTCCAGGATCCCTTCTTGATCTGTCCTCATATTCTACTAATTCATTTTTGTTGTAGAGATTTCGTTCACTATATGTTGAATTGCTGTCAACAATTTTTGATTGTCCCCATATATTAAATTCTGATTTTGTTTTTCATTGCCATTGTTACCGAGATCAGTAATATCTTTCTTCACAAATATATTTGATTGATTCTGCAAAGATAATTTACACTCTGATAAAAGTTCTTCATTTTAGAAACAGTTAGGACTACACCATTGTCTTTCTTTGAAAGGCTTTCAGGAAAATTATTTTGGATGTATTAACCCATCTAGAGTAAAGTAGAGACCTCATTTTTGTTACATCAAGCTGTCTGCTGACCAATTTGTATCACATTTGATTTGTACTGTACTTGCAATTTGCTAATTGTACCCCCTGTACTTTCTTCTAATTTTTAAATAGTGCTACAGAAAATTCTGGCACTTTATAAATAAAGAATAATCCTAATAATATAGAGAAAAAATCATGAGAGTTATTTGTTCAAGTGATACCTTGATTCTCTATGGATAATAATAATAATATTAATAATAATATATCCTTATTTGATTAGTTGACGTTACATGATTCATATTTTTCGTTTGATTAGGTTGTTTTCTTTTCCTATCAGTTGGAACTAAGTTTTCTTTCTTTTATGGATTCTTATTCAAAGTTCTGTTCTTTCCATTCATACTTTTATTTTATTCTCAGCAAAATAATTTCCAAAGAGGGCCAGTGATAACAACAGTGATAACACATCTCTCCTCCCCTGTAAACTTTTCCAGTTATTCACCTTGGGGTCAGCTATTCTACTCCAAAAGCTCTTTATGTCTACCTGTCTGGATGCTTTATTATTTCCAAATATTAATTATGTATCCTCCTGGATTCTCCTTGAATCCTATTATTTTTTCACTTCTATATCTTCCCCCGCTGTGTGTCTGCTATTCATTATATCCACCTGTCCAGACCCTTATGTCAAAAGGAGCTTTGACAACTGTCTCACTGGCAAATAACTGGCAAACTCTCAAATGATGTGCTTGATACTGCTCTGTTGATGGAGACTCCTTCTAACATGATTCGGCTAGGCTCCAGCTTTCTATATCTCCTGAGGACTCTTGATCAGTTTTAGGAATACCATGGGCAATGGATTAGAATGATAAATGTAAGAACTTCCTCCCCCAGTTGTCAGTAAATTGTAGGATTTTCTATAGTGGATAGAGACTTTACTTTATGCTGCGTGGGTATGTATGGAGAGAAGTGCCCACATGGCAGTGTAACTAGCACTACACAATATTTTGGCACTTAACAAATAAAGGAAATAATAATAATTAGACTCTCAGGCATCAGCAGAGGAGAAGCCTTGCTAGGGCAGCAACAAGGCTCCACTAGCTAATGCCAAATGCAGCTAATTGCAAAGTTTTTGATTGGCTTATCTTAGCGAGCATGAGAATGTTTAATTGAGTTTCACTGTACAGAAAATGTGTGTGCCATTCTGTGAAGTAGAGCTCCTACTTAGGACGTACGTTCTCATGGATCCTGAGGACATCTGCTGACAAACTCCAGTCGGTTGATATAAGAGGGAATCCTGGTGGAAGTTCACAGATTCTCACCAGTAGCTCCCTCTCCAGGTCTGATCTGGTTCTTTTAGTTCTATCATAGGTTGGTTCTATCACATCTCACCTACATGAAACCAGCTAATACTGCCATACTGAGTTGTTTTTGGTGATGCCCCTTATTATTTTCAATGGGCAAGGTTGGGCATGAGTCATTAACTCATCTTTTTGTTTTACTTGTTCCAATTGTAGCAAGTGAGGAGCTACTTCCGGACATTGCTGACACCCCTGAGATTATGGGGTGTGTGCGTCTTTTGGAAATAAATTCAGGATGGTTTCATCTGCTGCATGTTTTTGCACAGTATTAGATTCTATCGAAATAAAATTGGAGTGAGCAAAAGCACATTGTATTTAAAATGGTGAATTATAGGGTCAAACATATTACCATATATATTACCTGCTTTATAAACTTTGCATAATTTCTCAACATGTACCATTACGTTGCACTATGAAAAATGGTTCATTCATCATTAAGATAAAAACAACAAGGTGAAGGGAATTCTTGATAATATCATACTTATTTATTAGATGTATATAAATATAAGTGTGCTATAATTGTACACTCATACTAGCAAAATGCTCATTGCAAATTAATCTGCAAAATATATTAGTAAATATTGTTGTTTTCTGCCAACAATACAGCCACTAATTTATTAAATATAAAATATTTTTTTTCTTTAGTGGGGTCTCTCATTATTTTATTTGTTAACCTAATTTATAAACTAGGAGGGGTCTTTGGATACTGATAAGATATCTATACAATTCTATTGAAAAGTGCTTTGGAGTGCCAGTTTTCTTAAGAAACAAATATAAAAATACAAAATACCAGAATGCTTGGTGTACATGACCTATATTGCGTAAAATACTGTATATACTCAAGTATAAGCCGAGTTTTCAGCCCTTTTTTTAATGCTGAAAAAGCCACCCTCTGCTTATACTCGAGTCACCCCTGTGTCTCCCCCCCCCCCCCCCGTGTCTCTACCCCCCCTCCCTCCCATGTTACAACCTTATTGGTTACTGAGGTAAAGGACATTTTCTATTATATTGTGTGTATTGTGCTTTTACTGTAATAATATACTTGGTAGTTGGATATATTTCTGTGAAGATATTTTATCACTGCAAACTGAATGAACAATTGGTCGTTGGGGTAATTACAGGCTGTTTCTTCTGTTGCTGCTCTGATTCCATGTGGGTGCAGCCCAGTGATCCACCCCCTAAGGTGGGCAAGCCAAGCCCTAGTTGTCCACTGATATTATTGGGAGAGGCTAATCTGGGCGGGGGATTTAAAGGAGTTCAGCCCACTGTTATGTAACCGAGGAGGAAAATCCTTTTGTCTGAGTTCAGTTGCTGTTTGAAAATGAAAGGAGAGAGTCCATATTTAAAAACATGCTTTCTGTAATACATAGACAATGGCCCATTCCTTCTTAGAAGATTGCCAGCAGTACAAGAGGAATTCCTGTAGCTAAAAGGCAGGAAGTGTTGGAGCTGAATAGCCCCCCTATCTGGGATCATTATAATTATATATAAAACATATTTTTGAGTGTTTTAAATGTATAGTAGATATGACAACATTCCTATGTACATCAATGCTGTCACCAGTAATCCAACAACAGAACTATCTGGCCAGTACGTATTTCTTTCTTAATTTTAGTTTATATAAGCCTCAATGTATTACTGATGAGTTTTTTTTCATATGTAAAATATATTTCTTTTAAATCTGATTTTTTTTAAAATAAGGTCATAAAATATGCTTTAAAAAGTGTTATTAATCCCAAATTTGTGAAATTATGCACTACATAAATATGGCCCATAGAAGGGGCAATGATATTAAATATAATTAGTAAGGAAGTGCTGTAATATAAGCACAAACAGAAACAATTCTGTTTTTTGGGAGTTTAACAATATTCACTTTTCACAAGAAATTAAAAATACCAAATTGTTTATACAAAAAATCAGTTGGATTGATTTTGCAAGCAATCTGATTAGCCAGGTTCAAACACATTTATTTTCTTTTGAAAAGAGACTAAATTATGGAAATGTGATCAAGACTTAGTTCAAGATTACATTGCACTACATTACCAAGTAACATTTAAAGATTGGGGCATTCATTGTAAGACAATTTTTGTACTGTGTAATATACAAGTAATGCTATTCAATGTGTTTCAAATCCTGGAACATATAGGATGTCCTCCCAAGTTCCTCAACATGATCATCCAGCTACATGACGAACAGTGTGGTCAAGTCAGGCACAGCAGCAATTTGCCGGAGCCCTTCCTAATAAGAAGGTCGTGAAGCAGTGCTATGTCCTTGCACCAACCCCATTCACGCTATTCCTCAGTATGATGCTGCAAAGGACCACAGCAGACCTAGATTATGAGCATGGATTCTACATGAGATACCTCACCTATAGCAGTCTGTTCAGCCTGAGGCAACTAAAGGCCCACAACAAGACAATGAAACCACTCGTTCCAGAGATACTCTTCTTCCTTTACCCTTGCTTCCCATATGGTGACAGCTCTGCAGCGATTGACATCTTGCCTCACTGAGGCTGCCGAGCTATTCAGTCTAGAAGTCAGTTTGAAGAAGATGGAAGTTCTCCACCAGCCCCCACTTCAGGGAGATTATTGTCCTCCTCGCATCACTATTGGCGAGACGGAGCTGAAAACAGTTCACCAGTTCACCTACCTGGGTTGCATTATGTCCTCAGACGCTAAGATTGACAAGAAAATTGACAACAGACTGGCAAAGGCAAATGGTGCATTCAGCAGGTTATATAAAAGCGTTTGGAACAACAAGCATCTGAATAAATGCACCAGGTAAATGTGTACAGAGCTGTTGTGTTGACCACTCTACTGTATGCCTCTGAATCGTGGGCTTACCTACGACTTCTTGAGTGCTTTCATCAACCCTGCCTCCGCACCATCCTCAACGTCCACTGGAATGATCACGTCCCCAACACTGAAGTCCTAGAACAGACAGAAGTCATCAGCATTGAGGCCATGCTGTTGAAGACATAGTTGTGCTGGGCAGGACACCTCAGATGTGGAAGATATCCCTTTTAAATCCTCAAACATATACCCATAGTATATGTATTGATCGTATATACCCATAGTATATGTAATAATACTATAATTCATAGTGTATACAATGTCAGCTGTTTGTGTATACTTGTCTTATCTTTTTTTTGCCAAGAGGTTTTCAGTTAACAAGGGGTCACCCCTTGAGATTAGAAGAGAAAATATTTCACAGCAAATAATATAAAGGTTTCATCACAGCAAGTGACGTGAGTCGTGGAACTCACTAAGAAAGAAGGCAGTGACATCTCAATCAATATGTAACTTTAAAAATGTTTTTGGATGTATTTTTGAATGAAAGGGGTATACAAGGTTATGTTGGATAACTAGAATAGGACCAGTATTTATCCACAGAGTAATCCAATTTCCGGTATTTAGGATCAGGAAAGTACCCCTCTTATGATATAGCTGGCAATGTTTCCACTTATTTAATAAACAATTCACACATTGTAAAAGGATCAGATGGGGTCTAAAAAGTTTTAAATTGATGGAAAAGTACTTTTTCAGACCTCAAATGCTATGTTACTAATTAATATGCTTTACACATCCAAAAATACTAATTAATCATAAAATCGGTCCTAATTTTACTCAGATCTCACTTATATGACTAATTTGATGAATATATTAACATTATAACCACAGACTTGTAGATGGCTCATGGTTTGTGCCGTTATTTTTGTTGTTGTTTTTTACTTACTATATTTATAGACACAAACATGTTCCATTTGAAATAAATAATCTATTTTAAATATGTTCTGTTCCTTCCTGTTCTTATAAAATATTTAGAGCATAAATCATTTAAGAAATATGTCTATAAAACTGTGGCCCATTTCCCAGAGGATCTTGATTTCCTCCATTCAGGTTGAAAGCCATTAGATTTCTAAGCAGCACTTTAACTTACACTTTACCCCACAATATAAGTGGTTTATTGAGTTTACAGTGGCAATGGGAGTACATGTACTTTGAATTCATGAATATTATAGTGCATAGTGATTGCACATACTTTAGGTAGGAGAACAGAGAATTCATTGGTGTTTTGCAAACTACGGTAGTCCATTTTAATAGTTAATATGTCATTTATCTGTCTCTTGTAAAAAAAAAGCACTCTATTCCAGCAATGTGAAGGGCCATCAGTAATTATTCACTAATTTATTTTTTACGTTTGAAAACAAAGATACATAACTAATATTCTTTGACAGAAGTACTGTAGACTCCCAGTTAACTGGAGCTTAAGCAACCAGAAAAAAAAATTGAATACTGTACTTTAAATAAAAATGTAAATTTACTGGTCTCAAAAAATGCCAGGAGCCAGGCTGTCATGCCACAAACTGCAGGCACCTAGATTTCATCCACTGTACATCTCTGCAATTCAATTTTACCTGGAAGCAGACAGGCATGAGTGACTGAGCCAATGAAGTGTTGGAGTTACATTCCCTGGGTTTAGCACCGCACCCTCCAGCCCAATGAACCTGTGTGTAACTGAGGAGTGAAAGCTGCTGTTGCTTTAACAGCCCGCACTGACAAATATACTTAGCAGAGCATCCTAAACGCAGCTAATCTAGGCTTCTTTTAATAGAAGCTTTCAAGCAGCCAGAAACTACATTTATTCAGAATCTACCAGTCCCCATGGGTGCCGGTTAACTGAGAGTCTACCATATAGGCAAAACTATTTGGAAAAATCACATACAAATCAGTTTATTGCTATCAAGTAACGTATTGGCAGTCAAGTCTTAGTAATATTCATGTGATCAGTCTGACAAACTGACATATTTGAGAGCAAAGACGCTTGCCTAGATTCACTAAAAGATGAGGTCTTTAAGATATGTTTCTAACTTGAAATAGAAGCTCCCAGCATCCAGATTTCTGGTAATATCTCTAACATAGGTCTCCATTCCATTGATCTCTCATACAAAAATCTGAGTGTAGTTGACTCATAAGTTACCACTGAGCAATCACATCACAAACATAAATCTAACCTCTGAAGAATCCACACGAGAACTCAAATATCCCTAACATTGTAAGCCCTGAGTGCCTATCCATGAACTATTTTACAAATGCCTCCCTTAATGATATCTAATCTCATTGATGTTAGCTCAGAAGTCCTTCCTAGTGCCAAAATCTTTAAAAAAAACTATGGGTATGTCCAAACCCCCATAAAGGAACAAAATAAATCCTCCTAGATGCCTCTCAACAAACTAACAAACACATCACCAACAACAAGCTAGCACATTAAGTGTGTTGTTTTTGAGGCTTGATTTCTCTAATCTGGCATAATTAAGGGGTTAATACAGTTACCCCATGAGCCAGAGGATACCCAGGATACCCCTTTAATACAGCTACCTAATATGAACCCTCATGGATCCCCATGGCACCTACAAAAGTTTTGATTGAAGCTATTGGTCAATCTGTGGATTCTGACTGGTTAAACACTTTAACATTCAGATATGGGGCAGTGCTAAATCAAATACTCAATTCAGATTGGCTGAAATATGATTGAAATATATTGCAGCCAACCGGTATCCTTAAAAGGAGTTTTTAAGGCGCAGAAGTGCCCAAAATCCATTAGTAAGAAAAGGAGCGCCATTAGAAGTATTTTTTTTAGAGTGGCAGGTTTTGTAGGCGGAAGCTCATTTTGACAGCCGAAGATGAGGACTGAATGCTTCAATCAAGGGTTGAATGGTGATTACGAGGACCCCCATGGCACAGATGTTAATGTTAGGTGCCATGGGGGGTCTATGATAACTCCATAGCTAGAGTTAGTTATACTTTTGGGGTCCATTGAGGACCCTCATGGTATAGGAGTTCATCTTAGTTACTATGGTGGTCCATTAGGACCCCCATAGTTATTGCTATTTATATCATGGGGGTCTATTGACCCCAGTGGTATAGGGGTTACTGATAGGTTCCACATAGGTCCATATGTCCATGTTTATAGTTAAATATACCATGGGGGTTCATTGAGACCCCCAAGGTATAGGGATTAATGTTAGGTGCCATGAGGTTACATAGGGACCCTCATGATTATACTTTAAATGGGGATCCTGAGCTCATAGAGTGTTGGAAGGAGAAATCCCAGGAGATGCCTGGACTCATACCCTGTATGAAGAGAGAATCCCAGGGGGTCACCAAGCTCATCATGGATAGCGGGTTATAGGAGGAGGGGTCATAATCTCCATGCATTACTTCTATTCTTATTTAACCCCTTGCTTGCCTTTGGAAGGGGCTTATATAGCTAGATAGGATTATGGGAGGATGTTAGGGCTAGTGCAGTGTGTTCACAAAGCGGGAAACCTTCTGCAGCATTGCTGTGGGGATTACTGAACTTTAGAATAGGAGTCTGCTGGTACATTACCAAAGAGGAAAATAATAACAATAATCAAATAATAAATACAAGTTGAGAGAAATCTCGAATAATAAAAAAATGTGTTTGGACATGTGAGTACCTCCAGTATTGCATGGTAATTTGGGGCCTTTTTTGGAGGTAGGAATTCTTTATTCCATTGCATGACTGTAGATGAGAGGTTTACAAAGCCAGAGAGTTGAGCTTAGGACTGATGTTGGATAGCCAAGCCACGCAGGAGGGAGTGTCAAAATGGGAGAGGAAACATTTAAATGTAATGTATACTGACAATGAGGTGGGAGACGTTGAAGTGTGAGAGATGTTATTCTATTCCACAATATAAAAACACATGCCAAAAGTACACAAAGATGCATTGTTAATATTGCAATAAATTCAGAAATGAATCATTGTGAAGCTCAATGCCCAAATTCAATCAATAAATGCTTCAGTGTGCTACAAATTTGGTGTAAATGAAAAACAAACAATATTTGTTTCCATGGATAAACCGTGATAACACGTCTACTGCCAGTGTTATTGTATATTGTAAAAGGATATTTTGTTATGCTGAATCTTAAGACATTTACATTTCTTACAGTACTTTACAGAAAAGGTTTTCAAGACTAAACATAGTGCACAGTCTTTTCCACTTTAAAATAATATAATAATAAATACACTGACAATTATAAAGTATATAATTTCAGAAAAATATTTCAGTTCTAATCATTTAATTTGATATTGGTGGTAATTATAAAAAATAGCCTAAAGAAAACATTTGTAATGATGAATACTGCAGTTTCAATCATATCACTGTCTTCTAATATACACTCCAGTAATGACTTTGCCCTTGACATTTAGCCTAAGATTAACTCATAAATCAGGAGGATTCATAATAAGATTGCATTTTATATTTATGATGGTAAGACATTAATTAAACTATACGTGATTAAAGTTAATAACATTGCAAGATACATATGACATACACAAAATTACTGAATTCTGGTTAGCTGTTCAAAGAAACTGCCAACTTATCTTTAAGATGTTTGTGATATTTATCAGTCAGAAAATGAAAGGGCCATTGAAATCATTAAAACTCCTTGTTTTTACAATTATTTTTATTTATTTATCGTTTTACAGTTGTTTAAAAATGCTGACTTGATAACATTATGGCACTCAAACTGTTGATTTAACCTGGTCCTAAGCAGGAGTATCTTCACTCCAAGATACATTGGACACTATTAAATTGTCAAAATCGCTATTACCGAAGCCTGTAATGTAGCCCACAAAACTAATATTTAATTGGCCTTCTCTAGCTACCTTCAATCTATTTGCGAGCTACTGGCTAAAAACTCCTGAAGGGCGCAGAGGCTGCCCTAGGCTTCCAAGGTCAGAAGCAGTGTCACTTGAGCCAACGGATCCTGGGCGCACGCCATTGGCTGGCCAGCCGCGGGAGGTGTGACTTCCACTGGTTTTGCACCCTTTGCTCACTCTGCGGCAGCCATTGGAGAGATTCCCTCCCACCCAGCCCGTTTTTCATATATTGTTATGGTCTAGTTGTGGTTTTTGATTATATTTTGTTAAATAAAAAAAATATATACTGTATATACTCGAGTATAAGCCGAGTTTTTCAGCCCATTTTTAAGGCTAAAAAGGGCCCCCTCGGCTTATACTCGAGTCACTCCCCCCACCCCCGTGTCTCTCTAACTCCCCTGTGTCTCTCTAACCCCCCGTGTCTCTCTAACTCCCCCGTGTTTCTCTAACCCCCCCGTGTCTCTCTACCCCCCGTGTCTCTCTAACCCCTGTGTCTCTTTCCCTCCCCCTCCTCATCCTCAACCCCCCTCTTCATTCTAAACCCCCCTCCTCATTCTAAACCCCCCCTCCTCATTCTAAACCCCCCTCCTCACTTTAGCCCTCTAAATACCTCCCCCTCTCCCTTTCCCCTCACTAACCTCCATCTGCAGCTTCTGCTCCGGCCAATGCTAATGACGTGGCGCGCATGTGACGTCACATCATTAGCATATACCGGGTGCCGACGTCCACTCATCCTCTCCCTCCCCTCTCCCTCCCCTCATCCTCTCCTCTCCCTTTTCTCACCCTCCCCTCATTCTCTCCCTCTCCTCTCCTCCCCCTCCCCTCATCCTCTCCTTCCCCTCTCCTCTCCCTCCCATCTCCCTCCCCTCATCCTCTCCCTCCCCTCTCCCTCCCCTCATCCTCCTTCCTCCCATCTTCCCCTCATCCACCCTCCTCCCTTTCCCCCTCTCCAATTACCCCCCTTCCCTCACTTACCTGTATTGCGCTGCTCCTGCAGCTGTCCAGCGCGTCTTCTGTGTCGGGACCCGGTATATGCTAATGACGTGACGTATATACGGTATATATTTATATGAAAATAGTCGAGGAGTATAGTATTGTGCTGGGCGTGAGGTTACCGGCCATGGCCGGTCTCCTCCTCTTAAGTTATTTTATTGGCTATTGTTGAAGATGTGGTTATCTAATAGAGCTGTGACCCGTTGTACTCCAAACCTGGTGTCAGTCTGTTATTTATGTATCTATATTAGACCTAATGGATCATGCTGGGATCATGCAGTTGTCAAAATCGTAACTCCGACCCATCTAAGCCTTTGCTCTTTCAAGCCTGCAAATGTTACAATCGCTAAAATCGCTAATTGAGATTTCATTGCAACAATTCCACAAGCCCACAATTGCCTTCAAACCCATAAATGGCAAACGTAGCAAAATATTCTACAAGTACTAAACCAGACTCGCAAGGGGGTTAAATACCTGTGTGTAACACTGTAAGAGCCAATAAAAACACAATACTGGACTTTAAAATATGGGGAAAGCGATGAAAGACATTAGAATTAATTACACAACAGTTTCAAGTCAACATATCGGCAATATAAATTATTATTTTACGTATAATTGCCAGGTTATATCAGTCTCGGGAATCAAGGAGTGTATACATATCAGGCCAGAACAGTTTCTTCATTTATTTTTATTGATTTTTACAAAGCTCATATAGAAAATTAAAGCATGCATCAATTTTAAACAAACATTTTTTCACTTGTTTTTGTGCACTGTTAGATGATGCAGAGCAGTAAATGCCCTGGTCTGTGAGTCAGTGCAGTGTTTTTCTATCCTGTGGGCTGTAAACATTCTGCAGGTGAGTAGGCAGGGTCTATTTTAACAAGGGAAGGAGCAACCTTGGGAGCTTGCAACTATTTCAACTCTAAGTGTAATTAGTGTGTAAGTGTGGGAGATTGAATAAAAGGAGGGAGTTCAAAGAAAAAATTAAAAGACAAAATAGAAAACAAAAAATATAGTTCTACTGGAGGAGGGAGGCAGCATAGGCAGGGCAAGAGAAAGGTTTTGGTGGTAGGGGACTTTATTATTAGGACGTAGACAGGGTGATTTGTCACCCAGATCCCTTCAATCGAACAGTCTGCTGTCTCCCGGGTGCTCGGGTTCGACATGTTGTGGATCAGGTAAATAAATTATTGGCAAGGGGTGGAAATTAACCTGCGTTCTTGGTACATATTGGTACCAATTACAAAGTAAGTGGAAGATGGAACGGCTGGGGGAGTTTTTAAACTAGTAGGTGGGGAGAGGGACTAGATAGAAGAATTGGGGTAGGAAGGGTAGAGGGGGAAAGGGATGAATTATCTACCCATGGGGGAGGAGAAGTGGGAGGTTTACGATACAAAGTAGGGAGGTATTACTAGGTGACTCAAATACAGTGGCAAGCTATAGCAACATAAAGTGTATGCTTGCTAATGCAAGAAGTTTCCCTGGGAAAATGGATGAGCTAGAATTATTAGCGATACAAGTAAATTGGGACTTAATAGCATTACTCAAACTTGGTGGGATGAATCTCATGACTGGACAGTTAATTTGGATGGTTATCAGTTATTTAGGAAAGATACGGGTAATGGCAGAAGAGGAGGAGGGATTTATCTTTATGTTAAGCTTGGTTTTAACCTGTAGTCAGAGAAGGGATTTGTCGGTATGTTAAGCCTGTTTAAACCTGTAGTCAGAGAAGATATTTATGGTGGAACTAGCGACAACATTGAATCTTTATGGGTTGAGTTAAATAGTGGAGGAGCTCATTCTAAACGCATATTGGTAGAAATATTCTATAAACCCCCAAATATAATTGAGGGTGATGGATTGGAATTATTGCTGCAGATAGATAATGCAGCTAAGCGTGGGCAAGTTCTAATAATGGGGTATTTTATCGTGCCTTAAATAAACTGGATAAAAGAGACCAGCAGTTCAGCTAAGGGATGCAGGTTCTTGAGTACACTCAGGGATCATTATCTAGCCCGAGTTATACAAGAACCTTCTAGAAATGAGGCTATCTTGGATTTAGTCATCACAAGTAATATTGACATAATATCAAGTGTTAAAATAGGGGAACCCTTGGGGAATAGTGATCACAACACAGTCTCATTTGTAAGGGGCCAACAAAAACTCTACATTTTAAAAGGGCTAACTTTATTGGGCTAAGGATAGAAATACAACATATAGACTGGGATAAATAACTTACAGGGAAAAATACTGACAATAAATGGACAACATTCAAATCCTTACTAAATATACATACACATCGGCAGGTACCTCGTGGAAATAAAATGAATAGGAGTAAATCACATCCCATGTGGCTTAACAATGACTTAAAGATTATGATTAGGGGAAAAAAAACATGCATTTAAATTATACAGGAAGGAGGGAAACGAGGCAGCTTTATGTGAATAGAAGGAAATAAACAAGGCTTGCAAAAGGGCTATTAGACTGGATAAAATAGAAAATGAGAAGTCAGTTGCAAGGGAGAGTAAGACTAACCCTAAAATATTTTTTAAATATATTAATGGGAAGAAGGCGAGGAAGGAAGCTATAGGAGCATTACAATGTGACACAGGCCGTCTGATAGTTAGTGACCAGGAAAAGGCAGATGAGCTAAACAGGGTCTTTTCTTTGGTATATACAAGGGAGGTACCAGTGGTTGGGACACTGCTGCAAAATGGGGCTACACTACCTTCACAAATCATTGGTTAATGCAGATAGAAATCCAAATGAGGTTGGAGAAAATAAATGTTAATAAAGCCCCAGGTCCTGATGGAATACGATCAAAACGGTTCTGAGGGAACTGGGTTCCATAATAGCCAATCCATTATATCTAATTTTTCAAGACTCACTCACCACAGGGTCACTACCAGATGACTGGTGAAAAGCAGAGGTTATACCTATATTTAAGAAGCGAGCAAGAGAAAATCCTGGGAACTATAGACCTGTAAGCCTCACATCTGTAGTTGGGAAGATTTTAGAAAGGGTTAATAAGGTATTATATACAAGAATATGTCTATTTGAACAAGATCATAATTTGGAGTCAACACGGATTTATGAAAGATAGGTCATGTCTGACCAATCTAATTAGTTTCTATGAGGAGGTTAGTAGGAACTTGGATCAGGGCAACTCAGTGGATGTAGTCTTTTTGGATTTTGCAAAGGCTTTTGATACAGCGCCACATGGGAGACTATTGAGCAGTAAATATCTGCTCATGGTTCGAGAGCTGGCTAAAAGACAGGAAGCAAAGGGTTGTTGTAACTGGAACATTCTCCGACTAGAGTAATGTGGTAAATGGGGTTCCTCAGGGCTCAGTATTAGGTCTTCTCTTTTTTAACATATTTATTAATGGAATAGAAGTAGGACTCGAATGTAGTGTCTCAATTTTTGCTGATGACACCAAGTTGTGCAAGGTAATTAAATCAGATAATTATGTACTTTCCCTACAAATGAATTTGCATAAATTAGAAAAATGGGTGGCTAAATAGCAGATAAGATTTAATACAAATAAATGTAAGTTTATGCATTTGGGAAGGAAAAATAACCATGCAATTTATAATCTTAATGGAGCAAATCTAGGGGTATCTGATATTGAAAGGGATTTAGGAGTACTTGTGCAACCACCTAGGTAGCAGTGCTCAATGCAAAGTTGAAGCTGCAAAGTAAAATATTAGAATGTATTAAGAATGGTATAGAAGCAAGGGAATCAGATATAATTATGTCACTGTAAAAATCCCTAGTTCATCCTCATTTGGAGTATGAAGTGCAATTTTGGGTACATTTTGAAGCTTGAAAAAGTACAGAGAAGGGCAATAAAACTAATAAGGCGAATGGAAGGGCTAACCTATGAAGAAAGACTAACCAAATTAAAAACATATTTTCCCTAGAAAAAAGGCGTCTATGAGGGGATATGATTACCCTATATAAATACATCCGGAGTCAATATAAGGCTTTGTCAAGTGAAAATGTTGTGCCAAGAGATTTTAAATTTACAAGAGAATATCCCTTGAGGTTAGAGGAAAAAAGATTTCACCTTAAAGAAAGGAAAGGGTTCTTCACAGTTAGGGTGGTTAAACTGTGGAATTCTTTACCAAAGGAGGTGGTGACAGCGAACTCGATAGATAATTTTAAAAAGGGGTTAGATATATAGTGGCTTACAAAAGTATACACCCCCTTGACTTTTTACATATTTTGTTACATTACAGCCTTAAGTTCAATGTTTTGTTAATCTGAATTCTATGTGATGGATCAGAACACAATAGTCTAAGTTGGTGAAGTGAAATTAGAAAAATATATACATAAAACTATTTTTTAGAAATAGAAAACAGAAAAATGGCATGTGCATATGTATTCACCCCCTTTGTTATGAAGCCCATAAAAAGCTCTGGTGCAACCAATTACCTTCAGATGGGTCATAATTAGTGAAATTATGTCTACTCTGTGTGCAATCTAAGTGTCACATGATCTGTACTTACATATACACACCGTTTTTGAAAGTTCCCAGAGGCTGCAACACCCAAGCAAGAGGCATCACTAACCAAACACTGCCGTGACGACCAAGGAACACTCCAAACAAGTAAGGGACAATGTTGTTGAGAAGTACAAGTCAGGGTTAGGTTATGAAAAAATATCCAAATCTTTGATAATCCCTAGGAGCACCATCAAATCTATCATAACCAAATGGAAAGAACATGGCACAACAGCAAACCTGCCAAGAGACGGCCGCCTACCAAAACTCACGGACCGGCAAGGAGGGCATTAATCAGAGAGGCAGCACAGAGACCTAAGCTAACCATGGAAGAGCTGCAGAGTTCCACAGCAGAGACTGGAGTATCTGTACATGGGACGACAAAAAGCCGTACACTCCATAGAGTTGGGCTTTATGGCAGAGTGGCCAGAAGAAAGCCATTACTTTCCCCAAAAAGCAAAATGGCATGTTTTGAGTTTGCGAAAAGGCATGTGGGAGATTCGCAAAATGTATGGAGGAAGGTGCTCTGGTCTGATGAGTCTAAAATTTAACTTTTCGGCCATCAAAGAAAACGCTATGTCTGGCGCAAACCGAACACATCACATACACAAAGAACACCATCCCCACAGTGAAACATGGTGGTGGCAGCATCATGCTGTGGGGATGTTTTTCAGCAGCCGGGACTGGGAAACTGGTCAGAGTTGAGGGAAAGATGGATGGTGCTAAATACAGGGATATTCTTGAGCAAAAGCTGTATCACTCTGTGCGTGATTTGAGCCTAGGACGGAGGTTCACCTTCCAGACGGACAATGACCCCAAACACACTGCTAAAGCAACACTTGAGTGGTTTAAGGGGAAACATGTAAATGTGTTGGAATGGCCTAGTCAAAGCCCAGACCTCACTCCAATAGAAAATCTGAGGTCAGACTTAAAGATTGCTGTTCACAAGCGCAAACCATCCAACTTGAAGTAGCTGGAGCAGTTTTGCAATAAATGTGTCTAGAGACTCTGTTATAAAAACGGTTAAATTAATTAATTACAATATTATTATTCATAATCATATTAATTATGATTATAATAATTATTCTAATCTCATCCTATGCGATTCCTGTCTTCTATGGAAAAACTAAATAAATATATATATTCAAGAGGCGTTACAGATTTATGGTTACAAAATGTGCATTTATTAGAACACAATACTTAATACAAATACATTAATAATATATGATAATACTATGGAAATAACATCTCTTAACTTAGAAGAAAGGCATTCTAATCGCTACCAATTATGTCCATGTGTGTGTGAAGTATAATACTTTACCAGGCCTTCACAGTGTAGTGAAGATAGAAGAGCTCCAGAGAGTTGTAGATTGTAATAGAGCCAGCAGCGGAGAGTTTGCCTATGTTTTACATGGCCTATATACCCTATATTTAAATCCCACCCGCATACTCATAACCTAGCTCTCATTGGTCAATTAGGTCACATGTCCTTCACAAAGTCCCCTCACTGGTCAGCTGTCCACACAAAGGATTCCTTCGGGCCACATGGTAAACTAGAGAGATCCTGTTCTCAAAGTAACACACACCCATGCGTTCAAGAATACCATATATGGTCTTCTGCTTATTCTCTGAATTAGACTTACTTAGTCCAGGCTATCGCCATCATGTGGTTGTATAACAGAATGCACAAACAGAATGCACCTATATGTGACAGCTAAATTATATATTAGAACTGATAATTCTGTAATCCATAATTCTTGACGCCAGGCCGCTATTACAGACTCATATACTGTGATTTTCTTAGCATGAAGATTAACACATCAGAGAAACTATTCACAATAAGAAAGAGCTGTGACATATTTCTATTGTACAATAATGGCTTGTCAGAAAGGATTAAATATCTGCACTTAGGATTTGAGGCCACTGCAATGGAATATTCTGTCCATGTGTGTTTAAAGGAAGAACAACACTTAAAAATATGCAATGTTTTTAGAATGTAAAATAAACAATGCACCTGTAAGTAGCATTTCAGGCCATGATCATGATCAATTAAGCAAGGCCGTAACTACGATTTAGAAACAGCCAATAGTAAATGAGCCCGTCATCATGACATCAGTAAAACATGGCGTTTAAACATCAATCAATTAGCGTTAAGAATTCCAATAAGCGATCGGAGTCGCAAACCAAGAATGTACAAAATAAAAAAAATAATTACGATACTGTTCCAGTCCATGTGGGTGTCCTGATATGCATTAACTAATTGATTACAGAGATTGATATAACACAAATAAAACGCAAAATAATTATTTTTTTATTGCAGATTTGGGAGCTTGAGACTGTTGTGCAATTAATTCTAATGTCTTTCATCGCTTTCCCTGTTTTTTCAAGTGCAGTATTGATTTTTTAGTTGTTTTTACAGTGCTATGAACAGGTGTTTAACCCCATTGTGAGTCCTATCTGGTATCCTTAGGATTTTCTTCTACATTTGCCATTTACGGGTGTGAAAATATTTGCAGGCTTGAGGAATTGTAGCTATTGAATAGTGATTTGTGATTGCAACATTTACGGGCTTGAAAGATCAAAGGCTTAGCTGAGTCGGAGTTACAATTTTGACAACTGCATATGTCAAATGTGATTGTATTGTAGTATCAGCTCCCCTTCTCTGTGTACAGTGTTTTTTGGACTGAAGGGCCATAATTTCCTGTAAAATTATAAATCGTAATTTAGTTTTTTCAAACTAGATGTTAAGGATGAGGCAACTGAAAGTCTGTCCCAAAGAAAAATATAGGCCGATACTGAAGCTGGTATAATCGATACCAGCCATGAGGGGCCCCTGGTAGTCGTTTCCCACCTAAAGGGCAATGAGACTGTCCAAAAAACTTGATTCCATGCTAAAGCGGGGTAAGAGTGATGTGGTGATGTGAAGGTTAATTAATAGACCACCAATATTTTACAGTTATAGTTATTTTTACAGTATATTACATATTTTATAAAGTTGACATACTATATGGTTTATCTTCATTACACAACAGTAACACCTGAATTAAGAGGAGTGGTTCTTAACAGCCAGCCCCGGGACAAGTGCCGGAGACTAAGACTTAACTGCTGATCCTCAGAAATAAAGAGGGAATACTACCACTACCATTAGTCTAAAAAGATAATTGGGGAGTTATAGGTATGCAGATATATATGTTCGAATTCAATCAGTGCAAAACTAGATTCAAAATTAGTGTGTGACATGTAGTATCATCCTGTTCAAAATGTTATGGATCTCAAAGATGGTCCCCAAGAGTATTAGAAGGTGACCAGCAGCGGCAGAGCTAGAGAGTGAAGGGCCTTTGTGCCCCCCTAACTACCCGCTCCCCTCACGAGAGAGGATTGTAAAAAAAAAAATTGTGCTGAACCCCCCTGTATCAATTCAAGATCCCTACATAGCAACATGTCCCTCTCAGCCGCCATCTTCACATAGCACTCAGTCCCTATCAACATCCACCTCCAAACAGCACCCAACCGTCTTACCATCTACATAGCACCCAGTCCTTGTCAGCAGCCAACCCCTCTCAGCATCCATCCCCACACAGAACCCAATCCCTCTCAGCACCAACCTCAAATAGCACTCATCCCCATCTCCTTTGCTACCCCCTCACAGAACCCATCACCCCAGTACTTTGCTATCAACCAATCCTTGCTCTCTCACCTGATACACATTCCCAGAACGCAGAAACTAATTCCTATCAGTAAGGGTGTCCAACCAAGAAGGTCAAGGGGGGCCATTGTGGGGGTCCCAAAAATGAAATGAAAACAAAATTACACAGCACTGGCTCCTGACCCCCCCCAGGAAGGCCATGGTGTTTTGCACCACCTATACCACTGGTAGCTCTGCTTCTAGTGACCAGCCTGTTCCCATGTCAAAAAGGTATGATATTAATTATTCAGTGCATCTATGCTTGTTTATTACAATTATGTTACCAATATATATGTAAATAAAATATAAATAACAATGTATATTTAATAATGAAAAACTTTTATGCAGTAGGATATTTATAAAAGTACTGACACATTTAAATCCTATCAATTATACTGCTTAAATTAGGTCATTTTTAAACTCAATTCACTTTCCTTTATAATGGTCTAACCAGATTATTCAAGAAATTAATAACCCTTCAAAGGCAATTAGCCTTAATTTAGAAAACACGCAAACAACACCCCTGAGAAGAATTTATCTACAGTAATTTCCAGTTTGTTACTCACTCGTATATTTTGTTTATTTAGACCTTATGTACTGGCATTGATGTTTCTCTAGGAGCAGGGTAAAATGAGAAAAAAAAAATTCTATTATGCATTATACAGGTTTTATTCCAGTCCCAGGGATGCAAATTTTATCTTTCATACTCAAAGTCATCTAAGATTTGATATTCGTTATCAGAACTGCTGGAAGAAAGAAATGAAAAAAATTAGAAAACATATATATTGTTTTAATAATTTTGACCAGTTTTCATAGATAAAATAAACTACATATGTTAAGAATTATCAACAATAGTGCTGAGGCACATAACAAACTACCCTTTATAGGTAGTTTTATGGATATGATTATCCACTTTGAGAGTAGCCTCTTTTAGCTCACTTGTGCCATTCACAGGGAGACATATCCTGTAGTATATCAGTCTGGTCTCAAAAGAGTGACCCAGCCCCGAAATACCAGGCAATTCTACCCTGAACAGGAGAAACAGCAAACCCCAGAAGTTTGTTTTGGCCTTAATTTAGCCATGCCAGTAGGGTGTAGCTGATGACTGAAGACACAGTGAGCAAGGGCCCACATCTGGAGTCTCCTATCACCCTTAGGGAGACAAAGGCCCAAGGGTAATTTGCATAAGCAATACCAACAATAGAGGTGCTCAGACAGAAACAAACTATCTTTACTAGGTAGATTTATGGACTCTGAGAGCAGCCTCTTTTAGGTCGTCACAGCACCCCTCTAAGATCTCATTCAGTTGAAATTGTTCCAACATTTTTTGATCCAAGTTTACTGTTTTTCCATATAATGCAGCATTTTAAGGCAACTGTGGAACACTATGATTTGGTTACTAGAGATGTTTGCAGGTTGTTAAAGGCTTCAAAACCTCTAAGTCTTTTTAGTTAGTTAAGATGTCTTGTTGATTGGTATGTGTTACAAAATGTATTTCTAAATAAAGTTTGTGGTACTGCATCTGAAAGGCAGGCCGGATCACTCATTAGGCATCTTAGGCAGGTGCCTACAGGCGCTCATCTATAGGGGGCGCATGAGTATTGCACAATAAAGCTTTATTCCTTTGGTACTGCAGACTGCTTTAAAAAAAACAACTATATTTGAATGTCTAAAACAAGTTAAAAAACCTGCTTCCTGCTCATAATTCTGAGAAATACAGTTATTACACTGCATTCTGGGAAGCTGAGCTGGGACATGCAAATGTGCCCACAAATGCTTCCTTCTTCAATCCATAACCATTTTAAACATATCTTCCTTTAAGCTTATGCCCGCTGCATTACACAGATTTTATGCAAAGCAAAGGTTGGATTATACACAAGCTGGGAATCCTATCCACGGACAGCCGTTTCAAGGTTACTGCCTATATATCATATCATATATATATCCTCTTAAAACATCTCCAAAATAAGTCACTATTTTACACAAGACACAACTAAAATTCTGGCCTCCCAAACAACCGTCTGTCTATACTCCAATCCATAATGAATGTCTACGCTAGACTCATCTGATATACTCTGTGCTCAGTGCCTGCAGGACCTATCTGTCACTTCCTTCACAAGCTTCCTGTAGGCTCTAGAATAAAATGTTAAATCATGTCCCTAACATATAAAGACCTTATCAACAGTGCACCCCGTTATATCTCTGCCCTCTTTTCAGAACACTCCTTGAACCGCCTCTCGCAACCTGCCTTCAATACTTTTATTGAGACACCACTACCCTGTGGAACTTATTATGGTCTTAATATGCACAACGGCACACCCTCAGTGTAACACACAGCCACTTCTGCTTGCCTTGTTCACTGCCATCTTGCATATGTCACCCTCCCATATTACACCCCAAACTTCCATTGTAGATTGTAAGCTCTTCGGAGTAGGGACCTCAGTTCTGTCTGCTGACCCATTTGCATTCATATTTGTATTGCACGTTACCTGTACTTGTATTTCTACTTACCTTAGAATTTATCTATATATTTGTAACTTGCTAATTGTATCCACTGTATTCTATTTTACTTTGTAAATGCCGCAATGGAAAATTAATAAGGAAAGTGTTTTCTTTTTCTGTAGTTAAAATGGTCATTTAAAAAAACAAACATTGTAAACTAAGCAGGAGAAAAAAAAGGAATGTGAAAAATTAATTCTAAAAGGAAAATAGTTAAGATAATTCTCTTTATTTTCATTTGCTGAATGATATAATTAGGTTGATTAAACATGCAAGTCCATTTTTTATTTAGTTCTGAAATAGTGTGTTTAAGCTTTAAGAACCGACAAAAATGCCTACTGTATCTTTTTCTTTTCTCATTTCTACATGTTAGTTGTGACAATATTCCCTAACATCTCTAAAATTACTACTGACAAAGTAAAATGTTGTTGTAAATTGAGAAATTGTAGCTCACGGGAGCCCGTAATGTAGGCCGTAAACTAATTTGCTGTATAATCCACAAGCGATCTGCTGGTTATGGGCTGAAAATCCCTGCGGTTGTTACAACCGTAACTTATGCCCCATATAAGCCTTTATTATTATTATTATTATTATTATTATTATTATTATTATTATCTTTATTTATATAGCGCCAACATATTCCGTAGCGATGTACAGGGGTTTAGTTCATGGCAAAAAACAAACATAACACCTTATAAAGAATGGAGGGTCCTGTTTTTGAGCTTATAATCAAATGTACATAGTTCTTGTTTCCAAGACACGAACACATTATTGAAAACTCGCAAACTTACAATCTAAGGGTTTAATCTTTCACGTCCGCAAGAGTTACGATCGCAAATCGCTATTCAATTTCTACAATTCCGCAAGCCCGCAAATGTTTTCACACCCGTAAACGGCAAATGGCACCAGATGACATGTCGGTAGCACTGTAAATATAAATAAAAAATCAATAATGCACTGTAAATGACGGGGAAAGCGATGATAGACATTAGAATTAATTGCACAACAGTCTTAAGCTCGCAAATCGGCAATAAAAAATTATGTTTTAATTCGGGGGTTATATCAAACTCAGGAATCAATTAGTTAATACATATCAGGCCACCCACATAGACTAGAACAACATTATCATTCATTTTTATTAGTTCGTTTTTTATGGCTTTGTGAGTCTAACCATATATCGGACCTCTAAACGCTAATTGATTGACATGTAACCTCCATCTTATACTTCCGTAAGGATGACCGTCTCATTTTCTATTGGCTGTTTCTGACTCAGGAGTTATGGCTTTGCTTCATTGATCTGGCTCACGCTCTGAAATGCTACATTTGATTGCATGGTTTACGTTTTCGGATTTCAGGCTGTACGTTGCAGCCTTGTTCAATTGAATTGCTCCAGAATTGTAGCAAATTTTAAGCCCGCAGACATACGGCCTGTATACCGTGAGTTGCGGCCTTGCAATTGAATGAGGCCCATGTTGTTTACTGCTAAGAAAGTGGAGTAAAAACAATGTAATTGTATACTATTAGTCTCAATTTCAGCACTGGAAGTTTAGAAAGTATATAATGGAAAAAAAGGATAGTAAAATATACTTTTTGTGTGCTAAGAATTGTTTTTTACACACTCCACTATTAAAAAGAAATGGACAATTAACTAATGTGTGAAACCTGGTTGAGATTTTTCCTCATTTTTGAAATCTACATCTGGTCTTATATACAATTGCATAAATTATACAAGAGTAGAGGAGTTGATTTGGGTGTGCTGTTTAAATAACATTAGTAATACTAAAACAATTGTTTTGATTTCAACAATATATTGGTAATTTGGGAAATTTTTATATATATGCACACAGTTAGTTAAAAGAAATAGCATTAGTATTTTGGAATTAAAAACATCAAGCGAACTTCTACATTACAAAGAAAATTAAAATTAAGATCTTAACAAATAAAGTATATGATGCCATGCGGACATCAATGCAGTAAGACCTTTATACACTGCCCAACTATCTGTGTAGATCATGAGCAGTCTGAAGACTTCTTCCATGACAAGAATTACTGCTATAAGTTCAGCATATTGACTGGAATTACCTGTGTGCAGCACAGTACCCTCAGAGGGTTTATATGCAGCAACAGTCCGAATACTGTAAGGGTGGCTGAACCATCTGTAGACCTTGCATGTTGCCAATACTTTTAGGCAGAGACTCCCATAGTACTGCTTCCTTTATTGGGCTTTCTTTACAAAACTCTAGTCCATTTTGTCAAACCCATCCTGCTATCGACTATTCAGTATGAACAATCACAGGTAGTGCTCTCCACATGTTGTAATGCAGTATATGCCGCCAACCGCCTGTACTGTCTCTGTACAAGGGTGAACTACAACTGGTATCTTATGGCCTCCTGGTTGAGCATTGCATAAGTCCCATGACATTCCGTCGTCTGTCACTAACACATCTTCACACAAGTATGTCATCTTCAAATTTTGAAATTAGCACTTAAGCTTTAAAACCTTCCGATCTGTAGCTTGAGCATGATATGTGTGACTAAAGTAGTCTTTCCTCCCAAACCCTCTATTGCTACAATAGCCCCATTTTGACAGTTTGGTGTTCCATGTAAAAGAGTAACTTCTAACAATGTAGTGATAATGTGCAGAGACTGTCTTTCTCTATGTACAGTTACTTTTACATATGGGAATATATCCTATATCAATATCAGATACCCCTACATTTGCTCCATTAAGATAATAAATTGCATGGCTATTTTTCCTTCCCAGATGCATAACTTTACATTTACTCATATTAAATCTCATCTGCCATTTAGATGCCCATTCCTCTATTTTATGTAAATCCCTTTGGAGGGAAAGTACATCATTATCTGATTTAATTACCTTGCACAACTTAGTGTCATCAGCAAGAATGGACACAATATAAAGTCATTAATAAATATATTAAACACTAGAACACCTAATACTGAAGCCTGAAGAACCCCACTTACCACTTTAGTCCAATCAGCGTATGTTCCATTCACCACAACCTTCCTGTCTTTTAGCCAGCTCTCGATCCATGAGCAGATATTTACTGCAATTCCTGTATCCCTTAGTTTGCACAATATTCTTCCATGTGGCACTGTATCAAAAGCCTTTGCAAAATCCAAAAAGACTACATCCACTGAGTTGCATTAATCCAGGTTCCTAGTAACCTCCTCATAGAAACACATTAGATTTGTTTGACATGACCTATCCCTCATAAATTCATTTAGACTCCTACTAATCTAATCCTAATCCTGTTCAAATAAATCTTATTCTTGTTTATTATCCCTTATTAACCCTTCTAAAAGCTTTCCCATTAGAGAAGTGAGGCTCACTGGTCTATAATTCCCTGGATTTGCTCTTGCTCCCCTCTTGAATATAGGTATCACCTCTGCTTTTTGCCAGTAATCTGGTAGCGACCCTGTGTTGAGTGAATCTTGAAAAATTAAATATAATGCTTTGGCTATTACAGAACCCAGTTCCCTCAGTACCCTTGTATGTATTCCATCAGGACCCGGGGCTCTATTAACATTTATTTTTTCCAACCTCTTTTGAATTTCTTCCTGAGTTAACCAATTATTTGGTGAAGGCAGTGTAGCCCCATTATTTTGCAGTGTCCCAACCATTGGTATCTCCCTTGTGTATATCAAAGAAAATAACCTATTTAGCTCATCTGCCTTTTCCTGGTCACTAATTTGTAGATGGCCTGTTTCACATTGTAATGTTCCTATAGCTTCATTCCTAAACTTCTTATTAATGATGAATATTGCAGAACAAGTGGAACTAAACTTGTGTAAGAGAAGAAAGTTGCAAGATGGACAGAACTCGTGGGTTGAGACTTGAACATGTCTTGTGTGTGATAAGATGCTCCTCTCAAACTGTTCAAAATAAGAACAGTAGCTTTATCTAGGCCAGGGAAGAGGTATTTGTACATAAGCACTCTGTCTGCACACAGACTGAACAAATATTTACCTGTATTGTACCCTTTGCCTGAATAAAATAAATAAATTAACCTTGTTGAGGTCTTTATATTTGTTATTATTTCCTTCAGATATAATGCTGTCCCCTATATCGCTGATTCACTGGTCCGCTCTTTTTCCTGTAATTCCAGGCTTACTGCTAAACCCCGCTATAGTGCTGTTTTCTGGCCGCAGATCCTTGTTTAACACTTTGCCCCGCTATAATTGTGTTTTTTCCTCACCAGATCCCTTTTAATGTTCGGAACCACCCGCGATTTAAATAGAACTGTGTAGGTAATGTTTGCTATTTCTTTAAAAAAAAAAAAAAAAAAAAGTTCAGTTTGAGTTGTAGTTATGTTTGCTGCTTCTTAAAATTTCATATAAAGCCGAAAATTTTGAAATTTCAATTGCTTTTGTGAAAAAAAAATTCATGAGTTCCCCTATCCCTATTTACCCTTAAAATTACACTGTTTAGAGCTGTTTTGCTTAGCATTCCTATTGTTCAGAACCAATCCACAGAGTTATACAGGTATTTATATATATAATATATATATATATATATATATATATATACATATATATATATATATATATATATATATATATATATATATATATATAGGTGTAAGTCTGTATCAAAGAGAGTAATTTATCCAACTGAGGACTACTCCCTGTCATGGTGACCAAATGCTTGTTTATTTAACAAAAATGTTCACTAATAATCGCTAGAACTTCCTGATTATGATTTGCTATAAATATGGGGACCTTGCTGTGCTGCACCGACTCTCTGTAACCTTGAAACCTCTCTGCAGGCTCTGAGCCTCACTTTCTTTCTCTATCTCCTGATATGCTGCTGAGCCGATCGATTCGGTGGGTTCTCCCAGCCTTGTGTGATTAGCAGCCAAAGCTAAGTATAATAAATATTGCTATATTATTATTACGTTTGTGTTGTTTGATTTGTCAGAGTTGGATACATGCACCACAATCCAAGTGGACCTTTTGGATGGGAGTTTGGTAACTGCTCATCATTTTGGTAAATTGTGGATGGCTAACATTGCTACACCACCTCATCCATTAGCACATCTGGGATGGACAGCACATTGTTTTTAGTATCAATCAGAAGTTTCAAGACTTTCCATTCAAGCAATTTCAAAAATATATAACTTTAACATATATCACAGAAACTTGTTCCACTTATCTACAACTGTAACATTTTATTTTTGCAGATTACGTCTAAATCATCAACTTTTGCTTTATGGTGTATTTTTCCTATTGAGTTTTATCACTTATATGCCTTTAGAACTTCACAATTAAATAAAATTGCATATGAGATTATAAAAAAAAGCAGAATAAAGACTTTTTTTAAATTATCTGTATGTGTAGGATTTAATGCTAATCATGTGCCTCAGCATTTGTTTAGTATTATTCTGTTTTATTCCCATTATCTATTCTGACTGGCTTCAGCCATTGGATCTACTGTGCTGTTCATATAATTTTTCTCTAATGCTATTTTTCTAAGTCACTGCAAACACAGTGCATCTTCTGAGAAGTAATTCTGCAGAGGTCACGAGTTTCATTTATGAGGAGAAATGTTACTATCATAATATGCCAGCAACAATGATATATCATTCCAGCTTTATCTTAGATTTATCAAGCTACTAATACCACTATCTGAAACAATCACCAGCTGAGATGAATGGTTCACTATGGGAAATTAATCAGGGTCTGTGGTGAAAAATAACTCTCTACATCCCCAGTGAGTCATCTTTTGTCTTCTTTTAACGCTAATATATTTAAAGTAAACACACTTATATGATAGTTGATAGTTATTTTTAGAGACAAGGATAATGTAAAATATAGTATACATGTTCTGTTTTACTAGTAAAAGATTCTTGGTTTTATTGTCTAAGGCATCAAACCACCAGAATAAATCTTACTGAAGGCTCCCGACAGATTCAGAGCCACAAAGGAAATTGTGTTTCCATTGTCAACACGCACCCACTTCCTAACCTCATAGTGTATATTTACGGTGGCGAGATCTCTCTATCACTCGTAAGACTAAACTATCTTCTTCTTACATTATCCTAAACAGCATGTTTACTAATGTGTAAAGAGAGAGAGATATAAACCATTATTATGGTGAAGGTCAATAATAAAAGCTGACACAACACCTATTACAGAGTGTTGCCTAGTTTCAGTCCATTTGGTAACATGTGATGGGATCTCATTAACTTGAAATAGAGTCTCTATAGAACAGTATTACATTTGCAATTAAGTCACATTATCAGTCAAACCCACTGTATCCGTCTATCACCTATATTTTTACATCAAAGTGGTGGAGGTACCTCCAATGTATAAGCTTTTATATTACTATAGATCCCTACATCCCCTTTAAAATGGAAAGCTTATAATAACATATACTGCACAACTGCACTTATGCTAATGATAATTGTATTCTGATTTTTTCATAAGCATCCTTTTTAAGAAAGAAGTTAAGGTAACCCTAAACATGGGGCAGGTCCACTTGGTCTATCTCCCAGGCTAATAGTGTAATATGAGAACTTCTTTCGGGTGCACCATAATGTAGGACTTCCTGCAAAGACCCATTGTACAGAAACAAAATTATTTTGTTGTCCCAGTGCCAGGAAAACCGTTTAAAGACAACCTTTATTGGATACATCCAGACAGATATTCAGTGGTTCAGGCCTATACTCAGCTCTCATAACCATTACCTACTGTTATCAGACAATGTTTGATATCTGACATTCTTCTTCTAGTTCAATCTTGAACATACTTTCAGGATATGGCAATAAGATTAATAACACTTCCTAAACACCGTTTCATATTAAATTCATCCAACCAGATGTAATATGTCTGCCTTCACCATGCCTTGTCCACAGGGTACCTTCCACTCATACAAAATAGTATTGTCTAAAACCATACGTCTACAGAACTGCATAGAGAAATCTTCCATTATTCTGTATATGAGAAGCATATGGAGAGAAGTGGGTTATAGCTTCACATCTAGATGGATTATATCTCTAACTTTTGAACTTTCGTTTGCCACAGCACATGCATTTGGTGTTTTCTTTTATAAGAGTTCATATTTTAGTCCCACTATGATGCTGTTTTCTGAACACGTTTAAATGGTTTATTTTGTATTTATTTAATATACAGACTGACAGGTAGATATATACTACTATACTACTACAGAGCACTGGAAACCAACTGAAACGTTCGTAAATTTCAAAATTGATGCATATTTTATTGTTTTATATATCACCAATTTAACAGGCCTCTTGAGCCTCTTGAGCATCCTTTAATTGTCTTAACTCAGCAGCTTCTGCAAGGACCAAAACAATCACAAACACTCCGCAAATGGCAATAAAATCTCATTTCTGCAAATGAAAAAAGCAGTTTTGAGTTATTCAGACATTCGAATGGAAAACAGTGAAATATGTTATTGCAGCGATTATATTATTTACACATTTAGATTGAGATTGCAGGACCTGTGAGAATGTACCCCATAACTTAATAAATTGTGCTATGCAAGTCAGGCTCCTACTGACTCAAAATATACAAACAATGTGACAATTATTGCAGATGTTATACATTATTTTGCAGTTGTGCAAAAAAAATAGTGTCTCTATATCTGAATATTCCATGTAGTTGTCAGTATTTCTTAGAACATAAAAGGTATTATAAATTGCCATAATCATTAATTTGTCTATCTCTCTATATTGTATTTTTTGTTACAATAATCAATGAGTATTTAGTTTTTTTTTAAGTTGTGTATTGGTGTTTGGATTTAATCCTGAGGATTGCACTTAGCTGTCAGTGTTTCTTAGAATTTGATAGTTAGGAGCCATCTACCTATAGCATTACACTGGAATAAGCATTACACCCCTTTAAAAATTTATTTTGAGATGGCGTGGGGAGAATTGGAGCCTGACTTGCACTGCACAATTTATTGAGTTTTTGGGGTACATTCTCACAGGTCCTGCAAGCTCAATCTAAATGTGTAAATAATATACTCACTGGAAGACAAGCCTAGAGGTAAAACATCTTTCTTTCTACTGAAAGGACTGAGAAGTGAATCTTTCTTTGTTCTGTTTTTTCTTTAAGTTTAAACTGTTTTATTTTACTACTTGCTTTTTAATGCATGACATTCATGCTCTAGAGCCTTCTCTATACTAAATTTTGCAGTATTAACACATAACCTGGTGGGTGTGAATCTAGATATTGGCATATTCACTTACTTATAAATTCTCAATGGTTGCTTGGCTCACCTCCCCAAACTTTACCTAAAATCAAACCTTCACTATAGCCTCACCTTTTTATCATAACCTTAATACTGTGTAGGGAATACAGGAAAGTTATGCATTTTTGGCTAACATGAAAAAAAAAATCTAAATGGGTAAGACAATGAAGACACAAATATTTGTTTTTAATGAAAAGAAAGCACAACTTTTCTATAGAAAACAACAAAAATGACATATTGTATGCAGTATAATACATTAATATCTAACATTTATTTTGTGTATATTCATGCATAATCTTGTATTATATATTCTTCACTGTTATATACCATTATACCTTTAAATAATTATTAATTATACATCTACAAATCTGTTTACTTCCTATCATTAGACTCTCCCCACTACAATCCATCTGTAATCCCTCTGTTAGACTCGTATATCTCACCATTAGTTTCTCATCTGTCATCTGCCAATACATTCACTGGCTTCCCATACATACTAGCATTACGTTCAAATTCCTGATACTCACCTAGAAAGTCCGCAAAAATACTGCACTCTCACATATCTGATCTAATCTCCAGATACTCCCCTAACTGCCGCCTCGCCTCTCTGCACAACAAATGTCTCTCTTCATCCATCATTACTTCTTCACACCCTCATCTCCAAGGCTCTTCTCAAGGTGCCCCTAACCTACAGAAATCTCTACCTCTCCATGGAATATTCTCTTATCAGTTTCAAACCGTCTCTGAAACACAATTTATTCAGAGAAACCTAACAATTTATTCCATAATATCAGCTATTCAGACAAGACAGTGAACACCTCCTGCTGCCACACACGAACCCCAAAAAGAAACCCTCTCCTGTTTGTCTCTGTACTTTTAACTTAGATTGTAAGCTCCTATGAGATCTTTTGTAAACTTTTGCCATGAATGTCTTATGTATTTACCTATTCCTGTACTTAGCACTACACAATCAGCCCTATTACATTTGAAGCCTGTAGCGGCACCGGCAACCCCAAAAAGGCTGCAGGCTTGAAATTCGGCTGCGTTACAGAGCTATTAAATAAGACCATGCCGCAAGTTATGGGCTTGAGACGCAAACCTGTAAATCATTTGCCGCACATTGGATGTGCGGCTATGAACATGATAAATTAGTCAAAACCGTAGTTCCGGGTTTAGATGGAGCCAATGGCAACAGAGATCGTCATCGTTACATCACTGAAGAATGGAGGTTAGATTTCAAAGACTTATGGGCTTCAATTACAAGTTTCAATCGGACCCACATTCCAGAAATAATGCAATATTGATAAACCCGTAAATATGATATTCTAGTCCATGCGAGTTCCATTATATATATTAACACATTGATTGCCAGGATCGATATAACACGGAAATTAAACTGAAAAAAATAATTTATATTGCAGATTTGCGAGCTTGAGAATGTTGTGCTATTAATTTAAATACCTAACATTACTTTCCTTTTTATTATATGTACAGTAGTGTGTATATATTTAAATTTACAGTGCTATGGATAGGACTTTAACCCACTAGCGGGTCCTCTCTGGTTACGGGCTTGAACGTCAGTGAATTTGTTGCAATTTAATAGAGTGACAGATCAAGGGCCTTATTAAATTGGCCCTCGTAGTTTCCTTGGTCCTTTCAAAAGACATTTTTTTGCTGTTTGCGAGGACCGATTGCCCAATACGTCCCTCGCAGCCTGCTTTGCGAGATGACACCGAAAAATGGCAGAGAATAGGCTGAGAGAGAGCTACGTAGTAACACGCTGCTATAAATCTATGAGGTGAATCAAGCACCTCGGAAGAATCCCTAGGGGCAAAAAAAAGTGCCAGCAAGGGCTCTTAAAGACTCTACTTGCTGCCTCGAAGCAGCCCGATACCGCTGTGTGATGCTCCCCCTGCTCCCTAAACACTTCCCCATGCTGCAGCGGTCCCTGTAGAGACCCCTGCAGCCTCCCCACATTAACCCCTTTCAGCCGGGGGGGCCAATTGGCATCAATCAGGCCCCAATCAGGCCCTGCTGCATTAAAACTTTCAAATTCCTTAAAGGAACCGCGGCACACTATTAACCTATCCCAGCTGCGGCACCTATAATTAACCCCCCTCTATGCTGGGGGTCCCCTTCGGGACCATAAGGACCCTTGCGGCCCCCCACATTAACCCCTTGCAGAGGGGGTCCCCGATCGGCAACGATCGTGACCCCCCGGAATAGGCTCTGGAGGTCTCATTAGCGTCGTGGAGCTCTGTTCGTTTTTCTTTTTTAGAGCGCGGATTCAGCAAGGGCTCAGCCGGGGCAGAAGGGGAGAGGACCGGGGACATCGGGGGCAGATACGTTTTCAATTTATAATGTTTATATTTTATTTATTTGTTGTGTTTGATGTATGTGTAATTAATGTTATATACCTTTTTTCCAGGGGCCGAGCCCGGAGAACAGAAGAAGATGGACAGGGACATGCTGGAAAAGTAAGTTTAATACTGTATGTGTAATGTTTATTAATTCTATGAAATGTTTATTTTTCTAATAATCTGATGTTTCTTTTTTTCCTAGGGGGTGGGATCAGAAGGGACATCTGCAAAGGTAAGTGGTTTTATTTATTCTATTTTAGCTTAGATTTAGGGGGTTAGGTATAGATGGGGGGTGATGTTTAGATAGGAGGTTAGGTATAGATGGGGGTGATGTTTAGATTGGGGGCTAGGTATAGATAGGGGTTGATGTTTAGATTGGGGTTAGGTATAGATAGGGGGTGATGTTTAGATTGGGGGTTAGGTATAGATAGGGGGAAATGTATTGTAGTTAGGTGTATATTTATAATGTATTTATGACTGTAATGTTGTGTGTATTTGTGTATGTCTTTTCCTTTGCAGGTGTGTACATTTTTATTTTATTTTATGTAGTGGCGTGGGGTTTGTGATGTTTTTTTATTTTTTGTAGTGAGGGGGGGTTTGTGATGTTTTTTGAATTTTTGTAGTGGGGGGTTTGTAATGTCCTTTTTTGTTTTGTGTAACTTACATTTTTTTATTTTGTGTACCTTAGGTTTTAGGTTAGGTAGGTAGTGTTAGGTAGGTAGCGGTTAATAGGTTAAGGGAGAGGGGTTAGTTAGGTTTAGTGGTTTATTGGGGCGGGAAGTGTAGTGTAGTGTTTGTACTTAGTGTCATGAGGGTCCTGGAGGACCCTCATGGCACTTATGTGGTTAATTGTAGGCTTCTAATTGTCCTTTGAGGGTCTTCATAGACCCTTATAGGACTGATTAGAGGCTTATCGGGGTCTGTAGAGACCCTTATAAGGGATGGGGTTAGATGGAGGCTTACAGGGGTCTGTATAGACCCTCATAAGTGATGGGATAAAATAGGGCTAGATGGGGTTAAATAGGCCCAGTTAGGGTTATTAGGTCCAGATTGGTTTAAATACGCCCAATTAGGGTTAGATTGGCCCAGTTAGGGTTGGATAGGGTTTAGTATAGTTAGGGTTGCAGCACGTAGGGTTCAAGTAGAAACCTCGTATCTACGAGGCTGGAATTTAAGGCTGCAAAGGATTTGTGGGGAGCGCAGTTCATATTTCCATGTCCCGTAGCCTTTTCTCGCCTTTACACCGCAATCGTTGGCGGGTTGCTTTACAAGGTAAAGGTTTGGGGCCTATGGCTACGGATTATAACATTGAGGGAATTTAATAATGCTGAATATGTTGATAGATAAATTATAATAATAATAAATATTGTCTATCTATATCTATCGACTATCTATATCTATCATCTATCTATTTATTGTTTTGTCTGTGACCGTATTCCATCTATTTTCTCATCTATTTGATCATTTATACATTTTATATAACTCCTGACATAACCAATATAATTTATTGTTGTATAAATCTCTCTATAATTTACAGTTTTGAAATAAACGGTTTTCAAGACATATACTAATAATTCTTTGTTCTGACAATGTATTATCATGTGTTATTTTTAGATTAGAATAAAATGTTATGCTCCACAAAAGGTCATATTCAATAGAGTACTTACCATATTTACTGGGCTTGCAACCAAAGTATCACCACAATTCCTTGGAGAACAGCATATTGATATTAGCATTGGCTTATACAGCACTCTCAGTAAACTGCAATTAACTTTCAAAGCTACAGTACTTGCAAAGATCTTAGTTCATATTTTAGCAATAACGATTGTGAAGTTAGCAAATGAACATCATGGGATTTTTTATGGCCCTTGAAGTTATTCAAATATGTAATTGGGTAAGGGAAATTAAAATAGTGTAATGCATGGTTTTGTAGCTTCAGCTACATATTTACAAGGCTTTTATCATGCAAAATGTCAATTTTTTTATGTTTAACATTTAATACATTTGTTTTTCAATTATAAAAAAAACTGAAAAAAGCTTCAAATTGTATACTATGAATAGCAACCTGTGCCGTTAAATTATAAGGTGCAAAGGGGTCCAACTACTGTGATGTGTTCGTTTTGGCTCTGCAAGACTGTGGGCCCTATTAAATTGTCAAAATTGCAATTACTGAAGCCTGTAAAGTAGCCCACAAGAGTTACTGATATTTAATTGGCCTCCTCTAGCTACCCCCAATCTATTTGCGAGCTACAGGCTAAATAATTTCTGAGGTTGTCAAAATCATAACTCTGACAAATCTAAGCCTTTGATCTTTCAAGCCCGCAAATGTTACAATCGCTAAAATCGCAAATTACGATTTAATTGCAACAATTCCACAAGCCTTCAAACCGGTAAATGACAAATGTAGCAAACAATTCTACGAGTACTAGACAGGACTCGCAAGGGGGTTAAACACCTGTTTGTAACATTATAAAAGCAAATAAAAAATCAATACTGGACTGAACTGGATACAGGGAAAGAGATTAAATACATTAGAATTAATTGCACAACAGTCTCAAGCTTGCAAATCTGCAATAACATTTTTTTTTTACTTTTCATTTCTGTGCTATATTAATATTGGGAATCAAGGAATTAATACATATCAGGCCACCCACATGGACTATACAGTTTCTTCATTCATTTTTATTGATGTTTGGATTGCAGGCCCGATCGCATATCGGATGTCTAAACACTAATTGATTGATGTTTAAACACCATGGCCCCTATTCAGGTGAGCAATTGTTTTTTACTGCGCCTGTAATGTAGTCTGTAAACTATTTTGCTATTAAATTGGCGTCTTTTAGCGAGCCGCAAATGATCTACGAGTTAGAAGCTGAAAATCCCTGTGGTCACTAAAATCGTAACTTACAACCCATCTAAGCCTTCGATCTTTTAAGGCCGCAAATGTTGCAATCTCTAGAATAGCAAATCGCTATTCACAACCACAGCTCTCCAGAACACCCCTCTCACACATACAAATTACACCAATGTAACCGATCCCTCCAAGGTCCTACAAAGGCATCAAAATGTATTTATTTTTTCTAATTACAAAGTAGATATATGTTTTTTTTCTGATTAATTATGCTTTTAGTCAGACTCATGAGCGCGATTCAATTGCAAGCCTGCATCTTGCAGGATACAGGCCATATGTCTGCGGGCATGGTGCGGGCTCCCTCTTCTCAATCGTCTCTGATTCCAGAGCTATTCAATTGAGCAAGGGCGCAATTTACGTGCCGAGGCCTCAAGCCCGTAAACCCCTCCCACGGCCGCAAATTGTTAATGGGCTGGCCGAGATGCAATCCGGCGTTACGATCCAATCACGGTATAACGTAGTGTGACACAGGCCTCTCAGCCAATAGAAAGTGGTCTAGCCGCAGATGATTAATAGAGGGAGATTATAAAGTTGAGTTCCACACGCCCATGCGTTGACTGTGTTGTATTTTTTTTCGAGGTAGCACGCAGGTCCCGGAGTTGGAGGTTTTCTAGTGAGAGTGAGTAGGTGAGTTGTGAGAGCAGTATATTGCGGTTTTGTTTATTTCTATTCGTCTAATTCGGAATTTACACATAATCCTTGATTACACATATAGCAATACACATAAATGAAAGAACACACATAGATACACATAGAGGTCACTCCATACACACATTGAATGCATGTCAGAAAAGTTATAAATTGATTTGCCGGTCAATGAGTAAAATAAGTATTTGAAAGCTTCGACTTGGTTGCAAACCCTTGTTGACAATCCCAGAGGTCAGACGTTTCTTGTAGTTGGCCACCAGTTTTGCACACATCTCAGGATGGATTTTGGCCCACTCCTCTTTGCAGATCCTCTCCAAGTCATAAAGGTTGATGTTTGTCAATCGAACGTTCAGCACCCTTCACAGATTTTCTATGGGATTCAGGTCTGGAGACTGGCTAGGCCACTCCAGGACTTTAATGTGCTTCTTCTTGAGTCCTTTGTTGCCTTGGCTGTGTGTTTTTGGTCAGTGTCATGCTGGAATACCCATCCATGACCCATTTTCAATGCCTTGGCTGAGAGAAGGAAGTTTTCACCCAAGATTTGACTGTACATGGCCTCATCCATCGTCCCTTTGATGAGGTGCAGTTTCCTGTCCCATTAGCAGAAAAACAGCCCCAAAGCATAATGTTTCCACCTCCATGTGTGACGGTGGTGATGGTGTTCTTGGGGTCATAGGCAGCATTCCTCCTCCTACAAACACAGCGAGTTGGGTTGATGCCAAAGAGCTCGATTTTGGTCTCATCTGACCACTACGCTTTCACCCAGTTTTCCTCTGAATTATTCAGATGTTCATTGGCAAACTTCAGATGGGCCTGTACATGAGCTTTCTTGAGCAGGGGGACCTTGCGGGCACTGCAGGATTTCAGTCCTTCACAACATCCTCCCTTGTAGTTCTGGGCTGATTCCTCAGCGTTCTCATGATCATTTAAACTCCAAAATGTGAGATCTTGAATGGAGCACCAGACCAAGGGAGAATTACATTTTTTTTGGTGTTTCTTCCATTTGCGAATAATCGCACCAACTGTTGTCACCTTCTCACCAAGCTGCTTGGTGATGGTCTTGTAGCCCATTCCAGCCTTGTGTAGGTCTACAATCTTGTCCCTGACATCCTGGGACAGCTCTTTGGTCTTGGCCATGGTGGAGCGTTTGGAATCTGATTGATTGATTGATTGCTTCTGTGGACAGGTAAAGAGTTGAGATTAGGAGCACTCCCTTTTAGAGAGTGTTCCTAATGTCAGCTCGTTACCTGTATAAAAGACACCTGGGATCCAGAAATCTTGCTGATTGATCAAATACTTATTTCACTCATTGACCTGCAAATCAATTTATAACTTTTTTGACATGCATTTTTCTTTTTTTTTTTTTTTTTTGTTATTCTGTGTCTCACTGTTAAAATGCACCTACTATTAAAATTATAGACTGATCATTTCTTTGTCAGTGGACAAACGTTCAAAATCAGCAGAGGATCAAATACTTTTTTTCCTCACTGTACATATACAGAAAAACTTTATTTTATATTATTTTAGGGATTTAAATGGAGGGAGGAGAGAGGAGGGGAGATGAGTAAAGGGGCCGGGAGGAGAAGATGAGGAGACTGTAGGAGGAGAGAGAGGAGAGAGAGGTGGCCCTGGGAAGTGGTGAAGGAGAGGAGGAGGAGGTTGAGTAGATTGAGGAGGAGGTGGCGAGGAGGAGGAGGTGATGGGGGTGGAGGAGGAGGAGGGGGAGGAGGTGGTTGAGGAGTTGGAGGAGGTAGAGAGTGGAGGAGAGGAGTGGATAGGAGGAGGTGGGAGGGGGCAGGGTAGCCCTAGGAAGAAGCACATTCAGACCAGGGAAAGAGGGGCCTGATCCCAGGGAGGTGGTAGTTCGGGGGAGGGACAGGCCTCAGGGACAGATGAGGGAACTCTGGATCCCCGTCCACAGTTGGGAGGGCAAGAGGCTAAGGGCAAGCACAGGGCCCACAATTACACACACCAGGAGAATGTAGTCCTCCTTGGTGCAATCCATGGCCACACCGTGATCCTTGCGGGGGGAGGAAAGGCAGGCCAGGGCCTAGTGCCCAGGCAGGGAAGGAGGTAACGGGCGAGGTAACAGCTGTGGGCACAGTGGAAAGGGATGTGAAATCTGTCAAGCACCGTTTTGGCCATGGACCTTCTCAGCCAGGTGCCCGCCGCATGTTGTATGTCATTGTTGTATGACATACAACAATATGCCACCACATGTACATCACACACACTACACATGTACATAATGACCAACAAGGACACTGACATGTCATCTCTATGGAAGTAACAAGGGGTAGATGGATGCGTCATTAAATCCACGAAGCTGACAAAACACTGTCATTCTTGGGCACAACAACAGTAATCAACCAATATAGAGTCCATGTATTGGTGTGCCCACTGCAGGGTATGCAGTTACAGACCTCAGCCAGGATAAAGATAGCCTTAGGAGCCAAGAACAATCAAGATCAAAAACCAAAGAATCAATCACATCTAACAAATGTTAGCTAATCTGGGTTGCAATTAGGAGAATCATCCAGGTTCAAGCCTAGATGTCAGATAGTTAGGAATGAACACAAAACAATGTATTATTTATCACACTAATAACATATACCTTACTTTTCTCTCTTTCAGCATCAAGGAGGTCTGGGTCCAGTGGTGAGCCAGAGGCGGGGGGCGTCGGCTCCATTGAAGCAGGAAGTCGAGGAGCAAGCCCCTGCCCAGCAGGAACCGGCGCAGGAGGAGGAAGAAAAAAGAGGAGCCGAGGGCGCTGCCCTGGTTTGGAGGAGGAGGATGTCCTCTTTGGGGTCACCAGCAGGACCAGCAGTCACACCGCCGGGATTTGATACCACTATCCCCCTCCTCCAGAGACACAACATCTCACCAAGGCCCTCCTACTGGAGGGACCAACTGGGCTGGTCCCCACCTCTTACTCCACTCAGCAGTGCATCCGACTCACCAGGCCACGCCCCAGAAGCCTCCATCCCCAACACGGGGCCCTTATGCGGCAGCAGATAGAGAGTCTCGGGGGATCAAGGCCACAATATCTGCTAATCATATGGAGGCCATGTGCAGCCTGGCAAGCCAATGCAGGTGCTGGCGGGGCCCTGTGGCTAGAAGGAGGAGGACCTAGGGGCAGCGCATATGTCTGTGCCTTCTCAACAGCACTCCTCAGGGGCAATCTATTGATCCAAATGTTAACCTAATCTAACCTGGCTACAGAGTCTTGGATCTTGGCCTATGTGATGGTGATATTTTGTATGCAGATGGCTACCTTCCATCACATGGTCCATGATCCGCTTCTCTTAGGATTCTGTTTAACATTTCATTAATTGATGGTCACTGAGGAATGCTGTAGAGGAGATGCTGCAGTCCCTATCTTTTTTAAGGCCTAATTTTGTATGTGTTATGTTTTTGTTTTAGGTACAATTCAGGTCCATGAAGGCATCTTCTGCATGTGCAAGCATTGTGAAGGAAATGTATGAGGTTTAAGGTTTTCCCAGTGTCCACAGATCCTTGGGTCTGATGTTAGTAACATTGAATCTGGCTTCTGTCCTTTGTGTCCTCTATGTATTAATTAGTGTTTTCCCCTATTGCTGATATCATGGTTATCCTTTACCATGTGCTAACAGCTGTATAACTGATGATTGTGATATCAATGTTGATGAACAATATCATATTGCGAAGGTGATAGTACACCTTGACCACTGACGCTGGTCACAGCTAAGCATTTATTGTGAGATGACACATCATTATTAATGTTCATGGTCAGTGAGTTATCCAGAGAACTAGCTAATGGTTAGTAATGCTTGCCGATGGGAATCAGGTGAGTTGGTATATTGTTACAGTTACAGTATTTAGCACTGTACTGTACATGCATGTTTATTTATTTTTTTGTCTTTTCTGCCTTTTTTGTTTTTGACCACTTTTTTAATGACTTTTTGTTTTGTCAACACACTTTATGTGTTAAACTAGATTGAATTACACAGTCCAGAGGTTTAAGCATCTGTTTCATTGAGCAGATCTAGACAAGTTGTAAGTGCTATGCACATTAATGGTTTCTTCAATTTAATGGAGGGATTTCTGATGATCATTTCTTTCATCTGATTCGGTTTTAGTGGTGTAGTGACCACATGTGACCCTGGTAGGTGCTATGCATCATGCTTACTCTAGACTATTACATTACCCTCTTTAGGTATCTCCTTTTTCCCAACAATAGCCATGTAGGGCCACTGTAGATGGGCCTGTCATACCAGAGAGGTCAGACAAATAACTGTCCACTAGAGAAGGAACTGCCAACCTACTCCAGTATCTTTGGCATGCAAACCTTGTGGATAAGCACAGACAGAGACATAAGTAAGTGTGCTGTAGTCCATAGGGTCACAGAGAGTCAGAAACAACAGAAGGACTGAACAACCAAATGTGAAATGTTCCCCTGGTACTTGATATATGCCATGTGGTGGTGTAATTTGTCCACTATTTGTTTTACCAATGTAGATGTGATGAGTGAGATGTATATGAGATGATCTTTGTATTTTTAAGGTTCACATTAGAGCATCTGTGAGTGAGAAAGGGTTAATATGTCAGCAATTTCCATGTATTTGTGTTGCATTTTACTGAGGTAGTGTGTCTTTAATAGCTTTCAGCATCTTGCAGCATGACTTTTCATATTGTCATATGCATGACCATTACAACCTATGAGGAAAATAAAAATAAAAATGTTTTCAATATTTGATAGTTGGGAGTTATTGTGCAAGTAATTGTAATGCCTTACATTGCTTTTCCCATGTTTTAAAGTCCATTGGTGTGTTTTTATTGTGATTTGCAGTGTTCCAATTTGGAAGCCATAAGCTTTGGGCCGATATTTGCCCTTAGCAGGCTTGACTGTGGGTGCGGTCTTGAGCGAGTTTTGCAATTGAATAATGATTTGCGATTTTAGTGATCGGAACTCTTGCGTCCGTGAAATATCAAAGGCTTCAATGGACTGTAAGTTACAGTTTTAACAGCCGCAAGGATTTAAAGGCCGTAACGCGTAACCCGTTTGGAGCCCGCAAAAAGACATCAATTGAATAGCAAATTAACTTACGGCCTCACATACGGGCTCCAGTAACTTATGATTGCTCAATTGAATCGGGCTCATAGTTTTCAGAAATATATGTTTTTCAGTGTGGAGTAGAAAGACCACACAAACCCAACCAAATATTAAAATCTGTTTTTTAAATGAGAATTACAGTGTGCGTGATTGAATTAATTTCTATCTCACAAATGAATTTGCATTTTCACTACTACACAAATAAAGAAAAGTAACCCATGTAAAATTAAATAATTTCTGAAAGTACATTTTTTTTCTTTTTCAATTCACTACAAACCGATTGTCCATTCGCTGCAAAGAATAAAAAAAAAGAAACCAGAAATACGAAAGTATGAGATATTCAGATTGATCCAGTTCACAGCATGTTAGTAGATTAGTAAAATCCCCTATTTAAGGCTTAATAACGCGGGCTACAAAAGTACTTGCTGTCAATCATTCAAGGTCTCTGCAGTGCTTCTAAATAGAAGCAGTGTCTATGGTTTGCAGTGTCATGCTGGGTTATTTAGACGCTCTTAGATTATGCTAAATGTGCAAGTTGCTAAAGAAATGTAAATAAATATTTATATATATTTATATATATATATATATATATATATATATATATATATATATATATAGAGAGAGATAGAGAGAGAGAGAGAGAGAGAGACAGACAGAGAGAGACAGAGAGAGAGAGATTAAACAAAATTATTCCAAAATTGCTGATTCCAGGTAATGAAAAGATATACAGTAGATCACACACACTAATTATTTCTCCACTATTTCTTACTAACTTTTTTGCCTATGATGTTTCTAAAAAAAAAGAGATAAACTATAATTGCTACCTACATCTATAACATCATCTTTAAGATAACTATTAATAAATAGTGTACCAGAGTATAACAAGATTTAGTTTTTTTGTTTATATCGTTAAAGGGACATTTAACATACTATATCATACATTGCGGTCCTTGCTAATTCAAACTTACAGAAAACACAGAGCCTGATTAAATTTGAAGCCCGCATCTCACGGTAGATAGCCTGTATATCTGCGGGCATGCTGCGGACTCGCAGTATGCTACAATTCCGGTGCTATGCAATTGCACCAGCCCGCAAGTTACGGGCCGAAAGCCAAAACCATAAACCATGCACTCGTATGTAGCAGTTCTGGGCAGGAATATGATCAATTAAGCAAGACTGTAACCACCCATTTCGAAACAGCCAATAGAAAATGCGACCATCATCATAATGTGATCGGACTGGCAAAACTGCAAACTACTAAATAATAAAAGTGAATGTTGATACTGTTCTAGTCCATGTGGGTGGCATAATATGTATTAACTCATTGATTTCAGTGATCGATATAGCCCCGAAATGACACATAAAAATTTATGTTTTATTGCCGATTTGCGAGCTTCAGACTGTTGTGCAATACATTCTAATGTATTTCATCACTTTTCCCGTCATTTACAGTGCAGTATTAATTTTACAGGGCTATGGACAGGTGTTAAACCCCCTTGCGGGTCCTCTGTAGCACTTATAGGATTTTATCTTACATTTGCCATTTACAGGTGTGAAAACATTTACGGGCTTGGGGAATTGGAGCAATTGAATAGCGATTTGTGATTTTAGAGATCATAACTCTTGCCGACAGGAAAGATCAAAGGCTTTGGGAGGCTGTAAGTTCTGGGTCTAACAACTGCAAAGTTTTCAAGCCTGTAATACGTAAACCTTTTGGAGCCCGCAAAAAGACGCCAATTAAATTGCAAATTAATCTACGGCTTCACTTACTGGCACCAGTAACGACTGCTCAATTGAATCAGGCTCACTATCTGTGCAAAGATCATATGACGTGCAGGTCTTCTCCAGGTTATGATGGTTCTGATTTGAACGCCTGGTGTATTTCATGTGCATGCCCATTGTGAACAACCAATTCTCGTTGTGGAGGCCTGAGTTCATTGTGTAACAGGCCATGCCTAGCACCATCAACCTCGGTCCAGAACAGCCCAGAAATGGGAGACACCAGCAATAAGCGCAGCATACCGCTCTGCTTGCTCCTACGCTGCCCCTGGGGACTCTGAGGGTACGAGAGCCCAATGACAGAGAGCTAGGCCCAGCCAATTGGATGAGTCGGTGGAGGGCTTCATCATACACTTAATACACAACATGTATACCCTTCGGTATAACTTCTCATATAAATACTTTCAATTGAACTATATTGATATTGGAGTTTTTTCATTATACTTTTTAAAGGATCAAAGTCATATACACTAGCTATATGCACAGTTCATCATGGATCCAACTTACATAGAAGTCCGACTTAAGAATGGTTTCAAGAACGGATCTCGTTCTTAACTCGGGGACTACCTGTATATGGTATGCTGTATGTATTTTATCTCAGTGATTGGCCGGCATAACTTGTGCAGCAATGTAAATGCTAAATTATCAAGGACAAGTTCATACACTAACACCCCTTCCAACATTTCACTCAAAATAAACATACTTTGGTCCTCTCTGTTCCTTCTGGACTAGACAGCAAAACATCAGGAGTAAGAAGCTTGAGTTAAGACTAATATGTAGGTATTTGCCTCTAAATGTCTGACTGCCCTTCAAAAGAGGTATATTTGAAATGTTAGGTGGAACCTGGGAATTGGCCCTTAAAAAGGGAACTGTTCATTTAAAATAGGGCATTTAGGACAAAGTATTCAGTTATAAATTCAAAGCATTGGTGTCAAAGCTTATACCTTCATTAAAAACACATTTTTAAATAATTGGTTCTATATAAAACAAAGAAAAATGGGTTTTCCATTTAAATCTCTTAATCATGTCAAATCTTATATTGAATATTGTGAATGAACCAATTCCCAGCAAATCTTGCCCAATTACCTCCTTCTTTATGGCATCATTAACAGACCTAAAGTAACTATGGATCAAGAATAATTTGCAATTATCGAGAAGACAAAAAAATATAGTTTGATGTCAATAATGCTATATTTAGGGAAATCATGAGTGCTTTTGCCAAATTTAGGAAGCACATCTTTCAATTAACAATAATTTATTACTAAGATCTCATGAGCAACCAACCAATGAAAAGCATTTATGAGTATTGATAATAAGATAGACCATACGTCTGTCCTAAACTGTACCTCAAGCAGTCAGCTTTATATCTAATGTTTGGACTCTACACCTATTCATTTTCTGATGCATTTTAAATTGTCTATCGAAAAGTCTGTACAAATTGTACATTCAAACCAATTGTTTATTTACAGCCTATTGCTTGAAACATTGAATATGTTGTACTCAAATCCACACTAGACCATGAAATAATTTTATTTTTGCTTTTGGATCTGTACACAATGAGCTACATAAATACAAGAATGTAGATTCAAAAGATTATTTTTTTTAAAAATTGGCAGTAGAGTCAAAGCTAAACAAAGAAAGCCACATAAAAATAAAGCTTGTGCTAGAAATACGACTACATTACGGCTGAATCAAACACAGTTGAATAGGTAATGTGAATTATTCATTCATTTCAGCCAGTAACATAGTGACCTTTTTTCACTGCAAACATTGGTTCACTTTAGGTAAAAAAAATTAAGAAATTATAAAACTTGGAAGCCTTGTGGATTAAGTTACATTTGCAAAGGATATCTTTGTATAGCACCTATTAGTGCAACCACAAACTTATTTTTTTATTCAACAAATTAGCGTCATAATGAGGTTTGAATGGAGACGTAGTGTCTACAAGGCGTCCCAGGGGAATGGGGATCCCCTCACTACTGGGCAACGAGCCGAACTGTGCCGTACTGTTTAATGCAAATGTAAACAAAGGAAAATGAGAGATTCTCCTGAATCAAGAGGCCAGAATTTATTTTGAATGAGTTGCCAGAGACTCGTAGTCTGGTCTCACAACAGTACCTTTCATTGTAAGGAGCTTTGAAGATTAATTTACATGCAGGAAATTCATTAAAAAACAAAACTTAAAGCGAAAACATTTCTTATCAGATAAGCCTTTTACTCATGATTGAACAGTGAAATTATTTGATGACTATTCTTACAGTGGCCTGTTTTTGAATGTGATGGCGCAGATGCCAATAGTAACGAAATGTGTTCTGGTATATAAGTTACTGTAGCATATACTGTGATGGTTCTATGGTTAAAAATGTAATCAAAATACATGAGTCAGAATACTTACAGCTGGCTCGAACATTACTCCAGGCTGGAACATGAACTCTTGACCATAATTTATCTACAGATAATCTATTGTTATACAGTATATGTTACTAGCACTTAATGACTTAGTAATTGTTTTAATTGTTTTAAAAACAATTTAAAAAAAAGAAATTCAGTTACAAACCACAAATAGATAAATAAGAACAAGTAACATACCAATGATCAAGAGAAACAATAGTATTTCAGTGATAATAATTATAAAACAATTGCACTCATATCACATGCCAGCAAGCAAAGCAAGCTTGACTTGGACAATATGTGGACCTGGAACTACCAGAGGTGCAATCAGAGGAAGAGGCACAAGAGATCAAATTGCCAATGTCTGATGGATAACAGAGAAAGCAAGAGAGTCACAGAAAAACATTGACTGCTTCATATATAATTCTAAAGCCTTTGACTGTGTGGATCACAACAAAATGTGACAAGTTCTTAGTGCCTCCTGAAGAACCTGTATGTGCACCAAGAAGCCATGGTCAGAACTGTACTTCGAAAAAGTATGCAGCAAGGTTGTATACTGTCACCTTATTAATTCAAGTTATACGTAGAGTACATCATGCCTACGGCTGGGCTGGATGAATCCAAAGCCAGAATCAATATTGCTAAAATAAATATCAACAACTTCAGATATGCAGATGATACTCTGATGGCTGAAAGTGAGGAAGAATTAAAAGACCTATTGATAAGGGTAAAAACAAGTGCAAAACCTGGCCTGTTGCTCAACGTTAAAAAGATGAAGATCATGGAAAATGGTAATCTCAGTTCCTAGCAAATAGATGTGGAAGAAGTGGAGGCAGTGACAGATTTTATTTTCCTTGGATCCAAGATCTCTTCAGATCGTGACTGTAGCCATGAAATTAAAAAGATGTTGGCTTCTGGGGAGGAAAACTATGGCAAACTTGGACAAGCTAGTAAAAAGCAAAGATATTACACTATCATCAAAGGTCTGCATAGTTAGAACTATGGTATTCCCAGTAGTAACATACGGATGCGAGAGCTGGACCATAAAGAAGGCTGAGAGCCGTAGAATTTACACATTTGAATTGGGGTATTTGGACTGCAAGAAGATCCAATAAATCAGTACTTCAAGAAATCAAGACAAACTGTTCACTGGAAGGTATGATCATTTGGCTCAAGTGCAAATATTTTGGCCATATCATGAGAAGTCAGGATTCCCTAGAGAAGACTCTGATGCTGGGAAAGATTGAAGTCACACAAAGAAGGGCACGGAGATGCATAGATGAGGTCACTTAAGCAAAGAACATGGGCTTGATTGAGCCCAGAGGGGCAGTGACTGACAGATGTACCTGTGCTACGATCCATAGGGTCACTAAGAGTCAGACACAACTAAACAACTAAAAAACAACATAGAAAATCAGTTACAGACAAAACTATCTTCAGGATGAGGTCCCAACGCAATAGCAGGGATTAAAATAACAGTTTATCTCTTATAGCACTCAAATTGCATGTTAAGGAACCAAATTGTAAATGTGCCATAGCAAATGAGTTCCTTTAAGCTATGCCTTTTTCTTTAGTCAAATAGTATTTATTTATAATATATCAACATTATATAATTTAACACCCCCTGTAATGTTGCTGTATATATACAAACATATGGTTTCCTATGATCTCTCCCACAAATAATTGAGTTGTTTAAACTCTTTTCTTTTCATATATGGAATTTAAATATTTGATATGGTGACATAACTAGGATATGACAAGGATGTTGATCTTTATTTTTCCTAGAAGTCTGCATGTGGGATATTTTTTTAATATTGGATTACTACCACAAACTGTCACTGGTAACATCAGAATGTAAAGCAATGCTGACAAAATGATATATCAGCTGTCAAACATTTAAATAATAATTTCCATGTCTATTCTGTATACATATCATCAGCAAAAGCCTCCTACCAATGCACAGTGGGATATTTATTTCGAATTGCGATGTGTATGTGAACCTTCCCATCTGGTATGTGCAAAAAGGCAAGGATAACATATTGCTGTGCAAGCATGCAAACCATCAAACCTGCTATAATTTAAATAGTATTTTGCAATATTACTGTGATTTACTTATATTACCGTTAACATTTATTTTAGGAATTATAACAGAATAAAGTTATTTTTTATTATTGAATGTGTAAGTAAGAATTTAAGTCATTTAATCATTTGAATTTGGAGAACTTAATATAGGATTTTTACGATATGATAGCTTTAATAGTATCAAACACAAGTTACAAACATGATGCAGACACAAATTAAATATGGGACCACTGAAATTCCATTTTTTTCCTACAAAATGGTTGTAGAAAGTTATCTATCTATCTATCTATCTATCTACCTATCTATCTATCTATCTATCTATCTATCTATCTCTCTATCTATCTATCTATCTATCTAGAGATAAATGTATAATTTAAAATAAAACAGATTACTTCCAAATAAAAAATAATATATAATAGATGACTTAGTTAATTCATTTGTGCTGCTGTGGAAGCTATAATTTTTGTTTCTGATGAACTACAATGGGTGGCAGGAGGCCTTGAGAGATGCTTTCAGCTTATGCAGTGTAAAAGTATCAATCCTTACTGATAGAGCCATAATGGAAATAATGGAAATATTATTAGATTGCAAGGACACACCTTGCTGAGAAAGCAGCAAAGACAACCATCTAAAAGAAGGCATTGGATGCCCACAGTAAAGAATCAATAATATAGTTGTCGTACTGCCAGTTTGTGTGTAACGCTCGCAAAATTGCGACTCGGTCTATGCACAAATTGCAAGTTGAATCGCAAATTGAGACTTCCAGCCCGCAAGTACCTTAGCAGAATGCCAAAATCGTAAATCATGCTTCTTTGGGCCTTTTTAAATTCCAAGCCCTTAGTTACAATGCCTGAGGTTGTAAGTCTGCGGCCGTGAAAATAGCAACAGTTACAGAACGATTAAAATGACTCAAGTTTGCAAGTACATGGCAGAAAGCATTTCAGGACCTGATCAGGATAAATAAGCAAGACGCGTAACTTACTGCGTAGACAGAGCCAAACCTTTAACTTGATGCAAAGTGCAAGTTGCAATCAGACTCACAATCCAGAAATGTGTGGAGAGGAAGGGAGAGAAGGATAGGAAGGGAGAGAGAAGGAGGGAATGAGAGAGAAGGAGAGGGAAAGAGAGAGAGTGAGAAGGAAAGGTAGAGAAAGAGAGAGAGTGAGTAGGAGAGGGAGAGAGAGAGAGGAGGAGCGGAAGAGAGATAGATAAGGATGGAGGGAGAGAGAGGAGAGAGAAGGGAAAGAGAGGGAGGGAGAGAGGTATAGAGAAGGAGAGAGAGAGAAGGAGGGGAAAGAGGATGAAGGAAGGAGAGAGAAGGAGAGAGAGAGAGGGAGGGAGGGAGGGCGGGAGAGAGGGCACAAGGAGAGAGAGAGGGAGTACAGAGAGAGCGAGTGAGGGCGCACAGAGAGAGAGAAAGGGTGCACCGAGAGAGGGCGCACACAGACAGAAGACACAATTTTTAAGCACAGTATTATACCATCATTTATGACGGGCAAACAACTAGTTATAGTATATTTTACACGTTTTATTATCAGTGTGCATGGTGCATGAAATCTAGTGTATATGGCATGTATATCTGTCATATGATTTGTATATTTTCAAATCAAAGGTGACATTTATAATATTTTTTTTTTATATTCAGTAAGAAAGTACAAAGATGGGATACTGTCTAAAGTGTGTACATAGCTTTGCCGCACAGGGACTATGGCCTTGAATACATGGCACTTGTAACATTATTATGTGTGAAAACCTTGGTACAAATTACAAAGCTATTACTTGACATGCATTAAAGAACCTAAAGTGTAACTGTTTGCAACTGCAACCCATGTGTCTTGTTACAGTCCATCCTAGCCTTATTTTAATATAGTATGCTTAAAGGAAGGCTAACAATTCCTCTTAAAATTATTTTAAATGGATTGATGCTTAAGAAATGAACTTGCGGCCATTCTCGTTTGCATGCCCAGACAACAGCACCCCAAAAAGACAAATGAGAAATGGTTAACGCACTCTGTATCTTAGCTTATGTTTCAGATCTAATGTGGAGATGATGATCTTATGATCTGACCGCAAAATACAGTAAAACATTTTTGTGATGTCAGACTATCATTATTTGTTAATACTCTTCTATGCAAGGACATATTTAGGTTTTATAACAGTACAATACCACATGTTGTTACAAAAGGAGGAGGTCAATGCTCCTGATTGAGATGAGTAACCAGTCATAGGTTGGAGAAGAAGGCTGTGTGTCGTGGTGAAAAATGAAGTACGTCAGTTGATACTTTATTTTTAAGTTTGAGGACAATTGAGTGGCTTAAAACTCTGGGGGAGAGACACAGAGCGGTAGGGACTAGGGAGATCAAAGGAGCTGAAACAACAAGGTAGACATGTTGTAGACCTAGACTCGTAAAAGGTTATTAGAAAGCTGGAGCTCCTGAGTAGACCAAATGGAGAGGTTTTGGGCACGCTATACTAGGTCCACTTAAACATTTGCTTCCATCACACATCTATCACCTCTCATATTTTCTTTGAACTATGTCCACATTCTAAAATTGCCACATATATATGCTGACACATAAGTTTATGTGTGTCCGAAATTGTAAACTACATATAGACAGAAAAGTAATTACCACTTCAGCCCCTTAAAATGTGCTTCACTGGACCATTTACAGCCTTATTAAATTGCGATTCGGCCAATTCTAAAGGGCTCTATATAACCACAGAGCATATTTTTTTTAAATAAGTTTTAGTTAGTGAAGACCTTGCGTTTGGATAGAAGTTCACTAACTAAAAACTTCTGTAAAAAAAATATGCTCTGTGCTTATATAGAGCCCTATTCAATTGGCCGAATCACAATTTAATAAGGCTGTTAGTTCCTACTCTCATGTTCCCCTTGCTAAAATTACCTAACATTACCAGAAACATTTACACATTTTGTGAATATGCCCCTTGCACCCCAACCCTAATAACATGTTATCCTTCTTGGCATAGTCAGAACTATACCACTGATTCTATAAATGTAGGTGCTCTAATAAAATACACTGATTTTTGACATTCACTCTAAAAATGTTATTAATATGTGTATTTTCTTACTTCTTATTACTTCTAATGCTGGATAGGTAACTGTTGAAATAATGTAGATACAATTATAATATCATTTGCAATGTTTATTTTACATAAAAACTTGTTCAGCACAACATGTGGAAACAGAAGGTCAGAAGGTGGCATATCTCAGTGGGTTTTTTAAATAGGTTTAAGAATCTTAATCTCTGCAGGCTATGAAAATCCATGATCATTTCCAGCCTTTTATCAAAAAAGCTTAGTTAAGCATCTTTTGGCTCAGCAGGAGCAACTGACAGCTCTACAAAGTAATATCAAGATCTGCAGCATTACGTCTTGAAGTATAGTATTATATATACTTTACACATTTAAATACCTGTTTCCAATGTAATGAAAAGATAGTTTTGCTGCACTATATACAAAGATTTTTAAGCGTTTTATTTGTAAAATATTTGTTATTATTTTAATGTAACATTCCTAGTCGTTAAGCTACAGATTAAATACAGAAAATAATTAGACATATAGGGATATAATATTTTCCATCTAAGACGTCAATCTTCTTAGTACTATCCTTTTAGAGAAAAACATTAATTTTACTCTTAATGAATGCCCATTGAATCTTAATGCCGTTGTTAATAGGATCCAAAGCAAATTGTTTTGGTCCTTTTGGTTATTTATTTATTTATTTATTTCCCAATTGTATTGCCCTTTCATCCAAAGTGCGTTCAACCATTGAAGTTGTTTTAAGCATGTTAATCTTTATCTTTGTTTGAACTTAATTTCTGTACAGCGCTATGGAATATGTCGGTGCGTTATAAATAAACTATAATATTAATAATAATAATAATAATCTGTCTAAGGTTTTCTGTGATTTTTAAGCAGAGCACCGAGCAGTATAGGATTGTCCTAGAGATGAAAGGAATCACAGTACAGCGAGTTAAAGAAGCATTTAAAAAAATGACAGTATTATCTGGCATGGTACATCTGGGTACAACAGGATATGTGGCAGAAGGCTAAGAGTAGAGTTATTTATTGCTGAGGAAATGCTAAATCAGTGCAATGGGAATGCAATGACACAATAAGGAATTTTTGATGGTGCAACGGTGATCAGATAAGGAAAGTCTAAATTAGTGTCATTCCAAGCAGGTGCTGCTAATGATCTTGTGTGTTTCTATAAAAAGAGAATAATCTGGGGTGGGCGCTAGAGGAGCTGGGGTGGGGTATATTGCTTGGTGTCTTCAGGAGTGGGGAGTGCAACTGCAGGATAACTTGTTAGAGAAGGAGTAAAGGAACAAGTTAGAGACAGAAAGAGAGAAAGAACAATGAGAAAAGAGATGGTAATAAAAGGGATGTGCACATGAATGTGGGAGGGCCTGGGTTAATTATACATGCTGTGAGATGCATCTTTAATAATACATTTCTATCAGACAAGGTATAATAAACCATGTTATAATAACAGTAAAATATTGTAAATATAGTTGAGTCTCTAATGTGAGATATATAGTTGTGCTCAAAAGTTTGCATACCCTGGCAGAAATTGTGAAATGTTTGCATTTATTTAGAAAATATTACTGATCATGCAAAAAAATGTCTTTTTTTGAAGGATAGTTATCATATGCAGCCATTATCACATAGTTGTTTGGCTTCTTTTTAAATCACAATGATAACATAAATCACCCAAATGGCCCTGATAAAAAGTTTGCATACCCTTAGTTCTTAATACAGTGTATTGCCCCCTTTAGCATCAATGACAGCGTGTAGTCTTTTGTAATAACTGTCTATGAGGCCCCTAATTCTTGCAGGTGGTATAGCTGCCCATTCGTCTTGGCAAAATGCCTCCAGGTCATGCAAAGTCTTTGGTCGTCGTCGAGTGGCTCCATAATATTAAGGTCAGGAGACTGTGATGGCCACTCCACAACCTTCACCTTTTTCTGCTATAACCACTGGAGAGTCAACTTGGCCTTATCATTATGATTTAAAAAGGAGCCAAACAATTATGTGATAATAAATGGCTTCATGTGATCACTATCCTTCAATAAGAGAATTTTTTTGCACAATCAGTCATATTTTCAAAATACCGTATATACTCGAGTATAAGCCGACCCGAGTATAAGCCGAGGCACCTATTTTACCATAAAATACTGGGTAAAATGAGTGACTCGAGTATAAGCAGAGGGTGGGAAATATGCTGGCCCCTGTGTCCCTCTTGTGCCCTCTGTGTCCCCCCTCTCTCTCCCGTGTCTCTTCTCCCCTCTTCCTTCCCTGTGTCTCTTCCCCCCTCCCTTATCACCCTCCTCAACCCCCTCCTCATTCTCAACCTCCCTCCTCAACCCCACTCCTCATCCTAAACCTCCCTCCTCATCCTCAACTTCCTCCTCATCCTCAACCCCCTCCTCATCCTCAACCCCCTCCTCAACCTCCCTCCTCATCCTCAACCTCCCTCCTCATCCTCAACCCCCTCCTCAACCTCCCTCCTCATCCTCCCTCCTCATCCTCCCTACTCAACCCCCCTCAACCTCACTCCTCAACCCCCATCCTCATTCTCCCCCTCAACCCCCCATCCTCATCCTCAACCCCCATCCTCATCCTCAACCCCCCTCCATAACCTCAACCTCCCTCCTCATACTCAACCTCCCTCCTCATCCTCAACCCCCTCCTCATCCTCAACCCCCTCCTCAACCTCCCTCCTCATCCTCAACCTCCCTCCTCATCCTCAACCCCCTCCTCAACCTCCCTCCTCATCCTCCCTCCTCATCCTCCCTACTCAACCCCCCTCAACCTCACTCCTCAACCCCCCATCCTCATTCTCCCCCTCAACCCCACATCCTCATCCTCAACCCCCCATCCTCATCCTCAACCCCCCTCCTCACCCCCCTCAACCTCAACCCCCTCCTCAACCTCCCTCCTCAACCCCCCATCCTCATCCCCCTCCTCAACCCCCCTCAACCTCACTCCTCAACCCCCCATCAACCCCCATCCTCATCCTTAACCCCCCATACTCATCCTCAACCCCACGTCCTCATCCTCAACCCCCCATTCTCGACCCCCCTCACCCCCCTCAACCTCAACTCCCCCTCCTCCTCATCAACCCCCTCCTAACCCCCCCAACCTCAACCCCCCTCCTCAACCTCCCTCCTCCTCATCAACCCCCTCCTCAACCCCCCATGCTCAACCCCCCTCCTCAACCCTCCCATCCTCAACCCCCTCCTCAACCCCCCTCCTCATTCTAAACCCCCCCTAAATACATCCCCATCTACCTTTCCCCTCACTTACCTGCTTCTCATGCGGGCCGGGGTCAAGACGGAAGGAGCAGAGGCCGGAGAAGAAGCAGTTAAGTGAGGGGGAGGTATTTAGAGGGGAGAAAGTGAGGAGGGGGGTTGAGGATGAGGAGGGGGGAGGGAAAGAGACACGGGGGGTTGGAGAGACACAGGGGGGTTAGAGAGACACGGGGGGTTAGAGAGACACGGGGGTTTAGAGAGACACAGGGGGGTAGAGAGACACGGGGGGGGGGGGAAGAGAGACACGGGAGGGGGTTAGAGAGACACGGGGGGAGTGATTCGAGTATAAGCCGAGGGGGGCCTTTTTAGCCTTAAAAAAACGGCTGAAAAACTCGGCTTATACTCGAGTATATACGGTAAATGCCAAAATTTCACAATTTCTGCCAGGGTATGCAAACTTTAGGGAACAACTGTACCTCATGAATGAATCTTCTTTCTTTGGCATTTTTAGAAGTCTTTCTGTTTACTGCTATATTGTGCTTTTTTAGCTACTTGGTTGTTAAATTTAAACCATTATCAGTTGTCTTTAAGTTGGTTCCAAATCACCACTAAATAAAATTCTGTAAAACATGATTGATATCAATAGCTTTACACATGTGCTGAACTCGGCGGTTGTGTGTACTGATTATGATAAATTGCGCATTAGCTGTACCAAAAGCATCACTTAAAGAACCTCTTCACAAGTAATACACCTAGTTAAAATTAAAAAATAAAATACATTTAGATATCATTGGTGTAAGGTGTGTGGTGTTTACATTTCTGGAGCACCATGGTTGCATCCATTGATGCAATGTCCTGATTTTGTCAGTGAGTTGGAAGGGGTGTGTCCATTAATTACAAATGTATCCAGTTATCAAACATAGGCTCTGAACGTCTACTTGAGCCAAACTCCCACACCACTCCCACAACTGATAAGTATAAACACACAACCCCATCATCAAGCTCTTAGGATGTGATATAACAAACATGAAATAGACTCCTGTACTCATAGAGTATTCAAAAATTCACATTTTCCCCCAAAAATTTATGTTTATGGCTTACGCAGCTGCTAATATTATTAATTTGGTACATAGTTGACAATCATCATTTAGTGACAATGTGCCAATGCATGGCACAAAAACATGATTCTATATTTAGTTACTGATTTAATATACTGTTCTCCTTTTATACGTTATATTTTTTATTTATTTAAGTTATATATTAATTGTTTATTTAGTTAATTAATTTAATTTGCATCAGTGTTATACCAAGGCTCATATTTACTTGTATCAATATAGAGAGATGGAAAAGAGTTAAACCATTTGATATATAAATATAATAAAATGCAGCAAATTCTGTGTTTCATTTCCCTAGAAGCAAAAACTCAAACTAAGCATGAAGTGGCAGGAACCCACAGCTAATGGCTTGTAACAAATAAAATAAACATACATTTAATGCAACTCTAAGCAGAAATGTAAAAAAAAATGCAAGTCAAGCAATTTTCTGTACAATAACATAAATTCTTTAATAGAAAAATATTTCCTTTCTTATACAGTATTTTACATAGTTATATTCTGTACATAAGGAGTGCCTAAAATTATTACCAAATATAGTCTTCACTGTATAAATCTGTACACTAATTATTTTTATATCTACAATCTAAAATATTACAAAATGATATGTAAAATAATCATCATATAACAAATTAGCATATGCAGCCAAACAGTGCTGAATATCTCCAGAATTTACATTATAGAAAATGGCTTGTACAATATACAGTTGTCAGAGTGCCCTTTAATAAAAAAATGCCTATTGGGGAGATGGAGTGGATTTACGGTACATCTTTATGAATCATTTAATGTAACATATTTTTACTTAACCATATTAATTACAATTGTATAAATATGTTAATATGTAGATTTTTGAAAACAGAATTCGCATCAACAAATTGTTCAACCAGCATTCATGTTTATTTTAATCTGATTTATTGAATATAAAACAGTACAGATATCCCCATTTGTATTGATGAAATAGTTAAACCAAGGTAGCGTTACTATCTTATTTATAGCAAAGCGTCTATTCCCTTAATGATAACTACTCTTTAAACATTAAATACAATAGAAATTATGGGGGTTATTTTTTAATGTTATATGCTACTAAGTAGGTGACTTTTATTATCAAAGAAGCAAATATTTAAATTAAAATATTTTGAAATTATTCTAAACTAAGCAGCCTTTGCATTAATAAGATAAGTGTGCAATTATGTGCCATTAAAGATCTCTTCTGCATACAAAATAATCTATTTATAATTTTCCAATACAAATTGTGGAAAATCAAGTTTAGAAAGCAGATCCTTATTGGGTGTAGTATAAAGGAGTATGATGATCAAGCACGGCTAAAGTTAGGGATAAAAAGGGAAGTTAAATATCTCCATTTCCAATCGTTTTTTAAAGCAGCTATTTATGTCACTTGATAAACAGATATACATATAAAAGATATACAGAATACATATATATAGAATACAACGGAAGTAATGACATTGTATGCTTTAACTCCATGTACGTCAGCATATTCAACTTATCTCCACATTTAAACATGTCTGACATAAGAAGCTGAGGTTAATCATCAATATAGAGGAATCTTTGGAAGATGATAAAATTACGTTGTGTTTTACTTAATTTTCTATGTTTTCAAAAGGAGCTATTCATATCCTCACTTGATAAACAGACCATTCAAATACATAGGAAGCAATGATATTGTATGCTTTAACTTCATTTAACTCAGCACATCCCCACTTATCCCCACATTTAATCATGTTTGACATAAGAAGCTAAGCTTAAAGGGTCAGTTAATTCAGCACAACTTGGAGCACACCACTGTAACGTGTTCCTAAAAACTTGTTGAAATACTTTTTTGAACTTTTGTAATAGGTGCCTTTTTCCCAGAAAAGAAACATAAATGAAGTGTCTGTTTACATGAGACTCTGACATTCCCCCAGGCAGACTGACAGCATGAGCTCTGTGCAGAAAGAAAAAGAAACAGAGTTAATCCTTCCCAAATTCATCTCAAACTCCTAAATATGTTACTTGTGAGTTAACTAATGGTTGATTACATTCTGAATTCAGAGAAAAATCATAAATCTTGTATTCACTAAGCTTGCACCATCCGGTGTCAGCATGTGTTGTTAATCATGGAACAGTCAGCAGTGTGTTTATAAACAGACCTAAGACTGCAGATTTTTAGTTGTTATCAGTGTAATTAAAAAAAGCAATATATAATTTTAAAATAGAATCTTGTTCTCCTTCACACCATGAATAGAACTTATAGTGAGGTAAATGGTCCTTTAATCAGCAATAGACGATGATAAAATTTGGAAATGACTACATTGCGTTTTACTTCGATTGACATCACTAGCATTTTCTCATCATAAAGGATGACTGCATAATCCAAAACAGCAAATACAATATACTTTTGCATTTTTCATATAATTTGCTTCAGCGGATCCATCACCTGAACGAATTCTACCATGCCACACACTGCTTTTTTTGTTACGATTATTTCAAGACATACTGCTCCATCTTCTGCCTTTGTTGCCTTCACGGCTATCAATTGTCTAGTACAGATAATTAATTTCACATAAAACACACACCATCTAGCACCAGAGCATGCTTGAGAGTTGCATTCCATATGTGGTAAAAATCTACAAGTTTCAATACAAATTTATCAACTAAAAATATTTCAGGATTGTAATTAAATAAATGTATGCCTCAGTAAATCATCAATAGTTGGTTTCCAAGAAGCTTTTATGTTGCATTTCTATATTAGGTGCTAGCAGATTAGAATTCCTATGTCGTTAGAGCATTGCGTTTCTCAAAGGGCATCTACCATCTGTTACTTCCAAGTAGGATTTACGGATTAGCCTGTAATATAATGTACAGCATCTATATTTTCACAGTGATAACGTGCAACCAATTTCAAAGTGAATATTTCAAATTAATTAAATAAAATATAATTGTGTTTTTATATACATACTGTTTTTGCCAAACATATATTTAAAAATCTATTAAATATAATGCCTTACTAAAGATATATATTAAATAATATTTTCAGCCAGGGAAAACAGATGGTATTATATGCTGCACATTTGAACTAAAACACTATTTGACTGAATTGCTTCTTAATTAATTAAATTAATTTCAGCTATTATTACAATATACTTCAAATTTTAAATTAAAACACACTTTTTTAAATTAACTTATCTTATATCTTAACAATATTTTTTTAACAGATGTTAAGGAATACTCAGCTTGGTTTTTATCACTTCCTTCTAATTGCTGTGTATTTTCCTTTTTTTCCCCACTCAGTAGTTTTGAAGAGACTGGTGGGCTCTTGCAAACCATCTGTTTAAGTCTGTGGACCCTGTCTTATGTTAGGCTTCACTGGATTTTAATCTTTTTTCTTATACATTATGGTAATCATGCATTTATTTGCGTTCTTTTCATTCAATATAGTAGAGCAATACTCTAAGGAACTGCCTACATCTGCAACGCACTTGCTCCACTAAAACAATTGCTTTATTAAGATTTTCTTCTTCAATGGTGAGAAACATAGCATATATTAAGGTGTCTTATAGAATAAGGAATATCACTCCATCTGCATCTTTCTTTGAAGATCCCTTAGTAACATTTAAATGTTTGGATTGCAAACATAATTGTTACATGGTATAATTTTTATCTCTAAATGATCAACTAAATTCCAAATATTCCCAAACATGTGAGATTATAAAAAGGGTGAATTATGAATAATATAATTTAAAATAATTTTAAAGATGTAAATTAGATCATATAAAATGTACAAAGGTATAAATAGCATAAACAAATATTTTTTATTATATAATTTATTTCTCCAAAATGTTTATATTACATAAATTTGAATTTAAAGGAATAATATAAATTTAGATATTTTTAAACAAAAAACAAGGAATTTATACAATATCAACCAAGGGCAATCATGTTATCTCTTGATTTACTATTAGGATTATCTCCTGGTGTACTATTTCTCAGGTGATCTCAGGTGATTAAGTGCTTAGTAAATTCCCCCATTATCTGTGATAACACTATTTTTGCAGTAGGCAGTTGTACTTACCAAGAGAACCTGTGGCATGTGGTTAACATTTAGGTGCTATGGCTATTTATAACAGTGGAAATTGGGAGTTAGTGGGGCAGGGAATCCTGGGTGGTTCCCTTCAACTAGTGGAAGGAGAGAATTCCAAGGGTTCCCTTCAGTACTTTAAATGGGAGAATTCCCGGAGATCCCAGGGCTTATAAGGTAAGGGATACGAGGGATCCATGAGATCCATAAGAAACACTATTATATACAATATTATATATACACTATTATATATTATATAAAAATGTCTGCACATGTGTCTTATAGACCAAATCTACCATAGCCCTGCTACTTATGAGTGGTACTTGAAACTGACCATTTGTGCATTAGATGTGGTAGAGTCTGTGCAGTAATCATAATGGAGACATATTTATATATATATATATTTATATTTACCCATAATCTGATAACTGTACACGACCATTAAATTGTGCTTCTGTGAAGTTATTTAATTTGGGCATTCCTCAAAGTGTTATATATATATGTATTAGGGATATATTTTGCTTTCATAGTTTGTTTATTTTTAGTAAGTACTTGTTTTATTTATATTAGTTAAAATAAAAAAAATGCTGTAATATGTTGGATATCATGATATTACTACTTTGATATTATCACAATTAACAATTAATCCACATATTGCAGATCACAGAAGATCTACAAAGCTTGAAATGGATGGACTAAAAGTATTTTCAACCTCAATTATTATGTAACAATTTGTATACAACATCGCAGGGCCGGAGCTACCGCCGGCGCAAGCGGTACATTGCACTGGGGCCCTCACCTCTAGAAGGGCAGAGTGTTGTTCCCTAACTAAATACACTTTTTTTAAATGACGTATTTTTAAAATGTTTTCTGGAGTGTAGTGGGGACGACCCCGAGCAGGAAGTGGGGAGGGCTCAGCATCGGAAGAAAACAGGTAATGTGTGTTTCTATGCTAGTTTGCTGAGTTTCATGTATGTCTCTGTATATTAGTGTGCTGTGTTTTCATAAATGTTGCTGTGTGCCTTTTATACAGTATATTGCAGTGTATGTTGCAGTACGCTGTGTCTGTGCCTCTATATATTACAGTGTGCTATGTCCCTATATATTATAGTGTGCTGTGTAAGTTGCTGTATGTTTATATATTGAAGTGTGCTGTTTATGATATATTGTTGTGGTGAACTACCTTCTCATAAAGTCCACAACAAAAGCTGAGATGCTTGATGATAGCCAGTAAGCTTGAAACAGCTGTACATGGATAGGATTCTCGGCTTGTGTAAAATCCAACCTTGGCTTTGCATTAAAGCTGTGTAATACAGCAGGCATAAGCTTAAAGGAAGTCATGTTTGATAATGGCTATGGATTGAAGGGCGAGGCATTTGTGGGGACATTTGCATGTTCCAGCTCAGCTTCCCGGAATGCAGTGTAATAACTGTTTTTCTCGGAATTCTGAGCTGGAAGCAGGTTTTTTTTTAACTTGTTTTAGACTTTCAAATGTGAACATAGATGTACTATTTATTTACTATATACATACATATATATATATATATATATATATATATATATATATATATATATATATATATATATATACAAAGACCAAAAAAATGAGGCACTGCAACTTTATTATCACATATATAGTTGTGAGCGTACGGGCCGTTGCTCACGCTTGCGGGCTCGTGTAGCGAAAGGCGCTCCATGCCAGCAACTGCGACCCTCGCAAACTTCACGTTGCAACGCAAATAACACGACACACACATTACAACACTCGCAAACAACATACGACACACGTTCACACACATTACGGCCTCGCAACACTCCAACGCAACTCGCGAACATTACAAAATTAAAACCACAATACATACACACAGCACATACATAAAAACCTTACCTACAGCAACAGGGAGCATCCAGGACTTCAAAAATGCAACTTACACCTTGATTTCACTCAAAATAAAAGAGTTTGCACAATAAAAACTTTGATAAGCGAGAGAAAAAATGGCCGTCGAACAAAACGAAAACGAGGTTACACACGCAAACACCATACGAGACACGTTAGCACACATTACGACCTCGCAAACATCGAACACAACACGCCGACATACAAACATTTCAAACACAATAAATACACACAACACACACATAAAAAAATTACCTACAGCAAGTAACCATCCAGCACCTCCAAAAACCAAGTTACACGTTCATTTCAATAAAAATAAAACACTTTACACACTAATGAAATCGCTAAGCGAGAGAAAAAATGGCCGACGAAAAAAACCAAAACGAGGCTACAGCACTCTCAACACGTAAAACACCACAACAAACTCGCAAAACAACACACAAAACTCGAAAAACACCACGAAGCACCGACGGATAATCCGCAAAGACGCATAACACAGATAACCCGCCATTTGACGCCAATGCGGAAGTACACCACTACGCTAACGGTTTCGTCTCGCGCACGCATACTATTACACTGCACACATTCATCACACTTACACAGCAGCTCCACACCACTAATGCTACAGCAACATGAAAACAGATTGTCAGCTCTTCAACACAATGCTTCAAAATAGGTAAAGTATATTCATTTATTAATATATTATTTATTTTAGTATTACACACCAAACAGCATTAGCTACCTTACGATTTGATTGCCGTCATTTTTTGACGGGCAATTCGCTAGTTATATTTATAAGACCTTAAAATTTTCAACAGCTTTTCTATAATTTACAAACGTATAAAATACAAAACGCATTGACCAAAACAAGATACACCTAAATTATACAAGACTTGTGAGAACGTAAATTATACAAAATGTTAGAATGGGTTTTTGCTAAAACAGTCCAAGGATATTTTTATTTCTAAAATGTCACAAGTAATTATTTGTCAGGAAGTAAACTAGGCTAGATTTAGAAACATTCACAATTTAACTGCATTTGAGAACATTTTATTAGACTGACTTTGCAGTGCCTAAAGAAACCCATTACATAGCCTTAAGTTATAAGTGATAAAATTACAGTTTGATACATCCAGATTTATACATCCAAAACAACTATACAGTGCATTTAATATGGTAAATGTAATAACATATATTCGTGATTTAAAAGTCAAGTAAATAAAATACTAACTTAAAGAAAATACAATTTAAAAATGAGTTAAATTATTTAATATGTACACTACTGAGTAGACTTTGTAAGAATTGCTAATTATATGAGTGCCTAAAGACATACATAAAAGAGATAGCTTTACATTAGAAATAGGAGGGAAGGAGAGGCAGAAAGTGATCAGCAGATGGCTGCTTGCCTTCATTCACATATTTCTTGGCATTAACAGTGTTTACAAAAAAACAGGTTTCTTTTTTCACATTTTTTATATTTTTGGACACCATCCGGTAAAATATGCATGTTTTAAAATATGCATGTAACTAATATTTAACTATTTATGGAATTTGTATTATTAATAACCATTTTGATTTTTATAGGTATACATCAAATAATTTATTGTATGGCCACCACATAGAAAGTGTCTGATAGCATACCAATTTATTACAAAAAACATACAGTATCTCACAAAAGTGAGTACACCCATCACATTTTTGTAAATATTTTATTATATCTTTTCATGTGACAACACTGAGGTAATGACATTCTGCTACAATGTAAAGTAGTAAGTGTACAGTCTGTATAACAGTATACATTTTCTGTAACCTCAAAATAACTCAACACACAGCCATTAATGTCTAAACTGTTGGCAACCAAAGTGAGTACACCCCTAAGTGGAAATGTCCAAATTGGGCCCAAAGTGTTAATATTTTGTGTGGCCACCATTATTTCCCAGCACTGTCTTAACCCTCATGGGCATGGAGTTCACCAGAGCTTCACAGGTTGCCACTGGAGTCCTCTTCGACTCCTCCATGATAACATCACGGAGCTGGTGGATGTTAGAGACCTTGCACTGCCCCACCTTTCGTTTAAGGATGCCCCACAGATGCTCTATAGGGTTTAGGTCTGGAGACATGCTTGGCTCACCTTTACCTTCAGCTTTTTTAGCCAGGCAGTGGTCGTCTTGGAGGTGTGTTTGGGGTCTTTATCATGCTGGAATACTGCCCTGCGGCCCAGTCGCTGAAGGGAGGGGATCATGCTCTGCTTCCGAATGTCACAGTACATGTTGGCATCCATTGTTCCCTCAATGAACTGTAGCTCTCTAGTGCCGGCAGCACTCATGCAGCATATGCTGAACATGCAGCATATACTGAAAATAATATAATGGTGAATCAGGTTAGTTGATTATATTTTGTTACTCTGGGGAGGTACAGAGGCTGAGCTTCAGGAATTAGTTGATAAGTTAAATCACAATGACATTGGCCACCTTTTCACTTCTGAATATGATCTTTACCATATTACCTATTTGGATTTTCAGACTTTGAAGAATTCTCTAGGGGAATTAAGACCAAGGTGTATCGTAAATCTACATCAAGCAACAGTTTGCTTAATTTTACAAGTCATCACACAAGGAAATAGATTAGTATCATTCTATCAGGACAATATCTGTGTCTTCACAGAAATTGTAGCAATATTGAAGACTTTAACGTACAAGCAAAGGATCTGCTAGAAATATTCCATGCAAGGGGATATTTATTGTTGTTGTTCTGTCCCTCAGTTATGTATGACTCTCTTTGACCATATGGAAGCAGCACACTAGTTAAATCTGTCTGTCTTTCTGGTTGTGGGTATCTGTATGGTTTTCATGGCAATGATACTGGAGTGGGTTGCCAGTTTCTTCTCCAGGGGACCATGATTTGTTTGACCTCTCTGCTATGACCTGCCCATCTTGAGGGACCCTACATGGTATAGCTCACAGCTTCATTGGAATACACAAGCCCTGTCACCACGACAAGGCAGCAATATTGAAGACTTTAAAGTATAAGCAAAGGACCTGCAAGAAAGATTCTGCGCAAGGGGATATACATATGTCTTAAATAGGTTATCATAGAGCACTGAAAGAAAATAAACTACATTACTACAGGGACATGCTAAAGATACAGAAACAAAGACTTTAAGGTTTATTGGACAATATAAAGCTCAAGACCAAAAAAATTGTTCTATCTTAAAAAAAAAAAATTGAGGCATTTTAAAGTGTGATCTTGACCTATATGGAGTCTTACCACCTAAAGATTCAAAACAAAAGAGGAATAAATCTACATGATTTGCTAGTCCCTAGTCACTTAATAGACAGAAACAAATAATATAGGTTTAGGGAGAAAAGGACCAATTAATGTGAACCATGTTGTAAATGTAAATCATGCCCTTACGTTGACAATGCAGAATCTTTTGGAATTCACAATCCAAAGGAATATTACATTAATCAATATATCAATTGTAAGAATTTTTACGTGATACATAACTCCTAGAGTGTAAATTTAAGAAACTGTATGTAGATAAAACAAAACGTCAATTCAGTCAACGTATTTTGAAATATATGAATGCAGTCCTAAATAAGGTGGATACCCCAGTGGCACAAGATGTTGATCAGATACATATGGATAGTCCAAGAGTACTTACATTTTTGAGTATTGGTGTAATATCCATAAATATGAAAAGATGTAACATGGATAATACATTGTTAAGGAAAGAAGTGAGATGATCTTTCATTTAAAATCACAGGTACCAACAGGACTTAATAAAGTATTCACCTATCTTCTATTTATATAAACTGAACATAGTGTCCATATGGGACTGTATTTTTTTTCTCAGGCTAACTGTCGTTTTATATGATAGGAAATATATAAAATGTGTTAAAATTATAGTGATAAGGCTCCTTGAGGTCATAATTAATAATAATTAATTTAATTTGACATTACAGATAGGAGTTGTAATTTTTCAAATGATTTGTCTTATAATAACATGATTACTTTTATTCCCTGCCTCAAAACCTTCAAATCCTCACTAAAAAGGCATCTTTTTAAATAAGCCTACAACTGTCCACCTTAACCTTCACTCTCCTGTACCTCACCCAAACCATTTAGATTGTAAGTTTGCGAGTTTTCAATATTGCAAGGTGCTTTGGGGAAAGCAAGATGGACACCGGATTCAAATAATTTTTACTTGATCTTTAGCCATGTATAGCGCTATGGAAAATGTTGGCGAGTTACAAATAAACGATAATAATAATTATTATTATTTTGATTTAATACTAAATAGTTTAATCTGAAGAGAAGACTAAAATATGAGATTGCTTTAGTAAACAATATGAAATTAATTCAGTAAACATAATATATATGGGTGATCTGATTGATTAATATAACAAATACATTTATGTTAGCAGAATATGGAGGATGAACGTATAGGCTGAATTAATAAAAAATGATGTTCTATTTTTCTGTCTGAGGCTGTCTAGTTTTAAGAATGGTTTAAAATCCCTGATTTGGTAAGCTTTATAAAGCTTTATGTGGGTATTCCTTTAAGAGTCCCTGACAAGATCATACTGATCACATGATCGAAACAAGCAAAGGGCATAGAATTCATGACACAGGGATAGTGTGTATCGTCTGACAGTCTGTTATACGGTGTGGGCCTCATTCAATTGCTAATTTCCCAATTGAATAGGGCTCTATATAAGCACATAGCATATTTTTTTACAGAAGTTTTTAGTTAGTGAACTTCATATCCAAAAGCAAGGTCTTCACTAACTAAAACTTCTGTAAAAAAAATATGCTCTGTGCTTATATAGAGCCCTATTCAATCGGCCAAATTGCACTTGAATGAGGCCCTGTGTATCAAAGGGATCCTGGGGATATATAGGGCCTCATTCAATTGCAATTTGGACAATTGAATAGGGCTCTATATAAGCACAGAATGAACTTCTATTCAAAAGCAAGGTCTTCTCTAACTAAAAACTTCTGTAAAAAAATATGTTCTGTGGTTATATAGAGCCCTATTCAATTGGCCAAATCAAAATTAAATGAGGTCCATAGATCTTAGTACAGGGCATAAACTAATGGTTCCCTCAAGAGCCTTATTAAACCAGAGGAAATAAATATTGCATATTCAAGATCACAAGAGCCTGGGTCATACAATAGTTTCTTCAGATACCTGTACCAACTTTTCTATTAGTGTGGATTTATGTGGAAAGGAGAATAGAGTATTGAACATTAGAATAACTTAGATTAAACATAAGCAGCCTTATTAAATTGTGATTTGGTCAATTCTAAAGGACTCTCTATAAGCACATAGCATATTTTTAATACAGAAGTTTTTAGTTGGTGAAGACCTTGCTTTTGGATAGAAGTTCACTAACTAAAAACTTGTGTAAAAAAATATGCTCTGTGCTTATAGAGAGCCCTTTAAAATTGTCCGAATCGCAATTTAATAAGGCGGAAGGTTTAAACTTAAACTGCAATGGTCCTTTAAAACATTGATAACAATAGCTTCAAAAAGAGACAACTATCGTGCTCACTGTTACCAATGATTAAGAAAAGCTGCAAAAAGGGATTCTACCATCCTTCACACACCTATCGCCCTCACTGCAACCAACAATTTAATCAGAAGTCCTGGTAAAATGGGTTCCTTTAGGTGCTAGATGTAAACTAGCCCTTTGATGATGAAGGTAGATGGATTTACAGATGGACTAATTACATGGGGCCTCATTCTATTATCGGCCGCAGCCGCTGCGGGGCCGTAAGGACCGGCCGCAAGCTTTCCGGCTATTCTATTCCCCTCCGGCCGGGGATTCCGGCAGGCTTGCGGCCGGTGCCTTGCTATCTCTTGCGGCCGATCGCGCCGGAGGAAAGCCTTTGATCTAAAACGGCCGCAAGGAAATCGGCCGTAAGAAAAGCCTGGTTGCTATTCAATTGCTCCGGGAACCCTGTCTGCAAGGCTAAAAAAGAGCCGCAGCTTACTTGCAGCAAACAGGTCCCGCTAGCACCAATTAAGCACGTAAAATAGCTCAAATAAAGCCATCCTGCACTTTGCGGAGTCTATAAAGTGATATTCGGTGTTAGCAAAAATAGCACCCTATACTCAAATCCGTAAAATATTTTTTTTTTAATATACGTAAAAGATACATGGAAAAAGTCCATAGGGCTTGGAGCACCTCAGACCCGCCCACGCCGCAGCCGGAGAATAAACAGTTAATTTGAACTCGGATTTGGGCTGATGTGCAAGCTTGAGAGTAGGTTACTTTTAATCCTCATGTCCCCCAATATGATCCCTAGCATTTACAGAGCTGTACAGTGCAGGCTTGAATTTATTTTTGAGTTTTTAGATTTCACAGCTTACGGTCGGTTTCAAGATATGCGGCCGGCCGTAAGGGGAGATCCTTGCGGGGCCGTATAATAGAATCGCGAGGTAACGGGACCCCCGCAAGGAATCGCAGCCTTGCGGACGATTTACGGCCGATAATAGAATGAGGTACATGGAATGATACAGCTAAACATCACACTGCCAAATCCTCAAATTTTAATTTTAAGCTTCTTATAGCAAAAAAAAGCCTATTCCGTACGCACTTTTGCACATACTTTCAGTTGAGATATTTTGAGCACAGAGTGAGTTGTGTGAGAGTACCCTTAATGTCTACATGTTGCAAAATGAATTTCCCTACTTTAATTTTCTAATTTTAATTTTGCATGTCCCTTTATTAGGATCAAAATCAGAGACTTGGGAAGTCTATTCCTATTGTATTTAAAAGAGGCAAGGATTTAAGAAAAGTCCCATATTAGAACATTTTGGAACATTTTGGATTTTTGGATTTTGGACTCAGTTATTTTGATAACCCTCTTGAATTCCTTAAAACTGGTTTACCCCTTGGAAATCTACTATACCCAGTGTGTCACATGTTAAATTGCACTTGTCTTCAAAACTTGAGAGACTTACAAGGTAGCTGACTTGTCAGACTAGGTAAAAGTCAGTGGCTGAGCTAGTGAATCGAGAACCCTGGTGCCTTGCAGGAGGTCTACCCATAACCAGTACATTCAAAGCAATAGAAGGTGTAAGAGGCTGTAATTTGTGTTGAGAATAAAGCAACAGTTGATATACACATATAAGCAATTTTTATTGATTGGCAACTGTACATATCATATTATGCCACAGGAACCATACAGTAACACAAATATTATCAGTAACTCTATGTTTAGATCTAGTAAGATTAAATAGCAAAAATAATATCCAACCTGCAATGCAAAAAGGTACATGTCACAGAAAAATTTGCAGCAGTGCACGGTTATAAACACAGACTGAAAACTCTGCAGGAATTTACAGACAACAAATTACACAGAACAGGTAGAGGACATCCACTAAAAAAAAATGGATGTAATAATTTATTATATAAAAAAAAATATTAGACAATTAATTTTATACATAATTTTGGACAACATTTTTTACATTTGCTTAACAAAAATAGTATGGTTTTAGTCAAAAATTGATTTATTGAAAAGTTAATTTAACATTTGCATCTCTCTGTCATTTTCCACAGACACTGCCTGAAGAGTATCACAGGAAGATTGGTAGCAGGGAACGGTTAGAAAGACACAGGAATTTATAGACAACAAATTGAAGACAACAGGTACAGTATAACAATAAAAAAATAAAAAAAAGATAAATTATACCAGTAGATGAAAGATGGTTTAGATATTAATAATTTAAGAACTGAGGACAATGGAAATTGCATATGCATTTAAATATATAACAAGAAATAAAATAAAATAAACAAAGGAGATTAGTGTAAATAAAAGGGACCTATCCTATTTTGTGTGCGCAGCACCCTACTCTATAACCATAAGCCTTTGACCCTAAACCCCAACCCACAGTTCATAACCCTAAACCCTTACCCCGAACCCCATAAACCTAACCCTCTAACCTGAAACTTCTAAGCCTAACCCCTAACCTCCTAATCCTATAACCCTAACACCCTAACCCTCTAAGCCTAACCCCATAGCAGTAACCCCCTAACACCAATAGTGGAGCACAAAAAACAGGTCAGGACACAAGGAAAAAAGTAGATTAATGTAATGTACTGCTTTTTACACATACACAATGAAAGGACCTATCCTGTTTTGTGTGTGCCTTTGTGAAAGTGCGCCGCACCGTAACCCTATAACCTTAATCCTCTGAACCTAACCCCCTAACCCACAGTTCATACCCTTAACCCCAACCCTAAACCCATAACCCTAACCCTGTAACCCATATCCCCCTAACCCTAAAACCCTAACCCTCTAACCCGAAACTTCTAAACCTCTAACCCTAACCCCCTAACTCTAATGCTAACAGTTGCGCACACAAAACTGTATATGACAAAATGAAAATAATTAAATTGGAACCCAAATTTAATGAGGGATGAAAATTAAAAATCGAATATTTATATTTACAGATTTCTATGGCGGATAACGAAAACAACAAGGAACAGAAAGGACTTCTAACAAGAGAATGCGTACAAAGATGGAAAGATCAACAGACGCCGGAGGAACAGAACATTTTTATTGTGTAAAGCGGCATTGTATAGTCGTAACATCATTAATGTGTTACGCGTCTCGTGAGTATTTCCTGGCATTTGTAATATTTTTTTTTGTAGTTCGTAGTGTGATGTGTAAAGTGCTACACATTTGGCAGTGTTTTGTGCGGTCCGTGGTCTTGTAGCCTCGTTTTCATTTTTTTCTGCGAAAATCATCTAAATTAAGTTAAATTCTCGTTACACCTCACTTTCAGACGGGTGTATTTAGTGTGTTTTTATTGTTTTTTGATCTTTGTCGTTCGGCCGCAAACTTCGTAATTTTTTGCGTCTCGTATCTTTTTTTTTTTAAGTCCCGCGTATCGTATTTTTTTTTTTTAAGTCCCGCTTCTCGGATTTTTTTTTTCTAAGTCCTGCGGTTGTGAACCGCTTGCACGCCAAGGCGATCCTGCATTCAGGAAGTGTTTTTCGACTAAGTCCCGCGCTTTGCAGTGGCTTAACGGCTCTCTACGCGAGGATGCAGGCTGCGCTCATCGCCCAAGTGCTACGTGTTAACGGCTCGCGAATAGCACCTTTGGCGCTCATCAGCTAAGTCCTACACATTAACGGCTTGCCTTGCTTTGCAAGGCTTTACGTGAGTACAAGGAAATCAACACGGCTTGCAAAAGGGCTCTTAGACTGGCTAAAATAGAAAATGAAAAATTAGTTGCAAAGGAGAGTAAGACTAACCCTAAAATATTTTTTAAGTATATTAATGGGAAGAAGGAAGCTATAGGAACCTTACAATGTGAAACAGGCCATCTGATAATTAGTGAGCAAGAAAAGGCAGATGAGCTAAATAAGTTATTTTCTTCAGTATACACAAGGGAGGTACCAGTGGTGTGGACTCCGCAACATAATGGGGCCACACTACCTTCACCAAATAATTGGTTGACTGAGGAAGAAATCCAGAGGAGGTTGAAAAAAATAAATCTTAATAAAGCCCCAGGTCCAGATGGAATACATACAAGGGTACTGAGGGAACTGGGTTCTGTAATAGCCAAACCGTTATATCAAATTTGTTAAGATTTACTCAACACAGGGTCTCTATCAGATGCCTGGAGAAAAGCTGATGTGAAACCTATATCTAAAAAGGGAGCAAGAGTAAATCTGGGGAATTATAGACCAGGGTGCCTCACTTCTGTAGTGGGAAAGCTTTTAGAATGGTTAATAAGAGATAATATACAAAAATATATCTATTTGCACAGGATTATAAGTAGGAGCCAACATGGATTTATGAGAGATCGGTCATGTCAAACAAATCTAATTAGTTTCTATGAGAAGTTTAGTAGGTACTTGGATCAAGGCAACTCAGTGGATGTAGTCTTTTTGGATTTTGCAAAGGCTTTTGATACAGTGCCACATGGAAGACTAATGTGCAAACCAAGGGATACAGGAATTGCAGTTAAAATCTGCTCATGGATTGGGAGCTGGCTAAAAGACAGGAAGCAAAGGGTTGTTGTAAATGGAATAAACTCAGTTTGGATTAATATGGTAAGTGGGGTTCCTCAGGTTACAGTATTAGGTTATCTCCTTTTTAACATCATTGAATCCTTGTGGGTTGAGCTAAATAGTGGAGGAGCTAATTCTAAATGCATATTGGTGGGAGTATGCTATAAACCCCCAAATATAGCTGAAAGTGAGGAAATACAATTATTGTTACAGATTGGAAATGCAGCTAACCATGGGCAAGTTCTAATAATGGGAGACTTTAATTACCGTGATATAAACTGGATAAACGAGACCAGCAGCTCAGCTAAGGGGAGCAGGTTCTTGAGTACACTCAGGGATCATTATCTAGCCCAGGTAATACAAGAACCTACTAGAAATGGGGCCATCTTGGATTTAGTCATCACAAGTAATATTGATATAATATCAAATGTAAAAATAGGGGAACCCTTGGGGAGCAGTGATCCCAACACAGTCTCATTTGAGATTGAATACAAAAAACAGAGTTGTAAGGGGCCAACAAAAACTCTAAATTTTAAAAGGGCTAACTTTAATGGGCTACGGGCAGCAATACAACATATAGACTGGGACAAAGAACTTACAGGGAAGAATACTGAAAATAAATGGACAACATTCAAATCCTTACTAAATAAACATACTCATCAGCATGTACCATGTGGAAATAAAATGAATAGGAGTAAATCACATCCCATGTGGCTTAACAATGACTTAAAGATCATGATGAGGAAAAAGAAATATGCATTTAAATTATACAAGAAGGAGGGAACAGAGGCATCTTTATGTGACTATAAGGAAATCAACAAGGCTTGCAAAAGGGCTATTAGACTGGCTAAAATAGAAAATGAGAAGTCAGTTGCAATGGAAAGTAAGACTAACCCTAAAATATTTTATAAATATATTAATGGGAAGAAGGCCAGGAAGGAATCGATAGGACCATTACAATGTGACACAGGCCATCTGATAATTAGTGACCAGGAAAAGGCAGATGAGCTAAATAGGTTCTTTTCGTCGGTTTACACAAGGGAGGTACCAGTGGTTGGGACACTGCAACATAATGGGGCTACACTACCTTTACTAAATAATTAGTTAACGCAGGAAGAAATACAAATGAGGTTGGAGAAAATAAATGTTAATAAAGCCCCAGGTCCTGATGGAATACATCCAAGGGTACTGAGGGAGCTGGGTTCTGTAATAGCCAAACCATTATATCTAATCTTTAAAGACTCGCTCACTGCAGGGTCTCTACCAGATGACTGGAGAAAAGCAGAGGTGATACCTATATTTAAGAAGGGATCTAGAGCAAATCCGGGGAATTATAGACCAGTGAGCCTCACTTCTGTAGTTGGGAAGCTTTTAGAAGGGTTAATAAGGGACAGAATACAAGAATATGTCTATTTGAACAGGATCATAGGTAGCAGTCAACATGGATTTATGAAGGAAAGGTCGTGTCAGACCAATCTAATTAGTTTTTATGAGGAGGTTAGTAGGAACTTGGATCAGGGCAACTCAGTGGATGTAGTCTTTTTAGATTTTTCAAAGGCATTTGATACAGTGCCACATGGAAGACTAGTGAGCAAACTAAGGGATACAGGAATTGCAGTAAATATCTGCTCATGGATCGAGAGCTGGCTAAAAGACAGGAAGCAAAGGGTTGTTGTAAATGGAACATACTCCGATTGGTCTAATGTGATAAGTGGGGTTCCTCAGGGCTCAGTATTGGGTCCTCTCCTTTTTACATAGTTACATAGTTACATAGTTACATAGTAATTAAGGTTGAAAAAAGACTTTCAGTCCATCAAGTTCAACCTGTTAAGATCTCCTCTGATCTGCAATATGCGGATTAGTTATTAATTAAATTATTGATTAAATAATTATTAATAGTATAGTATTGGAGAATGAATAAAGAGTTAGTCCATCAAGTTCAACCTTTTTAGATCTCTATTGATCTTTTTAATTTGGACTATTTATTATTATTGTTAATTGTTAATTATTGTTAATTGATCCAGAGGAAGGCAAACATAAAAAAAAAAAAAAACATTGAAACTTTGCCAATTGTCTCATAAGGGGAAAAAAAAAGCAAAATTCCTTCCTGACCCCAGAAACTGGCGATCAAATTTCTCCCTGGATCAATATTCCTTGCTAGTTATCTAGGATAGCCTTGAATGCCCTCTTTATTCAGAAATATATCTAACCCCTTTTTGAAGTTGTCTATCGAATTCGCTGTCACCACCTCCTTTGGTAGAGAATTCCACAGTTTAACCACCCTAACTGTGAAGAACCCTTTTCTTTGTTTAAGGTGAAATCTTTTTTCCTCTAACCTCAACGGATGTCCTCTTGTCAGTTGAAAATCTCTTGCTACAAAAAGTTCACTTGACAAAGCCTTATATTGACCCTGGATGTATTTAAATAACGTAATCATATCTCCTCTTAGACGCCTTTTTTTTTAGCGAAAATAAGTTTAATTTTGCTAGTCTTTCTTCATAACTTAGCCCCTCCATTCCCCTTATTAGTTTTGTAGCCCTTCTCTGTACTTTTTCCAGCTCTAAAATGTCTTTTTTGTGAGGTGGTGCCCAAAATTGTACTCCATATTCCAAATGAGGGCGTACTAGAGATTTGTATAATGGCAGAATTATATCTTCTTCCCTGGCTTCTATACCCTTCCTAATACATGCTAATATTTTATTTGCCTTTGCAGCCGCTGCTTGGCTTTGAGCGCTGTTACCTAGGTGGTTGTCCACTAGTACTCCCAAATCCCTTTCAATATCTGATACCCCTAGATTTGCTCCATTAAGATTATAGATTGCTTGGCTATTGTTCCTTAACATATTTATTAATGACATTGAAGTAGGACTCGAATGTAGTGTCTCCATTTTTGCTGATGACACTAAGTTGTGCAAGGTAATAAAATCAGATAATGATGTACTTTCCCTACAAAAGGATTTGCATAAATTAGAGAAATGGGCGGCTAAATGGCAGATGAGATTGAATACAAATAAATGTAAGGTTATGCATTTGGGAAGGAACAATAGCCAAGCAATCTATAATCTTAATGGAGCAAATCTAGGGGTATCAGATATTGAAAGGGATTTGGGAGTACTAGTGGACAACCACCTAGGTAACAGCGCTCAAAGCCAAGCAGCGGCTGCAAAGGCAAATAAAATATTAGCATGTATTAGGAAGGGTATAGAAGCCAGGGAAGAAGATATAATTCTGCCACTATACAAATCTCTAGTACGCCCTCATTTGGAATATGGAGTACAATTTTGGGCACCACCTCACAAAAAAGACATTTTAGAGCTGGAAAAAGTACAGAGAAGGGCTACAAAACTAATAAGGGGAATGGAGGGGCTAAGTTATGAAGAAAGACTAGCAAAATTAAACTTATTTTCACTAGAAAAAAGGCGTCTAAGAGGAGATATGATTATGTTATATAAATACATCCAGGGTCAATATAAGGCTTTGTCAAGTGAACTTTTTGTAGCAAGAGATTTTCAACTGACAAGAGGACATCCGTTGAGATTAGAGGAAAAAAGATTTCACCTTAAACAAAGAAAAGGGTTCTTCACAGTTAGGGTGGTTAAACTGTGGAATTCTCTACCAAAGGAGGTGGTGACAGCGAATTCGATAGACAACTTCAAAAAGGGGTTAGATATATTTCTGAATAAAGAGGGCATTCAAGGCTATCCTAGATAACTAGCAAGGAATATTGATCCAGGGAGAAATTTGATCGCCAGTTTCTGGGGTCAGGAAGGAATTTTGCTTTTTTTTTCCCCTTATGAGACAATTGGCAAAGTTTCAATGGTTTTTTTTTTATGTTTGCCTTCCTCTGGATCAATTAACAATAATTAACAATTAACAATAATAATAAATAGTCCAAATTAAAAAGATCAATAGAGATCTAAAAAGGTTGAACTTGATGGACTAACTCTTTATTCATTCTCCAATACTATACTATTAATAATTATTTAATCAATAATTTAATTAATAACTAATCCGCATATTGCAGATCAGAGGAGATCTTAACAGGTTGAACTTGATGGACTGAAAGTCTTTTTTCAACCTTAATTACTATGTAACTATGTAACATATTTCTTAATAGCTTAGAAATAGGACTATAAAGTATTGTCTCCATTTTTGTTGATGGCACTAAGTTGTGTAAGGTAATTAAATCAGAAAAAGATGTCCTTTCCCTCCTAAGGGATTTACACAAATTAGAGAAATTGGCAACTAAATGGCAGATAAGATTTATTAGGAAAACTAGCCATGCAATTTATAATCTTAATGGAGCAAATCTAGGTGTATCAGATATTGATTTGTGAGTGCTTGTGAACAACCTAGGTAACAGTGCACAATTCCAAGCAGCAGCTGCAAAGGCAAATAAAATACTAGCATGTATTAAGAAGGGTATAGAAGAAAGGGAAGTACCACCTCATTGAGAATATGGAGCACAATTTTTGGCACCACTTCATAAAAAGGACATTTTAGAGCTGGAAAAAAGAACAGGGAAGGGCAACAAAACTAATAAGGGGAATGGAGGGGCACCATTATGAAGAAATTAAACTTATTTTGCTCTAGAAAACAGGCATATAAGAGGGGATAGGATTACCCTTTTGAGACAATTGGCAGAGTTTCATGTTTTTTTATTTTTTCTGTTTGCCTTCCTCTGGATCAATTAACAATTATTCTGCATATTGCAGATCAGAGGAGATCTAAAATGGTTGGATTTAATGGACTAAAAGTCTATTTTCAACCTCAATTATTAAGTAACTATATTATTACTAGCGACTTGCCTGGCAAAAAAATGTGGTGCTCATTGCGAGGCTCTCCCCCCATCTAACTTGTGGGAGTCGCCTCTGCAACCATTACTCTTCCTCCCCTGTGTCTATTCCCCCCTTGCCTGTGTCTCTACCCCTCTACCCCATCTCCCTCCCCTGTGTCTCTTTAACCCCTCTCTCCCCTGTGTCTCTTCCCCTTCCCATGTGACCTCTCTTTCACTCTCTCCCTCCCATGTCTCTTTCCCCCTCTCCCTCCCCTGTGTCTCCTTCCCCCATCTCCCTCCCCTGTGTCTCCTTCCCCCATGCCCCTTTCCCCCCTCCTTCCTTTGTGTCTCCTTTACCCCTCTCTCCCACCCCTGTGTCTCTTCCCCCCTCTCCCTCCCATGTCTCATACTCCCTCTCCTGTGTCTGTTCTCCCCTCTCCCTCCCCTGTGTCTCTTCCCCCTCCTTCCCCTGTGTCTCCTTCCCCCATCTTCCTCTCATGTCTCCTTCCCCCATCCCCTTTGTCTCTTCCCCCTCTCACTCCCCTGTGTCTCCTTCCCCCTTCTCTCTCCCCGGTGCCTCCTTTCCCCTCTCCATCCCCTGTGTCTCCTTCCCCCTCTCCCTCCCCTGTGTCTCTTTAACCCCTCTCTCCCCTGTGTCTCTTCCCCTTCTCTCCCCCTGTGACCTCTCTTTCACTCTCTCCCTCCCATGTCTCTTTCCCCCTCTCCCTCCCCTGTATCTCCTTCCCCATCTCCCTCCCCTGTGACTCTTCCCCCCTCTCCCTCCACTGTGTCTCCTTCCCCCTTTGCCTCCCCATGCCTCCTTCCCCCTCTCCTTCCTCTGTGTCTCCTTTACCCCTCTCGCTCCCCTGTGTCTCTTTCCCCCTCTCCCTCCCAATGTCTCATTCTCCCTCTCCTGTGTCTGTTCACCCCTCTCCCTCCCTGTCTCTTCTTCCCCATCTTCCTCCCGTGTCTCCTTCCCCCATCCCCTTCGCGTTTGTCTCTTGCCCCTCTCACTACCCTGTGTCTCCTTCTCCCCTCTCACACCCCAGTGTCTCCTTCCCCGTCTGCATCCCCTGTGTCTCCTTCCCCCTATCTCCCTCTCCTGTGTTTCTTTTCCTCTTTTCTCCCTCCCCTGGTTCTGTTTCCCCTCCCTCCCCTGTGTCTCTTCCCCTCTCCCTCCCCTGTGTATGTTCTCCCCTCCCCCTACCGTGTCTCCTTCCCCCATCTTCCTCCCGTGTTTCCTTCCCCCATCCCCTTCCCTTTTGTCTCCTTCCCCCTCTCTCTCCCCTCTGTATCCTTCCCCCTCTATCCCCTGTGTCTCTCCCACCTCTACCTCCCCTATGTCTCCTCCCCTTTCTCCCTCCCCTTTGTCTCTCCCCCCTCCCTCTGCAGGCTTTGAAGTCACTCTCCCTCCTCTGTGTCTGTTCCAATCTCCCCTGTATCTCTTTCCCCCCACCCCTGTGTCTCTTTCCCCATCCCCTGTATCTCTCTCTTCCCCTCCCTTTTCTCTCCCCCTTCCCTTCCCTGTATCTCTTCCCCCTCTCCCTCCATCCCCTGTGTCTCTTCCCCCCTCTCCCTCTCCTGTGTCTCTCCCCCATGTCTCCTCCCCCCGTGTATTTTTTCACCCCCTTTGTCTCTTCCCCTCCGTCTCTCCCCCTTTCACCCATCTCACTCTCCTATGTGTCTTTCCACTTTCTCCCTCCCATGTGTCTCTTTCCCCCTTTCCCTCCTCTGTGTCTCTTTCCCTTTCTTCCTCCCATGTCTCCCTCCCCTCTCTCCCTCCCCTGTGTCTCTTCCTCCTTCCCTCCCCTGTGTCTCTTTCCCACTCTCACTCCCATGTCTCTTTCCCCCTTTCCTTCCCCTGTGTCTCCCATTCCTTTCTCTCCACTGTGTCTGTTCCCCCCTCTCCCTCCCTGTGTCTCTTCCCCCCTCCCTCCACTGTGTCTCTGTTACCACATCTCCCTCCCCTGTGTCTCCTTCCCCCATTTCCCCATTTCCCTCCCCTGTGTTTCTTTCCCCCCTCTCCCTCCCCTGTGTCTTCTTCCCCCTCTCCCTCCCCTGTGTCTCTTCTACCCCCCACTTCCTCTCCTATGTCTCTTCCACCCGTCTCCCTCCCCCTCACATGTCTCTTCCCTCTTTCCCTTCCCTGTGTCTCCTCCATTCATCTCCCTCGACTATGTCTCTGCCCCTCCCCCTCCCCTGTGCCTCCCCCATCTCCCTCCCTCCCTGTTTCTTCTTCCCCCTCTCCCTCCCACATCTCCTTCCCCATCTCCCTCCCCTTTGTCTCCTTTCCCCCTCCCCTATGTCTCTTTCCCCCTCCCTCCCCTGTATCTCTTTCCCCCCTCTCTCCCTCTCATGTGTCTCTTTCCCCCTCCCTCCCTCCCCTGTGTCTCCTTCCCCATCTCCCTCCCATGTGTCTTCTTATCCCATCTCCCTCCCCAGTTTCTCTTTCCCCCTCTCACTCCCCTGTGTCTCCTCCCCCCATCTCCCTCCCGTGTGTCTCCTTTCCCCATCCTCCTTCCCATGTCTCTTTTAAAGTGTCTCTTCACCCTCGACCTCTCCTGTGTCTCTTCCACCCCTCTGCCTCCCCTGTGTCTCTTCTACCCCCTCATCCTCCCTTGTGTCTCTTCCACCCCCTCTCCTTCCCGCTCTCTCATGTCTCTTCCCCTTCTCCCTCCCCTGTGTCTCTTCTTCCTTCCCTGTGTCTATTTCCAACCTCTCTCGCTCCCTCCAGTGTGTCTCTTTCCCCCCTCTCCCTTCCTCCCCTATGTCTCTTTCTTTCCCCCTCTCCCTCTCATGTCTCCTTCCCCATCTTCCTCCCCTGTGTCTCCTTTCCCCTCCCATATGTCTCTTTTCCCACACCCTCCCCTGTATCTCTTCCCCCCCTCGTGTCTCTTTTAAAATGTCTCTCCCCCCTCTAGCTTCTCCTGTGTCTCTTCCACCCCTCTCCCTCCCCTGTGTCTCTTCTACCCCGCCCCTCTTCCTCCCCTCGTGTCTCTTTTAAAATGTCTCTCCCCCTCTAGCTTCTCCTGTGTCTCTTCCACCCCTCTCCCTCCCCTGTGTCTCTTCTACCCCCCTCTTCCTCCCTGTGTGTCTTCCACCCCCTCTCCTGTGTCTCTTCCCCATCTCCCTCCCCTGTGTCTCCTCCCCAATCTTCCCCCTGTGTCTCTTTCCCCACTCTCCCTCCCTCCCCTGTGTCTCTTTCCCCCTCTCCCTTCCTCCTGTGTCTCCTTCCCCCGTCTCCCTCCCCTGTATCTCCGTTCCCCTTCTCTATAGCTCTTTCCCCCTCCCTCCCCTGTGTCTCTCCCCCTCTCCCTCCCGTGTGGCATGACAGTCTGGCTCCTGGCATTTGTTGAGCCCTGTAAAATTACATTTTTATTTAAAGTACATGAGTCAATTATTTTTTCTGGTTGCTTGAGTTCTAGTTAACTGAGAGTCTACTGTATATTGAGTATCAACTGAGAACATAGCTTGTGATGACAGGGATGGTGTTCTCTCCATGGGTTTTAAGAAAGCCACTTGCTCAATACACATTCACCCTGTATTGAATTCAGACCATTTAGTGCCATATCCTGCACCTGGTCATATGTATTAAATCACATAATATTATACAGAGGAAATGTAAAGTATAAATCTAGTGATATATACCAAACACACATGAAGCGATAGTTGCCTATATAACATGAATCAAATATCCAGTTATGTTATGTTCTGTTGCATACTATTTACTTTGTTTTTCAACAAAAAACATACAGAAGGCATTTTGCTGAATTACCTGGATTTATAACACTTTCACTTTGTTAATTAATTTAATTATGCATAGGACTTTCCATAAATCTGCAGACTTACAGGTCTCACATTAACCTTCAGAGATATTGAACAAATGTTATAAGTAATTAATAGCAAACATAAACATATATTAACCTTTAAGAATGCCAAAGAATAAAGTCATTATTTTATGAGAGAAAAAAAGATTGTAATTTAATGTTGCACAATTATTGTTATGTTTCTGATGTTGTTGACTATCTATCTATCTATCTATCTATCCATCTATCAAGTTACCAGCATCATATTGTAATAATGGGTATTTTAATTGGTTGTTTCCTCCACCATATTAAAATGATAGTAAAAGGCCTTATTAATTAATAGTGTAATATATAAATATATATATATATATATATATATATATATATATAATATTTTAATTTATGGTGGGCAAAAGTACAATAGAAGACCTCCACCGTACAGTAGTACAGTAAATAAGTTAAATAAGTAGTACATTTGTGTTCAAATTTGAATGTCTAAAACAAGTTTTTTAACTTGTTTAGATGTTCAAATGTAAACACAATTGCACTATTTATTTACTATATATATATATATATATTTGTTGTTGTTGTTTAGTCATTAAGTTGCGTCATTAAGTTGCGTCTGGACTGCATCTGACAGTCACTGCCCCTGTGAGCTCCATCAAGTTCATGTTCATTGCTTAAGTGACCTCATCTATACATCTCCATCTCCCCTTCTTCTTGTGCCTTCAATCTTTCCCAGCATGAGAGTCTTTTCTAGGGAATCCTGCCGTCTCATAATATGGCCAAAATGTTTGAGCTTCAGCCTCATGATCATAATCTTCTAGTGAACAGTTTGTCTTGGTTTCCTGAAGTATTTATTTATTGGATCTTCTTGCAGTCCAAGGGACTCTCAGCAGTTTTCTCCAACACCACAATTCAAAGGTGTCAATTCTACGGCGCTCAGATTTCTTTATGGTCCAGCTCTCACATCCGTATGTTACTCCTGGGAAAACCATAGTTCGAACTATGGCGACCTTTGTTGATAGTTTAATATCTTTACTTTTTACTAGCTGGTCCAAGCTTGCCATTGCTTTCCTCCCCAGAAGCAAATATCTTTTAATGTCATGACTGCAATCAACATCTGCAGAGATCGTGGATCCAAGGAAAATAAAATCTGTCACTGCCTCTACTTCTTCCCCGTCTATTTGCCAGGAAGTGAGATTGCCATTTGACATGATCTTCGTCTTTTTAATGTTGAGCAGCAGGCCAACTTTTGCACTCTATTCTTTTACCCTCATCAATAAGTCCTTTAGTTCCTCCTCATTTTCAGCCATCAGAGTAGTATTATCAGCGTATATGAGGTTGTTGATATTCCTTCCAGCAATATTGATTCCGGCTTTGGATTCATCCAGTCCAGCATATAAGTTAAATAAATAAGGTGACAATATACAACCTTGTCGCACTCCTTTTCCGATCTTGAACCATTCTGTTGTCCCATGTTCGGTTCTGACCGTGGCTTCTTGGTCGACATACAGATTCTTTAGGAGGAGGATGAGATGATCTGGTACTCCCCTCTCTTTAAGGACATGCCACATTTTGTTGTGATCCACAAAGTCAAAGGCTTTAGAATAGTCTATGAAGCAGAAGTAAATGTTTGTTTTGAACTCTCTTGCTTTGTCTAATATCCATCGAACATTGGCAATTCAATCTCTTGTGCCTCTTCCTCTGTGGAACCCGGTTTACACATCTGGTAGTCCCTGGTCCATATATTGTTGGAGTCGAGCTTCTAGAATCTTAAGCATTACCTTGCTGGCATGTGAAATGAGTGCAATTGTTTGATAATTTGAGCATTCTTTTGAACTGCCTTTTTTGGGGATTGGGATGTAGACTGACCTTTTCCAGTCTATTGGCCATTGCTGAGTTTTCTAAATGTGTTGGCATAAGGCAAGTAACACTTTCACAGCATTGTCCTGTAGAATTTTGAATAGTTCAATTGGGATTCCATCACCTCCTGCAGCCTTATAATCAGCAATACATCCTAGGGCCCATCTCACTTCGCTCTCCAAGATGTCTGGCTCCAAATCATTGGACAAATTATTGAGGTCATCACTGCTGTTAAGATCCTTCCTGTATAGATCTTCAGTGTATTCCTGCCACGTCTTCTTTACCTGATCTTCTTCTGTTAAGTCCCTACCATTTTTGTCTTTTATCACTCTCACTTTTGCATAAAAGGTGCCTTTTAGGCTCCCAATTTTCTTGAAGAGATCTCTTGATTTACCCATTTGGTTATCGTCTTCAATCTCTTTACATCTCCCATTGTAGAATATCTCCTTGTCTCTTCTTGCTATCCTCTGGAATTCTGCATTCAGTTGGACAAATCTTTTCTTATCTCCTCTACCTTTCGCTTTCCTTCGTTCCTGGGCTATTTTCAAAGCCTCATCAAACAGCCCGTTTGACTTTTTACTTTTCTTTCGTTTGGGGATATTCTTTGTTGCTGTTTCCTGGATTATGTTGCAAACTTCGGTCCAAAGTTCTTCAGACATTCCGTCTTCCATGTCTAGTCCTTTAAATCTATTCTTTAATTCCACTGCATACTTACAAGGGATATTATTAATTTCATATCTACTTCATACCTCCAGGTCATGCAAAGTCTTTGGCCGTCTTGCATGAATCGCAAGATTGAGATCTCCCTAGTGTGGCTCGATGATATTAATATACTAATCTCATAGGTGTTTTTCAGCAAATACGTAGGTATTTGGTGGTGTTTTGCGTCTTTAGACTGCTGTAGCCTCGTTTTTGTTTTTGTCGGCGGCCATTTTTTCTCTCGCTTAGAGAATTTTTAGTGTCTAAACTCTTTTAATTTGAGTTAAATTGAGGTGTAACTTTAGTTTTCGAGGTCCTGGATGCTCCCTCTTCCTGTAAGTAAGCTTTTTATGTATTTGTTGTGTGTATTTGTTGTATTTTTCATGTTTTGATGTGAGCAAGCAGCGGCCGTTTTTTGCGAGGTCGTAATGGGTCGTAACGTGTCTCGTATTTTGTTTGCGTTACAACGTAAATTTTCCAAGGGTCGCAGTTCCTTGCCCGCAACTGCGACCCTCGCATACAGCATATGTGGGTTTCTGGCTTGTGCAAAATCGAATCCTGTGCTTTACTTAAAGCTGTGTAATACAGCGACAGTATTTCTGGGAAACCTGAGCGAGAAATACGTTTCTTAACTTATTTTTGGACTTGCCAATGGGCTTACAAATGTATTATTTGTTTGCTACACTCTGTACAGTAGAGAGATTTTACTCATTTGCTCAATAAAAAATAAATGATTGTTACATATACTGTATATATATATATATATATATATATATATATATATATATATATACTTGTTTGGTTTGTAACATTACAAAACGTATTTTGTAATATATTTGCATAACATTTCCGCGAAATCAATAAAATTATCAAGTATGGTGCCAAAATAAATATAATAGATTTGTATTTTTTACATGGTCAATTATTTCTTTACATACATGTTCTATAGATGTAGCACGTTTTCGTACCACATTCAGGAAAACCCATTTGTATAATTTATTCTAAATTCTTTAAGAAATGAATACAAATGTATTTTCTGACAATGAAATAATGGCAATTGCACATAAATGAAAATGCTTGTAATTTCTTCCCTACAAATCTCTGAAAGTGACATTTATTAAAAATATATTCATGCAATCTATCTTAATATACCAGGATAAAATAATCCAATAATATTACACATGACCTACACATGGATATTTCTTGACGTCTTCACAAACACTCTTCCTATTACAAAATAATAATGAAAATAGTATTTCTAAAATATTTATAAATCTTTGGGCAAGGTTTTAGAATGAGTCTTGTTGCCATGGCAGTGTAATTATGTTTTGTTTTAATAGATATTTTGTCTTTGAAGTAGGGGCTCAATTACACTTCAATAGCACCACCTAGTGGACAGGGTTTAAAAAATAACATGTTACAAATAGACCTTATTATTATTATCATAGTGTATTTGTAAGGCACCAACATATTCTGTAGCGCTATACATGGATTGTGTTCAAGGCAACATAATATTAACACATTGCAAAAATGGAGGGACCTTATTAAATTAATCACTATTTACACTCTACTTTTACTTATTAAATAATCTGATTTGTATTTTTTAAAGCAGGAAAGACATTTGGTATTTGTTGTATAAGTTTACCTTTTTTATGTGTAAAAGGCATGTTTAAGTTTCCTGGATTGTGAATGCATCTGATAGAGGAGAATTAGCAGTGTATGAAAACGTTTATTTGCATTAAAAAATACCAAATTAAACACTAACAAAATCACCATGATGTTTGCAAAATCTCTTGAATTTGCAAGCAGTTGCTTTTGTTAATTAACAACCCTGGATATCTCTGCTAAAATAAGCATAAAATTCATAATTCGTATTGGCCAATCGCAGGCAGCAATACATTTTAATACATTGTAGCAATCAGTGATGGCAGTTTGTGCAGGAAGGAATCATGGAATGTGTAGTCCCCCTGTAGAAGGAAGCAGGAGGAGCCAGGCACTGATCTGTAGATCTCTGCATTGAGCTGCTGCTAGCGTGAAAGTTAGTAAAGGGCTAAAATCCATACCAAATGCAGTGTTTCTATTGGTAGGTGCACTGTGTCTATGTAAGCAGCTCTGGGGGTGTGGAAAAAAAATATTTTTAAATACAATAAATCTCTATGTGTATAAAATGACTCCATGTAATGTGTGTTTATGATATAAGCAGCATGTATTAGATGAGAAAAAGGTCAACTTAGATATGCTGTTAAGCCAAAAAAATATTAACACACCTATACTTTTTTTAGTAAGCATGTAAACATGAATAAATAATTAAAAAATAAGATAAATAATGTACTATTTTAAGGGTCGGAGGAAAATATTTATAAATAGCATCCTTTAAATGAAACTAGAAAAATGTCCAGAGCTGCACTTGGAGCATAAAAATGCAAAATATAAGAGCTCCAAATCCCTAAAGGGATACTGTTATTAGCTTTTGCTATGGAATAAGCAGACTTGCCAACACTATTTATTCACATTGTTCAAGTGCTTATGAAAGCTTCTGAACAGCATGATCTGTAAGTGATTGAACTGACAATCCTCTAGAGTTTCGAGTACAAATAAAAAACACTATTTCATGCTCTGTGCATCATAACTTTAGCTTTCTAGGAATGCTGCCAGTCAGAAAAAAGAACATCTTTGCTACAATTTTTATGGCACATGAATTTAGGACAGTAGTTTAGCCTAAGGATCTAAAGGTCCTCATATATTTTGTAGTATATAATTCACAAATGTATGTATTTATAACAGTAAAATATATTTCAATGGTATTGTTCCTTTTCTGTACGCACATTTCATTATTTCACTTTTATTTTACTTAGTATTTTTTTAGTTACTAAAGAGTTCCATTTTCTTTACTTTGGGCCATATTAAATTCAAGCCTTGTAAGTCTAACGTGAAGCATGCGAGTTACGAGCGAGAGAGGCTATCTCGTAAACCAGTTCGCGGCAGTCGGACTTGCGTGATCGAACACAAACAATTAAGTAATTACGTAGTTACGCGTTCAGATGGAGCCAATGGAAAAAGAGATTACGTCACTGAAAAAGGGGAGGGTAGATTTCAAAGTCCTACGTGCTTCAAATCCAGTTTGCGATCGGACCCACAGGCCAGGTATAATGCAATATTAATAAAGCAGTAAATATGATATTCTATTACATGTGAATTATAGTATATGTCTTAACACATTGATTGCAGGGATCGATATAACACAAAATATAAACATAAAAATAAAGTATTTTTGGGGCCGAATTGCGAGCTTGAGAATGCTGTGCTATTAATTCTAAGACCTAACATCACTTTCCCTGTTAATAAAAGTACAGTAGTGTATTTTTACTCAATTAAGAAGTGCTACGTATTGTATTTTACCCCCCTCTAGAGCACACGTTGGCCTTTGGGCTCCATTTGCATGTTACGTGCTTGCTCTCGTGTGACCATGTTGCGATTTAATAGCAATAACAATTAGCGTTTAGGGGCATGACAGATCAAAGGATTTACGCGCGCAAAGTTCAACGTTGCTCTCCACGTATCCTATTCTCGGCCATCCTGCATGTTACCACGCAACACCAGCTGCATCTTAGCACGCAAATAGCCCTAAAATGACAGTTACGGACTATGTTTTAACACGTACGCCCAATTTAATAGGGCTGTTAGTGTCTTCTTTCTGCTGTCTCTGGTTATTGTAAACTAACCATTGTAAACTAATGATCTTTTCGTTAGTCCACATGAAAGCACTCTTAGCTTCATATTGATAGAATTCTTCTCTAAACACAAAGTTTCTCCCCCCTCATGAAGTTTTTAAGAAACCAAAATGGTAGCTTCCACTTAAGCAAACATACATATAAAGAGTAATAATTTGAAAAATGTGTTACATTTTCTAATAACACTTTGCCCATTATGAAATGCATTCCTTCAAAAGTGTTAATTGTAATCCTATGACTACAGTGGTTCTTGAGTTTAAAATATAGGTAAAAATAAACATTTTTGCAGCTTAAGAAAAATGGAATGCTATAAACATAAACATTTACATAAAATGTATAATTGTATGTGCTTAAATGTATAAATGTTTCCTTGGTTTCAAACAGGCAGAAAAATATGTGTTATATAGAAAAGTTCAGTGTACTTACAAAGTTGTAGGCAGGAAAGTAAAATCCAGCTTTGCACATCCACAGGGAGCTTACATAACCAAGTAAAGAGAGTTTGAACTTTCTGGTAGAGACCATAGGAAGTAATGCTCCAGGGTGGAATCACAGGTCTGAGCTCACAGCTGAATTAGAGCACAATGAGAGAGAGAAAGAGAGAGAGAGAGAGTAGATATCCCAGGCTGCTTTGCAACACAGGAAACCCAGAGTATTATACAAATGTTTCGGCTAACCTCTGCTTGCTCCTGATTGGCCAAAAGGAATTATGAATTTTATGCTAATCTTTGCTGGGGTATTCAGGGGTGTCAACTAACAAAAGCTGCAGCTTGCAAATTAAAAAGATTTAGCAAACATCAGGGTGAGTTTGTAAATTTAAATGTTTGTATTTGTTCATGAAAAAAATGTTTGCATACACTACTAATTATCTCCTATCAGATGCATTCATAATACAGGAAACTTAGATATGCATTAAATATGAAAGGGCCACCCCTGGCTTTCCATGTTGTCTTCCTGTTAATTTCTCTCAGCTAGTGGAGGTCACGCCTACTTAGATCCTCAGTCACGTAACAGCTACTGATTGAACACTAGAGGTAGTATAATCCTTCGCAATGAAAATAATTGTGCTAGAAAGGTCACTTTTTCCATTATCTTACCTGAAGAGGGTCCGTTTTATTAGTCCAAAAACAAATATTATGTTCTCTGCTGATGTGTTGAGGGCACCCACCCATAGTAACCACAAAGAGTTACTAATACCCCACATCTTGACTTATGAAAGCTTCTGAACAGCATGATCTGTAAGTGATCGAACTGACAATCCCCTAGAGTCCTGAGTACAAATAAAAATGCTATTTCATGCTCTGTGTGTCATCGCTTTGACTTTCTAGGAATGCTGCCAGTCTGAAGAAAATGAAAGTAAACCCTTGCTAGCATTTTTATGGCAAGTGGATTTAGGCCTGCTGTTTAGGATCTACATATTCTGTATTATATTTTGTAGAATACAAGGTCAGGGATATGTAATGTACCATGTTTAGTGTGAATTCCGGTTTTGTGTCTCCAAGAAAATTAGAAAATGTCAAAGAAAAGGAAGTACAATCAGGACTAAGTGATTTGTGGGTTCATATCCTGCCTTGACCACAAAGGTAACACACATCTGTGCTTTTTATCCCCAAAATATTCTGTTCTTCAAGAACATTTCACAAAAGAGCACCCAGAAATTTTAGAGAATCACTAGCGTCGGCAAACTAAAGAAAGCTTGATCCCATTCACCAGACACTTTATTTATTCAAAAAACACTCCTTGAGGCCTCCTACAAAGTAGCGTACCTTACTAAATAAACAAAAACCCTCTCATAATTGGTGAGACTCTCATCAAACCTTGTGCCCTTCCAATGGTCAAAGAAAGCAAGAGAGGAAATATATTGTTGAAATGCCTATGTCAAACAGAGGTTATCAAAAGATTACCGTATTTATTGGCGTATAACACGCACCTCATTTTAAGAAGGAAACTTCAGGAAAAAAAACTTAAGTTTCAAATAAAGAACTTTGAAGCAAAATAAGGGTAGCTCAGAACATTTTTTTATTAATATTATTAACACTTATAAGGTAAATAACGTAAAATGACAGTAAAAGCAACTGTTTTAACAAAGAAACTTGGATATTATATGTTATTACAAAAGTTTACTCAGAAATCGCTGCTCCTCCTCAACCCCCTCCTCAACCCCCAATCCTCAACCCCCTCCTCAACCTCAACCACCCTCCTCAACCTCCCTCCTCCTTCTCAACCTCTCTCCTCATCCTCAACCCCCTCCTCAACCTCCCTCCTCATCCTCCCTCCTCAAACCCCATCCTCAACCCCCTTCTCAACCTCCCTCCTCAAACCCCCTCCTCAACCCCCCATCCTCATCCTCCTTCCTCAACCCCCCATCCTCAACCCCCTCCTCAACCCCCCTCCTCATTCTCAACCTCCCTCCTCATCCTCAACCCCCTCCTCAACCTCCCTCCTCAACCTCCCTCCTCAACCCCCCTCCTCAACCTAAACCCCCCTACTCAACCTAAACCCCCCTAAATACCTCCCCCTCTCCCTTTCCCCTCACTTACCTGCTTCTGCTCCGGCCTCCGCTCCTTCTTGACCAGCGCGCATGTGACGTCACATGTGACGTCACTCCATTAACATATACCGGGTGCCGGCACCCGGTATATGCTAATGACGTGGTGCGCATGTGATGTCACATGCGCGCCAGGTGAAGAAGGAGCCGAGGCAGGAGCAGAAGCAGGTAAGTAAGGGGAAAGGGAGAGGGGGAGGTATTTAGGGGGGTTTAGAATGAGGAGGGGGCCTTAGAATGAGGAGGGGTGTTTAGAATGAGGTGGGGGGTTGAGGATGAGGAGGGGGGAGGGAAAGAGACACGGTCCTTAACATTATATCGGCGTATAACACACACGCATCATTTGCCCCCTATTTTCAGGGAGAACTAACGAAGGGACTGAAGTAGTGACTCAGCTCTTTGCACTTCAGTTAGATGACACTACTGATGAGGCTCAATACAATTAACTCTTACAGTCACATTAAATTACCTGAACTTGTAAAACCATAGCCCGTAAAGTAGCCTGCAAGACTTGCAGTTATTAAATTGGCATTGTAAAGCAAACTGCCAATGACTTGTGGCTTAAGGGCGAAAAAAGGCTACTGGACGTGGAAATTTGAACTGAACGCCCGTAAATCCTTTGTTCTCTCAAGCCTATAACTGCTACCTTCCAATTCCGCTATTAAATTGCAACAAACCCGCTGGTGTTCAACCCCGTAACCAGCAAATAGAGCCAAAAAGCCAATGGGTACTAGAGAGGACCCGCAAGGGGGTTAAAGTCCTATCTGTAGCACTGCAAATAAAAATATAAACACACTTCTGTACTTATTAAAGGGAAAGTTGTGTTAGGTATAACAATTAATAGTACATTCTCAAACTGAAATATAAAATACTTATTTTATGTTTCATTTCCATTTTATATCGATCCCAGCAATCAATGTGTTAATACATATAATGGAACTCACACGGACTTGTGAACCCCAGAGTATTATACAAATGTTTCGGCTAACCTCTGCTTGCTCCAGATTGGCCAAAAGGAATTATGAATTTTATGCTAATCTTTGCTGGGGTATTCAGGGGTGTCAACTAACAAAAGCTGCAGCTTGCAAATTAAAAAAGATTTAGCAAACATCAGGGTGAGTTTGTAAATTTAAATGTTTGTATTTGTTCATGAAAGAAATGTTTGTATACACTACTAATTCTCCCCTATCAGATGCATTCACAATACAGGAAACTTAGATATTCATTAAATATGAAAGGGCCAGCCCTGGCTTTCCATGTTGTCTCCCTGTTAATTTCTCTCAGTAAGTGAAGGTCATGGCTACTTAGATCCTCAGTCACATAACAGCTACTGATCGAACACTAGAGGTAGTATAATCCTTTGCAATGAAAAGAATTGAGCTAGAAAGGTCACTTTTTCCATTATCTTACCTGAAGAGGGTCCGTTTTATTAGTCCAAAAACTAATATTATGTTCTCTGCTGATGTTTTGAGGGCACCCACCCATAGTAACCACAAAGAGTTACTAATACTCCACATCTTGACTTATGAAAGCTTCTGAACAGCATGATCTGTAAGTGATCGAACTGACAATCCCCTAGAGTTCTGAGTACAAATAAAAATGCTATTTCATGCTCTGTGTGTCATCGCTTTGACTTTCTAGGAATGCTGCCAGTCTGAAGAAAATGAAAGTAAACCCTTGCTAGCATTTTTATGGCAAGTGGATTTAGGCCTGCTGTTTAGGATCTACATATTCTGTATTATATTTTGTAGAATACAAGGTCAGGGATATGTAATGTACCATGTTTAGTGTGAATTCCGGTTTTGTGTCTCCAAGAAAATTAGAAAATGTCAAAGAAAAGGAAGTACAATCAGGACTAAGTGATTTGTGGGTTCATATCCTGCCTTGACCACAAAGGTAACACAAATCTGTGCTTTTTATCCCCAAAATATTCTGTTCTTCAAGAACATTTCACAAAAGAGCACCCAGAAATTTTAGAGAATCACTAGCGTCGGCAAACTAAAGAAAGCTTGATCCCATTCATCAGACACTTTATTTATTCAAAAAACACTCCTTGAGGCCTCCTACAAAGTAGCGTACCTTACTAAATAAACAAAAACCCTCTCATAATTGGTGAGACTCTCATCAAACCTTGTGCCCTTCCAATGGTCAAAGTTTTTCTCAGAAAGCAAGAGAGGAAATTGTTGAAATGCCTATGTCAAACAGAGGTTAACAAAAGATTACCGTATTTATTGGCGCATAACACGCACCTCATTTTAAGAAGGAAATTTCAGGAAAAAAAACTTAAATTTCAAATAAAGAACATTGAAGCAAAATAAGGGTAGCTCAGAACTTTTTTTTATTAATATTATTAACACTTATAAGGTAAATAATGTAAAATGACAGTAAAAGCAACTGTTTTAACAAATAAACTTGGATATTATATGTTATTACAAAAGTTTACTCAGAAATCGCTGCTCCTTCTCAACCCTCTCCTCAACCCCCCATCCTCAACCCCCTCCTCAACCTCAACCTCAACCACCCTGCTCAACCTCCCTCCTCATCCTCAACCTCGCTCCTCATCCTCAACCCCCTCCTCAACCTCCCTCCTCATCTTCCCTCCTCAACTCCCCATCCTCAACCCCCTTCTCAACCTCCCTCCTCAAACCCCCTCCTCAACCCCCCATCCTCAACCCCCCATCCTCAACCCCCCTCCTCATTCTCAACCTCCCTCCTCATCCTCAACCCCCTCCTCAACCTCATTCCTCAACCTCCCTCCTCAACCACCCTCCTCAACCTAAACCCCCCTACTCAACCTAAACCCCCCTAAATACCTCCCCCTCTCACTTTCCCCTCACTTACCTGCTTCTGCTCCGGCCTCTGGTCCTTCTTGACCGACGTGCATGTGACGTCACATGTGACGTCACGCCATTAGCATATACCGGGTGCCGGCACCCGGTATATGCTAATGACGTGGTGCGCATGTGATGTCACATGCGCGCCGGGTCAAGAAGGAGCAGGGGCCAGAGCAGAAGCAGGTAAGTGAGGGGAAAGGGAGAGGGGGAGGTATTTGGGGGGGTTTAGAATGAGGAGGGCGGCTTAGAATGAGGAGGGGGTTTAGAATGAGGAGGGGGGTTTAGAATGAGGAGGGGGGAGGGAAAGAGACAAGGTCCTTAACATTATATCGGCGTATAACACACACGCATCATTTGCCCCCTATTTTCAGGGAGAACTAACGAAGGGACTGAAGTAGTGACTCAGCTCTTTGCACTTCAGTTAGATGACACTACTGATGAGGCTCAATACAATTAACTCTTACAGTCAAATTAAACTACCTGAACTTGTAAAACCATAGCCCGTAAAGTAGCCTGCAAGACTTGCAGCTATTAAATTGGCATTGTAAAGCAAACTGCCAATGACTTGTGGCTTAAGGGCAAAAAAAGGCTACTGGACGTGGAAATTTGAACTGCGCGCCCGTAAATCCTTTGTTCTCTCAAGCCCAGAACTGCTACATTCCAATTCCGCTATTAAATTGCAACAAACCCGCTGGTGTTCAACCCCGTAACCAGCAAATAGAGCCAAAAAGCCAACGGGTACTAGTGAGGACCCGCAAGGGGGTTAAAATCCTATCCGTAGCACTGCAAATACAAATATAAACACACTTCTGTACTTATTAAAGGGAAAGTTGTGTTAGGTATAACAATTAATAGTACATTCTCAAACTCACAAATCTGAAATATAAAATCCTTATTTTGTGTTTAATTTCCATTTTATATCGATCCCAGCAATCAATGTGTTAATACATATAATGGAACTCACACGGACTTGAATATCATATTTACTGATTTCTTACATTATTTCTGGATTGTGGGTGGAATCGAAACTCGTAATTGAAACCCATAAGGCTTTGAAATCCAACCTCTATTTTTCTCATTTGCCATTGGCTTCATCTAAATCAGTAAATACGGGTTTGACTAATTGATCATGTTCAAGGCCGCACATCCAACCGGTGCTAGAATGGTTTACGGGCTTGCGTCTCCGGCCCGTAACTCGCGGCATGGTGGAATTTAATAGCTCTGTAATGCAGCCGAATTTCAAGCCTGCAGCCTTTGCGGGCTTGCCGATGTCGCTACGGGCTTCAAAATTAATGTGGCTGTTTGCCTTTGTGAGATATGCCATTAAAATGTGCCATCAAAATGTGCATCAAAGAAGAGTTTTTGTTCTCTGATTCTTTTAGCTACTACAAAAATTAAAGAACAAATTATTTAAAAAAAAAAAACAGACTGGACTGGAAGATGAACTTTGGCTTTATATGGGCTTTGTAGCTTAGGTATAGATAGAGGCCCCACTTGTGGTGATAGTCCATTGTTTTCTACATTGTAATGTACTGCAACAAAAAAAATCTTTCTCTAACACATGCTCACGCTCAACCTAACCATTTCACTTCAAGTGTTAAGTGACAATTAGGCAAATGTCCCTACCCTGAAAAATGTCCTTGTCTCGTTAGAGATGGCTCAAGTTGGGATTTAAGGTGATAATTCTGAGTCACCTTGAAAATGTCATGAATGCTTTTGATAAATACTTTGTTGAAGACAAAATACAAAATGACCAGTGGATTCAGAATTCTGTCACCATTATTTTACACTTAACAAATGATGCTTATATGCTGACCTCAACTGCAGAGAACATTTTTGCCGAAGCAAAGAATCTGCAATCAAAGTTGAAGGACTTTTGGTGCTCTCAAATAAAGTTATTCTAGCCTTGATCCCATTTGCAACAATCTATCTCTGCAAATCTGCATTTTCAACAATGGTTAGGGTAGGACAATGGGTAGAAATTGGTAGGATGTTAAGCATGACATGGGCCTAGCATTGTCCAAGACTATCTGTCAACTTTACCTAAGTTTTTTTATTTAATTTTTCATATTTTTGTGTATGTGAGGAACTGGCTAGAAATACATTTTCTTCAGCTTAATTATGTCTGGATTGGTTTATTCATTAATTTGGGCATGGGCAGAAGGTGTTAACATCAAGTTCACTTTCAGTTTCCCTGTTTTAAGAGTGAAAATAATAATAAGTAGCTGCTTTGGAGCCTGCTATGACATCCGTAAATTGGTTACTATTTTTATGCAACATGTGCTTGAGAAGGTTTTTCTTAAAGGTTATCCAGAACCCTCTCACGAAAGTTACATAGGTTCACTGCTCACATAAACAGTACCTGGGTACTTCTAAATTTTATATATATATATATATATATATATATATATATATATATATATTTATAATTGGTATATCATGTTATGGCACCACAAAGAGGTGCTGGATGAGATGTCATTAGAAATCCTACTATATTCTTCGGAACCCATTTGTATTACCATGGTTCCAGAAGAAAGTAAACCCAAAAGGGTTACATTTTGTGGAAAGCTTTGTTATTGTCTTTGAAAGGAACTTAAAAAGATGTTATGAGGTTCTGGATGGAGATATTGAGGTTTTAGAGATGTTGGATCATGGTGAGTCATTTTTGAGTGCAAACTTTTCTTCAACACCAAATATGGTTCATTACTAAATTAGTTATGCAAACACTGCTTTAGACAGTAACCTCATATGTTAATATTGTGGCATTAAATGTTGAGTTTAGTTTGCCATGCTTAGCAGTGGAAGCTTTAATCTTAAATTAATCCTTTGCATTTCTCTTGGATTACAACTTTACTGGCCCTAAATTATTTACTACATAGATAATAAACTTTTACACGTTTTGCTTGTTTTGCTTTATAATAAAGACTAGCAACTTGCCCGTCAAAAATGACGGCAATAAAATGTGAAGCCTGGCAATGCTGTTTGCCACACAATTGGAGCCTCTTCCCCTCTACTTTTTCTGGCCTCGCGATGTGCGTCTTCGTGGGTCATCAAGGGCCTCGCAATGAGCGCCTTTGGCGCTCATTGTGAGTTTCTCCCTCTGTCTACTTTCTCCCTTGTGTCTGATTTACCCCTCCTATCCCTCCCTTGTGTCTCCTCCACCCTGTGCTTTTACCTGCTCTCCCTCCCCTGTGTCTCCCCCCGTGCCTCTTTCCCTCTCTCCCTCCCCTGTGTCTCTTTCCCCCCCTCCCCTGTGTCTCTTTCCCCCCCTCTCCCTCCCCTGTGACTCTCCCCCCCTCCTCTCATTCCCCTGTGTCTCTTCCCCCTCCTCTCCCTCCCCTGTGTCTCTCCCCCTCCTCTCACTCCCCTGTGTCTATCCCCCCACCTCTCACCTCCCTGTGTCTCCCCCCCTCTCACTCCCCTGTGTCTCTCCCCCTCCTCTCACTCCTGTGTCTCTCCCCCCTCCTCTATGTCTCTCCCCCTCCTCTCATTCCTGTGTCTCTCCCCCCACTCCCCTGTGTCTCTCCCCCCTCTGCTCTGTGTCTTCCCCCTCCTTCCCTATGTGTCCCCTCTTCTCTCTCCTCCTCTGTCTCGTCGCCCCAATGTGCATGCACGGCTTATGACGCACAATGCGCGCCCCGTTGCAAAAAGGGATTCCAAACACTTTAAAAGAAAAATGAGGAAATTATATTGACATTTGGGATTCTACAAATACCACTTTGATGATCCATAAGACTGGGTGAAAAGAAATGTCACCAGCATCTCCAGTCTCCTGGAAAAGACAGATAATTCACTGGCATATTGCATAGCTCTAGATGTTCAATTAAAACATGAACAAATCTGCATGAAACAATCTGTTTGTACATATATGTTTGTAAAAGGGATGTTGAGGGCCCTTCTCCTTTTAGCCTAAATAAATTAGAAAATGCTTGTGGGTGGTGGAGAAATGAGGTGAGGGGACTACTTGAGGAATTAGAGCATGTCTGAGGTAGAGGTGCGAGGTTGCTACGGTAGATTGAAGTTGTAGAACCGGTTTGTCCAAAGTTATCCTCGAAATCAGGATCTAGGCACATTTACTTGATATTAGTGTTATTAAATAAAAACAATTAAACTGACTGATCCATCTATACTCAAACCAGATATCCTAAAACATGACCTTGATCCAGCTCTCCAAGGACTAACGTTGGAAAAACTTATTGTAGATAGTGCAGTAAATAAGTTAGGTAATTTTTTGGAAAAAAAGATTCTGGTTGTGTTTGAATTGTCGGTTTAAAATTGGAGATATTAAGATTGTACAACAGAAATTGTTGCGAAACCACTTCATCAGAACATAGTTTGTTCATTACTGTATCTCTCTTTTCCTATTAAAGGGCCACTTTAGTTAAATAGAGAGCGGGATCATGAGTTTTTTTAATCAGTGGAGAGGGTGGTAGGGGAAGAGGAAATAGAGAGAGTGCAAGAGTCTTAGGTAACTGGATCTAATTGAAATTGACACCACACACCTTCACCCTCAAAGGCCTCAAAGCAAGCAGCTTGCATTAATAGATGCCAACACTGCTCTCCAGAAATGTAAACACCCCTCTCACACCCACAATGTTTTTTTCTTATTAAAAAGCTCTCTTTATGCATTTTTCCCTGCTTATTAGTTCTCTTCGTCAAACTCCAAGTTTTCAAACATGTTTCTATATTATTTTTTTTATTGTATAATGACGCTTGACATAGTTATATATTTTTCTCACTTTCCTTAAAACATTTTTAAACAGGCGGTCCCTGAGTTATGGACGAGATACGTTCTTGATGAGGTCTTTAATTTGGATCCCTGAATAATAATAATAATAATAATAATAATAATAATAATAATAACAATACTATAATGGCTCATATGTGGTAGTAATAATAATACAGTGTAATAATGGTCCAGTGGTTAGGATTTGGTGCTTTCACCGCTGCGACCTGAGTTTGATTCCAGTCAGGGAATTAAGAGGTCACACCACCCTGAAGCCAAGCAGGGTTGGGCCTGGTCAGTACTTGGATGTGAGACCACCTAGAAATTCCAGTAGCTGTATTCTGTAGCCCACTGGAAAAGGAACTGGCAACCCACTCCAGTATCTCTGCCATGAAAACCAAGTGGATCAGCATGGTGTGTTGTGGTCATGAGGTTACGGAGAGTCAGAAACAACTGTACAACGCACACACAACACTGTAATAAAAAATAACCCTTGTACTGTAATAATAAGTTAAATAAACTACTGGGCTCTTTCTTTTAATTCAAACAAACAGAACATAAAAACAAACTCGTACAAAATCCTTGGGAGCCCTTTCTTAAGTACGGGTCATCTATAAGTCTGGTCACCTGTTACCCAGGGACCACCGGTACTGTTAAACAGGCAAACAAAATACTACATTTTTCCTGGTATCAGTAATGTGTTTTTGCTATGAACAGAATGCAGAAGGAAATTCCAGCCGAGGAGTTTGTATTCAAACTAAACACCTGGGAAATCAAATGAGTTTTGACATGTTCATTTCTGCAGGGAAGCAATCAAATTGCCCTGTTAAATAATCTAACAGAGACCTAAAATTAGATATCATTAATCCCATATTTTTCAGAGGTGATCAAAAATAATTTCACTTAAGCAATACGACACATCATTGCTAATGAGCACACAGGTGCATCAATCTAAATTGTTTTACAACTAATTCCACCTTTGAAAAATTTCCTTGATCAAACATTTAATTACTGAGAGAAGAAATATCTTATTAGCAAACATCTCTGCCTGATGTTACATAAAATATAACCCGGGATCAGAATATGACAGTAACTGAAAGAGGGTTCACAATATTTATCTTTAGATCAAGTGTTGTATTATATATCAGGGAATGGTTTACGTAACATGATTCTGTCCAGATTTCTGTAAGATAAGAAATGTAGTTCAGGAATTCTGGAATTTCCCTACGGAGATCAAAATACAAAATGGTCAAATCCCAACACATTCTAACATCACACAGCGGTAAGATGCAAACAAAGAAATCTATGGTTGCAAGAAAACTAGAAATGTCTATGTATTTATTCTTGAGTGATGTGCACTATATAAACTTTAAAGGTCAATAATGCTGTCTTTATGAGCTGCAGATACAATACCATATACATTTTTAGTTTTCATTTATTATTTAAGCATATTTTTTTGTCTGTTTTTTGTTAATCACCAAAAAAATCAAGCCTCTTTTTTTTTCTTTTCTTAACGGCACGAAAAACAGACTATTACTAATATTATTATTATTATTATTATTATTATTGTTATTATTATTAACCTTTATTTGTAATGCGCCGACATATTCTGTTACGCTAAACAATGTAGATACAAGTAAAAAACGAACTTAAATTACTAAAGAATGGAGAGCCCTGTTACTGAGTTTAAAATCAAGCAAACAAAGTGCTTTCTCTAAAGCACCCAATAAGATGGAAAACTTGCAAACTTAGGGCCCTATTAAATTCCCCAAATTGTAGTTCCTGAAGCCCGTAAAGGAACCTGCAAAACTTACGGCTATTAAATTTCCCTCTTTTAGCTACCCATAAACGATCTACGGGTTACTGGCGGAAAAACCCTATGTGTTGTCAAAATCTGAACTCCGTCCCAGCTAAGCCTTTGATCTTTCAAGCCCGTAAATGTTACAGTTGCTATTAAATTGCTATAAGTCCTCAAGCCCGCAATTGTTTTCACACCCGTAAAGAGCAAATATAGCCAAAAATCCTATGGGTACTAGAAAGGACCCACAAGGGGATAAACTCCTTTCCATAGCACTGCAAAAGCAAATATAAACACACTACTGTATTTAAAATTACTTTTTTTTTCAGGTTTAATTTCCGTGTTATATCGATCCTGGCAATCAATGTGTTAATACATAATAGAACTCTCATGGACTAGAATATCATATTTGTTGATTTTTTCATATTGCATTATTTCTGGAATGAGGGCCCGATCGCAACTCGGTCTTCAAAACTATAAGTGATTGAAATGTGACCTCCATGTTTTAGTGACGTAATGATGACGATCTCTTTTACTATTGACTCCAAATCCATAACTACGGGTTTGAATAATTTATCATGTTCACGCCCGAAATGCTACGCGCCAAAGCATGGTTTACGGATTTGGATCTGGCCATGTCATTGCAGTCTTTTCTAATTTAATCGCTCTGTAACTCCAGCAAATTTCAATCCCGCAGACTTACGGGCATTTAAAAGGGCCCTTACAGTCTAAAGGGTATGAGTGAGGTATAGAAAGGTGAGGTACAATATATTGCGTAAATTACAGCTGAAGTTGATATGTGTCTTTAAATAGGTGAGTTTTTAGTGAGGTTTTGAAGGATATGAATCACGAGGATAGTCTAGTGGAGTGAAGCAAGGATTTCCATAGAATAGGGGAAGCACAAGACAAGTCCTGAAGCCTGTTAGTTTGCAAGTTTTTTCTCTTCTCAGCTGCTTTGGGAATCACTTTATTTGCTACACTATAAGCTCAAAATCAGGGCCCACTATTCGTTTTTATCGTGTTAAAACTTTTTTTTTGCCTAGTACTTAAGCCATGTTTAGCACTTTACAAATAAAGGACCATAGCAATAATTGTCATGAAAACACATTTCTAAATAACTCTATATATTTTATGTTACCATCTACCAGTACACATAGCACATACGGCTTCTGATTTCGTGGTCTTATGTTCATAGGAAATGACGCACAAGTACTGGCTTTGCTTTAGCATTGAATAGATGTTTTATCCCTAGCATTTTTATTCATTAACTAAATAAAAAGTAGAAATGAATTAAATAACTCACAGTAACAATTCTTGTATCCTTAGTGAACTGCAGTAAAGTTCTTTGAACTGCTAAAAAATTAAAAAAAGGATTTCTGATAACTTGTGAAATCCGTTAAGCTACCCACTAGATAAATTTGTCTCATTTAGTGTAACTGAACTAATGTGCTCTAGCCCTCAAGCATTTTTTAAAAGTATATATTTATTATTGTTCAGCAATACTCTAAAACAGGAACTAATTTGCAATATAGATTAGTACATTAGTTAACTAACCTTACATAGACTGAAGATGAAAGTGGCAGATGTGTCCACAAATGGCCCACTGACCTTTTATCAATAAGGTCATATATTTGACTTTATAGAGGAAAGCTTTTAAAGTTTACCTTTTCTAAACATTTAATGGGGCCAAGATGTCAGGGTCAATGCAGGGTCTGGCAATTTGTATAGGTTACTACTACACAAAACTGTTTAGTATCAGCTTATATGGTTGTCACCTATTATGGTTACCTTTACAACAAATGTCACTAATTTTATTTCTTGATTACAAACAAGAGAACTACAGGTCTAACTAATAGTCTCAATTATATATTAGATAATTACTAGAGTTGATAAATATACCAGAACTGTAATTCTATTATCATCAGTTCCTAGAAAGCATTGGCACGATTTTAATGAAATCCATATATTTTTTGTTGTGGTTGCCTATATATTCACCCAAAGTGAACGTCTAAAGAATGGGTTAATTGCTGCTGTCGTTATTGTGTCATTTGAATGGGGATTTAAACTATTGATTTGAAATCAATCTTTTGGACATTTTGAACAAATGGGAACAGACTAATCACTTAAAGTTGTTTGTGTGCACATGGATGAACGCTTATAGGTATAAACATCTTTATTGTAGTGGTATATCTTTGACTTTATATGAACCTTTTTATCGGCATTTGTAGTACATATTTGTATAAAGATTAGGGAATTAGAACTAAGATGGTCATGGAGTTCTACCTTTTGTGATGATATCACAGCTTGTTTTGTTTTAGAAAATGTGGTTATGGTTACTTTCTTGATTTTATAGTATTTAAAGGACCACTATGGGTAATGTTTTACAGAATGACTTTTAAATAACTGAAATTGAAAATAGGCAATTATTTTTAGAAAACAAAATAAACATCTTTCATATTTTTATTCTTAGATGCAATTATTATTTACTGTGGGGTTTCATTTTTTTTTCTGAGTTGCTCATTTTTGCTAGTTTCTCAGGATAGAGTACTGTTGAAAGCAGTAGTTTTACAGGTCATATTCCCATTCTACAGATATAAGCTTCCTCTGCATTCAAAGTGTCTTCTTGGTACAAGGGTTGTTCAGCAGAAACCAAAAGGGTAGATGCCACTGCAGCATAATTTCATATAATAAATAACAAAATGAGAAGCATATTTTATTTTTTTACATCCTAAAAAAAACAATATGCTTTAAAAATTGCATTACAATGGTCCGTTAAATAGGTTTGCATAAATCCATTCAGCTTATATTTTGGAAGTAATTTGAAAGATTACATACCTTGTAGTTATGGAGACCTAACAGCCAGTGGTGGAGCTAGAGAATAGATGCCCCAGAGCAAAAAAATTACATTTGACCCCCCCCCCCCCACACACACACGGGTGCCAACTCACCCAGTGCCCCTCCCCAAGATGCCTTCCCATAACAGCACCCCTCCCAAGACCCTTTCCCACAGCTGCTCTCCCAAGATCCCTTTCGATAGCTGCTCCCCTTCCCTTACCTCCCTTACCCCCTGCCTGCGTGAAGCTCCTCTGCCTGCAGCACAGGTCCAGGAAGCGCACACTCCAGGATGTGGCCAAGGGGACCCAGAGAAGGCTATAGTGGGAGGCCCCTACACTACACTGTGTATATATATATATATATATATATATATATATATATATATATATATATATATATATATATAGATGATAGATAGATAGATACATACACATATGTACATATACATTCACCATCTCTACATATCCAGCCAGTCCTTGACATAGTCTTCACATAGTACCCAGTCCCTGTCGGAAGCCATTCCCTCTCAGCATTACTTGATGCAACTAAAATATGAAACAGTTGAAGTTGAAGAATTAAATCTATCAGCCGTTTTTAGATCTCATCTGATCACTGCGCTATGAGAATTGTGAATTGATCCAGAGGAAGGCAAATTATCTAATTGTCTGATCTTGGAGGAGGGACACAAAAACTGGCAATAGGATCATTGCCTGAATCAATAATATACCTATTCTATGATACATTTCCTAACGTTTTTATATTTCTATATATTCGTATTTATTGAATCTGCGGTCACAACCTCATTTGGAAGTGCGTTCAACCATCTGACAACTGTTAATATGAAATCTCCTTTATTGAAAAATCCCATACATTTTAAATAAAAACAGAATTCAAAATTAAATATTTTCTTATTTACGCACTGCTTTCTTATACTTACCCTTTGTAATAATTTATTCATTCTGAGATTTTACTTGAAAAAATAAGCCACATAATGACAAAACCGTCAACTGTGCCAAGATTCATCAATATATTATATTTTGTACAAAATAATGTTAAATGCTAGTTATGCTTCTGCCAGGTGTATGAATGCAGACTGAAAACTTTTTTTTTTAGGTCATTTTATATTAAAAGTGTAATATACACCCTTCTACATTTCGCTGCAGACTTATACTGTACATGCTAAAGCAGGTAACCTTATATATACCGTATATATATATATATATATATATATATATATATATATATATATATATATATGTGTTTGTGTGTATATATTATTAGTAAAATGATTTTAGTAAACTATTCCAAAATAACATATATATTTATTATTACATTATTATATTGTTATCATTTTATATATATATATATATATATATATATATATATATATATATAAAAATAAATACATATATATATATATATATATATATATATATATATATATTAAATCACCATCTGTATTCTAAAGCAAGCCTGCTAAGCACATAATCTCTAGTTACAGAGAGATTTAAGTAAGAAGTATTGCTGCACATTTATCAGTTCCCCTGGATCAATTCACACACTTCATCGGATCAATACATACACTTTGAAATCCCAGATCAGATCACAATAGGTAGCTTATAACTGTTATTTTTCTTATAAATCAATAAACTAATTTATATTCCTCAAATATCTATCACAAAAGAACTATAATGTTTTTTTAATTAAATATTCTTATCCATCCATTAAACTGTCATTGAAGAGCGGTTATACTAGGATCTACACACTGAGCGCTCTAGTATTAAACTGGTGCTGGAGAAGATGTAATGCAAAATATATTTGCCAATGAAAGTCCATTTAGAAAGAATTGTATGTACAAATACAATATGAGCATGTTAGTTATAGAATTCTTTGTTGTTGCGTAGTCATTCAGTTGTGTTCGACTCTCCAAGACCCTATGGACTCCAGCACGCCAGACACATCTATCTATGTCTCTGGTCGTGTTTATCCATAAGGTTATCTTGGCAGATACTGGAGTGGGTTGCTAGTTCATTGTCCAGTGGACCGCGAATTTGTCTGATCTCACCTATAACCTGACCATCTTGTGTGACCCTACATGGTATAGCTCACAGCTTCATTGAAGTACACCCAGTCCCTTCACCACGACAAGGTAGCAATCCAGAAGGAGTTTAGAATCCTTAATACTTCTCAAAAATGTTGGACATAAGTATACTGCTTTTAAACTACTAATTTTGAATATTTCCACAAATGTTACAATTATTGAATATTGCTTTATTTATATGGTGCAAGGTAAAATAATCATATGAATAGCATATATACATTATATATATATATATATATATATATATATATATATATATATATAAATATACATATATATATATATTTATATATATATATATATATATATATATATATATATATATGTAAATATATATATATATATATATATTTTTTTTTTAATATTTGTATGAAATACCAGTATATTGTGAAAATAAAAAGAGAGTAAATTTAGTTTAAAATAATATCATTTGAATATACAAATATATATAGATGAAAGCAGTTATTGATAGTATCAAATATCTTTATCTCACTTAATCAATAGAATTCTACACAAATGCAACTATATACAGGTGGTCCCCGGGTTACAGACGACCCGACTTACGTTCCATACTTAAGGAAGGGCTCCCAAGGCTTTTTGTTATGTTCTGTTAGTTTGAATTAAACAAAAGAGAACAGTAGTTTCTGTAACTTATTATTACAATACATGGGTATTATTATTATTTCCATATATGAGTCAATATAGTATTGTTGTTATTATTATTATTGATAATATTATTCATCAGGGTTCCGAGTTACATACAAATCTGACCTAAAGACGTTCTCAGGAACCTATCTCGCCCATAACCTGGGGACTGCCTGTATGTGATATAAAAAGCAAATATTGTATTATTTCCCTATGTTGAAATTACTAATGAAAAAGGCTAATACTTTGGACTTGGTTTGTTATGCAAAATATTAATTTAATCATGACACATTTCTTCATAAGAAATCTGGTGGAAGAGATTCACTATAAGTGGGTGTGATGAGCTGCAATTTAAAGGACCACAGAATCCTGGAAAAATTGTCAGTTTAATCAATATACAGCTTATAACATATTTTATTGTATAATAATAATAATAATGCTAATAATGCTAATAATGCTAATAATAATATGTTATTATTATTATTATTATTAATAATACTAATACTAATAATACTAATAATAATAATACTAAGAATACTACTACTACTACTACTAATAATAATAAAATAAGGGGATACCACTATGACTTAGGCTTTTTGTTCTCCATTATGGGTGCAGCAATTTTGTTAACGACAGTCCTCCCTTGATAACAATTAGCATTTTACTGTAAACTATTAACAGATAATCAACAACAAAATTAGAGGTGCTCAATCTGAGAACAGACAATACCAGAGAGCAGCCTCTTTTAGCTCACTTGGGAGAAATATCCTATAGTATATTAGTGTGGCCTCACTCAAAAGCGTGACCCGGCCCCGAAATACCAGTCAATTCTACCCTGAACAGGACAGACATCAAACCCCAGAAGCATTTTGGCCTCCGTGAGCCTCGTCAGTGAGTTGCAGCTTTACTCCCTAAGGCACAGTGAGCAAGGAGTCCATGCTTGGTTCCCCTATCACCCTCAGGGTGAGAAAAAACCCTAAGGGTCATTTGCATACACAACAACCAAACTGTGCCTTAGGGAGTAAAGCTGCACCTCACTGACGAGGCCAATAGAGGCCGAAACACGTCTGGGGTTTGCTGTTTCTCCTGTTCAGGGTAGAATTGCCTGGTATTTTGGGGCTGGGTCAATCTTTTGAGTGAGACCAGACTGATATCCTTCAGGATATTTCTCCCTGTGAAGGGCACAAGTGAGCTAAAAACGTTGCTCTCTGAGTAGGTAACCAGATCTATAGGACTAACCTACTTCAGATCTTGTCCGTTCCCAGATTGATCACCTCTAATTTTGTTGTTGCATTAACAGATAATACCTAAAACAATGCTACATTTACTAAAGGATTAGTGAGAAAACCAACCCAACCCTTTGCTAATCTATGGAGCATTTTTTTAACATTGATCGGATTTTAGCATATTTTAGTGATTCCGATCACAGATAATATAAGTAAATTATTTTCTCACTAGTTGTCAGTATAGCCCTACAGTTCATATATACTAGTTACAAAACGTCTAACATGTTAGATCATCGGGGATACTTAAAAATAATTAGATAATCAGGGGGAAATTAATACAATCTCTAGTGGTAAATGTTGAGACACTAAACTAAATAACACAAGCCATTAATGTA